>JARHVA010004785.1:0-675000 GCA_037957365.1 Torreya grandis
GAGAGATTTGCATAGGAATGCACCAAATTATTTTGTTTGACTTTAAAACATTACCTTTGGTTATATGCCACATATTTTGAGGTGTCCCCATGTATAAATAAACCAATTACCCTTTTACTCTACTTGAAACTACTTCAAGCTAAAAACTAGGGTTTATGCCTAGTTATATTCAAGTGACCCTAACAGGCTTACTTGAGCACTTTATTTCCTACATAGTGAGCTCAAACTCATATAAAAATATTATAACATGTTTTATACCATCTTTAGACTCTTAAATCTTTATAACACTTCCATAATTTGAATTTTCCTTGAATTTTCATATATTGGCCTATGTATAAATAATTTAAGCTCTTTAGGCCTAATTACACCTCTTTCCCATTTCATTGTCTTCAATCTCCTTGGTAAAACTCTATGAGAGTATTATTATAATTTATAATGGATTTAATATGTTTCATTTGATTTAATTTCCATTTAAATACCTCTATACATCCCTCTAACACCACACAGTTTATGTTTTCCTCATTCTACACACACAGGCATGTATGTTCTCAATAGGTTTAAATTACTACCTTGAATTAAAAAATACCAAATGCCATAATCAATGAATACATGAGATCACTTGGATGCAGTATACATGTCTATACCATTTTTTTAATTTGAAACCAATCTCACATTAGTTTCTTAGGGATCATGTCTTCTCATCTAATATTCTCTCCCTTAGGTCTCATAGTCTTAATATGTCTTTATTGGGTTTATATTTCCACCTTGAAGTGAACCCTATTAAATATAACACTTAGTGCATGTATGTGACCAACACAACTCATTCCATATCTTCTACATCTTGACCTCATCTCTTAAAACCTCAAGCTTCATGCAAAACTTGTCCATCTCTACCATAAGCTTGTAGGTATGTGTTTGGATATATATTAACCATTATAGACCTTACTTGATATTAAACAAACATATCAAATTTTTATCCTTATTTTTATTAGGTTTATCATCTCTATTAAAACTTTCCAAACCTTCCAATCACAACAAATCCATTCTCTCTTACCTTAGTTTGTATTAATCCACAGTCAGACCTATAGGTGGTAATTTAATCTTGGAACATCTCCTTATTCCTTATAAGAACTAATTTTGTTTTATTAGATGTTATAATATCAATGTAATTGAAAACAAACAATCTCATTAAGTACCCTCTCAATGGTATAACATAGAATAAATATCAAACACCTCCACTTTCATGTGCAGACCTACATTCCCCATCCATTTAAGAACAATGAAGTTTTGTTGAGAGAAAATAAGGCCAAAACCTTCATGACATTTTATCCATAACTTAAAGTGATTTATATAAATATCTAATGACTGATGGAAACTTTCTTAAAGACTATTTTAGTGAAGAATGGCCCAAAACAATCAAAGACCCTAGTTGGAGTTTGTTGAAAGATGCCCGCCACCCATATAAACTAAAGGTTTTACTCTTTTTAAGGGTCACATATGATAATTATGTGTTTTAAATGGTATGAGGGATATAATTTAATGTTTTATGATCTCATGAAATCATTAATTTCCATCCAATAATTTATAAATGCCTTGAAAATGTTTACAATTGACCCTATATGGATGAAGAGGGGTAATTTTAACTACCTAAGATCTTAGTAATTGTTAATAAATGAGGAGATATAAATATAAAAAATATGGTCACAAATTTTAAGGTAATTATGACCCATATCAACCCCTAAGATCATTTCATCCAACTCTCTCCCCTTTTCACACCAAGTGAAAATCGCTTACCAACTTGGGACTGCCAAAGAAGTTGATAGGAGAGAAAAGAAAGTTTTATACTTTTGTGTGACCTATAGATCATCCAAATTCTTTTTTTCAGTATGTGAGACATGGATGAGGCCATTTATTTTCTTTTATATGAACTTCATTCTGAAAACCTGCAACCACCCTTTGAAAAACCTCTCTTTTCACATGAAAATTGTCAACTTTGCTTGGAAGCCTAATTGAAATGATGCAAAAAGTGTTTATGGATCTCCTTCACACTTGTACAAATGTGGTATTATGTGCCATAAACTTCATTTTTCTTCTTACCTATCATTTATTTGACATACTCTCTCTTGAAAATTACATAATAAGCAATAAAAACACTTGAAAAGACTTACAATGTTAGAAAATAGAATCAACATATTTTTAGGCATTTGTACAAACCATAAGATGACTTAAAGTTACTTTGACATGTTTTATATGACTCAAAAATCCCCTCTAAACCTTTATCACTATTGAATAACCTAAAACATGTTATGCAGTGACTAGACAAGCACAAGACCAAAATGAACAATTACCTTAATATTGTCAAAAAAACCTTAAACTTTGTTAAAATATATTATAAAATTTCATTTGTAAGGGAAATGTTGCACTGAGTCATGTTTTGAGTTAGTCTCACCTATGGTATCCAAAATTGGCTAACAGTGCCCAAATGACATTTAACAAACATATAATGGAGTGTCCATTGATTATTTTAAGGGGAATAATTTTTATGTTCATTGGGGGGTACTTATTAATTCTTAGAGATTTATAGCATACAGATTTTTGGGATGTTTTATTACAAATAGAATGCATCAACACCTAGAGTTTGGTGGGGATTATAATACCCAAACCCATATGGGCTAAAATTGAGTGTGATGGGTTTGTGTTTGTCTAATATTTTGATAATTTTAGCCACTATATTGGTGGATATGGATGCCACTATTTTGGATTTTTCCTCACATTTTATTGTTACTTTTTATTTGACCTAAACATCTTTCTCATTAGGATTATCACCTAATGGTTGTTTGGGATTTTTAGAATAAGCATTTAGAATCATTTAGAAAACTGTCAAGAAATATTTTTATTTTAAAAGAGATAAGGTCTATTTATCTGATTTCCATTAAAATGGTAGTCATTACGAAGCATAGGATTTTTTTATTATTATATGACTTAACAATGAATGGATTAGGATCATATTGATTAACTAAAACCTTTCTAATATGTATAAATGTTACCTCCTAAAATAAGGTTTAAGTAATGTCTTTTATTTTATGAATCTATGGTCTTCCCAAGATCATGTTATAAATTTTGTCCTTTTTTATAATATATAATTAACTGAGCACCATTTTTGGTCCATGTGTAAAAAATAAAACTATGGCTCTGATGGAAGAAGATTTGAGGTTGTCATAACCTCAAAGGGTGTTTCTAGTAAATGAACAATTTTTTCGTCAAAACTCATGAAATGGAGAAAAGATAATTAGACTATATTAAAAATATCCCCATCATCAACCATGCCTATTTTGACCCAATTTTTTTAAATACAAACTTGTAAATACAAGGTGGGGTCTCCTCTCCTAGCCATTTCAACACCAAAAGGTAATCATCTAAAATGAAATAAATATTTGGCATTCCAGGAGGTACATAACTATATTGATATGGTTAATTAAGATTAAGGAGGAGAAAAAACACTATCCAAATGACCAATTCCTACGGCATAACTAAGTTAAAATATATTTGAAGGAGAGTTCTTTAACAAATACATGAATAAAATGTTTTAAAAGGTCTTCATGATGTCTAAAACAAGATCATAATTCATAATAGGTTTAGGTGTTCTTCAAACTTCAAAGTTTATATCATTTCTTTGAGGGGGAGTTTTTAGTTGATAATTTATAGTGTGAGTAATAATATTTAATTATTAAAAAAAAATTATCTCTACCAGACCTATGAATCTAGTATTCTTTTGATTACCAATGAAAGAGGTGACATTAGGATTTATAGAAGTTGAAGCTTATGCATCATGGGTTCCAAATGGCATGGGATGTTTAAGAGGAGTATTTTATGGTGTTTTTTCATTAGGTTTATGGTTTAGGAAAGGATTTTAATAGATACATAGATTAACATTTTATGTTGCTGCATGACATATATATATATAGTTGGGGGTTCCCATTAGCAATCCCAAATAACATATAAAAAAATACTATTGATCTTCAAGAAGTATTCAAATAAACTTGGTGTATTACATAAAAGCATGAGGATCATGGCCAATGAACCTATGAAATATTAAATATATGTTGGGATAATAATACATTGGTATTTTATTCTTATTATGTTGATCAAATCCTTGGTTATAATTTTGACATTGATTTTTATTTTTATAAGGCTGATTTTGGTAAAAATATTTTTTTCGATATTGCATGTTTGAGTTTTTATTTTGGTTTTCATACTAATTTTCCCATGGTGGTGGGAGATAATTCTATATATAATGGAAACAAATAACATGCAATTGGGGTTTCTTTGTTTATCATTCTCATATTTCTATTATTGTTGATATTGTTTCAGTTTTGAGTGCTTTTAATAACTTTGTTAGTCTTGACTTGGTTTGAAACATTATTAGTAGTTGTATTATGGTTATGGTTAAAACTTTTGGCCCTTGTTTATTTTTTTATTTTGATTATTATTTTGATAACCCAAGGTATTTTAGTTGGGATTAACAATCTTAATATTGGGCCCTTAATTTCTATGACTATTATTTATGGCTTCTTAGTCTATCCTTATAAAACTTTCCATTGATTATCCTTAAGATTGATAAGGTAATTTTTTTACATATTCCCTAGTTTCATGATTAATATAATAGAGGAAGAGATCACATAGTTCTATTTTATCCATATTTGGATCATTATTATAAGAGTATATTACTTGACACCATCTTATAATGAAGTGGGAAAGAGACTCATCACACTATTTTTTGATGTGTATAAATTATATTATATTGGTTTACATTATTTTGTTCATGTTGAAGGATTTAAATATTCAAAAAATGATCCATTTAAATGAATGAATAGAATCCTCATGGAGATGATAGTACCTATCTAAGGTGATTTTAAATATAATTTTAGGAAATGTTTTGTTTACTACTAAATCCCAAGGGAGAAACTCTCTAATTGTAGTGGCATAAGATATGATGTGAGAATCGAGATCTCCCTCTCCCTTGTATTTAGGGAGTTAAGTAAATGGGTGAGTTATGAAAACTCATCGATTGATGTGTTTAATGAGATCCTTAATATACTTAGCATAGGATCACATTTCATTAATTTAAGTTAAATAAGTATTTAATTAGTTTAGATGAGGGAGAGTTGGAAAAATAGTTGGAGTGAAGTCACTATCACTTGAGTTGGTAGAGGATAGTAAGCAAAAAATTATATCTAGTTATGTGTATATGTAATAAATATGAAAATATTATGATAAAGAGTTAAAAATAAGAACACTAATCAGCACATGACTAGGTGGAGTGTATGAGGCATAATCACCAATAGACACATGGCTAGACAAAACATTAAAGGGTGGTGTAAAAACATGTGTATAGTTATGAGGAATTAAATAAGGTGGTGTGTTAGTAACCATACTATTAGAAGTGACATATGAAAGAGGAACCAATAGCAGTATAATTAGGATGAATATAAGGTGAAGGCATGTCGAAATCCATGATACCATGCGTATTGAAAGAGAGAAGACATTACATATTTTGGTAAGATAGACAATTTTTTGAAAGAGGATTGCCTTGATTTGGAAAAGGTAAATAAGGGGATGATTGGGTTTTTATGGAAGGTGAATAGTTTTAATTATCAAATATTGGTATATTGCAATGATTTAAGAGACCTTTTTGAGAATAAACTTAGTTTTTTTCTAGTCACAAATGTGTGTCACCAAGGTAGATATGAGATCATTTAGATTACTAATAGTTTTGGGTTTATACACCTCCCTTTTAGGAGGTTCAAAAAGAAAAATATAATTACCTAAAATGATTGATTAATTCTTGGTTGTTTAGGAAGAATACTTTATATTTTCTAGTAAGCATTAGATTTAAAATATTTGAACTATGAATAAGGTGAGGTAATTGATGTTGTATAAAATGGCACACAAAGTTATCTAAGTTGGTTCTTGGCTTATTATAACTAGGTGAAAACATGGGATATTCCCTTTTCACTTAACATTTTATACTCATCTATGACAACATCTATTCACATCAGGCACATGCATTATACACTCACCCAAAGTGTAACTAAGAAGGCATCATGGCTCACATTGGGCTAGTTGTGCCACGACATAAGGCATCAATTATGGGACTTGATCAATCCAAAGAAGGCTTTAAGTAGATCCATAGGCACAAGCCTTTCATGGGCTAAGCCTGGTGGCCTATAGGTGTAAGGATTTTGATGGACTAATCTTAGAGTCATATGGGTGCAAGCTTTTGTTAACCTAAGCCTATCATCATATAGGTTCTTGAATGGTCAAAGGATTGCTTTCACTCACATTACTCATGCTAAAATCATGCTCCAAACATGGATGGAGTTGCTTGTCACATGATCTATAATAATTTTATTTATAGGTTTATGATGACATAATCATTTATTATAGGGACTCCATTAATTACATGGCCTACAAACTCATGTAAACATAACATACATATATTGGAATTCCAACATTACAATCATTTTACATTCAAATAGTGATGTAAGAAGATGCATAAAATAGATATCAAATTTTACTACAACCATTCTATATCATTAATCAAAGTTCAAATAAAGTAGAGTTCATAATATTTAGAATAGAGTAAATGCTTTTATAAAACTAATTAATGGCCCAGAAGCTCATAGGTAAGCTTGGGTGCTTAAAAATGGAGCTTTAATTTCATCTACTAATTCCTAGGTCTAATGTATACCATAATAGTATATACATTCCCAATTTCTCAGGGCTTTGTTTCAATATTTTCACATTCTTATTCATCAACTAGTTCGATATCTTTTTATATCCTTTTGGAGTAGCTCCACTAGGGTGGAATGTTCATGCTGAGTGCCAAACTAGAGCCTTAGTGATCATTCCTACTAGCTCCATCAAATTGAAAACTTTACACTATAGTCACCATGTATCAATAATCCTAAAAGATGCCCTAAAAATCTAGGAACTAGTTAACCACCTGATAGTTAGCACAAGGTATGTGATATAACCTCCAATGGGCACCAAAATGCCAAAATTTCATCATTAATAAAAATTATTACCTCACACCGATGTGGATGTCATGTTGGAAAAAATATTATACTTACCAAAATAAGGGGCCCAACATTACCCCATACAAAATTTATAGCCCATCCTTAAACTAGGTTGTTAAGGCTTTAGTGGCATAGAAATCGAGTGCACTCTCCTTAAGCTCATTGCTAAAGTATTTAATGCCCTTAATGGTGATCTTGATTTATTCAATGTAACTATCTATTTTGGTGGATTCAACATTAAGTGTGATAATATTGGTCTTCTCTAGATCCTTTTGGAAGGCCTCTACATTTGCCTTTGCCTTTTCCACACTCCCATCTAGGATTGCTCCTTACTCATAGGCCATAGTCTGTAGAGAGTGGAAGAGTGATTATAATTTTTTCTCTTACTCCTTGATCTAATTATTGAGTACATTGATGCTTTTTATGATTTGTTTTTGCTCTGACTTGCTTACGTAGTAAACCTATGCCATCAACTTTTCCTTTTCCTTTAACTACTTTAGGTGTGTGTCTATGACTGAGGCTTGGTTTGAGAATATAAATAAGATGGAATATACTATATTTATACCATTATGTAGTTTTTAAAAGATGTCTTATACCTCTTTGAGCTTACTATTTATCTCCTTATATAGTGTAGTCAAGGTATCTTCTTCTTCTTACACCAGCTCAGGTTTTAACCTTGGGAGCATCTACTCCACTAAAACATAGATTATCGACCTCTAAGATGTCCAAAGCATCAACACTGAATAAAAGGGATGGTTTGGCCATATTTATACATTCACAAATCTAGTGAAACATTAAACATGGTGGATTTTATTTCATCTTCAGCTTCTATGTGGAGCTTCTTCCATTTTTTTTCCTTACCATCATTGATAATATTCTTATGCACAACTTCATTGGCCATTCTTATCAGTAGATTCTAGGATCAGACTAGGCTCATGGTATGAGGGTTTATAAAGAGGAGTCCTACCCCTCATCAGAGTCTTTTAGGCTCAAAGTAGTATCTCTAGGAACCATAAAGTAAAGTTAATCCATATAATGATCGATCATAATGCAAGTTGTTTGTGCATCCTAGTTATGGTGGTTTGGGGGGGATGATGTCATACATGTAAAAGTCATCATCCCCCCACCCCTTCTATACCTTATCCCTTATGCTCAACTCTATATCATCCTTCTTTATGATAAGCATATCTATTTGTTCTCCTTCCTCTTTACTAGTACTATGACTCTCTTCAGCACTTTCCTCAGAGGACTCACATATTTGATCCTTAAGGGGTTATTCTTTGGAATTTTCCCCTTAGTCTACTTTTTTAATCTTGAGGTTTCTCAATACTCACCTCCAGGTAAATTCATTTGTTTCTAGCATCACCTTGTTGTTTTTAGGGTTTTTTTGTTATCTTTATTTGCTATTTTAAGGCACCAATATCACCTTATTTTTCTTCCAGCACCCCTTCACTACTTGGGCATGTTTCTTGTATAGCTTCTCCTACCTTCCTAGTGGGGGTGATTTGTTTTTTCTTGACTATGTCAATAGATGGTCCTATGCTTGTGGGAACCTTAATGGCCTTTTTATCTATCTTTGTCACTTTTTTTTCTTTGGCAAGTTTATACTTCTCTTCAAGCACCATCGCCTTCTTAATGTTCCCCTCACTCAATCCCATTTTCTTCCAAACCCTTCTCTTCTCTTCTATTTTTGGAGGTGGTATGGAGGGTTTTTTATTGGATGAGGGGTTTGCTAGCTCCTCTACTTCTTCAAGCATAATGATTATTCCACTTTGAAGGGCCTCTAATGCATCTTTGGTGCTTGGCTCTTCTTCCTCTTTTATTTGCAAGATGTATGTCCCTACTATTTATTATTTATTTTCCTCCTATATTATAGGTGATAGGGTCACCTCTTTCTCCATTTTTACCAAATTTATAGTCGGTAACATAACTGGTCCCTTAATATATTCTTATGCTTCTTACTAGAGGAAGCACTCTCTAGCATGAAGGTTATGCACTTCTTAAGAGCTAGAGGTGTAATATGTTCTTCAAAGGTAATATTCAAATTAATGCACTATATGATCTCTTCAAGTTTCTCTCCCTATTTATTTTAGAGATTCTTCTCCTACATCATGGGTGCTACCTTCCCTTCATCACCAACTAGGAGGGGGTAATCATCATATTTTTCAAGATCGGTGCCCTTCTTATGTGGCTTCATTTCATAATAGATGTTGAATATGAACCCATTTATTATCTCCCTCTAGAGTGGATGAAGGTCCCTCTTGTCAGAGTCATCCTCCTTATCCTTGGTGGCCTTGGCTCTGAGGTACACAAACTAGCACTTCAACTTGCTCTTATATTGATCCATAGTCTTGATTAGGATCTCTAGTTATTGCACATTTGGAATCCTCCTTAGCACCATAATGAAATACTTGGTAGAAAATGTGTAAGGCAACTTGATCCATCCAGACAGGTTTCCATCCATAAGTGCTAGGTGTGCTAGATAGAAATGTTGCATTCTAGCAAAGGTCACCATTCCTACCAGATGTTGGGGAAGTTCCTTAAGGATGCACCATTCAATCCTAAAGTCTTAAATGTCATTAGATTATTTTATTTGGTGATTAATTCACCATAGGCATTTTATTATTAATTTATTATGTTGTTAAACCCAATGTCTATCTTGGGTCTATTTGTTTGTATTCCTTCCTCTTTTTTAGGAAGTTGTTTATATATTTTTAATATATCTATTTAAAATCTCTTTATAATAATTCTTTGTTAGATGAATATATTATTATTCGAGCTCTTATATTTAGTTTTAGAGTAAGAGAAAAATAGCACCAATCTCTAAACCTGGGAGGAAAAAGTTATTAAAGTGAGAGAGGAAAAAGGAATAGCCCATGCACTTACTCTCTTGTGTGTTTAACATTTGAATGACATCTTGTAAATCTAAGTATAACGTATTTTATAATTAGGGTTGGATTTTCCACACATTACATTGGAACACCAACCTATGTCATCGAAACATCAACCACTGAGTTGGTAAAACATTGGCAATTTATAAATGTTGGAAGCATTCAAAGTGGGCATTCATACCTTTGGTTTTAAGATCAGATCAAACCCATGAAGCTCCTAATATTTCTCCATAAATCTCCCTCTATTGGACTGTGCTATATGCATTCAAATCGTATACAAGATATGAATTGGCTCATTAAAGACTATAACACTAAATATTGGCATAATTCTCTATCAAAAGGATGTGAATCAACTTAAATTCTTATTTGGTATTGCATTTGGAGTAAAGGTTGGTATTTATTATTTATTTTCATCATATAAACTTTTTAAACCTCAAAATTTTGTTGAAATTTGCCTTAAAAAGATTCTTTGCTGCAAATTTTATCAAAACCACCTATTTAAAAAATATGTGGTATTTCATAGGGAGTGGTTTTGCCTTCAAATCAGATATTTAAAGCCTTTAAATATTAGTTTTTTCTTTTTTAGACTTGATATGATGCATAGGTGGGTTGGTAAGGAGTCTTTTTGACAAATAATAGGTTAAAGGTTTAAATCCCCAGAAGGATTTTTTGGAAGAAAAATAAACTTTAGCATCTTAATTAAATTTGGTAATTCTACCAACTTTATCTATAACTAGCTAAAATTATCTAGGAAAGTAATTTTGTGTGTGTGTGTGTGTGTGTGTGTGTGTGTGTGTGTGTGTGTGTGTGTGTGTGTGTGTGTGTGTGTGTGTGTGTGTGTGTGTGTGTGTGTGTGTGTGTGTGTGTGTGTGTTTAAAAAGAGGCCAAAGAGACCAATTTTTTTTCCCAAAAAGGAGGGATATTATTTTTAATAATGGATTTATAATTTTACATATATTTTAATCATTTTTTTTGCAAAACATTGTAATATTTCATTTTTGTAAGCAAATACATTGAAAATTGCAAAACCAAAACAATGTGTTTTTTGCACATTAATAGTGTTTGGTCATAGCTATGCCTCTGACTCATGTTTATGGGTAATGCCATTGTGCTTGAGTTATTGCATACATAGCCTAACATAGTTACAATAATGACATCTGGGCATCGACCCTATCAATAATCAAGGAGAAATAAGGTTAAACATTCACTTATCCATCCTTCCATTTTACCCATTCGATTCAATTGAAAGTCATAAATCTTGACAAGTGGTATTTCCAAGTATATAGCGAGGTTATGTGCACATATGCATAAATCCATCTAAGTAGGTACTAGTGATTGGATGAACCCTTTTAATTATTGTCTAAGTACCACGTATCGATTTCTTTCATGTATGTTTATGTTTCTTTCACATACTATTAGGTATACAAAAAGGGTAAGCTTCTTCCACATACTAATGGATATACTGGAAGGGCACATATAAATAAAGGATTGGTATCTTATAATGATGGTCTAATTAAAATGAGACGTCGATACTTATAGTGATAAGGAACCAATCCATAACTTTTGGTCATATTCTACACAATGGTCAAAAATGGGCCAATTTGTTTTCTACCAAACTCATAGCTTCTTCATGGTGACAATTATGCCACTTGGAAAACTAAAATCAAGACACATTTATAATATGAATACATTTGGCCTATTATAAATGGCACTCTTACTCGACATGATATTGATGTTGATCATCAAAATAAGTTTGACAAAGATAATTAAAAGGCAAAGTTGATAATCATGTTTGGAGTACTAGATGAGGTATAACCTCATATTCATGAGCCCACAACAACAAAAGACACTTGGGATAAGCTATAGATAGTATATGAGGCCAAAAATGAAGGAACCATTCTTAATTTGCAAATTCAACTTCATTCTCTCAAATTGAAGTCTAGTTAAAAATGGAAGCTTTTCTATGCCATGTTGCAACCCCGAGGTCTTCACTCCAAACATTGGACAAAACAATGTCAGATACACTCTTATACCTATTCTCTTGAGATCACTACCACCCTCCTATAGGATCTTCATGACTATTTTGATAGTCACAGAATATAAACCATCTTTTGATAAGTTGGTAAACATGTTGCAATAAGAAGATTCTATGCATATAAAAGAAGAAGAATTAGAAGAGCATGCTCTTGCCTCTAATCAATAGAAAGGAAAGAAGTAGATCAAATCTTATAAACAAAATCAAGGTCAAAAAAATCATTCATAAGGGAATAAATAACAAAAATCTTGCCTTATATGTGGAAAAATAGGCCCTGAGCTAAAGAATTATTGGTATAAATCCTTTTCACATGGTTCTTTAGGCAACACGAAGCCCAGTCACCACAATCATCTCATCCACATAAATGATAAGGATAAAAAAAAGACATTAGATGAATAGATCCAATCAACAAATAAATATTTTCAATAAGAAGACACCCACTCTAATGAGGACTTCCTATATGCTACACATCTCATAATGAATCAACATCACAAAGTTCTAACTAGTATGTCAACTCAGGTTCAACTCAACATATGACTAGAAGACAAGATTAGTTATATAGAATGAATGAGACTTCCTCAAAAAATCATGTCTCTTTGGGTGATGATTTATCATAATAAGTTCAAGGAATTGGTAATAACTCCTTACCACGTGGACAACATGATTACAAAATCTTAGATGTCTTGTATGTCCCAAGAATCACAAAGAATATTCTATCAGTCAATCAACTATTTAACCATAACCTCAAGGTTGAATTTGATTGCAAAAGTGGAAAAAATATGTATTTGATCAAAGATAAGTCAAAATACTTGAGAATAGTTTCATGAGCCTTGGGATTTGGAAAAATGTTCTAACTTGACTTTGTTCAATTAAATAATCAACCACTTGTAGCTCAAGATTCAGACCCAGCCAATCTATGACATCATAGATATGGTCATGTCAATTTTGGATACCTCAAAGCACTCAATAATTATAACATGGTCCATGGACTTCCTCAGTTGAATAAAAATATAGATCTCTACACTAGTTGTCTAGCAGGGAAACAACATCAAACATCTTTTGGTCAAAGTTCCTCAAGAGAATCTGGTAAGCTTGATCTAGTGCATACTGATTTGTGTGGCCCCATGAGATCTAATCACTATGGTTTTTAGTATTTCATGATCTTTGTTGATGATTACTCATGCAAGATGTGGGTCTACTATATAAAAACCAAATACCAAGACTATAATAGGTTCAAATAGTTTAAAGTAGTAATTGAAACTTAAATTGGTCATAAAATAAAGGCTCTCTACTCAAATCGAAGGGGAGAATTCACTAGTTAATATTTTTATGATTATTTAAAAGAACAAGGCATTCATTGAAAAATTCCTTCACCATACACTCCATAATAGAATGGTGTTGAAGAATGATGAAACTACACTATCATGGAAATGGTGTATACCATAATTGAAGATTTATGTTTGGCATGCACATATTGGGTAGAAGCAATGGAAATAGTAGTTTATTTATTGAACAAGTCACCCACTATATCTCTTCATAATATGACTCCACATGAAGCCTAGATAGGGCATAAAGCCTCCATTTCTCATCTTCTAGTTTTTATATGTAAGGCTTATATGCATGTTCCTAAAAAGAAGAGAAAGAAACTAGATAACATATCAATGTCTTATATCTTCTCAAGGTACAGTGAAGATTCATTAGCCTATAGATTGATGGACCCTAAAATAAATATCTCCATCAGTAGGGATGTAGAGTTTGAAGATAAAATTAAAACCAGTTTGCTTCCTAAAACTCACATGATTTAGTAATCAGACTTCTTGACAATTCAAAAGGTCATAACCAAACTGAAGGTGACCATGATGATGAGGATGGTCATTATTGAAGATTAACCCACAAAAATAGTGTAATATATGCTTAAATGGTATACACGTACATTAAGAGATTCTAAACTATATAAAGCTCTAGACACATTGACTACAAGATTAAGGACTTCTAGCATGATTCAAGATGAGGTCAATTAGGCCCTAATGAGAAAAGTTGTAGAATTAATAGAGCCCTTGATAGTTTAGGAAACCCTAGAATCAAAACCTTGAAAGGATGCCATGGATGTAGAATATCAATCACTGATGAAACACAAAACATGGCAACTTGAAGATCTTAGACCAAGGAAGAAGCTGATCAGCTAAAAATAGGTCTTCAAAACAAAATACAAAGCATATGGTAGTATAGGCAAGCACAAGGCTTGACTCATGGCTAAAGGATATGCATAGAAGGAAGGCATAGATTATGAGGAGACATTTTCTCCTATGATTAAGATCAAAAAAATCAAAATGATATTTGCTTTGGCTGCACAATTTGAATGGAAGATCTATCAAATGGATGTAAAAAGTGCCTTTCTTAATTGATATCTACAAAAATAAGTTTACATGACACAACCAAAAGGTTTTATCTCACTTGGTAATGAAGGAAAAGTATGTAAACTCATAAAATATCTGTATGGTCTCAAATAGGCTCCCTGAGCCTGATACATAAATATCAATGAACATCTCATCCAACATGGATTCCATAGGTGTCCCTACAATCCAAATCTCTACCTAAAACAACAAGGGCGAGAGATTTTAATTGTTATGGTATATTTTGATGATCTAGTCATCACTAGAAATTTAGTGAAGATGATAGATGCAACCAAGAAAAATCTTAATCGATCATTTGACATGATAGATCTCAAGCTACTACACTATTATCTTGGATTAGAAGTATGGCAAAAAGAACACAACATCTTTGTATTCCAAATTAAATATGCCAATAAAATGCTTAATAAATTTAGAATGATGGATAGTAATCCAATTTCTACACCTATGGAGATAAGGCTTTAGCTATCTCGTACTGATCCATCACCACAAGTAAATACAAATATCTATCAATAGTTACTTAAGAGTCTTATTTACTTAACATATACTATGCTAGACATTAACTATGTAGTTAGTTATCTTTCATGATTCATGTAGGAGCCAAAGATGTCTCATTAGAAAGTAATAAATTAAATACTAAGATATATCAAGGGTATAATGGACTTCAGCCTAGAATATAGTAAGAATGACAATTTATTATTGACATGATATTCCAACTATGATCATGCAAGAAATATTGATGACAAAAAATCCACTTCTAGATATATGTTCTTTTTAGGATCTGTTCATATATCTTGGGGGATAAAGAAATAGAACTTTGTTTCTCAATCTTCCACTGAAGTAGAATATCATTCTATAAGAGGAGTTTTCTATGAAGTGATATGGTTACATCATATATGGGAAGGATTAGGAGTGTTAAGCATGGAATATACTGAGAGGGGGGGTGAATCAATATATTATATATCTTATAAATCTTTCCTTTAACCAATATTCCACTTAAGCAAACATTCAAGATATGCAATAAAACTCAAACAATAAACATCACACAAGATAGAGAGAGACACCAGATATAACATGGAAACCCAATGTGGGAAAAACCACAGAGAATCAATCTCAAATATATTCGTGAGAACAACCCCACAAGATCACCATACCCCTTTGCCAAGTACAAACCTTAGCTACAATTCGTGAGCACCACCCCACAGGAGCTTTAAACCCCTTTGCCGAGCACCAACCCAGCTGCTATTCATGAGCACCAACCCACAAGAGCACCAAGCCCTTTGTGTATACCACACACCTATCTCTCAATATTGCTATCTCAACAAATGATAGATCAATACAACATCTCCTTCCTCTCTCTCACTTTTGCTCTTCTAAGCTAGATATAACAAATACAAATCATCTCTCACAATTGCTCTTCTAAGCTAGATATTACAATATCAAATCAACCTCTCACATCCACATTACAAATGGCTACTCAAGCCTTTATTTATAGCTTTCCAAATTACCTTTGGCCTTCCCCCTTTGTGACCTTTCAATCCTCATGGAAAATGGCACCAATCTTAGATGACCCTTCATATCCAAGCATTTGAAAAGTCATGTGGTGACCCTTCATGACCAAAAACCTCTTTCCCAATTTTGTCCTTATTTTTGGTGACTTTTCATATTCCTTTAATTGTCCCTTCATGAGAAATTCGCCCTTTACTCTTTTGTCTTCACTTGGTGACTCTTGGTATTCCCCAAGATGACTCTTCATGGGAAAATGTGTCCCATCCTTCTTTTGTCTTTATCTTGTGACTCTTCGTCTTCTCCATGGGCCATTATTTTGTCTCATATGCAACCAAAAATATATTCATTAATATTAAATAAATATTAACTCATATTAGCCAAGATAAACAATATTAAATGCAATGGGGCCTTTATCACCAATAATACTAAACATTTGACATCAATGACAATATTTCCAACAAGGAGTACCATAGAATACACCTACCATCCTATACTATGATAATGAGGGTGTTCTCAAACTTGTTCATAATCTAATCTTTCATGAATACACAAAACACATTAAGGTGCAAGTTCATTTTATTCATGAACATATACAACAACACAACATCCAACTCCAGTATTACTCGATAGAAGAATAATGTGTAAATGTCTTCACCAAGTCACTTGCATGTGATGAATTTGAGGCATTCAGAGAATTTCTCTCCTATTCACTTCAAGATATGTTAAATTAAGGGGGAGAATGTTAGATTATTATATTCAGCGATTAATTCACCATAGGCATTTTATTGTTAATTTGTTATGTTATTATACCTGAAGTCTATCCTAAGTTTATTTATTTGTATTCCTTCTTATTTTATAAGAAGTTGTTTATGATTTTAATATGGCTATTTAATATCCCTTTATAATAATTATTTGTTAGATGAATTTATTATTATTTGAGATCCTATAAATGTACCTATCATACCACCCTTGCACCTTTATCTTGTACTTATGCAAGAATTTGGGTGGGTAAATGAAGTCTTGATACTTCATCGCAAGGGACTCATGGTAAGGTGGGAACACCCATAGGTTATCATCATTACTATCTGACAAACCTATCTCCTCCATCACAATCAAGATCATCATATACCCCCACCTAAATGTCTTGCACACCTGGTGGAAATCTTGAATGTTCTTAACAATCTCCTCAATAATCAATTTGGAGATGTTGAATTTCACCCCTTATACCATGTGGTGGGCAATGCACAAGTAGGCCTTGCTAATATCAGATCATCAACCATCAAGTCATAATTTAAAGCTAGCTAGGCATGACATTGCCCTTATATTAGGGTCTTAGATGTCCTTTATTAGGAATGTGAATCCTAACTTATAGTAGCCCAAGAGCTTCATAACCCTCTTAACCTCCACTTCATCCTCCATAATTTGATATATGTCTACCCCTAAACTTGGAAGTCCCATGATCCTACTGATGAGATGTGTCAAGATCTTCATACATCATCTTATGAAATTAAAGCAATCATCTTGTATGTGTGAGAAGATGAATTACACTAGATCCTTTAGCTTGAAAAAGCTTGGTATCTTGAACAATTGAGTTGCACTAGTGGTCACCAATTTGTATTATATGGATACATCAAAGAGTGCAATGCCTACCTTTGTCTTCATCCTTGTGTCAACCATCTAGTCTTGGTTTAACATTTGCACATTACTCCCTATGCAGTGATTGTAATCTTTCAATTTACACATGTGCACAAATGACACCCATTTATCCCCCACCGTGACCTCAGGGGAACTATATCTCTCTATAATCAAGCTTTGCACTTTCTTCTAGGTCTATCACCATGATGCTAACACCTTCTACTAGTTGTGCCTATTATTTTATGGTGGTTAATTCTTTCATTGATCATGTTTTCTTTGCATATTTCTATGCCTAAGATAAACTTGTACTTAACCTTTTCTTACCCATTATGAACTAGCTATTATTAAATCATGGTTGGTTAATCTTTTTGAAGCCCTTAATCATGCTTGGAACTTCTTCATAGTCACTAGAACTCTGACTATGTCTTTGGCTCCTAATCTTCTTGCATCGTTATGGTAGCCTCAATGTTCTTCAAAACAAAGACTATCTTATTTTTATATGAATTCTACTCCCTTCACTTCCTTTCTTATTCAATGTAGAATGCAATTTTGTTCTTGTTCATCCATTCTTTCTTAGGGTTCTATGGATACTCTAGATTTCATTATAATAATATTTTCTAGTTTGAGTGGATCCGGTGCTTTATTAGACTCTGTGGTTTGGTTGTAATTCTCACAAGGTTTATAACTAATTAAAGTTTGTCATTCTCCCCTTTATATGTTATTTTTAGCTACCTCATTAATGGTTGTTGATTAATGGTTTGGTGGTGCATGGATTTCTTAAAATCTACTAAACCTATGAAATTTGCTCAAATCCATTGCCAAATTCACATTTATTATAGATCTTTGTACTTCTACCATCATAGTATTAACTATGCTAATGGTTTATTTGGTGAAGTGATAGGTGGTTTAAGTGGTCACTTCCAACTGACCATTGGGTGGGCAACTATCTCAATAATATTTTTCTTACACTCTGTTCACCTTGGTGCAACCTTCACCCTTCTTATGGTAACCTAGGTGCAACATTTTATATGTACGTGATTAAACCTCCTTGGTTATATCTCTTCTTAGTGCTACACTTCCTTAAAAGTGTGATTCTCTTTCTTGGTCAATTTTAATGTGCTTTCATGTCTCTTGCTTTAGCCTTCCTTACCCCATATAAATCCTTTCACTTGTCCTCCAACACTTCATTCTCTCTTATCAATTTATTACACATGAGCATCTTGTGCACCTCTATTTCTCAACTTGTACTCATATCTTTCTAAATATATAAAACTTCATGTGTCTAAAATCTTAGGTGTCTAACCTCAAGTACTTATAAACTAATCATGATTGACTCACCCAATTAAATTTATGCATGTAAGTGCCAGAAGAGTTCTCCTATGGGATTAAAAGCACCATGATTATTCACTCAACACAAATGAAACAAACATAAGAAAAGATTTGGATTGTGAGAAATTTTATTATGGTAAAAATAAAGTAACTAACTTATGACTGATAAGTTAGTGTCTAATGGTGCAAGCACCATCCTAATGCCTATAGGGCTTCAATCTATTATCATTGAAATTCCTAGGGAGCATTTCACCTATCAATGTGTGTAGCTTACATATGTTAGTCTCTAATATACTATGGATGAAATAAGGTCCCATCCACTTAATCTATAATTTGCCTAGGTTATTGAGATACTTTAAGTCATAGAGAAAGACCAATGAACCTTCAATAAAAACCTTGCACTTTATGTGCTTATCATGTCATAGCTTCTGGCATGCCTTTTCTATTTATTGGATCCATCTTGCTTGGGTGTGTGTCTCTTCAAAGTGATCCAAGTATTCCAGGTGTGCTCTCAAAGAATCTTGGTCATCCATTCAACCAATACACATGATGTATAATTAGGGCACTATAAATTCCATATGTAAAATGGACTATGTACCAAACATTAGTTGAAATGGTATAACATTGTTCAGGTGCTTGTACATAGTGTGATAGGACCATAATACTATTGACACATAATCATCCCAATATTTGTG
The DNA here is from genome assembly GCA_037957365.1 of Torreya grandis. NCBI lineage: Eukaryota > Viridiplantae > Streptophyta > Pinopsida > Cupressales > Taxaceae > Torreya > Torreya grandis. Next base: position 19,585 of record JARHVA010004785.1, read on the forward strand.
ACTAACATCACATATATTTGTGAGGCACGACCCTAATATTTTATTAAATTCTTCACAATGCCATTTACTTGGGGATGATAAGGTGTTATTTTATGGTGCACCACCACATATTTAGTTAGTAGGTTTTGAATAGTTTCATTGATAATGTGCACACCATAATCACTATTCAATCTAATAAATAATCTATAGTGACTAATGATATTCTCTCAAATAAACCTTGCTGTGGTGGTAGTTATACAATCTTTGGTTGGTGCTACCTCAGCCCACTTGGTGAAGTAATCTATGGTAGTTAGAATATGTTGTGCACCCGTACACCTTACAGTGGGATTAATAGGCCCAATAAAGTTAATGGCCCATTTTTTAAATGGCACTTGAGAAAGGATGGGGATGAGAGGCATCTCATCCTGGTGGTTTAGTTTTCCTTTGTGTTATCAGATGTCACATGTTTTAGTGTAATATTTTGCGTCTTGGAATAGAGTTGTCCACCATAAGCTTGATTGTAAAACCTTATGTATCATATCATCTCTAGTGTAATGGTCTCTAAGAATCCCCTCATGTGCTTCTTGTAATATTGAGTCCCATTCATACTCTAGGACACATTAGTACAAGACCTCATTACATCTTAATATGTACAATTCCCCACTAATGAGTTGAAAATGGTTGGTATAAACTATAATCTACTTCTTCTCCTTAGTCATCATGGTCTGGGGTGTAGACCTAAATGTCAAAAATGTGGTGATATCTACCAAGTCTTTTGGGGTGCACTAAACCTTATAAAGTTACATGTCAAGTACATCATCTTCAATAGGCACTATCACATCACCAAAGTTGACGTGTGATAGATGGTCTAGGCTCAAGTTTTGTTTTATAAGTTTTACTACAATAGAGATCTAGAATTCTTGAAAAAAAATAATCCATTGATAAATGTGCCTATGGAGAATGAGTTAGTTGAATAGGTACTTAAACCACCTCATGATCAGTGAAGAAATTAAAAGGGGTAGCCAATTAGTACTATCTAAACTTTTTTAGGGTATAGACCATGGCCATGACTTCATACTCAATTATGGTGTAGTTTTGCTCTACCTTGGTTAGTTTTCTACTTGTAAAAGAAATGGGATGATCCATTTTGCCTTCACTTGGTTGTTATATAATGGCACCAATCACAAAACTAGATGCATCGACATGGACATAAAAGGGAGTCATCCAATCAAGAAATTTCAATATCAATATGTTTAATAGTTTGAGCTTCAAGGTATCAAATGTATCTTTCTATGATGCACCCCAATAGAATAGGCTATACTTTTTCAAGATCTCTTCTAATAGCACCACAATCTTGGCATAGTTCCTTATTAACTTCTTGTATTAATTACAATGTCCAAGAAAGGAGTGAATGTAATTATACATTGATGGGGTCTGGAGCTGAAGGATGATTATAATCTTCATTAGATCAATGAGAAGACCATCCTTACAGATGATGTGCCTAAGTAAAGTGATAAATGGTGTAGCTAAAACACACTTTTTTAGGTTTAAATAAATCTACAACTGCCTACACCTTTCAAACATAAGGTGAAATTTGTCAGAGTGATCCTTCACTAACCCATACATAGTCTAGTAATCTAAGTATACTTGGAGGAACTTGTGAATGAAGTCTTTGAAAGAGATGATTACCACTCAAGAGAAAATGATTGATGTATTCTTTAGCCCAAAGGGAATCACACTATAATTGAAATATCCCCATTCTACCACAAAGTTAGTTTTGAGATTGTACTCCTCCTTGATTTGAACTTTATGGTATCCTAAGAATCTATCAGTAAAGGTGTATATCTTACAACCTATAATTCCATCCAATACTTCATTGGTGAATGGAATTGGAAAGGGTTAAGTCATGTAGGTAGATTTTAATAGTTTTTAGTCAACATAGATATATATATGACCATCCTTCTTGATGTTGATGACCATGGGGATAACCGATTCATATTCCTACATGGGGTGGAGCATGTTGTTGATCTCTATCTTGACCTTAGCACAAAGGTTTGGGTTCATCCTGTAAGGTCACTTCTTGATAGGTATTTTATCATCAACTAGCTTGATGTTTATCTTCTCAAGTGATGGGGGTGCACCTTTCATATATCTATAGTTTCAAGGGAATAAGTCTTGTAATTCCTTTAGGATGTCCACAATATATGTCAGCTTGGTGCCAGACCAATAAGCACCTAGAGTAGTAATCTTTGGCTCCCTTTCTAAGTTGATATCTACCTTGGTAGTTTTTAGAGGTGTGTAGTAGGGTTCATTCTTCTCCTAATGCAAATACTAAACTTTTTTACTACCCTCAAGTATTTCTATTCAAAGTTGGGTAGGGTCTTCTTCTAGGGAGATATCCTTAACTTGACACACTAACTTCCTTTTGCCTATCAAATCTTTTATTTGCATGCCTTCCATGTGTCATCATCTTCATCACTAGAGTCATTGTTGAGGATTTTATATTCAAATAAGGTTGGGAGTGCTAACCCATTTTCACAAAACATGCCTTTTAGGTGTCTTCCAATATTTTAGTGTCTTTAAACACTAACCTTAGAACTACCTATAGTGGCTCAATCAATTCAAGGTTTTGTAAAGAAAAGGAGAAGGTGTGAAAAAACCACTCCTTGAGGGAATCCCAATTGGATATCTCATGGAATGTATCATTAACAATGTATCATGATCACACCTAAGTGTTTAAGGTCCTATAAAAGGTGTGCACCCATAGATTCCTTTGGGTGTCTTCATCATAAAGCATCCATGTTTCTTCACAAATATGCACATGCACTATAGGGTCAGATTTATCAAAGTAGAATGAGATGTCTAGGTCCTTGTTACTCTTTCTAAATATAGTAAAAATAGATACCTTTACATCTTTACAAGTTGGAAAGCTAGGCCTTTGTGTTGCCCACTAATGAGTGGTAGTGCTCATAAATGTATACACTAGTGCACCCATTCTATCCACCTCTTTTGGGATTCATGATTTGAGGTCATAAACATAGTCTTCCATTGGATTATTCCCTACATATCTTAGGAGTGCTATAAGTTTTACCTTACTAAAGTGAATCACTCTCTTTCCCTTCTTCTTGGTGTAAGGGACCCACCTTTTAGAAGGGAAATCAATTTGGACCTAGCCTATCTTTACTAGTTTTGGTGTCTTTATGCACACTAAGTAGCACCTTCGACTAGTGGTCTCATATGCTTCCTTATCCCATCAATATTTTTAAATGTCTATGGTGTCTGAGGCTAATTTTCCATCTTCCCAAGAGAAGACTTCTTGATCATTTTGGTCGAGAGTCTCGATGCATTATGTTATAATTTTATAGACGTGGTTAATCTCATCTTTGATGTCCATGCTCTCAACATAAGGGGGTACTTGGTCATTTGAGAGGGGTATAAATACCCTCTCTTTTCCATTATCAAAGCTCATGTAGTACCTTTTAAAGTGCATGCCTAAATTATTTTCATAACACCATGGCCTTCATAGAAGTGTTAGGTAGTTATCATGTTTTACTAGCTCAATTACTTCAAATTCAGTAAAAAATTTAGTACCCCTAATATATACAACTATGATCTTAATAATTATAATAGGATAAGCCTGAGTCTTATTGTCCATGAAGATTACATGAGGGGAAGGCCTCAAGTTTGGCCTGCATATTTTTTCTCAAGCATTCTTGGTCAAGATGTTGACCTCAATGCCTATGTCTACAAGGACCTCACAAATAGGCCATCCATCAATAGTGGCATTCACAGAGAGTTCTTGGTCATATTCTATATTTTATATATGTCAAACTTCTCACACCCTTTCCATGCATGGTGTAGTGACCTCAACTTGATTTTGACCTGTATTCTCATGAGTAAGTTATTCAATAGGGAAAACATTACCTCTATTTATAAGAGGCACAAGATCTTATTTAATTCTTGTATCTCAACTTCTTATTATCTTGCTTCTTTTAAGAGGTATTAGCCTATGTTTTTAGGTCTCACACTAATTGGAGCTCCCCTTATAGGTTTTGGATTACACTCATGGCCTATTTTAATACATCTTTTTATTTCACTAGGTCTAGGTAAGGTGTAGCTTTAGGTTCAAGTCATGTTATGCATTGAGTGTGACTTTTATCCATATATTCTAAGTGTAACTCAAGCATTATCACAACTGGAAGCTAAGGGGTAAATCCATTATGAGTGGTCACATGCACCTTGATTATCTCTCTACGGGTTGGTTTCGCCTTTGAGGTCTATTTTTTTATTTTTGACTCATGCCTGATTAATCTTATGCCTTTGTTTTTTCCAGGCTTACCTTAGGTTAAATTTTTATATAGGTTAGGGCATTCTTTGACTTTATGGGATCTTTGACAATACCCACATATGGGATGTGTAGCTTATTCACTCTGATAATGTTCTATGAAGCCACACTTATAACATGAGTATGGAGAGAACCTTCCACCATCACATCCTCCACCTCACCCTCTGGTGCCTTATTACATTCTAAAGCCTATAATATATTGATTGTATCCTTCATTTCCTTGGTTATCCTACCCACTAATTTCTATAGTAGCCTATCATGTACCTCTTTTCATATTCTTGTGCATTTTATCAATCACTCGATAATCAATAGTGGTATGGGTGTAGGCATCAAACAACTGATAGTAGATGGTCATGTTGACTTAACAGGCATGTTACAACAAATGGTAGTTGTGAACATCATGCACCTCTCAATAGATTTTTTAGCTTATAATTAAAGTGCACACATTCCTCTGTGGGTAGTTATTTTTATTATGGCCTTCTATTTCATAGTCGATGCACCATAATCTACTTTGAGTGTCTTATAACTAGCTAGTGGTATTTTTTTAGAGTTAGGAGGCCATAAATGTAATCTACACCTCCATAAATGGGTTGATACTATTATTGGTGATTCCAACTACCTCAACTCTGAGTATGCATTCAAGCACTTCTTGAGGGTCTATAAAAGTCTTCATGTAAAGTGCTCTTTGAAATGGCATGATCAACCCTCCAATGAACCACTATGCATGTTGGGAAGGGTGAACATCATATGGGATCTTAAATAGGATAGTTTTGAACCTTACATCGTATATATCTACACTCTCTGAGAGTCCTTGGTTAATCTCTTTTAGTGTGGTGATGTGTTGATAAGGTAAAATATTTTATCAACTAATCAACTCTTTTGCATATTATGAAGGTTAATTTATAACCATAATAGTCTAATAGTAAGGTTCAATTATGATCCTAAAGATGTGAGGGGTTTTTTTAATGTTATAATAAATAACAAATAATCTATTAAATATAACATATTCCATTATAATTTTAGAAATCCACTTATCAAAAATGATTCAGTTCAGATATGAATGTGTAATATATTCTATCTAATAGAGAAGGCCTATGAACAAGATAATCTTTTGAAGGAAATAAATTTGATTCACTAATATAATATATTTCAAAGTAACATCTTTATTTTATTGTAATAACTTCTAAATAACACCAAGATAATAAACCATAAATACAAAGTAAAATAGAATTGAGATAAATCAAATATGAACATATCTTCTATAAAGTAAGCAACCAAATAGAACTCAACACATAAGAGATGCAAACAAATAGAAACCAACAAGATAAAGATAATGAATGAAATAAGAAAAATAAAAGCATTAAATCTAAATTAAACAAGAATAAAACAAATAAATCTAAAAATTAACTAAGTCTAAAAAACTAAACTAATCTAGAATCCAACTAAGTCTAACTCTAAAATATTAAATAAAGGAAAATAATCTAATCAAAATAACTTATAAGAAAAATAGAAAAAAATAGTAAGTTAAAGAAAATTAAAACTAAAGGAAATAGAAATAAATTAAATTAATTATAAATTAAACTAAAATTAGATTAAACTAAGTTAAAGTTAAAGTCAAAATAAAGTACAATGTAGATAAAACATGCTAGTCTCAATAGAGAGAGTAATCTTAGCAAAATAGATCAATTTTATTTGAGAAACCATCTTATTTACAAAATACCTTACAAAGATAACTTTTACAATCAATTATATCAATTAAATGTCATAAATGATGTAGTTTTCATCATTATTTAGGTTCAATACTTAGATTTTGCACATAGGGATACAAGAAGCAATCATCAACAGATATTAAAATTGACAAAATTTAGATAATCTATTATAAATGATAATATAAAAATTGGATATACCTGCATTGCCTAAGCAATAAACTCAACCATCAGAGAAACTACCATTGGCCTATCTTCAAAAGACATGCTATCTCAGAGAAGTTGTATAGAAGATAGAGATAAATGATTGAGTTTACAATGTATAATTCATCAATACCTATGTTGTGCCTCCTCTTCAAATGAATCTTTGATCTCTTTTTATGCTTCAAATTTTGTTAGAAAAAAAAGTTATAACTAACCTTAGTTACTTATTTAACTTAATTAATTGAGTTTTTAAAAGTCCAATAATATATACAGTTATTAGTTAAGATTTAATTAAGACTTAAAAGTCTTAATAGATCAAATATTTGAATATAGACTAGGTATTTTCTAATGGGTGGAGACACTTTAGCTAATTAATAATAATAATAATAACTACATATTTCAATAAAAAATTAGATAAATCAAAGATTAATGATATTCTTATCCATATTAACTCCATAATGTAGATTATCAAAATTACTTAGCCATATCGTATATATCAAAAAATTAAATTCTATTGTGCTTTCAAAACATCATAACCAAAATATCAAAATCTAAAAATCAAAGTATCAAATCTAAAAGTACTTTAGTTATGCTAACTTAAAAATTAAAATTTGAAATAAAAATTTATCCTGCTGACATCCAAAAGTCATCTGAATTAGATAAAATCTCAATAACTAGTTTTCTCTGCTCATTCACACACTCATTATATTCTAAATCAACTGCTAGAAATTAAAACAACTTAGTTCCAAAATCACTTGTATTATCATCAACCTCCAATTTAATCTTCTTCACAGTTTTGACATCAATTGGAGTGTCTATGTCATTCTGACTATTTTTTTGAAGTGGTTTGATGAATTACAAGTAGTGGTTTTTCAAGACTACATTTCCTATAACCTAAAAATAGTTCCTTTAAACTTAAATTATGTCATCCTAAAATAGGATCTCTCTGTGATGGTGAGGCTTCAATAGAATAAGAAGGCAAAGCAATATTAACAAAATTCTTAGCTTGGACTATTTCAATGTCTAGTTGAGTTGCCTCATGGACATGATGTGGTTCATTAACATGTTGGATTCTCTCTACAGTAGGTGATTGAATAAGAAGGTGATCTAGATTATTCTACAAGTGGTGAGAATAATTTATATAGGAATGAGATCGAGTTCCAAATATTTGGCCACAAAATCCTCTGTTACTCTTATGGCTCATAACGTTAAAGGGTAAATTGTTTAATATATTCCAAAATTTAGGGTAATTGGCATCAAATTGGATTGACATCCTGGCTCCCTAACTAGAATACCTGGGGCCAAATTTTCTATCCCTAAAACCCCCTCTTGGAAATTTTCTATTAGGTGCTTCTTGATTCACATTATCTAACTCTTGATTCCTTCCCCAACCTCTACTATCATTATCTCTACTTGATTCCAATTGATCCTAGCCTAAAATCATATATATATATATATTCAAAGATTGATTATTATATGACTAAAAAAATATCAACATATATATATCCAATATGAAACCAAACTATATTTCTATATATCAAACACTCAGTCAGTTATAAAATTCTATTATCAACAAATAATCTCTACACTATCTATTGACTGAAAAAATTGAAATGTTCCAACTGTATCAACTATCATCACAATATTCCATTTTTATTTCATCAAAATATCATCAAAAATAGCTAAAACTCAATAAAATAATATCCTCATAATCTTATTTTCATAATATTCTACTATATTTCTTTGAATTCTATTTTCACTATGTGAATATATATCTTTGTCAAAATAAAACTTTCACATATTTCCAAAACTGAACCATTCAATCATCACTAAAAGAAAAACCGTTACAAAGACCATTTAGGACATGTATTCCTCAAATTGTAATCTATAAAACTTACTCAGAACTAATAAGAGACTAACTCATCAAAATATAAACTTTGAACAATAACTTATCTTTTCCAAGTCAATATTATAATTTTATTGAAACTATAAACATCTCTTATTATTCTATGTATTCATGGTTTTGAAATAAACCAAAAAAATATAGATGGCATAATATTTCATTCTATCAATCAAAGTCTTAATCAAAATAATATACTCACATTTTCATGAGAAAGCCATTCCCAACATCAAATTTTCAATCACTTTGAAACCATTGAAATATACGAAACATAATTAGAATACCACAACAAACCATTATTTCCATCTGAAACATTATTTCAAAACTGAGAAACAACCATTTTAATTTTTTATGAAAACTATCAACACTTCTTTTACTGTTCTTTCATATTCATAATTTTGGAACAAAATCCAAAATATATCCTTTCATACCAACAAAATACATTCAAATCAAAACTATCCATGAAAATATTTCCACAACATTCCATCACATTATACTCAAAAATATTTCAAATCCATCAAACTTTCTAGTATTTCATTCTTTATAAAACCTTAAGCATTCACATAATTCATGGCTTCAATAAACTAAAATGCCCATCATATCATTATAGCAAACTCCATTAAAAAACATAAAATTGAGATGTGAAAATCCATACAAACCCCCATTATTATTTTTGACATAGTTCAACATATTATGTTTCAATAAAATGACCATGCAGAACTTATCTTCATAACCCATAAATGCAAGAAATTGTAGTTAGAAAGAAAACAAAGCCACCATTGAATAATATATTTCATGTTCAAACATACTATTCCAAAACCATTGAACCTTTCATATGTTAAAAATCAAACACATAGAGTTTTTTATATCCAAAACTTAAATTCTCAACACATGCTTGAAACTATGACTGGTATGTTACAAACACCACTAAATAATATATTTTTCATAGAAACCTAGACTAGTATGCATATTCAAACAAAAAATCCTTAATATTCTCAAAAATAACATGCTCAAACCAAATTGGCAAACCAACATGTCTTTTATTTCATCAACCACCAAGATAAATGGCTTTATCAAAAATTAAAACCCATATACACCGATATCTCATGCATAGAAAGAACATAGCAATCACTAAAACTATAAAATCTTTTTTATCTTTCCAAAACAAACACATAATGGTTTAGACAAATAGTTAATACTTATCAAAACTTATCGACATGTAGACTAGAAACTTTCTTTCCATGCAACCAATAAAACTATTCAAGATATCTCTCTCTTTTCTTCAAAATTTAATCACTTCATTATTATCATACCTGTATGGACTTCTTTGTAACTTTTCATTCACAAATTATTGTTTGCATCTCCCAAATTTCAATCTAGTAGAGTGTCGCTTCCATAGCAAAGATTTACAAAATGACCAAAATAATGAAAATAATTATATTTGTATCCAAGTCCTAGAATGTAACTGCCCATGCCTACGTGCACATTTTCCATTGGTTCATGAAATTGAGAAAAATAATTAGAAATCCACCAAATTTCTTAGCAATGCCATCAAAATTAAGCTATGACCAATATGTTTGCTAAAACACCTACTAGTTTATGATATTCAAGGCATGTACCCTATCTCATTAATTCCTTAAATCATCAAATGATCTTATCAAGATCTTGAAGCCTCTATCATGTTTCATATTAACTCACCTTGCCAACTAGCATGCTATGAAGTCTGCCAAATATACTGTTAACATCAACTTACCAACTAACCATTCATGAGTCTTGAGATTGGGAAAATAAAACAAATCATAGTATGCCATGAAAAATTCATATCTCGAATAAACCCATCCAAATTATCTTTGAAATCATGATTAGTATTTAGGACCCGATAGATTTAGTTATATCATTTTAAGACCTTAGAATAAATGACATTAGATTAGGACCTTTATCATAATGAAGCATTAAGATTAAAACTTAGAACCCCTTAGGATGTTTAAATATCTTTAAGAAATATTTTGAGTTTCAATATTAATATCAAATTTCACCTATACCAAACTCATATAATGTCATATTCATAATAAAAATCCATATATATACATGTAAAATAATATTGAATTAATAGAAAACCATTATAACTAGTCAATATTACATTTCCATCTTGATCAAACCATGTCACATATTACCCTTGAAAATATCAAATTAATTATCATAATCTGATCAAACTATCAACTAAAAATTGATCTAAAATTTGTTATGATAAATCCATATAAAATTTAAGTTGAGGATCAATGTGAATATTTGAATGCTATAATGATAATCTATTATGCCTCGAATTTTGATTAAACCATATAAAATATTACCTTTTCAAACTAAAAATATTATACTATAATAAGATTAATAATCAACTAAAAAACAAATGACTAATCACAAACATTCAGTAGTGATAAATACATATGCATATTTTATTTTTTCATCTATTTATGCTTTTCAAAACCACTTAAAATATAAATATGAAATTATAAACCAATCATCATCAACTTATTTAATTAATAATATGCATCTCAGTACACTACTAATTGACCAAGGTCTCTAACTACAATTTTAGATGTCATGACTAGGTCATCTCTATGGTAGATAGGACTATTAGTTTCAAAAAATTGAGAGGGTGTGAAATTTAGGCATAACACTAATGACCTTGCTAGTCAGTTTTAAATAATAAATTGAGTACAAATAAAATTAATTATTAATAAAAACATAATCTTGAGAGTGTGATCCAAGTAAATTATTTTTCAAGAAGTTATGTGTGAACCCCTTTAATAATAAATCTTAATAAGGAATGAGATGTTTGGCTAGCGTGACATGAAAAAAGGAAATGATATAATAGAAAAAATTAGGTTGGATGCATAAACTAATATAAATGTCTTAAATACAATATCTAAAAAATGAGTATTACTTCAACAACTAGTTACAACTCATTATATATTATTCATGTATAAAGAAAACCAAATTTATAAAGAGTAATATCTAAAAATAATTGATACTTACAAAAGAATTGTAGCACCTTTGACTTCTTCCTTCATAATGTGAAACTTCATCCATTTGAAACATTTATTGATATTTTTAAAAGTAAAACAATAGAAAAAATCAAACAAAGAAATAAAACAAGGAATAAAAGGACTATAGAAAAGAAACATAAAACTAAAAATAGATAAAAATAAAACAAACAAATCTGAAAGGAAGTTAATCATGAAACAATCTTAAATGATGGTTGGTAACTGAGTAACATAAACAATTTTCATCAAAATATTTTAAAAGAAAAAAATTATTTCCAAGCACAGTAGTAATTCTATAAGGACCAAGCCATAATGAATCAAATTTATGATGTTTATCAAGATCTTCATGATCTTTGTCCCAGTATAAAACTAGATCACCAACTTTAAACTTTTTATTAGAAAATTTCATATCAGATTTTTTTTATTATTTTTGTTTAACCCTTTTTAATTTTTGTAATGCTATTGCTTTTGATTCATCAAAAGCTATTAGATCATGTATTTTTTGTTCAATCAAATTTGTATCTTCAACAACAATTATAAAGCAGTTCTAGTTGAATAAATCTGAAGTTATATTGGTAAGGTGGCCTCAATCCATATGCTAACATGAAAGGTGAATAACCAATTACTACCTTGACAATAGTTCTATCAGCCCATAAAGCTTCAAAAAATTAGAGATGCCAATTTCATTTATTTTCACAAACTACTTTTTTCATGATTAAAATCAAATTTTTATTTGTTGACTCATCTTGACCATTACCCTGAGGGTAATATTTAAATGAATGAGTAGATATAATAGAGTAATTTCCAAAAAATTCTATAAATTCATTTGAAACAAACTAAGGTCCATTATCAGACATGATTTTACAAGGAACTCTAAATCTAGATAAAATCTGATTTTTAAAAAATGAGATTACTTCACCTGTTACAGAACTTTTAAGTACTTTGGCCTCAAGCCACTTAGTGAAATAATCTGTCACTATCAATATATACCTATAACTAGCTAATGAAGGAGGATGTATATCGTAAATAAATTCAATTCCCCATTTTGTGAATGTTTTTTAGGTATAATAAAATTTAATGGTATTGCAGACAACTTATTTTTACTGACAAATAATTGACATGGCATACAAGAACAAACTAACTTATAATCATATTGAAATAGTTTAGACCAATAATATCCTGATCATAATATCTTATAAGTAGTGGTTTTTATATCATAATTCCCACCATAATTTCCTTCATGATAGTCTTTAAATATTTTCCTTATTATTATAATCATTATCATTAAATATACTTTATAAGGTCACTAGACTCTCAGGTATCTTATTTGTCTTTAGCTGCACAACCTGGTCACCAAATTTTTCTTGGAATCTCTTCTGATTACTTGAGAAAAACTCAACTTCATTCTGTAAAAAACATGCAATGTGCTTGTCACTATTAAACACTTTATAAGAAACCTCTTTATCAAGTATAGAAGGTCTGATAATGATCTTAATGTGAGATTGTTTCCCATCTACTTTTACGGTAGTTAGAGTATCAAATTGAGCTCCTATGGCAACTAGTCTATCAGCATGATTATTTTGCTCCCTTGGGACTGACTCTATATTGAATGCATTAAAATATTCAATAAAATCTCATACCCTATAGTTATAGGCCTTAAACAAAGGGTTCTTGGTAGCAACCACATTCCTAACCTGATGAACAACCAATTCACTGTCTCCATACACTTGTAAGTTCTTGATTCTTTTTCTCCTTACCCATTGAAGGCCATGAATTAAACCTTCATACTCAGCTACATTACAAGTACAACTAAAAAAAAATCTATATGAAGTAGAGTATTATTTTTTATATGGAGAGACTATCATGAAACTAGCTCCTACACCAATTTTACTTCTTCAACCATCAAAAAACATTTTCCACATCTCATCTTCTTCACCTTCTTCCTTAACAAGTAGAGGTGTTGGTATTCCTCCTTCATGTATGCAATGTACTCTTAGATCAGTTTCCTATATGAGAGCATAATGATCATGCTCATAAGTGTTAGTACCATATTCATCAAGAAAAAATTTACAATGCCTTCAAGTTTGGAATAAGTTCCATCATCTCCAATAGAATCCTTCCCTTCATAAACAAAATAGTTCATATTAGAACTTGTATCAATGTAAGGTTTTATATGAAACCTTACAATAGGTCATGTCTTAATTATCACCTTATTCCCATACCTTGTTTTGAATTCCAAGAAAGACCAATCAACTGAAAGATAGCCACTAATTTTGACATGGAAATCCCTAGAGAGCCAGATTGCAAAGTGGGTTGGCAAATCAACAACAACTATATCTTGCAAGATAGGAAAAATGGGATAATCATGCAAGAAGAATTTCAAGTTTACTATCAATCCTATCATCTTTGTATCTATACCATCTAATTAGATAATTCCTTTACTATGGGGTTCATACTTCAAACCTAATATATCAACTACAACCTTAGGCATGATCAAAGTTAAAGCTCCACTATCAACTATGTAGTTACAGATCAGCGTGTCACCCACTATGAGGGTGAGGTAAAATGGTGGAGGTTTCTCAACTTTGGTGGATGGTTCAACAATGGTATTGGGGACACTTGTAAGGACAACATGACTTTGCCTTGATTTGATGGAGGGACACTAGTAGGATAGAAGACAATTGATTTTGTATGAGCTCTTTTTGACTAGGCATATGTAAAACATCCCAAAGGGAAATGGAAGTTTTAGTAATTTTCAATGACTCTACAATGTTTAAATAATTCATACCTACTTTTGCCTATATTCTTGGAGGCAAGGAAGTGTTTGGAGCTTGAAGAGTTCAACTGCTTTGAATAGTCCCTCTAGCATTCTGATTTGATGGAAGTATAGGAGCCTTTGGAATTGTCCCACTTGCAGCTATGCCTAGTTGCCTTGAAGGAGGATTGGATGAGCCAATATGCACCTTTCTATTACCACCCAAATCATTTCTTTTGGCTCTAGTGTTACTATAATTGAGGTTCCTTTATTAAGCATAAAATCATCCTCAATTAGGAAGTTGGCAAAGACCTCTTTTTGAGGGTGTCCACCTTCACTTGTCTACATCATAACCTCATCTTTAGTAGATAGGAGAGGAGTAACTTCTCTTTGAGAAAAAATAGCTTGCTCTCCACCTTCACTAATGTCCATAAATTGGCTTTGCTTCTAATTTTCACCTTACACCAAATTACTATGAATGGGCACCATATCTCTTACATTGGTGGTAGAATTAGGATTGTATGCATTAGCAAGCCTATTAGGATTAGGTTTCCATTAGCCTCTTCCTCTTCCATATTGTGATTGATAAGGATAATAATTATAATAGGCACCTTGTTGCATGTTAGTTTTCCTATTTTGAGCTTCCAAGGCCAAAAAAATTGCTTTTCAATCAATATTACTTTCTACCTATCTCAGGGTAGCCTTAGACTTGATACTGTCACTAGGATTTTGAGCCATAGTTGGAGCATCGGTAAAAGTATGAGACAATGGAAGCATAGACACTTTAGGTGGTCATATTCTAGCTTGGATGATACTATTTTTAGCTCTGATAGTAATTTCATATGCTTCAGGGAGGGTAACACCACCCATGGACTAAAGCATGAAAATAATATCAGTCTCAATATCTCTCAAATAAGTTGGGAACACAAATTTGGGAGGTAGCCTCATAGGACGAGGCAATCAATTCCAATTCTTTAGGAATCTCTCATTAAAATCATGTATTGTTTCTTTAAGTCCTTTCTTGATTACACTAAGTTGGTGTATAAGAGAGGCATGGTCACTCTCATTTCTAAATCTTGCAGTCAGCAACACTCTAAATTCATCCCATGATGTGATGCATCCACCTTCTAGAGTCTTATACCAAACAAGAACCTTCCCTCTAAGGGACATGGCAAGAATTTTGATAGAAATATTCTATTGAGTGATATTGTGAAACTTACAGAAGTTGGAAACATCTATAATATACTCACTAGGTCTAACATGAATTTCACCATTGAATTAAGGCACACCTTTTGTGTCATTGGGAGGAATAGCATCATATGTTTGAAGGTGAATAGGATTTTATATATTGAATGTAGGAAAAGCATGAGGTATATCCATTTCTTTTTCAAAATCTTCAATTTCTTCAACTTTTCACTCTCTTGACTTCCCTCACTAGCAAAATCTCTACTTTCTTCCTCTCTAGAAAAATCTACTAGTTCTCCAAAGTGCAAATTAGGAGGAGGATGTTGAACTCTAAGGGGAAGTTCAAAATGAAAGGATGGGTCAATGGGATTGAAAACTCTTCTAGAAGTTGACCTAGTGAGAACCATGAATTATAGGAACAAATTTATAACAAAATAATGGTGTTGAACTAGATTTATCTTGGTAGAGTCACCAAATACTAAGAAGCACACCAATTTGTAGTTGATGTTGTCACGACCAACATTTATCTTGACAAATTGTCTTAAAAAGAAGGTCCCATCAGGTGTGCTAGAACTGTTGTCACCAAATTTTACACCCTAAAAGAGGGTGTTAAAGCCTCTTCCAAATTTGGGCAACATGAAAACATTTATAGGTATGTGGGTGTACCTATTATGGAAATGAGCCTCTAAATTTAAAGGGCTAGCTTCTTGAATATATCTTTGCAAAGCTTATCACCTAAACTATAATTTACTTGTAGAGGAAAGAGTTAGAAACAACATGAATTAAACCTAATCTATAGAGGTGATGCACCAAGATTGTCTCCACATGACCACAAGCACTATGGAACAAGACATACAAACTAGTCTCAAAGTCTTAAAAGGTTCTAACATGAGTATTTCATTATAGAGGTGAGATATGTGAAACAACACAAAGCAAATGAACCAAAAGGTAGGTTTCACATTCCAAGAATAATTATACACTTGAAAGAGTTTGACACATTTGACTACACTCTATATGATCTGTTAGATTAAGAACTCTTGCTCAAATATGAAAGGATAAAGGATAGAAGGATAGAATATTATCACTTCTTATCACTATAGATAACTTACACACTTAGACAATTATTCAAGAAGTCAGAAACAAATTTGCATTAATATTCAAAGGCAATATATGACATTAGTATAGCAGGGCTTCACCATACATGGATGTGGTATATCTTACAAAGCCAAAATGGTAGCTACTTATAGAACTTTTGAGAGATAAGAAAATAACAAAGTTCAAGGGTCACTAGAACACATGTCCAAGCATGAGAACCAATTACATTGCAGGTGCAACTGAGTGTGAAATAAACAATGAATGCCTTCAAAGCCAAATGTCCATGTAAACCATGACAAATTCCTTTCAAAATGGTGTAATGAATCTTCAACTAACCTTTGTGAAACTATTTCCATTATGGACCATCCTTCAAGCATTTGAAATTAAACCAAGAGAGTTGACACATAAGCACTATTCATAAGGGTTGAAACATGCTATGATAGTTATAATATTCTCTCATAACTAATAGATATCTTATAGACACACGTGTTCACCATTTTTAATCATTTTTTCAATTCTTTGACTTTGCTCTTTACATTTGGCAATCACTATTTATCTCAGACCTCGACTAGGTTTTCATGGTGGCATAAAGAGCTTGCTTTGCTATAGGATACTCAATATTACATATTTGTTCATATAGTATTCCCTTACCATGTTGATCATTCCTTTTTAAACTATAGCTATGATATTCACTTGCTCTGATCAAAAATCACTCTTTGGTTTGACATTTATCCATCGAAGTTGACTCAGACCAATCACATTTGTCCTTATTGATTTCACAGATCCTCACTGTCAGATCTTGACTTTTTAAACTCCTTTGCTCCATTGGATTTCTAGATCCTATCTCCCACGTGTCATTGGATATCTATAGATGCATGTTACTTACCTTGACATGGCTGTTAAACTTCAACACTTTAACCTAATCTTGTTGCTTCTTACATCTTTGGATTGCTTTCACTCCATTGATCTTCCCATATTTATTCAGTCTTTAACTCATCACTGTGCCAATAAATCTCAAGCACTTTATAGCATTTGAGTCCATTATCTCCATTGGATCTCCTTTGCATGATTGAGCATGAGCTGTTAGATATTCTGACAAGCTCGATCATTAACTCTATCTAGTTTACGCTTTTTAGGTCTCTATATGATAAGCTCTATGAATGTGACACTTGTCACTTACACTCTCACTCAAATATCCTTTTGATAATTTGACTTCATCATGCTCTATTGGATCATCTGCAAATGATGAAGTGCAGGTCATTGATCTTGATCAACTTTAAACTCTTTAAGGGATTTTTAAATATAAATGGCTACTTTACAGAGCTTGAAATTGATGCTTGCACGAATGTTTAACTCTACAGGTCTAACTTTGAATCTTCATAACTTGAGTTAGCAAGTTCATGTGGGCATGGAATGTATAGATCATGTTCATGGGATGAAGAGCTGTAATTATACATGATTTGTTGGCTCATAAGGTATTACTGAGTGAAGATAGAAATTAGACAAGTGACCTAGTTTGTTCATTTATGGATGACATCTTGGAGACAATCTACTTCCATTGAGCTCATGCAAGGAACTATATGTTTGATCTTTAAAGCTCAAATGAACTCTTAAGGCCTATGCAAACCTGTTCATTGATATTTCAATGCTTTGGACACCATGAAGACATGACCCTAAAATGACTTCTAAGATATGAAATAACACAAATACTAAACTAGGCAATGACCAAAACTAAAATGGCATATGAAATGACATCAAATGAATTACAATACACCCTATGACATTATATCAAACCCCTATATAAGTTTTTGACTATAGGGGGGTTGACCCATTTTGATTGTGGTAAAAATGGTCAACACTAAGAACACTGAATTATGATCAAGAACTAATATAAGATGGATATTTACAATGATAATTAAACTAAAGTGATTAGGTTAAAAAATAATCAAAAGGAAGGGTATGGCATAAATAAAAATGTTGTTGATCTTGTTTCATACATTATGACCAAGTTAAAATCTCATCTGAACATGCATTTAACCAAGGTATGAGGTGAAACAACTTAAGCCCAAATAATAACATATATTAGGAAATATTCTAAGGAAGGTATGAAATAATGCAAATAGGAACCAATCTCACTTTAAAGATTCACTTTTGCAAGCAAACAACATTAGCCTAAATGCAAAAGAAGTGCAAAAAATGAAATAAGCCTAAGAAATTTCAACTAATCTAGCATTAGCACAAATTAGCAACTCTGCATTCAAGATACAGATCTAAAATCCATAGCAACCATTCAAATCTGAAAGTGAAACCAGACAACTAAGAGAGAAACCATATAACACTTCACATAAGCAAATATTGGACAATCTTTGCAGAATTCCTTACTTATATTAATTGTACAGAGTTTACAAATTAATTTGGTTCTATGAACTCCTTACCCTTTTAAAATTGACAATGATCCTTTTATAGGATGTAAGGAAACATGTCAATCAATCC
This sequence comes from Torreya grandis, assembly GCA_037957365.1. Taxonomy (NCBI): domain Eukaryota; kingdom Viridiplantae; phylum Streptophyta; class Pinopsida; order Cupressales; family Taxaceae; genus Torreya; species Torreya grandis. Next base: position 38,291 of record JARHVA010004785.1, read on the forward strand.
TAATCCAGTTACATTTGTATAAGTGTATAAGGTGTCCTTTCAAAATGTTCTAGAACAAATGATCTTTTCTAATGAATTGACCTATAAACAATCTATGCTTTTACAAATTGCACATATTTATATAAAATAATATCCTATTTTAGAATATTATACAATGTTGGTTATAAAAGGAATATTCATATTTCACCTAGCTTAGGATCCACTAGTTGATGATATGCTTCATAATTATTGTAGGATCTTCATTGTTCTCAGATGTTCCCCCATATAGGCATGGTCCCATATTCAAGTTGCTCAAGGCTAAACAATGCTCCAATGGCGTAGTAAGTTTAAATTCTATGATCTTTGACCCTGACCCTTTATATTACCATGTCTGTAGGGTCTCTAATTTGTCCCATTGCACTCATATAACTTTGACATGACATTTGTATGGTGTCTCGAGTCATCTTATTCATCACTGTCCAAAAAATGATCATTGTTCCTTTAAAATTTAGATCCAAGTTTACTATGTTAAAATTGACATCCGCATGACCATCATTTGATGTTCACAAGAACATATTTAATTTTCATGTGACCATCAATTTTAAACACATGATCTAGATTTTTTATTGTGTTAAATTTGATGTTTGTGTGATCATCATTTGACATTCATGTGAACATCATTGATGGGAATACGAGCATAAATTTTAAACACATGATGCCACTTGTCATTCTATAGTTCATTCTACATTTTATGTGTGCCACACATCGACTACTTGGTGCTTTTTCTCTTTGAACTAGGGGTATGAGGTTATGCCACTTAGCAATCTCACGAGAGCGCAGAGCTTCATTTGAAAAGTCATCATTGATTTCGCTCTGTCGATCGGATGTGTATATTATAACATGTACCATCAATCATCTGAACATGTTCAAGTTTTAAGATAGGGACCATTTCTTGAATTTCTAACATTGATCTTGCTTTGTTTGATCTTGGTCCTCTACTTAAATACATGTTATAGATTGGGATCCGAGTAGTTGAATGCGATTAGTCACTGTATTTTATAAAAGATTAAGTTAGGCTTTAGACTTAGGATAAAAAGATTAAACTGAGTCTTAAATAAAATATATGGGACCCCATGAATTTAAAATGGACTTGGCATAAAAACTTTAGACCATGGTTTTATTCATATTACTAAATATGAATATTTTAGTCTAAGGTTTTTAAGCTAACTTTGAAACATATAAAAAATGACCCTGAGAATAATAGGACCTAGGCATGAAGATTTTAGACCAAGGTGACAAACATATAATAAAATGGACCTCACAAAAATGACTTAGCATAAGGTTTTAACCTAGGGTTTCATACGATGGAACTTTAGGACAAGGCCTTAGGCTAAGTAATAAAAGTGACCCTGCATTTTTAGTTGGACCAAGTGATATAAAATATATCAAGCATAAGATTTTTAGCCTAAGGTTTGGTTGTGTTGAAAAACATGACCAAGCCTTAGAATAAAAATCAAATTAAGTCTATGGTATGGATAATTGGCCCCGTATAAGTTTAAATAAAAGGCTCTCACCAAATTTAAATTTGAATTAAAAGGTCTAGGTAAAACATTAGGATAGGGTTTTAAAATATTATCCATTTATAAAGCAAGGCTAGTAAAAGATCTATTAAACATTGAATCACAAAAACCCTAAACATGTTCATTCCCAGATGGGCTCCATTAAACCTGTAATTTGAAACACAAATATTTAATGTTAGCACCTTTAGATAAGACTATAGCATAACCATGAACAAATAAGTTAGCTAGACCATGGTGTGGATGATCTTCAAATCAAAATAATGTGCAATCATGCTAATGATACTCTGACTAAGTGGATTTTAACCTTCAATAAATAAATTTGCACAATTTTAATTGTGGGTCCTCATTTTTTAGAAATGGGGGTAGGTTGACCTCAACAAGTGGTGACTTCTAAGGGAAACATAGCAACATGTTAGAATTTAGAGACTCTGGTTTAGACTAATAATCAAGCTACTTATTCTATTTTATCAGGCACTATTATTGAGATCAATTTATTGTTAAAATAAATCTTGCACATGTAGAATTAGGATCAAACATCAAAACCTTAGTCATGTTATGTGTGTGCTTTGATTCCACTTATTGATTACAAAAGGATTTAGATAACAACTTATAGGTTCATGACTTTAATCATTAACATTGACTTTCAGCATGTTTGAATATTAAGAACCATGATTTAGCAAAAGGAAGGCTTGGGTATTACTCTGCTGCCAGCTAGACATCCATAGCCCTCATAGAGATGCCTTTACTCTACTCAAGGCCTTGCCCCACTACCATCCAGGCATCCATAGCCCTAGTGTAGATTACTAGAATCACCTCTACTTAGAAAACACTTTAAATTTTGTAATAAGGATCCTATTTTTAGATTTTTTCAAGTTATTTTATCTTTCTAGCAAAGGTTGGGACCCAGGTTAGCTAGGTTTAGAGATTTGGTCAAGTGTTTAATTTTCAGACAATCATCCTTGGTTGTAAACATTGTTCTAGGCAATTAATGTTTTTTAAAGTGAAAACATGACTGTGTTTCAATAATTTAATCTTTCATCCTACATGTGCAATCTCTCTTAAAACCAAACTTAGATAAAATAAGGTTCAAAATCCCAAGGAACAATTAACTTATCCATCATTCTTTGGTAGCTTCTCTAAACTACAACATCAAGCTCATATTTCAACAATCCATGATCATCCAATGTTGAGAAGTCATACCTTTATTTATGAACATGAAGCTCTTGAGTAGTTAGATGAAACTCAAGCTAAGGGTTATCTAAAAGGATTTATTAGAATCAAGGAACAAAGCACAAAATCCAAACAAATATATATAGACATTGTTTATAAACAAGGGACAGGAAGGAAAGAAACAAGAAAGAAATAAAAAATAGGAAATAAACTAAACTAATCCCTACACTAACCCAATAAATTACTTACCTCCTGGACCAAATGAAAAGTTATTTAGTCTACTACAGAACCTTGAAACATGAATGTTTTTGCCTAGTGGCCTCTTCTTGTAGATAGGAGCACAAGTATGCTCATGTCTTATAGGTGATGTAGCTTGATCTCCTATCAGCATTTTGAGATGCATGGATCGAAGATATGAATCTAAGACCCAATCATCTTCTTCCTAAATTATTCTACTTTGTAGTAGGAGTGTTAATTCTACTTCATCCATATATAGATAGTAGCTTATATCATCTTCACTCAATAATGGTAGTTTAGCTAGTACCCTTAGACTGATGTCTTCATTAGGTTCTTTCTGAGGTGGACATGAACTACCAATATGTGCACAAAAATCTTCCAAGTTATCCCTAAAGGCTTCTTCATCTTAATCAACCGAATGATGTTCATCTGGAATTTCATCATCAGAGACATGTTGGTTACATATTATTGACCTTTTGATGAAGTCATATGACAATTCCTAATTTGTCTCACTTGCTTCATCTTCATTTTTAGTGACAAGAGACAACTTTTCTATCTTATCAGGGTCTAACTTACCTTAGTTTAGGACCTCCAAAATAATATTATCTTCTAGGAACTCCAGATCATTGGTGAAATCCTTAGATGAAGTATCTATGTGTTATTTTGTCCCATCATCTACCATCTCAAACTCTTTAATTCCATTTAAGAAATCATGGTATGTCTTCTACCAATGATCATCTTCTTTAGGAGTATTCTCTATTTCATAAATGAACCTATGTGGATTGTCTTTCTGGCTACCTTCTAAAGAAAGATCATCTTGTACTTGATCCATATCCATTTCTAACAATTCTTCTTCTTCATGTATTGATGTTTCAATGACATCCTTAGGAACTTAATTCATCTTAGTTGTAATTTATTTCAATAAATCTTGGTATAATTATTGATCATGGTCATCTTCTTCAGTAATATCTTCAATTTCATCAATGTCTTCACATGAAGTGCCCTCATAGTTATCTTCTAATTGACTTGGTAAAGATGCTTCTTTATGAAGCATTCGAGTTGGAAGAGGTTCAAACCTGAACCTTGAAGAATTGAATATGGAGATTGGAAGGTATTATGCACCCGATTCAATGCAAGGGATGAGTTGTGATATGACCATTGAGATCATTATATCTCAATCACAAAACTCAAGTGTGAATATGTAATCTGGTGAGGGTGAGAAATTTAATCAACTCATCTTATAAATATGGTGAGATTATATGATTTATTCACTTCAACCTATAAATATGGTGAGGTCTAATGATTTAATCACTTTAACCTATAAAATGAACCAATCTTATAATAGAAAAGACTTGATAACAATACATCTTGGTGTAATCAATGTGTCCTGGTGAATAGTATAATTGGTAAATTTGTAATTTTTTGATGCATTATCATGGCATATGCACTCTAATATGTCTCAATTGGAGTATATGTGTCATAAATATGAAAAAACTTGTTTCAAATATATGCAAAATTTGTGCAATGTATAGGATTCTGACCCAAGTATATATCTAAATTATGGAACTGAATTGGATATTTGTGTAAGTGTGGAGGTCATGTATTTATGACATGCCCCAATTGAAATATGTAAATACTGAGAAAGTGTGGACGTCATGTTTTTATGACATTCTCCCACTAAAATCTATAAATATTGAGTGTGTAGGTGTAGAGGTCATGTATTTATGGCATGCCTCAACTAAAATTTAGGAATACTGAGAAAATGTGTAAGTGTGGAGGTCATTACTTTATGACATACCCCCATTGAAATATGAAAATATTGAGAAAGTGTTAAAAATGTGGAGGTCATGCTTTTATGACACGCCCCCATTGATATCCCCCCTTTTGAGGTGAGGGAGATAGAACCTGGTAGGTAGTTTACCTCAAAAGGATAAGGTAACTATATAATCTATGTATTAATCATGTAGCATATAGGGATAACATTTCAAAGTATATATATCAATGGAGATCGAAGTATGTGATCACATCAAGTCTTAAGATGCATGATATAAATCATGGAAATGTCTAGAGAGTAGTAGTACAAGCTCACAAAAAATCAAGTGTACACACAAGATCACTGAATGTAATGAAAAAGAATCATCAAAGGAGACCCCTTACAAGGGGAATGTTTAAATGCCTCACAATCAAAAGGAATGACATATTCAAATGCTCAATTAACATATAATGGCATAAAGGCCAACAAATAAGAAACATATTCAAATGTTCCATAGGGAAGATGATAGAAACCAATGGATTACACTCAAGGAAGTGAAAAATAGATGAAGGATAAACAACCATCATAAGTGTATCATACTAGTCCATGCATATATGTGTTAGCAAAAAATGTTATGTACAAAGCATACCAAGTACACTGTGAACAAATCTGAGAATGGATATAGACATGTGTAAGTGTTAGTATATAAGCTCAAACATGATAATGTATAAATGATCATAAAAGATATGTAACTATTTCAAGTTGTCACTGATGTCGTGTATTTATCTACTATCATTGATTTCAAAGGAAGTATGAGGTCTTGAGTATTCAATAAGGCATGCATAGTAAAGTTTGATAAAGTGAGTAAAATCAGACTTATAAGTTGTTCATGGCATAAGTTGAGCATAACATGAAATGTGAATGAGTCTTAGAGTGTATCTAAAATATCAATAAAGTCTTAAAGAGGTATGATACCTGGTAAATATGTTTGATAGACTAGTCCTTGAGCATGTACATGGCTTGTAAAGGCATGATGATGGTGATACATAGATGTATAAGCTTGAATATGTGTTTTGAAGTGTCAGAGCATGATAGAGAGGTGATGAGTCAGTTACATGAATCTCAGAGTGAGCTAAGAGGTAAGTCCTTCATTGAAGATCTTGGCATAGACCTTGCATTAAAGACCTTAGAGAGTATGATGAGACTTCATGATCAGGCTTAGTGGCTTGTAAGCTTGTATGAACAAGGTTGACAACTTGTGAGCATGGTATAGATGTATATGCTATGTGTATGAGGTGTTAAGATCAATGCAAGAGTTTTTCAAGTGTTTTCAAGAACTAAGCATAACTGGTAGTTCAAAGACTTAACATGCATAGAGACCTAGTGTGGCCAAATGAAGGGTTAAGTTGAGTTTCCAAGGTGATAAAGCACATGTGAGCATGGAATGAGGTTTGAAATGTTGTGTCAAGTGTTTTGACCAAGTTTCAGGTCCCCAATTGAATAATAAATCAATAAATCATGTTTAAAGGTCTTTTATGTATGAAAAATGAAGGTTTCCAAGCTCAAGAAGGATATTTTGATGCTCATTGGCATATGTGATAGTTGTATGGGAAGTTGAGCCTTTTGAGAGAGATTTCAAAGGGTTCTAAGAAGGTTTTCCAAGCATTATGAAGTGGTTTAAGGGATAGAGATGTATGAACATTCGTTAAAAAGGTAAACTAGTCCAAAACCCTCTCAAAACCCTCATAATGACCCAATTGGAGAGATCTTACTCGAAATAGACCAGAATGGATTGGTAAGTCTTTTTTTATGATTGGTGTTAGGGGTAAAATTACTGAGAGGAGGGGGGTGAATTAGTGAGACTAGATAATCTAATTTAAATTTTAATTCCTTCAAACCCTTAATCATTCAATACATACATTTATGAGGCATGCATCATTCATATGAATGTGCAAGAAAGACAATGCAAGATCAATCATTTAACACATGACATACGTGGGAAACCCTCTTGGAGAATAAAACCCATTGGAACCTGTAATTGGACTACTATCTTAAAAAAACAAGAACTAATTTAGACCAACTGCAACTAATCAAAGAACTACAATCCCTATTTAGTGAGACTACAATCCCATAAGGTGTTGCCACACCTATCTAGCTGAGCTACCACAACAACTAGACCTTTAGTAAGTTTCACCTTCACAAGTAGGTTCTAACTCCCTTAAATGTTGAGTTGCCCCAACAAGACCTATGAACAATACATTTCCTCAATACTGGTTGCCTACCAATCTGATGGAGATACAAAGTATATTAGCTCTCTTCAACTTTGGACACTTAATGCATCCAAAGCCACCTTTTGGACCACTCTACACTTTTTAGAAACAACTTTGTCACACAACACTCCCTATTGGTAAAATCATATTACATACTTTAACCAACACACAAATATCAATTAGGACACATTACATATCTCAAATATCCCCACTCTTCAACCCTTCACTCATACTCACTTTAGCATAACTGCAATAACTATGTCATAATAACAAAAACATGACCATATGGTCATACACATAGTCTACTCTTTGATCTACCTCTCAAATCAACCACCAAGATCATACAATATACACCTTGCCTTCATTCATAATATACTCTCAAATAACCTCTTGAGGAACTTGCTCATTCTACCTCCTCTAAGATCATTAGGTCCACTGACCTATATGTCCTCTTGCACCAACTTAATCAAATAAACACGTCTGATCATATTCACTCTCTACTAGTCCTCACTACCTTGTACCTTCTCTTTCAATGGTTCTTACCTTTACTTGGTTCCACATGTAGACACCGAAATCGTGTCGACTCCCCTGTTCATTCCCCGTCTTATTCTTCTTCACCTATTTAACCCTTGTCGATCACTTTTTCCATTAACCTTGACCCTGGTAGCATGTAAAAATGAGCACAGAGCTAAAGCCAGACTCTATCCCCATTGTGCATCTGCCGACGACGGTCATTACCCAGCCGACGTCGCCAATGTCAGTCACTTATCGGCCGACATTGGCAATCCTGCCGACGTCGGTCACCTTACCGTTATCCATTATCAGTTATCATTCAGTTCCCAATCAGTTTCCCAAACGGTTATCGAACCGTCTCTCAAACCGTCCCTTGCCTTCATCAGTGTCTGCCAACCATTCGAAAGGCTAATCGATCAATCAATTAATCAATAAATCAATCGAGCCCAAACTTTGACATTCACAGACTCTTGCAATCAACACTCTCGTGATCAACCAACTCTGGCATCAACCAATCTGCATTCGCTTCAATCTGACACTACACAGACAACTTCAACAACATCAATCATGTCTTCGCATTGTGACAGGTAAGTATCCTCATCTGTTTGTTTTTATTTTTGGTTATTGCTTGCTTGTTATTTCCATACTCTATATTCTGTCTAGACTCGACCTTCTGCAAATCCCCAGAGCCTGTTTAGACTCGACCTTATCCTGACTAGAACCTGTCCAAAACCTTGCCTAGACTCTACCTTGACTTTGTCTCGACTCCATCAGACCCTGTCCCGACCCTGTCAAGAACCTGTCCCGACTCTCCCAGACCTTCTGCAACTCGCGTAGACTCTGTCCAGAATCTGCCCTGACTGACGCCAGTCACTACCCCAACCGACGCCGGCAGTTTGACCGACGCCGGCACCTTCCCTGACCGACGCCGGCATCACAGAGACCGACGCTGGTGACTGTGTAAGAACAGTGCTTCATTATCAGGTACACATTTTATTTTCTATCCTTTATTTCTATAATTTTATCTTTCATTATATCTACTTTAGTCCAATATTTTGCTTTTTTATCAATGGGTTGATATCCTTCTAGGAAGTCTTCAAACCTCCAGGATCGGGCATTCGCCTGACAGCCCACCATATCCTTTGACTAACATTTTTCTGTGTTTCAGTCTCTTTTCTTCGTAGGTGTCATTCCTCCACAGCCAAAGAGGAGAATCTTTCAATGTTTGATTTCGGTGCGCACGACTTTATCAGGTATCTTCTAGCCTTGACCATTTCTTTTAGTTTCTTATTTCTTCTTTGAATGTAGAAAGCAATTTTGCATAGAAACATTCTGGCACGCCCGGTGGGACCCTAGGGCCTTCCTTGGGTTCTTTCTTTCTTTCATTCATATAGGTGCATTAGGTTTCTTCCTTTTCGCCTCCTTTCGTCTCTTCTTAAACGACATCATAAGCAGGACTAAAACGAACATTTCTTTCTTTCTTGCACTTCTAGACTAGCTAAAATTCATATTCTTCGACTCTTTCTCCATTCGTCTTCATACGAACAAACATTTCGACTTGGACATTAAAACACTTTGCATTCATTTCTGTTTGCCTGCATCTCTTAGACCACACATAGTAATTAAACCGCATATTGAATTAATCTAGATCACTTGATGTTACACGACCGAACCACTTGCACAAAACAAACATTTTAACTTACCTGAGACAAGACCCAACTGGGATTTCATCCCCCAGCGGATACCTTACCCGTCCCGATGATCTTACTTGGATTTCATCACCAAGGGGAAAGCTAACTCTATTCTCTGGCAGAGTCTAAACTATAGTGGAAGTATATTTTGGCTAAGCGAAACCAGCTAACCACTGGAATCGTGAAGTGAGGGGAGCTTGCTCCTTAGCACCAGGCCTGTACGGAAGCTAACACAGACTTCTTGAGCACCATAACAAAACCCGAAACCATCCATAGACTGCTTCTTCTAGGACCCGACTCACAAAGCCAATCTTCCTCTACACACATTCTAAGGCATAAGCCACTATAATCCTAATAATTTACTTCTAGGGTTTTAGGATCTGCTTGTGTCTTCATCCTTTTTTAGTTCTTATCTGCTTGTTTGAGCTTGTGAGGACATTCTTCTTTGCCTTGAATGGTTCAGACTCGTAGCCAAGCCAAGGCTCTAGTCGATTACGCGAGGCATCATCCTCTTCCGTCTACCCCACCTATAACCAGCCCTATAATAGAGTTCAACTCAGAAACTGAAAGAACTCCTACCAGACCATCTCCGACCCAAACGCCTATTATCCCAGAAGGGGACCAAGATTTTGCATGATTCTTGGACCTCAACATAAAAGCCTTACAACACTATCTCGCGAATAGCTGAATGCGAGACCCCTTGGGCAATCCAATTTATGGAATGCCAACTTCTCTCCTCAAGACTGCGGTCATATCAACGACGTTCATAGTCCAACCCTTAGATACCCAGGTTGTTGCCTCAACCAATGACCAACCTTTTACCAACCATCCAAGTGTGGCCTCTCCTTCCATCGTTGGGCCCACTTTCACCGGGGTTTTGGCCCCCAATCAATCTCAGCCCACTCAACCACTTTCTACCCCCTTTCAAAATCTGGTCGTCTCTATTCCACCTACCCTTACTCCTATCAACACTAGGGTGGCTACCTATCCATTGGCCCATGTCACCTCTAACCAACCTCCCATGACAACATCAAACCTAGCCATGCCTTCTATCCAACCATCCTTAGTCACCTCTTCTGTCCCTACGACTAGTCATCCGTACGTTGCGCCCTTATTGGTACAACCGACTACGTCGTATACCTCTTCCAGCCTCTTTCAAGCGCCTTACAATCTAGGAGGTGCTCCACCCGCCAATCCATCAGTAGATATTATCAAGATGCTGATGGATAAAATGTCTAACCTAGAGACCTCCGTTACCGGCTCACACAACACTCTCTCGTACGAACAAATTTACAACGAGCCCATCCATCCTTCTGTCCCCATCAGACCATATCCCAGCCAGTGGGAACTTCCTAAGTTTTCTCATTTCTAGAGCAAGGAAGACCCACAACAACACTTACGGGCATTCAGACATGCCTGTTACCTTATCGCCCACGACGATGCGTTGCTCTTACGCACGTTTCCCATGTCTCTCTCGGGTGTTGCACTTGACTGGTACAGCTCTCTTCCCAGCCATTCCATCTTCATGTTCACTCAGCTAGCCCAGCTCTTCCTCGATCATTTCTCCATCAATATCACCAAGAAGGTCTCCATCACATACCTCTATTCTATCCACCAGTTCGAGGATGAATCCATTGCTGATTTCGTCGCTCGATGGAGGGGCCTTATCAATCAACTTTCATTTTCCTTACCCCAGCCTGAGCTTATTGAACTTTTCTCTCAAGCCTGCGCTAGACATATTTCTTCTACCTTGAGGGTTCAGACCTTCCGCACTTTTGACGAAGCCTTCACGATGGCTCGTAAACTTGAGTTACGTCCTGTCGAGGAGAATAAAGTCAAGTTGCGGAGTAAGAATCCCAACTCCAAAACCAATGACCCCTCTTCTAAGCCTTCCTCATCCAATCCTAAATCTAAAGCTTCAACAAATGCTGTGGTTATTAGATCTTCTTCCTCTTCACCTTCAACTAATCAACCTGAACCATCCACATCTATGAGTGCCACTCGCCAATTTCAGCAGAGATACATACAGCGACAGTTTACTCCACTTGGAGAATCATACGCATCAGTGCTGGAAAAACTCGTCAAACAAGGGGCCCTCAATCTCCCTCAAATCTGACCACCACCGCAATTTGATCCCTCACGTGCCATCCCTGTGTGGTATAGGGAAAATGACTTCTGCCACTACCACTGTGTTAAAGGTCATGACACGGGCAACTGTAAAACCCTTAAAAACATAATCCAAGACATGTTGGAAAAGGGTGACCTCATCCTCGACAATCCTAATGCCCCTCCTAATCAGGGTATCGATATCTTCAAACAACCGTTTCCCAATCATCCACCAACCCAAAACAACGTCCAGACCTTGACTGACAATACCCATGAACATAATATTCGAACAGTCAATACGGTCTCACCCCTCATTTTTAACTAACCTCAAGAGGTGAGTTCATCCATCAGCCCATCACATGTGGACGAACCTCTTTCTCCGGTTAGTTCTCCCTCAACTTCTCTCATTTTGGAGGACGCCTCGACCTTACCAGCACCGCCCGTTTCACCATCTTCCTTCTTGCTGCCCATGGAGGACCCAACCTTTCCTACTCGGCGATCGCAAGTGGAGGGCACTATCATCCCTGCCCTTTACCCGCTTGAGGAGCTTCATTATCCAGTTTCTTCTCCACCCAGAGAATAACCCATCTCTCCTTCATCTCCAGCCAAAGATGAACCTATCACAACTTCACCATGCTTTGGGGCCGAAACTACCATACCTTTGGTCCCACAACCGTCAATGTCCTCTCAAGAACCCAAACCTCATCCTGCATCTTCTCAGCCATTTTCCCAGCTAGTGGAGAGACTCGAACTTCTCCCTTCTAGGAAAGTGGAGCATCAGGGATTGTGGGACCGTCTCACAGCTCTTCAGCAAGCTCGGGCCCTCTCATCTCATGCTGCTAATCTTCCCATGGCAGAACCTCCTAAGACTATCAATAAAAATCAGATCTCCACTTCTAGACCGTCTACATCTTCATCAACCTCATCAAAACCAAAAGCCTCATCTACTCCACCTAAATCTATCAAATCACTGGGCGTTCGCCCCGTCTCCAACCTCACTCATCCACAAGTGAAGGTGGACTTAAACCAGACTTCAACCAATAGTAGTCTTCAACCCAAATTACAAAAGACTGCCAAACCACATAGGCGAATGCCTCCTCTTTCGTCACCATTACCTTTCATTTTGGGCCCGCATCCTTCAATCCTAACCAGAGTCCTTCCCACTTCAACCTCTAATCAAAACCGGTTGCCTCCTTTGCTTCCTTTACCTACCACTAGCCTACCCTCTCCCAAAAGGGCGGTACCTCTCATGAAGAATGTACCGTCTCCGCCTGTCATCACACCATTAACCCAGAAGATGGTACGAAAACCCCCTCCAACTTCATCCAAGCAAAAGTCACCGACATTGCATACATCGATGAGCACGGACCCTTTAGTGGGCTCATACTCTTTGATCTTGCAATGACTTTTGCAAACTTCCAGCATAACTCTTCCACCCATCAAGCCCTTCCAACCTCTCGGGTCTAAACCCTCCTGGTTCGATGACACGAAGATTTGTTTATATCATCGTACACCAAGACATGACACCGAGACTTGTTGTGCCCTCAAGGCTGTCATTCGCCGATATCTGGAGAAAGACACTCTTCTCTTTGAGGACACTTTTGACCGACCCCTGACTCCTTCTCGTAACCCTTCAACCTCTTCAAACCCATCCACATCTCATCAACCTGTTACAACTCCTTCATCACCTTCACCTCCCATCTTTGAAATCAATGCCATTCACATCACCACTAGGTCACAGAAGGACAAGGCAAAAGAAAAAGCTGCCATTCCTTGGACCTACCCTTTTGTCAATCCACCTCAACTGCCTAAGCCAAAGATTTCTATCCTTGGCGCACCTCAACCCTCCTCTTCTTCTTCCTCTTCCGGACCAATCCATGACTCCATGTTGAAACAGCTTCACCAGACGCCTGTGAAGATGTCCCTCTACGATCTCATCCAAACCTCACCCCAACATCATCAAGCCCTCATCCAAGCCTTGCAGGCAGAGGAGGTCCAACCCGAAGATCCCCAGCCACTTGCTACCCTTGTCCACTCCTTAGCCCTTGTTGCCTCCATCACATTCAGTGATTCTGAGATTCCCACATCTAACATAGAAGATCAGGACGCTGCCCTCTTCATCACTGCCTATATCGATCGGAAATGCATTAAACGTGTTATGATTGATGGAGGCACTAGCATCAACATCATCTCCACCCATGCCTTTGATCAGTTGGATCTTCCCAAGAATTGCGTCTCCAAAACTGACGCAATCTTGCGCTCTTTTAATGACACTACTGCCACGACCATTGGCACAGTCATCCTTCATATTCGCGTTGGTCCATGCACAGTCCCGGAGCTCTTCTACATCGTCAAAGGAGAGTTTCAATACAACATCTTACTGGGCCGACCTTGGATCCGCACCATGGCCTGTGTCCCCTCCACCCTGCACCATTGTGTGAAATTTGAGCACGACGGACAAGTCTACACCATTCCCGCTGACCCTTCGCCCTTTAAAACTTGCAACACCACCTACCGTCCAAATGATGTCCTCATTCCTATCAAGCCATCAACCCCGGCACCGCCTCCATCCGCGAAAGCTTCGACCAGTTCGTAACAGGCGGTCGCCCTTACACCTCCCCTTCAAGCGACAACCATAGACCCCATGGAAGACGTCTTCCAAAGACTTTCATTGGGAGAGTATCACTTACTGGCTTTAGACATGTTCCAAACTCCACAAGAGTATGGACGCCTTCATCACAGCCCCAGCTATGACCATCAGATCGGGATGATCATACCTTATGGTCCCCCTCACCTCCACACCAACCTCGTCTATGGGGGGCTTAATCAAGCTCCTACTGACAGTAATCCTCTTTCTTCACCTCAACCTTTCACCTCAGATTTCTCGTTTATTGGCAACCCCGCCTTTGCACACACTTACCTTTACAGGTGTGCATGGAAGGGTTTTGGTTTTGGACGCTATGAGCAGGGCTCCCATCAGCCTATCCAACCACTCAACGATGATGACGCCAAGAAATGGTATGGGCTGGGATATCACGACCCCACTTAAGACCCTGTAGACCTTTGTCCTGAACCAATCATTGACCAATCTCCTCCACACTCGCCTGTTTCGCCCCCTTCACCTACGGAGTCAGTAGTTTCCATTCCTCCTAGTTTTTTTTCCATAAACACCATCCGCCTGGACCCCTTGACTTATCAGCTCAATGGGGTGTCCAATTCTCTCCCTCTCATTTTTCCCAGCATGATCGAAGATGAGTCAGAAACCATTCACACTGTTCACTGCGTTGATGATGATGCCATTCTTTCTTACATGGGCGCTGATGATTCTTTCATCCAGCGCTCCCTCCCTTCTGAGACCCAGGTTATGTTAAATGAATCAACCATTGACGTCAACCTTCCTTCTTCTGATGTTCCTTATGTCTTAAAGATTGGCCAATCTTTAGACGCTCAGGAACAGCTTGACTATACCCAGTTTCTTTCCAACCATAGCAAGGCCTTTGCCTGGACTTACAGTGATATGCCTGGCATCGACCCCACCATCGTTACCCATAACATTGTCACCAAACCAGAGGCTAAGCCTGTCAGGCAAAAGCTTCAAAAGATGCATCCTCACGTTGCCCTCCTTGTCAAAGAGGAACTTCAGCGCCTTCTTTCTGTCTCCTTCATCCAGCCCATCGATTATCCACAGTGGGTCTCTAACATTGTCCCAGTCACCAAGGCAACTGGGGGAATTCAGATCTGCACAGACTATCGTGACCTTAACCTAGCCTGTCCTAAAAATGACTTTCCTCTTCCTAACATTGACCAGCTTGTTGATCTTACGGCCGCCCATGAGATGCTATCTCTTATGGACAGGTTTTCAGGATACAATCAAATCCTGATTGCTCTGGAAGATCAGCACAAGACTACTTTCATTACCCCATGGGGGACTTTCTGCTATCGAGTCATGCCTTTTGGCTTGAAAAATGTAGGCGCCACTTATCAACGTGCCATGACCTACATTTTCCACGATCTCCTTCACAAAATCATGGAGGACTATGTGGATGACCTGCTCGGCAAGTCCAAACTTCGCCGTGACCATCTGACCATCCTCAAAATCATCTTTTCTCATCTTCTTCAGTACAATGTTCGTCTTAACCCCAAGAAATGTGTCTTTGGGGTCCTCTCTGGCAAGCTTCTCGGCTTCATCGTTTCCTTCTGTGGCATCGAGATAGATCCCGCCAAGATTCGCGCTATCCTCGAAATGCCGCCCCCGACCAATCTCAAGCTGCTTCACAGTTTGCAAGGCAAACTCCAGTCCATTCGTCATTTCATCTCGCAGCTTTCTGACTGCTGCCAACCTTTTCATCATCTCCTTAAGAAGGACATCTCTTTTACATGGGATAAGGACTGTCAAGAGGCTTTTAAAGCCTTAAAATGCTATCTGGTCTCTCCACCAGTCCTCATTCCACCTAAAGATGACCAACCCTTCTACCTTTATATCTCAGCCACTCATCATTCGTTAGGTGCCATGATCGCGCATCGAGACGAGCATCACCATGAGCAAGCAGTCTATTATATCATCTGAACACTGGTCGACTATGAAACTCGATATACCCATATCGAGAAACTCTGTTTGGCATTAGTCTTTGCTGCTACTAAGCTTCGCCACTATCTTCTTAGTCACAAAACCTTTGTCATCACCCATACCAACCCTCTCAAATATATGCACTCCAATCCATATCAGAATCAACGTATGGCTCGGTGGCTCATGTTGTTTGTTGAGTTTGACCTCGAATTCATCCAGTAGAAATCTATCAAGGGGCAAACCATCGCTGATCAACTAGCAGATGCCCCTCTTCCTGACAATCAACCTTCGCAGTGTGAGTTCCCTGATGAGTCTATCGCTGCGCTTTCCTCCGACAACACCACCTATCAGATGACTATGTTCTTTGACGGCTCCAAATGTCAACTAGGTGGGGGTGCTGGGGTCATTCTCATCCCACTCGAAGGGGAGCCCATGCCTTTGTCTTTTAAACTCGACTTTGATTGTACCAATAATATGGCTGAATACGAGGCCTTAATTTTGGGACTTCAGACCGCCCTCTCTCTTAGCATCAAGTCCATCAACATCTTCGGTGACTCGCAGCTCGTCGTCAATCAGGTCAACGGTTCATACCTCTGTAAAAATAAAATTTTGCAAAGGTACAAAAACTGTGCTGACATTCTCCTTGCATCTTTCGATCATTACCTCCTGCAGACTGTTCTTCGATCTACGAATAAGTTTGCTGACACCATGGCTTCTCTCGCTTCACATATCCCATCTTCCTCGTCTGCATCCAGACTTTTTGTCACGGTGCGTCATGTGTCGTTGCCTTCATATATCTCTTCTCACATTCATCATGTCAACACTATAGACCCTAGCCCACAAGATGCTTGGTATAAGCAACTTGTAGACTTCTTATCTCTCTCTGTCATTCCTCCCAACCTCTCTAGTAATGCACGACAAGCTTTTATCAAGCGTACCACTCATGATACTATGCTAGGGGGTCTTCTCTATAAGCGAGGCTTCGATGGCCTTCTTCTTCGCTGTCTCACCTCCACTGAAGCATCTCCAGCCATTCAGCAAGTCCACGACGGGATTTGTGGCAGACATTTCAGTGGAAATTCGGTTGCCAAGCGCATCCTTCGTCTGGGCTATTATTGGCCTACCCTTCATCAAGACTGTAGCGACTATGTTCAGCGTTGCATCAAGTGTCAGTAGCACTCTAACTTGCTTCATCTTCCGAGTCACGCCTTACAAATTGCTCAGGATTTCTGGCCTTTTTCTCAGTGGGGTTTAGATCTCATTGGTGAGATTAACCCCCATTCATCTCTTCGTCATCAATCTATCATCACAGCCACTGAACATTTCACCAAGTGGGTGGAAGCCATTCCTCTCGTCTCCACAAAAGCCGACAAGATCATCGACTTCATCACCACCCATATCATCTGTCATTTCGGTGTCCCTCATAAAATCATCACCGATAACGGCAAGTCCTTCAAAAACAAGACTGTCCAAAAGCTATGCGACTCATTCAGCATCAAACTCAGTTTCTCTTTGCCTTACTACCCACAAGCAAATGGGCAGGCTGAGGCTTCCAACAAAATTCTCACCAAAATTCTCATGAAAGTGGTCAGTGACACAAGCAGGGATTGGCACATTCACATTCCCTTCACTTTGTGGGCCTACTGCACTAGCATCTGAACCTCTACGGGTGCTACCCCTTTTTCTCTCATGTACGGAACAGAGGCTGTCTTACCTCTCGAAGTACAGATTTCATCTCTTCGCATTTCTCTACATGATATCCTTTCCAACAATGATTTTCGTCAAGATCATTTAGCTCAACTTGAGTTACTTGACGAACGCCGTCTTGCTTCCCTTAATCATCTCCATGTCTATCAACATCGCATCAAGCGCAACTATGACAAAAATCTGCGAGAACGAGATTTCAACATCGAAGACCTCATCCTCAAAGAGAATCAACACGTGACCAATATGGAGCGAAATAAATGAGGCAATTTTGCTCCTAATTGGCTCGGACCTTTTATTATCACGCACAAGTATGGATCAGAGACTTATCGTCTGTCTTCTCTTGATGGACGACCAGAACCTGAGCCTCTTAATGCGTTGCATCTGCGACCATTCTACTGCTAGTCGAGTACTCATCCACTTGACACTTAACTTGAGCTCATCCCTTGAGCAATCTCCATCCTCTTAGTCCTAATTCCTTTCAACCCTATTCCTCTTAACAATTCCTATAACCCTTTTATGCTGTATGGATGCTTTGTCCTAATAAAAGGGAGCCCTTGACCTTCTATAATCTTGTCCATGACTCACATTTCTATAAAAACAAATCAAGATGTCACAATATCCATGGTCACTATATCAATATCAAAATCAAAAGGCAGACTGCTCCCTCGAAGGACAGCTGTCCTATCACTGCTGTAATTAATAGACTGCTCCCTCAAAGGACAGCTATTCAAAAGCCCTTATATTAAACAAAAATCTAGACCACTCCCTTGAAGGATGGCTATGAATAATCTGGTAATAAATAGCACTATTTTAGAAGCTTCCCGCATTGATCAGCTTCACAATTGACCACCACGCAAATGACATCTCTATGCAGGCTTCCCGCATTGATCAGCCTGCGCCAAAAAAAAAAAAAAAACAAAAATGAGTCATGGACTTGACTTATAGTTGTCTCAGGGTCTCCTATAAAAAGGGGCAAAGTTATCTCTGCTCTTAAAACGGGTTACCCTCTTTCCTCCTCCTATCACCTGCTCAAGGGACTTCAAGCTCACTTTAATGTCAAAGTGATTCGATTACCGCTCTAACATAACTATGGTCAACGACGTCACGCATGAATGGGACTCTTGGTTCTCATAACCCCTCTCTATGCTATCTTTTTAGTCCTTGTCAATGAAAGAGCAATATGCTTTTCACTTCTTCTGCACTTTGGTCACATTCACCTTCATCACTTGTCAATCCACTCGACTCAACTCTCTTTTCAGACCACCCCCATAGCCTATTCCCCCTAGTTTCTATGGACACCAATACACATGGAAACTATCGACCCGCCACAATTTATGTTCAGCATAAACCAATACTTGTTGAAGCATAAATAAACCTCAATTCATTTTTAGCATACATCCATCACAACTATGGAATATTGCTAGGGATGAAAAACCCCTTAACTTTTGTTGCAGAATACACCATTTGGAAAAGGCTGCAACATCTCTTCTCCTCATCATTTCATCATAACCAAGACCAATCTATCAACCATTTTTGACCACCTGTCTACTACTCGGACCCTTTGTCTGAACTACATTGGTCTGAGGCCCTTCCACCAGGGCTATGTAGGTAGCACTCAGATGACATGACCGTCTTCTGAGGTTAGCTCGACCATTCTTGTTTGTTCATCTTTCTGATGGACAAACCTTCTTTCCTTCTTTTAACCATAACCTTGCCCTTGACCACGACCAATTTCATCCCTTTGTCCCTCCCTCCCTTCTAGGGAGAACTACATTGGCCTGAGGCCCTCTGACCAGGGCTATGTAGGCAGCACTCAGATGACACGACCGTCTTCTGGGGTTAGCTCAGCCACATCCTTTCGTCCATTCCTCCCCTCGCCCACCAACCATTGGAGATCATACCTATCTCCTCCGACCTTGCCCACTTCCAAGACATTGTTCCCTTAGTTGTTTTTGCATATATGCTACCTCATGACTGGTTAGCAAAATTATGCGCAGACCTTTTTATACCCTCACAAGTATAGGATCGCAAGCCGGTTGATCCACACTACTTGTGACTTTCTCGTGTTTCTAGGAGCACTTCCTGAGCCTGGGATACCTAGACCGCGATGACCCATTTGGAGCTTCAGCTTAGATTGAATAACCCGATCAGCAGACGACTAAATGCTGAGGCCCAATTATTTCAATTTTGGCACTCCTCGACCCTTGACTTACGACACTTTGACCTAATCATCTCGTGCAGTGGTATGCACGCAATCACGCCTTTTGTAGCATTCACCCTCACCCCTTTTTCATCCACTCTTTGTCAAATCAGCACCCGATTCCCGGTTCCCTTCCCTCGACTCCTACTTTGAGGGGGAACACCTCATCCATAATCAGGGTAATCCGCTTCATGTTTTTGTCTTGCAGTTCATTCAAATAACCAACAAGATGAAATCAACCTTATCCCTCACCTGGGGCAATCACTCCTATTTTTGTCTTGCAGTTCATTCAGAACAACCAACAAGACAAAAAGGGGCAAATGTAGACACTGAAATCGTGTCGACTCCCCTGGTCATTCCCCGTCTTATTCTTCTTTGCCTATTTAACCCTTGTCAATCACTTTTTCCATTAACCTTGACCCTGGCAACATGTAAAAATGAGCACAGAGCTAAAGCCAGACTCTATCCCCATTGTGCATCTACCGACGACGGTCGTTACCTGGCCGACGTCACCGACGTCGGTCACTTATTGACCGACGTTGGCAATCCTACCGACGTTGATCACCTTACCGTTATCCGTTATCAGTTATCATTCAGTTCCCAATCAGTTTCCTAAACGATTATCGAACCGTCTCTCGAACCGTCCCTTGCCTTCATCAGCATCCGCCAACCATTCGAAAGGCTAATTGATCAATCAATTAATCAATCAATCAATCAACCCTGAACTTTGACATTCACAGACTCTTGCAATCAACACTCTCACGATCAACCAACTCTGGCATCAACCAATCTGCATTCACTTCAATCCGGCACTGCACAGACAACTTCAACAACATCAATCATGTCTTCGCATTATGACAGGTAAGTATCCTCATCTGTTTGTTTTTATTTTTGGTTATTGCTTGCTTGTTATTTCCATACTCTATATTCTATCTAGACTCGACCTTCTGCAAATCCCCAGAGCCTGTTTAGACTCGACCTTATCCTGACTAGAACCTGTCCAAAACCCTGCCCAGAACCTGTCCAAAACCTTGCCTAGACTCTGCCCTGACTTTGTCTCGACTCCATCAGACCCTGTCTCGACCCTGTCAAGAACCTATCCCGACTCTCCCAGACCTTCTGCAACTCACGTAGACTCTGTCTAAAATCTGCCCTGACCGACGCCAGTCACTACCCCAATCGACGCCGGCAGTTTGACCGACGCCGGCACCTTCCCTGACCGACGCTGACATCACAGAGACTGACGCTGGCGACTGTGTAAGAACAGTGCTTCATTATCAGGTACGCATTTTATTTTCTATCCTTTATTTCTATCATTTTATCTTTCATTATATCTACTTTAGTCCAATATTCTACTTTTTTATCAGTGGGTTGATATCCTTCTAGGAAGTCTTCGAACTTCCAGGATCAGGCGTTCACCTGATAGCCCACCATATCCTTTGACTAACATTTTTCTGTGTTTCAGTCTCTTTTCTTCGTAGGTGTCATTCCTCCACAGCCAAAGAGGAGAATCTTCCAACTTCTGATTTCGGTGCGCACGACTTTATCAGGTATCTTCTAGCCTTGACCATTTCTTTTAGTTTCTTATTTCTTCTTTGAATGTAGAAAGCAATTTTGCATAGAAACACCACACTCACACTCTCTCATCTCAGTCTTATAAGTCTAGAAATCATCATCTTTGATTTCACTATTTATAGAGCATTCATGATCATCATCATTTTGGTCTACCATTAGGCATGTATGAACCCTTAAGACATATATCATACTAAAACACATCTCAATAAAATCTTCATAGGTTGGCCATAGCATCTATGGGTCACCCTTAAATAGCTACACCTTTTAATAAAGCCCATGTATCTCTTATAGGTCTCATGGAGACCTATTCAACCATTTAACACTTCATCAATAAAAATAAAAACACATAACCACTTTCAAATTCATGGGTCCACTCCTTATGTCCCCTTTGACATCCTCAAATGATCAAAGTCATCTTTGCTCACATCTGCATATGCTTAAATAACTCAAATACTGACATGGTGGGATTTGCTCCATAAGACTCATGCAAGTAGTGTCACCATGCCCAAATCTTAAGCCAAGCAACATCAAAGCTAAGGTGCCAAGGAGAGAAGGATCCAAGCAACCTCTATTAGCAAAGACTTCTTGATGCACAAGCCAATCAAGCCATTCAACAATCTATTTAGAGGCTCTAAGGAAGGTAAAAGACTTGTTTCTTTTATGTTTTTGTTGTAATTTTATTTAGTTTTGTTACCTAAGCTCTCCCTAGTGTATGGGCTAGAAGTGTTAGAATTTTAGTATGTTCATTTCATTTATTTTATGAGACTAACACAAGACTAACCTTCCCTCTATGTTAAATCCTTTTTCACAAAAATTTATTACCTACTCACAAAAACTTATAAAAGGAATTCAATCAAGCACTTGAGTGAGCAAAGCTTACCTATTTTATACTATTTCCATATCAGTCATAGGGACACCACATACACAAATCTGAAGTACGAAGGAGCATCCTAAAAGCAATATTTTTCAAGTTATAAGCTAGGTCATTATTGTAATTGCTTTGCACATATTACATGATTCACACACAAGCAAACACATATGGGATAATTACATCAGTCTGAGGCCCTCTTTAGAGTATTGGCTATGTAGGTAGTTTTCATTAATAGAGGGGTCTTTGGGTTCGACTCAAAACCATGTGCCCACTAACCCATTTTTACCCAAGGTCACTATGAAGATGAAGAACTAGGGTTTTGAAAACTCATGAGGGATGATAATTAATCCTAGATTTGAATGCATTTTTTTCCATTAGTTATTCCATATAGGACACTTGTGTCAAGTTCAAATAATAGTGTCGATCACCTATGCAGTTCAAATAATAGTGTCGGTCACCTATGCACCCCCAGGTAGATAGGGACTGACGTCGGTCACCTATGCAGTTCAGAACTACAAGTTTTACGAGCAGTTAGTTAACGAACTAAGTGTTTGCATGTCAAGAGCCAAATTTAGACTAGAAGCTGTAGATTTAATTATTGTAATTAGGTGTCTAATTATTGTTTGCATGAGATCTATTTAAGAGACTCATGGGCTGTATTGTAAAGTGTGCTAGAGAGTAAGAAAGCAAAATATTAGCTCCTTCTGTTTGTGAAGAGAGCATGGTGTGTTCCTCCTAGTGCCACAGTACCAAGTGGGGGTGCTAGTTTGGAGAATCAGAGGGATTCTTCATGTATGTATGATCTTGGTCATCAGGTGTGCATGGCTACATTAGGAGATCTACATGGTAAGTAAGATCATTGATCTGTAGGTGTATGTGTGTGCATGATCCAGGTTTGCAGGTGTGTAGAACTAGATTGATTTGTAGGTGTGCAAGATCAGGGAGGACAGCAACACAACAGGGAGTAGGATCAGGAGAGATCTACTTGGAGTACAGTGTGTACTCAGAAAGAGAGCAAAGAGGAAGGCAAGGTAGGTCCTTCCATAAGTGAGATCAATTGGGTTGCAGGTTGTTGTAGTTCAGGGGAGATCTACTTAAATTATGTTTGTGTACTTGTGGAGTGCATGGAGCACTTGTGGAGTGCGTGGAGCACTAGTGTACTGGCAATAGTGGATACTGACTAGTTGGAGGTGAACATCAACTTTGTATTTGAGTTATGTGTTGGGACCGTAAGAGAGAGAGCTTTGAGGAAAGATTTACTGTTTATGCCCTAGAGGTGTGTAAGGAAGAAGAACTGTGGCAATCTTCTTTGTTGTATTTCCTTTTGGAAGAGTTTTAATACAAGTTGTGTATTGTCTCTCATATTCTGTGTTATTTTTGAATTCTAGTTACTTGTGTATTCTAGTTAATTTCTGCATATTTAAGTTGTTTGGTAATCAATTATGTGCTTCCGTTATTTCCCAACAAGTGGTTTCAGAGCTAAGGTTGCAGGGAGCAGGTTTTGTGTTTGGTTATAGGTCACTCTCAGGGGTTTCTGATTGAGTGGGAGTATAGCAATGGCAGAAGAAAGTAAGCTAAGAATGGAGGATTTGAAAAGCATGAATGGTCTATTACGGTTCTATGGAAAGAAAGAGTAGGGAAAAGAAAATTGTTGGTTTGTGGAAGATCAGCATGAAGGAACTGAAGAAGCAGATGTTGCAGGTGTTGTTACACAGGATGCTCTGGGAGGTTTCCTAGATAAAGTAGAATCTTGTTTTATATATTTTGTTGCCTCTTTCCATGCAGTCCAAAATAGAGTATCTTTTCATGGTAAGGTCTTTGGAGACTTTGGAAAGATTTATTTAGGGGCTGGTGTGCCTTGCCAAAGAATTGGCAAAGGGGAAGTGTTGCTGAAATTACAGGCGGCCAACACATGGGTGTTGAAGAAGTTCATGCAGGTCCCAGTCTTGGAGATGTGGCTAATTACTTCAGGAAAGTTGGGTGATGAGAGATGCACAAGAAATCTCACAGCGGATGCACTTGAATTAGTTGGTGGTAAGAAAGTAGGTACTCTTTATCTACTTGCTTATATTACTGATTCTTCTTCTGTTGCGGAGACGTGGCTTTGTAGGCTTTGTCACATGAGCAAGAAGGAGATGCATGTTCTTAAGTGGAAGACAGATGTGTTTGATAGACTTAAGAACTGGAAAGCCTTGGTGTTCTTGGAGGAGATGACAGACAGAGACCAGTGGATGGGGCTGGATACTTCTGAGCAGGGCAGTTTGGACATGGGTTTTGATTCAAAGGAGCTCATAGGTAAAAATTCATCACTCACAGGAAAACATAGGTATCAGTGTCGATCAGGAGGAACTGGCATTGAATAGACAGGTGCCGATGTCAGTCATGTGTAGACCAAAGCCGGTGATGTCAAGAAGGGTAAGACCGACGTCGATCAGGAGGACTGACGTCAATAATAGGTAAGACCAACGTCAGTTAGGAGGACTGACGTTGGCAACAAGAGACACTGATGTTGACAGTGTTGGTAGTTAGGATAGGTGCATGGAAACTGACGTCGATCGGATGCAGACTATGTAGTGACTGAGGTCGATCACTATAACGGATTTTGGGCAGACAACAAGCTGTCAAGGAGTCTCAAACGCCCATATGGAGGACTGAAGGTGGTAAGTAAGCCTCAAATTCATTGTTCCTCTTCTTTATACTCGTTTCTGACTGTAAAGTAGGAAGGATCCAAAAAATAGTGGGAGCATGGCAGGAATATGATGCAGAACTAAATGAGAGATTTGGTAGGGTTGCCAGCCAGTATGAAAGCACAAAGATGAATGGATACCTTAGTTAAAGAATAGAGAGAATAGACACGTGAGATGGAAGACCAAGACATATGGTCTTAAGGAAGCTGCAGGATAGTGGTACAGGTTTTGACAGGTGGATGACAAAGCAGGGCTTTAGTCAATGTCAGTGTAACCATTGTGTTTGTCTTACTAGGGGGATGATGGTCATGACATTATCATGTTACTATATGTGGATAGTATGCTAGCTAGTAGGTTTGTACATACAGGGTTTTATTGAGCTAAGGGTAAGGTTAGTTCAGTGGCATGTCATGAAGAATTTGGAGCAGCAAAATTCTTTGGCATGGGAGACATGGAAGATCACAGGTTGATTTTGTCTCCAGTGGGAGCTGATGTGAATTAGGTGTTGGCGAGGTTCAGAATGTAGAATCAGAGCACACTAAAGGTTGGACAGTTTAGTGTCTGAAATCACATGAGGTTTGGTATAGACTTGAGTTTGCCCAAGCAGTGGGTGCTATCAGAGAGTTAGGAGCCAATTCTGGGAAGTGGGTTCTCAGGTATTTGAGAGGGCCAACAGCAGGGATTCATGCTATGCAAGGTTAGGACTTCACTACATGGGTCTATAGGTTCAGATGTGGCAGGGTACTCGGATGATAGGAGGTGCACCACAGGTTTTGTGGTGGGTAGTCTTCAAGGTTGATCTTGAAGAGGGATACAAGCCAGGAAATAGATTAGATGGGGTATAGGTACGGGTACAGTGCAGCTATTTATCTCCAAGTGGGAGATTGTTAGGTTGTGGAGCTAAAAGCTTAACTAATTCAAATAGAGAAGGAGGTTGCTAGAGAAGGTTGCTGAGTGTCACAAACATCAGCGTCGGTTAGGCCAACCGACGTCGATAGGGAGCAGACAGAAGAGCAATCGACGTCATTCAGAAGTCGGCCGGCGTCAGCACCCCCAGGCAAATAAGGACCGAGGTCAGTCACCTATGCAGTTCAGAACTACAAGTTTTATGAGAAGTTAGTTAACGAACCAAGTGTTTGCATGTCAAGAGCCAAATTTAGACTAGAAGCTGTAGATCTAATTATTGTAATTAGGTGTCTAATTATTGTTTGCATGAGATCTATTTAAGAGACTCATGGGCTGTATTGTAAAGTGTGATAGAGAGTAAGAGAGCAAAATATTAGCTCCTTATGTGTGTGAAGAGAGCATGGTGTGTTCCTCCTAGTGCCACATTACCAAGTGTGGGTGCTAGTTTGGAGAATCAGAGGGATTCTTCATGTATGTATGATCTTGGTCATCAGGTGTGCATGGCTACATTAGGAGATCTGCATGGTAAGTAAGATCATTGATCTGCAGGTGTATGTGTGTGCATGATCTAGGTTTGTAGGTGTGTAAAACCAGATTGATTTGTAGGTGTGCAAGATCAGGGAGGACAATAACACAACAGGGAGCAGGATCAGGAGAGATCTACTTGGAGTACAGTGTGTACTCAAAAAGAGAGAAAAGAGGAAGGCAAGGTAGATCCTTCTATAAGTGAGATCAGTTGGGTTGCAGGTTGTTGCAGTTCAGGGGAGATCTGCTTGAAGTATGTTTGTGTACTTGTGGAGTGCGTGGAGCACTTGTGGAGTGTGTGGAGCACTGGTGTACTGGTAGTAGTGGATACTGACTGGTTGAAGGTGAACACCAACTCTGTGTTTGAGTTGTGTGTTGGGACCGTAAGAGAGAGAGCTTTGAGGAAAGATTTATTGTTTATGCCCTAGAGGTGTGTAAGGAAGAAGAACTGTGGCAATCTTCTTTGTTGTATTTCCTTTTGGAAGAGTTTTAATACAAGTTGTGTATTGTCTCTCATATTCTGTGTTATTTCTGAATTCTAGTTAATTGTGTATTCTGGTTAATTTCCGCATATTTAAGTTGCTTGGTAATCAATTGTGTGCTTTCGTTATTTACCAGCAATAAGCTCACCCTTTCTATATACCTAATGGTACGTGAAAGAGGCATTAAAATGTGTGAAAAAGTCTGGTATATGGTACCTAGATAGTACTAAAATTGATTCATCCAATCATTAACATTTGCTTAGATGGAATAATGCATACATGGGCTTAACTTCCCTATATACTTAAAATTTTCACCTTCAAGATTTATGTCTTTTGATTGTAACGAATGGGTGATAGGGGGATGACTATGAGTGCATGTGCCTGTATTTCTCCCTGATGATTTATAGGGATGATGCCTATACATCGTTATTACATCTATATTAGGCTATGTATGTTGTAACTCAATACGATGGATTTACCTATAAACATGAGCCAAAGGCATCACTTATACCAAATACTACTTTGAGTTTTAAAAAATTATGATTTGTGCAAATAAATTTATAATTTTATTGAAATTGATACAATACAAGACAATGGAGAAATGAAATACATTCTTTTCAAAAAATAAAATTGATTTTTTTACAAATATTTTTTTTAGGGGCTATTTGGCCTCTTTTGAATAACATTTATCCTCCAGTTTTTGTTTTGAAAAAAAATTCCCCCTTTTAAAAAAAACATTTTATGACTTTGTGTACTAAATTATCTAGGTATAAATAACTTTAGCTAAATTGTTTAATTTGGAGGTCTGATAAAATAAGCCACTAAATAACCATTTTGGTGGGTTTTGAACTCAAAACCTTCTTTTTCTAAGATTCTATATTTTTCCAAGCAGGCTACATGCCCACATATTAACTTATATGAAGGAATTTTAGTAGTTTTTTTAAAGAAATTTAATCCTAAATAGGGTTCCCTATAAAAGTGTGTTGTATCTTCTTTTGAAGCTAAAACATTTAGTTTTGACAATGTCTAGGTTAAAGCAATAGACTTACACACCCCAAGAATGCCTCTTTGACACAAATACTAGCTAGCCAAAGAATTAAAAATGCCATTCTAAGAGAGAAAAACACCTCATATACAGTTTTCTCAATATTTACAATCCGTATCTCAATAACTACATGCCATTTCAGCTCTTTTAAGTTGCCAATAAAGAAATATTCAACATATTTTTAGTTTTAAAACACCATATATCAAATTGAATGCCCTTTTTTCTCTTACAGAAAATTTAAAATGCCTAATTCAACCTAAAATAGCTTTCACGTTTTAAAATATTTCTCTAAATTAATTATGGGTTTTTTTTCTCTTATGATTTAACTTTCCATAACAATTTGAATCGTCAAATTTCATCAAGAATTAAAAAAATATATACTAATTTTCATGACACTATCTCAAAAAAAATTTAATGTCTAAGCACCTTTGTGAAATGCTAAAATGTCCTACTATAGTAGCATGAACAATCATAATGCTTAAAATTACCAAAATACTTGACTAGATGCAGGGTGGTAATTCCTGAGTGAGTTGGAGAATGCTTCTCTGGTGTTACTTCTTGCTCAATCTTAGTTACTTCTTTATTGCTTCTGTGCTCATCTAGGGAGTGTAAAGATAGGGATTGGGTTGTGGGGAGGCAAGTGGCAATTATGGCTCACTCAAATGCTCAGACCCTTACTATAAATCTCCAATTCTTCTGTATTTTCTTTTACCTCTCACAGGAGCAGAACCTCCTGCTCTAATACTAGATATTATAAAGTAACCAAAACAATATATTTCATTAAAATAATTTTGATCGATACATTAATAAAGGATGGAAATAATTTTTATAGAAATTGCACTACCTTAACTCATTCGAGAGCAGAGGATGGAGATGACATGCAAATAATAAGATATGCAAATAGAGTAAATTGTCTCTTTATTACTCCTATGAGAAATGCCCAGACATATCAACCCACAAATGGTGGGATATAGATAGCTATGCTAAAAATCACTAAGCAAGTAAATAAATAAATACAATTTATTTTAATCCTATATGGTGAAATAAGCTTTTATCCTAATAGGAGCTTTGTTAATAACCATTTTCATAATGCCCTCCTATAGATCCTCAATGTAAAAAAGTATATCACATGCCACCTTTGCACTTCAGTGAGTTTGTAGGGTATTACTTTAAGGAATCTAGATAAATCATGATCCCATTCTGGTGAGGAAGGTTGAGTACAAAACACACCATGGTAATAAAAAACCAAAGCTTTCAAGATATCTTAAAGGTGTGTAAGGTGGGATCTAGCTTCTTTGATAACTTTAACATGATCAACCGCTTGCTTGGAATAGAGAAGAGTGAAAATTTCTTTAGAATCTCTATCCAAATTTTTTAATTGATGCATTTGTGCTCATATATGCGATTGCTGAGCTAGATAATGTTCCTCCACCTTTAATTTGTGTTGCAATATAACAACTTTATTTTAAAAATACTTATTGAAAGGAGAGAGCTCTAAATATTATGAAACTCAAATGAATTCATGGTGTAAAGCCTCATAAGCATCACAATTGAAAATATTTGCTTGTCTGCTATAGATGTGAATAAAGGCAACTATTTTATTAATGGCATTTTTTTACCATTCTATCTATCTAGAAGCTTCAAAAGGCCTACAATATGCATTTTTCCCAAGTGTGATACAGGTGGGCAGTGTTAAGTAAAACTACAATCTGATAATCCTTGGAGGGGGAGAAATCCATTCAATCTCAAACTTGAGGGGAAGATGGTATGAAATTAAAACATTCAGAATTATTGTCCCCAAAAAATAACTTCTCATTTTTGGGACAACATATGAACTATTTTGGCCCTGCAAGACCAAAATTATCTCTTCACTTTCCAAAAATTTGTTCTGAGCTTTCAAATTCCTCATTTTTTGAGCTTTTTTAGTAAAGGGATTAGCAGGTTCAAAAGGTTCACGGGTTCAATGTTCAATGATTCAACGCACCAGGTTCAAAGGTTCAAAAGTTGCCTCAATTAAGGAAAGAAGTGCATGCAAAGAAAAGTCAAGTGAATGCTGCCAAGTGTCATCAGTCGAGCCCCATTATGCTTTGTTCTTGGGAAGTGGCAAAAGTTGCCACGTGTCCCTTTTTGAAGGTGGATGCTACCAAGTGGCAACTGCAAGAGGCTTCATTATGTTTTTCTAAGAGCAGCGGACCATGCCACGTGCCCCTGACAGAGCTCGATAGAGGCTGACAAGTGTCATCATCTGCAAGAGCCCAACTGAGCCCCAAACATTTCTATGGCATTGCTAAATACTGAGAGTAGAAAGGGCCCAGTGTCAATAGGAAAAGATGCCATGTGTCTCTAGTTAAAAGAGGTAGAAGGTGACATGTGTCAAAAGATGGAGCCCCTTCAAATGCAGAGACACACATAAAACAAAGGAAAGACTTCCTTCAAATAAATTGTCCAAAGGAATTCCTTCAGACATTTTGTTCAAAGGAAATAGAGGGGCCAACAGCTCGCCAAAGAAATTGAAGCCTAAAGGCCACTTGGAAGATGCCCTTGTGGGGGGACACTCGACAAATGAAATGAACCCTTTTCAAGACCCCAAAGGGCATGTTCCCTTTGGAAAAGGGTCGAAGCATCAAAGTGCAATGAATGTTGCCAAGTGTTGCATATTGAGACATAGTTTCAAATGAAGCTTCAAAGCACAGAACTTGCCACATGTCCCATCCCAGTGTAGGGGAAACTGCCATGTGTCTGCATCTGCACCCCCTGAGCCTCTAACAGTTTCAAAGCTTATTCTAATAAGCTTATTTCTAAGCCATGGAAGCTGCCACATGTCCTCACCTATGTCACAGTAGAATGACAGGCTCGTGGATGTCAAATTTAGAATGACTAGCTAGCTATTAACCTTCAATAGAGGAAAGACCCATGAATGCCAAATCGGCTACATTTAAGTGTCTTTTGATTTTTACAGACTTAAAACGTGAACTTGAATGCATTCAAAAGAGCCTAAGGCTAGGGCCAAGAGAAGGAAGAGACAAAGAGGGAAACTCAACAAGAGTTATTTCCAGTAGGTGAAGTAGTTCGTTGGGTAGATATTTGGGGTCTGCAAACATTGAAAGCACCATCTATTTGTCCCCTTTGAGATAAAGCTAGAATATACAATTGCATGGTTAACAAGTGATGGAATGAGTGATTCAGGCTAAGGAGTAGACAAAGGAGATGAACCAACATGCCACAGTTAAGGCAGCCATCCTGCTCCAGCATGGCCCTTCCTGACAGAACCAAGAATGCATCCAAGGCATTAATGCACTGAATGGATCACTCCATGGGAAAAAGTACCAAGCCTCTCTTTGCCTCTATATAATGTAATCTTTTGTATCATTTAAAGAGAGATCTTCTCATTTATAGAAGCAAAACTCTGCCCAAAGTGAAAGGCATTACTGAGACTTTGAGCTCAGATTGTTGTTCATGTCATTTTATCTAAATGAGAAAGCAAGTTGTTTGCAGACTTTATGCTGTTATAACTTATATTATTTTAGGAGATTGTTCTTATGTCTGTCTTCTGAATGTGTTCTTTTTTATTTAATTTAATAAGTAGAGCTAGTGGAAGTGATAAGGAAGGTGTTCTGAAACCAATTACTTTTAGACTTTGTGCTGACATAATTGTTTTTAGTGTGTGTTTTTAGTTTCTTTTGTTGGAAATATTGTCATTGATGTCAAAGGTTTAGCATTATTGGTGATAAAGGCCCCATTGCATTTAATGTTGTTTATCTTAGCTAATGTGAGTTAATATTTATTTAATATTAATGAATATATTTTTGGTTGCATATGAGACAAAAGAAGGGCCCATGGAGAAGTCGAAGAGCCACGGGATAAAGACAAAATAAAGATGGGACGCATTTTCCCATGAAGAGTCATCTTGGGGAATACCAAGAGTCACCAAGTGAAGACAAAAGAGTAAGGGTGCAATTTCTCATGAAGGGACACTTTGAGGAATACAAAAAGTCACCAAAGATAAGGACAAAAGTGGGAAGGACATTTTTGGTCATGAAAGGTCACCACATGACTTTTCAAAGGCTTGAATATGAAGGGTCATCCAAGATTGGAATCATTTTCCATGAAGATTGAAGGTTCACAAAGGGAGAAGGCCAAAGGTCATTTGGAAAGCTATAAATAAAGACTTGAGAAGCCATTTGTAATATGGATGTGAGAGGTTGATTTGATATTGTAATATCTATCTTAGAAGAGCAATTGTGAGAGATGAATATGATTTATATTTGTTATATCTAGCTTAGAAGAGCAAAGGTGAGAGAGAGGAAGGAGATATTGTATTGATCTATCATTTTTTGAGATAGCAACATTGAGAGATAAGTGTGTGGTATACACAAAGGGGTTGGTGCTCACGAATTATTGCTAGGTTGGTGCTCGGCAAAGGGTTAGTGCTCCTATGGGTTGGTGTTCACAAATAGTAGCTGAGTTGTTGCGAGGCAAAGGGGTTTGAAGCTCTTATGGATTGGTGCTCATGAATTGTAGCTAAGGTTGGTACTCGGCAAAGGGGTATGGTGCTCTTGTGGGTTTGTTCTCATGAATATACTTGAGATTGTTCTCTGTGGTTTTTCCTACATTGGGTTTCCACGTTATATCTAGTGTGTCTCTCTATCTTGTGTGATGTTTATTGTTTGAGTTTTATTACATATCTTGAATGTTTGATTAAGCATAATTTGATAAAAGGAAAGTTTTATAAGATATATAATATACTGATTTAGCCCCCCCCCTCTCAGTATATTATGTGCTTAACAATTGGTATTAGAGTAGCTTCCTTCAGAAAGGGTTTAATAGCTTGAAGGTAGATCAAAGAAAAGCATAAGATGGCCAAGCAACTAAAGAAGGAGAAGCAAGAGTTAAAATCTGTGGTTGAGGCTCTTAAGGAAAAGGTGTGTATCTTAGATTCTAAGTTGGCTATAGAAGTAAAAGAAAATAAGATATTTATTCAGGATCTTAAAAATTAGTTAGAGGTTGCAAATTCAATTTTAACATCAAAAGAAGAAGAATGTAATCAATTGAAGGTTGAGTTAGGCTCTTTAAAGGATAATCATCAAAGCTTATAATCAAGGTTGAAAAAGATCATGAAATATCAATCCAAGGAAAGAAGGATGTAGGTTTTGAAGGCAAATCAAAGAAGTCGATCAGATAGCCCAATGCTTTCAAGTTTTCAAATTTTTTTCATGGTCGTTGTTTTGTTTGTCATCATGTTGGTCATAGGACAAGATATTGTATGAGGATAAGCAAACAGTCAAAGGGAGGTCTCAGTCACATTCAAGAAAAAGGTATGAGAAATATTGTTTGCTTTTGTTGTCATGAGGTTGGACATATTGCTAAATTATGTCAAAATAAAGTAAAGAGATCTTCAAAGTATGTCAAAGGTTACAGAGCCCCTAAAAGATATGAGAAGAGTCAAATTAAGGTTTGGAGATCTAAAATAATAAAGGTTGATTAGGTTGAGTTTAAAAGTGAAAATGAATTACTTGTTATAGTAGATAAAGAATCAGATAGGAAGAATTGTGCAGAATCTCTTGTTATATTTGAGCATGAGATTTTTCAAGATAAGATAGTTGTAAAAGTTGAGAAGAAGAAAAACATCATAAATGATAAGGTTAGTAAGTCAAAAAGGTTAGACATGCTCAAACAGATTCTAAAATAAAAACACAAGAAGATCAAAGAAGAAACAGAGGAGATGTGGGAATCTCCTAAGATTTATTTCTAAGAACCCTTTTGTGTGGGGGTGTCTCTTATAGGCTTCAAGGAGATAATTTTAATAAAATTGAAGCATGGTGGATGTTATTGGGTCTTTGCTATGTTGCATGACAAGAAGGTGAGTTGGCAGATTAATTTGTATATCTTTTGAGGGAATATATTTTTGAAGAAAATTTTGCATCAGTATTATGGTTTGAGGCTATTAGAATGATTCTTGCATATGCAGTGTTTCAAATGATTATGTTCATAAGAAATTAGAATGTTGAAAAGAGCTAACAGTTTCAGAAAGAAGGAAAAGGATACTCATGCAGATTCAATCAAGGAGGATTAGAGTTTTAAAGCTCCATTCATCAGGAAGAAGGTTCAGACATGTCATGGCAGAAGAAACAACTTGAAGATTCTATGTTGGTGCAAATAGCTTTGCATGTAAGAAATAAAGATCAACCATGGTTTGTTGATAGCGGATGTTCAAGGCATATGACAGGAGATAAGAATAAAGAAGATCAATGGTGGTACAATGAGATTCAGAGATAAAACCATTGCCAGTATAGCAAGAAAAGATATCTTCTCAAAGGCATGATCAAAGGATACATTCAAAGATCGGTGAGAGGAGTTGGGAGTAATTTCTATTACTTCCTACCATTGATGTTCAGCATCAGTTAAGGGGGAGCTAAGTGTTAGCTCTAGGTAGGCTCTTTGCCATTTCTATCAAAGGGGGAGAATAATAGGTACAGGTATAGGTTCAAAACATAGGTATAGGAAACAGGTACAGGTTGCTACAATAAAGTGGAGTTACTGTATGTTTTCAGATGATAGGATGTGCAGGTGACAGGATGTGGCAGTTTTAGGATTGAGATTGTCATCAATGACAAAGGAGGAGATTGTTGGAAATATTGTCATTGATGTCAAAGGTTTAGCATTATTGGTGATAAAGGCTCCATTACATTTAATGTTGTTTATCTTGGCTAATGTGAGTTAATATTTATTTAATATTAACGAATATATTTTTGGTTGCATATGAGACAAAAGAAGGGCCCATGGAGAAGTCGAAGAGCCATGGGATAAAGACAAAATAAGGATGGGACGCATTTTCCCATGAAGAGTCATCTTTGGGAATACCAAGAGTCACCAAGTGAAGACAAAAGAGTAAGGGCACAATTTCTCATGAAGGGACACTTTGAGGAATACGAAAAGTCACCAAAGATAAGGACAAAAGTGGGAAGGACATTTTTGGTCATGAAAGGTCACCACATGACTTTTCAAAGGCTTGAATATGAAGGGTCATCCAAGATTAGTGCCATTTTCCATGAGGATTGAAGGGTCACAAAGGGGGAAGGCCAAAGGTCATTTGGAAAGCTATAAATAAAGGCTTGAGAAGCCATTTGTAATATGGATGTGAGAGGTTGATTTGATATTGTAATATCTAGCTTAGAAGAGCAATTGTGAGAGATGAATATGATTTGTATTTGTTATATTTAGCTTAGAAGAGAAAAGGTGAGAGAGAGGACTGAGATGTTGTATTGATCTATCATTTTTTGAGATAGCAACATTGAGAGATAGGTGTGTGGTATACGCAAAGGGGTTGGTGCTCTTATGGGTTGGTGCTCACGAATTGTTGTTGGATTGGTGCTCGGCAAAGGGGTTGGTGCTCGGCAAAGGGGTTGGTGCTCCTATGGGTTGGTGCTCATGAATAGTAGCTGAGTTGGTGCTCGACAAAGGGGTTTGAAGCTCCTATGGGTTAGTGCTCACGAATTGTAGCTGAGGTTGGTACTCAGAAAAGGGGTATGGTGCTCCTGTGGGTTTGTTCTCATGAATATACTTGAGATTATTCTCTATTGTTTTTCCCACATTGGGTTTCCATGTTATATCTGGTGTCTCTCTCTATCTTGTGTGATGTTTATTGTTTGAGTTTTATTGCATATCTTGAATGTTTGATTAAGTGGAATTTGATAAAGGGAAAGTTTTATAAGATATCTAATATACTGATTCACCCCCCTCTCAGTATATTATGTGCTTAACATCTTTTTGTGTAAAGGACCCTGAGATGACTTTATGCCCCCATTTTTCTTTGTATCTCACTCTTGGGTAGTCAAGGTGGAGACTTTATGCTACACCTTAGATTGCTGGTTACCCTACATTCTATTATCAGCCACTTGTTACCAAAAAGATTCATGTTGCCTGCAAGAACAAGCATTTCTGAAAGAAGAGAAGTGCCTTCTATTGCTTCACCAAGATTTCTACTATTTAAGAAGGGATCTGGCTCTTGGGTGAATGTTACTTCTAAAAAAAGAGAAGTACCTTCACTAATCACCCAAGATTTCTCCTTTGTTTGTTAAAATCATGTCTAAGAAAAGAGAGATGGATGGCTTATCAAACCCCTGTGTCTTACTTTCTAATTATATATATAGTATATAGCCTTCATGTATTTAATAGGGAACCTCCCCTTGATGAGAGGAGAGATTTGTCCCCTGTTGATGTAGTAAACTTGCACACCAGGATGACCAATCTCCCTATGCTATGGTGATAGGAACTATTTTGCTCACCAGTTAGCTGGTCGATAAAATATTCACCCAACAGTTTTTGGTGACTCTGCTGGGGATGAACATGCACTCTAAAGCCTCAAGTTTCAAATTAAAGTAGTTCCTTCCCTTATCTATTATATAGACTCTAGCGACTCCATTCCATGTCTTACCCATTATCCATTTATAGCCTTACCATCTTCCTCCACCTCCACGCCAACTGGGAAAGAGTGCACAGTTTGAAACCTCAAGCTTCAAGCTGATGTAGGGCAAGTTCTTTCCCATTTTCATTTTGCAATTTGGCCACTCCACCCAGATTTGTTATTTCTATTTTTCATAATTAAATCATGTTAGTTCAAGGCCCTTGGGGTAACTCTTTTGGCCTGCTTAATTTGACTCCACCCCTGCATGAACTTCCATGAAGCTCAAGAAAGAATTTCCCCAAATTCTTTGGGGATGGAAAAGTTCATCTTGATGAACACATTACAGCCTTCAGCATAGCCTGTGGCATAATAGGCATGGAATTTGAGGACGTGGTAGTTAGGCTTTCATGAAAACAATGCAAGGTGCGACTATAGACTGGTTTTACCACCTGCAAGCTAGATCAGTAACTGATTGGGACACACTCAAAGCCAAGTTCGAGGCCAAATTCAAGCCTACAGAAGATGCACATGCCTTGTTGGCCCAGCTCACACAAATGAAGAAGGAGCCCCATGAGCCTATGAGGGATTTCATAACAAAGTTTGATAAGTTGAGGAACCAAATTCCTAATATTGCTCAGCCGACCCCTGAAAACCTCAAATGTTTCTTCATCAACTCACAACTGCCTAAAGTGAGTTTTCTACTAAGAAGAGCTGATCACATAGATCTCGAGGCTACTCAAGATTTGGATACTGAATTTGAAGATGACCTTATCTTGGCCAAAAATATAAGGAGATATCTGAATAGAGGTAAATCTTCTTCTTCTTCTGAATACTCCCCTTCAGCCACCACTGATCCTATGGTGCAAAAGCTAGCAAATGAAGTGATAGCTATCAAGAAGTAAGTGGCACAAGGGATGTCATCTACTCTTGCATACAGAGATATTCCCAGGAGGACATTTCAAAATTAGGTGTACCAAGGCAATGCTGCCAGGAATTAGGGATAGCAAAATTACCTTCCTCTTACACAGAGGAACCTCGCCCTCGAAGCACCTCCAACTAACTTAGTAGTTGGATATCTTGAAGCTGAATCAGACTTCTCATCCCAACTTGAGTTGAATCCTGAAGATGGTGCTAATCTCTTCATTGAGGAAGAAGAAGAATTAGCTGGTGACTCTCATATTGGTTTCCTAAATTATCAGGATGAACCCAAAAGTGAAGGCAATGCAGCTGAGGGGTCATATGTTATATTCACCTTATCTAAGAATCAAGTAGCCCAACGAGCTGATAAGGAGAAAGTAGAGGAGTGACCTCAACTAGCAGTTTCAATTGCGAAGCGAGGGTCCACTCTTCTTTTCCAACTAAAAGACCCAGTGATTGCAAGAAAGGTAAGTACCTCAAATGCCCCTACACCTTCCACTTCAAATTCATAGTCCAGTCCTCCCCCTTTCAAAAATCAAAAGGATGAGCTCCCATCCTCCATACCTAGTTCATTCCAGCATTTGACATTATTGACCATATTAAGAAAACCAAAATTCAAATGTCTAAATTTGAATTCTTGCAGTCCCATTCTGAGCAATTAGATAAATTGGTTTAATGTGTTAAAAACTAGAGTGTTCTTATTAAACAAGCAGTTCTCAAAGTGACACATGATTCCCCCAACGATGCATCTACCAGGAATAATCTTGTCATTTCCCCTCCTACTGCTCCTAGTAGGACTGAACCTTTTTATGTCTCATAGCTAATAAATGGATGGCAACTGAACAATTGCATCATTGACTCTAGAGCTTTAGACAATGTCATGCCTACTAAAGTAGCTGAATCCTTTGATCTTACACTGACCAAGACATTTGGTAGGTGCTTCTCCATAGAGAACAAATAAGTGCCACTTTTGAGGCAAATAAAAGATGCCCAATTTGCATTTGCTACCTTTCCAGACAAAAGAATCAAGATGACTGTCTTAGTAGCAGACGTCCCAGCATCATATGGCATCTTTCTTGGGTAGAATTTCTATAGGGATGTTGGTGGTCAATTGAGTATGGACTTATCTGAAGTAAGGGTTCTAGTCAAAGGTGTTATGAAGAGGCTACTCCCTAAGAAGGAAGTGAAATACATGGTTACTCAGACCTCAGCACCTGAAGCTCAAATTATGTTTGAGTCTTCAGGCATGGGTAACTACTTTCTGTTCACGGATAAATTTTGTGAGGCATCTGATGAAGCTCTTACAAGTGAAAACTTGGAAATGTGTTTAGCTAAAACAATAGAAGAATTGGCAGAGTGCAATGCAAGTGTGGAGGAATCTCCTCCTCTGAATGAAGAAGAATCCAAAGGAAAACTAGTACCTAATGAGGTATGTATTCTTGAATTTGATGGCAGCTGCTCCTCCACCAGTTCAGGAGCTGGGGTTGTGTTAATATCTCCTCAAAGAGATATTTTTTCTTCATCTTATAATTTGCAATTTAGCAACACTAATAACATAGTTGAATATGAATCTCTATTGCTAGAATTAAAAGCTGCTAGGGACAAAGGCATCAAACTCATTCATGCTAAAGGAGATGCTAAATTGGTGGTTTGTCAGGTGAGGAACCTATATCAAACTAAGAATGAAAGATTGTGCCACTATCGTAATCTAGTCTGGGATCAAATTAAAAAATTTGATGCTTTCAACATCTCTACAGTCCCCAGAGAATTCAATGATCAGGTTGATGCACTAGTTGTTTCAACTACTCTCTTGATCCCCCACCCAGACCTCAAAGGAGACAGGTACACCATTGAGTTGGTATTTCAACCAAGTGTACCTGATAATGCCAGTCATTGGCAGGTATTCAATAATAACAATCAAATCATTTCCTTCTTGGAGTAAAAGGATAGATTCAAATGACTGCATTTGAAGGCAGTGAACCTCAAAAACCTGAACCAACCCTTGAATCAAGTTCAAACACAAGTGAGGAGTTATTGCAACTAAAAGGGAATAAGATTCCCAAAGGCCTGGTTTCCCTTGAGAAGTTATTTGATAGGCATGATAGATCATCAAATAGCAACAAATGAGTTCAAGCTCCTCTCAGGAGTTTGATCAAGTAAATCTGGGAACTAAGGAGGACCCCAAGATGGTGAACATTGGGAAATGATGTACTCTTGAAGAGCATTTCAAGTTCACCACTTTACTCAACAAATACATGGACATCCTAGCATACTCTTATGATGACCTGAAATCACTCTGCCTGATGAAATTTGACACAACATTCCTCTCAAGGCTGATTCAATGCCTTACAGGCAAAATCTTAGCTATTATAATTTTAAAATATCAGGTACTATTTTATCTAAGATATAAAAGATGCTAAATGCCAGGATAATCTTTCCAATCCATCGTTCCACATGGATTGCCAATATAGTGTCTATGAAGAAGAAGAATGGTGAAATTTGCCTTTGTGTGGATTTTAGAAATTTGAATCAGGCATCCTTGAAGGCTAACTATCCTTTACCGATCATGGATTAAGTGATACAGACAGTGACGGGCTTGGAGATGTTATCAATTCTAGATGGCTTCTTAGGATATAATCAAGTTGAGGTTGGTGAAGCAGACCAGCATAAGACTGCTTTCACCATACCCTGAGGCACATTTGCATATAGAAAAATGCCTTTTGGCTTGATAAATGCTGACACTACCTTCTAAAGAGCAATGGACCTTGCCTTTAAGGATGAGATGGGTAAGTTCGTCATAGTTTATCTTGATGACTTGACTATCTTCTCTAAGCATTTCCTAGATCATGTGAGCCATTTACAACAATGCTAGAATGCTGCTGCCAGAATGGCATTTCTTTAAACCCCAAGAAGTTAATTTTTGAAGTAATAGAGGGGAAACTTCTCAGACACAGCGTATCCAAAGGAGGCATAAAGATTGACTTGGATAGATTCAAGTCTATCCAAGAACTTTCCTTGCCCACAAGTAAGAATGTTGTTCACTCTTTCTTTGGAAAGGTGAATTTCTTATGGAGGTTCATCCCTAAATTTGCTAAGAAGACTAGGCACATTGTAAACATGATGAAGGGAAATGCCACCTTCAGCTGGACTGAAGAAGGCAGGTCAACATTTGAGGATATCAAGATTGCCATTGCCCATGCTCCAATTCTAGCTTGTCCAGACTATAACAAAGAGTTCACCACTTACAGCTATGCTTCAGAACATACGTTTTCAGCAATTTTGATTCAATAGAATAAAGAAGGTATGGAATCCCCCATTTCCTTCATGAGATTTCCTCTCAAAGCTCATCAGCTAAAGTAATTAAATATAGATAAGCACACTTATGCAGTGGTGAAGGTAGTGAAACAGTTTCATTTCTACATCCTCAATTCTTGAGTTACTGCCTTGGTTCCTGATACCACGGTCAAGTCCATACTGACTCAGCAAGAGTTTGGGATGAAAGGAGGCAACTGGGTTACTAAGACCTAAGAGTTTAATCTAGTCATCAAACCCACAAAGATGGTGCGCGAGAAGGGGCTATGCCAACTGATTTTTGATAACAAGCCAAGAGGAACAGAGCATGAAGAATCAGAGGTGGAAGACACACTAGCAGTCTTCTTTGTCTCCACCACAAATGAGTGGTATTCAGGTATTGCTCATTTCCTTACTTATGGTGAATGTCATACACACCTATCTTATAAAGAAAGGAGGACCATCAAGCTGAAAGCCACTAATTTTGTCCTCTGGGACAACGGCCTATACAAGAGGAGCCTTGATGGAGTGTTCCTTCATTGTGTGGACAAGGAGTAACAAAGCCAACTTCTGAAGTCTTTCCATAATTTGGCTTATGGAGAACATTTTTCTACTCTTGTGACTGCCC
This sequence comes from Torreya grandis, assembly GCA_037957365.1. NCBI lineage: Eukaryota > Viridiplantae > Streptophyta > Pinopsida > Cupressales > Taxaceae > Torreya > Torreya grandis. The sequence goes on from JARHVA010004785.1 coordinate 79,396, forward strand.
ATAAGATCCTATGGGCCAGGTATTATTGGCCAACTCTCTTTTAAGAAGCATACAAGTGGGTTAGGGAGTGTGAACTATGCCAACAATTCGTCAAAAGACCCAAGTTAGCTACTCTACCTCTCAAGCTAGTGGTCATAGAGGAGCCATTCCAGCAATGGGGAATTGACTTTATTAGAGCTGTAAACCCATCTTCAAGTGTTAGACATGATTATGTCCTTACAGAAACATACTACTTCACCAAATGGGAGGAAGCTATTCCAACCAAACATGCTACTTTGGAAGTAGTATGCAATTTTCTCAAGGAGAACATCATGTCCAGGTTTGGGGTCCCAATCAAAATTGTCACTAACAATGTAGCCTATTTCACTTCCCAGGAGATTACTCAATTATGCTTCTACTATAGAATTACACTCCCACTCTTCTTATTACTTTCCACAAGGGAATGGATAGGTTGAATCAAGCAATAAGAACCTGGTGATTATCATCAAGAAGCTGGTGGATGACAACCAAAGGAAGTGGCATAAAGCATTGGTTGATGCTCTATGAGTAGACAGAATTACACCCAAGAGGGTAATTGGTATGTCTCCCTTCCAACTTCTTTATGGTGTCAATGCTGAGATACAAATCACCTTGGAATTGCTAGCTTTGAAATTGGCTAAGGCGATTGAAGATCAAACATATGAGAGCTCACTTGACAAGAGGATCATGTGCCTTGCTGAGCTAAATGAGCAGAGAACTGCAGTAGTGGATTGAATTGCCACCCATCAAGGTTTGGTGAAGAAGCTCTTCGACCAAAAAGCAAAGAACCATGATTTCTAGATTGGAGATCAAGTCATGCTGTGGGACAAGAGAAGAGAACCAAAGGGGATGCATGGAAATTTTGATTCCCTGTGGAGGGGCCCCTTTACTATTCATCAGCTCAATGGTGAAAATAGTTTCCTGTTGAAATACCAAGATGGCACTCTCTTTTCTCTGCCTCACAATGGGCAACATCTGAAGCACTTCAACTCTTGAAGTATCAGATGACTTCCCCTATACATATGTATGTTTATATAGTCTTTTCTTTCTGTTTTGTTCTTTTCATTTTTATTTCTTTTTTGGGGCCTTTCTTTTTGTGTAGCATGACTCCGTAGCCCAATGGAACACTTCAAGGCACTAAAGATTCTAGTTTCTACTCCCCTCAGCTGTGTTTCAAGTTTCCAACTGAAGGTAGTTCCCCAACTCGAGCCAGCTGTTGTCCCCAAAAAATGATTTCTCATTTTTAGGACAACATATGAACTATTTTGGGCTTGCAAGACCAAAATTATCTCTTCCCTTTCCAAAAATTTGTTCTGAGCTTTCAAATTCCTCATTTTTTGAGCTTTTTTAGTAAAGAAATTAGCAGGTTCAAAAGGTTCATTGTTCAATCGGTTCAATGCGCTGGGTTCAAAGGTTCAAAGGCCACCTCAGTTAAGGAAAGAAGTGCGCGCAAAGAAAAGTCAAGCAGATGCTGCCAAGTGTCATCGACTGAGCCCCATTATGATTTGTTCTTGAGAAGTGGTAGAAGCTACCATGTGTCCCTTTTTGAAGGTAGATGCTACCAAGTGGCAACTGTGGGAGGCTTCGCTATGTTTTTCTAAGAGCAGTGGACCGTGCCACGTGCCCTTGACAAAGCTCAATGGAGGCTGACAAGTGTCATTGTCTGCAAGAGCCCAACTAAGCCCCAAACATTCATTGCTAAATACTGAGAGCAAAAAATGCCCAGTGTCAATAGCAGAAGATGCCACATGTCTCTAGTTAAAAGCAGTAGAAGGTGCCACATGTCAAAAGATGGAGCCCCTTCAAATGCAGAGACACACATAAAACCAAGGAAAGAAGTCCTTCAAACAAATTATCTGAAAGAATTCCTTTGGAAATTTTGTCTGAAGGAAATAAAGGGGCCAACAACCCGCTGAAGAAATTGAAGCCTGAAGGCCACTTGGAAGATGCCCTTGCAGGGGGGCACTCGACACATGAAATGAACCCTTTTCAAGACCTCAAAGGGCATGTTCCCTTTGGAAAAGGGTTGAAGCATCAAAGCAAAATAGAAGCTACCAAGTGTTGTGTATTGAGACATAGTTTCAAATGAAGCTTCAAAGTGTGGAACTTGCCACGTGTCCCATCCTAGTGCAGCAAAAACTACGTGTCTGCATCCGCACCCCCTGAGCCTCTAATAGTTTCAAAGCTTATTCTGATAAGCTTATTTCTAAGCTGTAAAAGTTGCCACATGTCCTCACCCGTGTCACAGTAGAATGATAGGCCCACGGATGTCAAATTTAGAATGACTAGCTAGCCGTTAACCTTCAATAGAGGAAAGACCTGTGAATGCCAAATTGGCTGCATTTAAGTGTCTTTTGATTTTTGCAGACTTAAAACGTGAACCCAAATGCATTCAAAAGAGCTTAAGGCTAGGGCTAAGAGAAGGAAGAGATAAAGATGGAAACTCAGTAGGAGTTATTTCTACTAGGTGATGCAGTTTGCTAGGTAGATATTTGGGGCCTGCAAACATTGAAATCGTGTCTGTTTGTCCCCTTTGAGATAAAGGTAGAATAGACAATTACGTATCTAGTAGGTGATGGAATGAATGATTCAGGATAAGGAGTAGACAAAGGAGATGAACCAACACACCATAGTTAAGGTAACCACCCTGCTCCAGCATGGCCCTTCCTGATAGAACCAATAATGCATCCAAGGCATTAATGCGCCGAATAGGTCACTCCATGGGAAAAAGTGCCAAGCCTCTCTTTGCCTCTATATAATGTAATTTTTTCTATCATTTGAAGAGATATCTTCCCATTTATAGAAGCAAAACTCTACCCAAATTGAAAGGCATTATTGAGACTTTGAGCTTGGATTGTTGTTCATGTCATTTTATCTGAATGAGAAAGCAAGTTGTTTGCAGACTTTGTGTTGTTATAACCTGTATCATTTTAGGAGATTGTTCTTATGTCTATCTTCTGAATGTGTTCTTGTTTATTTAATTTAACACGCAGAGCTAGTGGAAGTGATAAGGAAGGTGTTCTGAAACTAGTTAGTTTCAGACTTTGTGCTGACATAATTGTTTTCATTGTGTGTTTTTAGTTTCTTTTTGTGTAAAGGACCCTGGGACAAATTTGTGCCCCCATTGTTCTTCGTATCTCACTCTTGGGCAGTCAAGGTGGAGACTTTGTGCTACACCTTAGATTGATGGTTACCTTGCATTCTGTTATCAATCACTTGTTACCAAAAAGATTCTTGTTGCCTGCAAGAACAAGCATTTCTAAAAGAAGAGAAGTGCCTTCTATTGCTTCACCAAGATTTCTACTATCTAGGAAGGGATCTGGATCTTGGCTAAATGTTACTTATGAAAGAAGAGAAGTACCTTCACCAATCACCCATGATTTTTTCTCTGTTTGTTGACATCATCTCTAAAAAAAGAGAGATGGATGGCTTATCCGACCCTTGTGTCTTACTTTCTGCTTATATATATAGTATATAGCCTCGTGTATTTAATAGGGAACCTCCCCTTGATGAGAGGAGAGATTTGTCCCCTATTGATGTAGTAAACCTGCACACCAGGATGACCAATCTCCCTATGTTGTGGTGATAGGAACTATTTTGCTCACCAGTTAGCTGGTCAACAAAATATTCACCCAACAAGAATGACAACCACAATACAATAAATTTTTTTGGCAAAGGAAAAGATATTTCTCTTTGCTAACATAGCCCTATCTAGCCTCTTCATAACTCGGTCATGTCCTTTCTAGAAATTAGACCATGTAAACTATGATGAGGTGACAAGAAGGTGGTAGTGGCAATTAAGGTTGATGAATGTGAATTTATTTCTCATGCAAAACCACACCTCTCATTCACCGGTGCACCATAACATTGAGAGTAACCCATCCTTGTCTTCTTTAGATTCAATCATATTGAAATCACCACACAATATCCAATTGACATCAAGGAGTGAGATGGTCAACCAATGACAAAACATCATCCTTCCAACAACATTATTAGATGCATAAATCTTGGTAATATTGAGGGAATGACCATTAAAGTTGAATAAGGTCCACACCACTTGATGAGTTGGATTCTAACCCCAATTGGCAATATGATGCAAAAGAGATGGGACAATTAAAGTTATAACTCACCCGTTTCTATTTTCATGTTTTGACATCTAGAAAATAACACCAAACCAAATTTATCTGATGGTGGAGTTGAGAGAAATAAGAAGCTTTAACTTCTTGCAAGAAAAAAAATTGTATTGGTAAAAAATGACATGTATCCCTAACATTATATTTTAGGTCATGTTAGTAAGGCCTCAAACATTTCAAGAGTACATAATCATTGATTAACCTCTATTTGCATAGTCATTTTCTCAGCAACCTCAGTTAAAAGTGCAATCCTATTATCCGGGTAGGATTGATAGTTACTCTTCATGAAGTTGCCTAACTAATTTTTTTTCACTTATCTTGAACATATTTACCATCTATTAATGGTGGTGAAGGGTTTTTCTCTTGGCGGTAAACTAACTTACAATCAAACACCACTAATTTATCGACCACTTCAGAATATATCACCTCAAGATGGGACTGTGATGGTTGGGTAGTCATTGTTTAGCTTTTAGAACCTAAAAAATGGCCATAACTTGTGGGGTTCAAATGAGAGGTGGTGCCACCTATTGAATGGTGGATACTTATGACTCGAAGACCATTGAAGAACCTCCTATAGGTTTATACATAATGGTCAATACCTTTATTTCCATACATTATTATTAGTTGATTTTATTATTAGACATAATAGCCCATTCATCTGTGGACATTTGAGCACCTTTGTTCACCTTGAGAGAGCTTTTGGGAGGTGGGATGAGCCTCAAGTTGGCCATTAATGAGCATTCACAGAGTTTGTGATTTGTGGCTTGACAACAAAAGTAAGTGTTAGGCATACTAATATAAAACACATGTTGAGTAAGTCGTCTATCACCATTTTGGATATCAATTATTTGTTTGAGATCTTTTGAGAGATCCACTTCAATGCAAACACATTTATGAAGTCAAGTCACATAGAATTTTCTTGTTTAGACTATGTAAAATGTCCTTAGGGTTTAATCTATTGATGCACAAAACTCCACAAGGGTAAGGGGAGACCATAACTCAACCCAGATAAATATTTTGAGTTTGGCATGCTCGGAGATGATAAAGTCTCGAGTCTAATGGGAAAAATGACTAGTGTGCCACAAATGAACCAAGGCCCATGAACAAAAATGGCTTGGTAATCTTCAACATTATTAAACTTTTTTTAAAAAAAAAAACTTAGTCATATTTTGGACACCCTCAATTTTAACCCCATGATGGGCCATCCCACTATTGTGAACCCAAGATTTCAAAGTGCTTTCGGTGGGGACACGACCAAAAAAATAAGCAATGAGAGTAATTTGTTCAAAATAATTGCATGCTTTATTAAATCTAGGGTAGTCTAAAACAACATCAAAAAGGTTTTCAATAACTAAAAGCTTTTTGTCACCTCTTATAAGTGTTAAGGAGGTTACACGATTTAAGCCCCAATAGCCATATGTTACATTTGATGGTTGCATGAACATATTTACACTTTAATCAAAAATACGATGTAAATATTATAAAGACTATCAGGGATGAAAGGGGAAATTATTGTGACACTGTCAAAATTTCTTAAAAAATATAATAAATATACATTTAGTCTTTGATAACCATTTTGTCATGTATCTTGAACATATTTGTGATATTCTAATGGTGGTGAAGGGTTGTGCTCTTGGTGGTGAACTAACTTACTATCAAACACCACTAATTTATCGTTCACTTCAATATCTATCACCTCAAGAGGGGACTGTGATGGTTGGGTAGCCATTGTTTAGCTTTGAGAACCTAAAAATTGGCCACAACTTGTGGGGTTTAGATGAGAGGTGGTGCCACCTGTTAAGTGGTGGATACAAGTGACTTGGAGACCATCAAAGAACCTCGTGCAAGTTTGTACATAGTGGTCAGTGCCTATCCTGCCACACATTATTATTAGTTTATTTTATTAGTAGACACATTAGTCCATCAGTCTGTGGATATTTGAGCACCTTTGTTCACCTTGAGAGAGGTTTTGGGAGGTGGGACGAGTCTAAAGTTGGCCATTAATGGTCATTCATATATTTTGTGATTTGTGGCTTGACAATAGAAGCAAGTGTTGGGCATACTAATGTAAAACACATGTTGCATAAGTCGCTTGTCACCAATTTGGATATAAATTATTTCTTTAAGATCTTTTGAGAGATCCACTTCAATGCAAACACATTTCTGAAGTTGGGTTGCATAGAATTTTTCTTGTTCAGATCATATAAAATGTCTTTAGGGTTTAATCTATTTATGCACAAAACTCCACAAGGGTTAGAGGGGACTAGAACTCGATCCAAACAAATATTTTGAGTTTGGCATGTTTGAAAATGATAAAGTCTCGAGTCCAATGTGAAAAAATGACCACTGTGTTGCAAATGAACCAAGGCCCATGAACAAAAATGGCTCGGTAATGGTCGACATTCTTAAAATTAAACCAAAAAAAACCCTCGGTCATGTTCTGGACATTCTCAATTTTACCCCCATGATGGGCCATCCAAGTATTCTGAACCCAAGATTTCAAAGTACTTTCAGTGGAGACATGACCAAAAAAATAAGCAACAAGAGTAAATTGTTCAAAATAATTACAAGCTTTGTTGAATTCAGGGCTGTTTAAAACAACATCTTTAAGATTTTCAATAACTAAGCTTTGTTTGTCACCTCTTATAAGTGTTAATAAGGCTACAAGATTTAAACTCAGTAACCATATGTTACATTTAATGGTTGTATGAACATATTTAAACTTTAATTGTAAAGTACGATGTAAATTTTATAAAGACTATCAAAGATGAAAGTATATATTCAGTGTTTTATGCTTCCTTTAAAAATAAATTATCTTAGCTTTTGAAGAGAAATGTTGAATGAAAATTTTTACTTAACAAGCATGGGTCAATCATCAAATTTACCCTCGATGTACAACTACTAAGGAGGTTAGCCAATTCAAACCCATAAACCTTTATTTGAAAGTCAACACAAAAGAAAAAGGTGATAACACTTGAGAGGGGTCATTAATTGAATAAAAAGTAGACATCACATGTCTCTTTAAAACCATAATGAATTATACGATGACACGTGACACGAATAATACATAAACATATAAACGGAGCTCCAAATTTTAATTACAGATAGATAAATTGTCATGTCAACTTAAGTTAAAATTTTGGGGTCTAATATAATAATACTATGTAGACCCCACATGACCACAAAGTTAGAATCTTTGTGGTGCTAGGCACTAGGCGTTAGACCTTATTATGCTCTATAGAAGAAATACTTAGTCAAAAAATATATAAATAAAAAATAGTTAGATATGTAATATGCACTATATTCTGAGAAATCTTATATACTAATATATTTATTTTTTCTAATTAAGATTTATTGAATTATATAAAATGTCGATATATCGAATATACAACAGAGTATAATGTTAAGTAAGTGTATATTGAAATAAGTGAATTTTTTAGTCAAGTAGTGATGATTAGAGGTATCCATACCATCAAAATCATCCGAGTCATCTGAAACATGACCATTGACTTATCTATTCGTGATACCATATTAAATATCTAAAAAAAATTATATTTTGATAGTTACATATAAACAACTATCATCTTCAAATTGAACTACAACCTTTTCGATTATATATATATATATTTATAAATACCATACCAACAACATTATCCTAAATTAATGGTCAGCATTTGCTCTTTCCTGGTTGGAGCCCTCAAAGCCCGAAGTCACGTGGAAAAGGGGCTGAGGTGTGCGGATGGGAATTTCCAAATTCCAATGCATCGTACCAAAATGCACCAGAGAAAAGAGAAATTTAAAGCCCGATTTTCCAAGATCTCATTACAGCCTCAGTCCAAAGCCCAAGGCCGACACGCAACAGTCACGTCAGGAGTTCGAGTCTCACACGCCATCTCTAACGTCATCGACAGGCACGCTTTTTGGCTCGCAGGTTCCTCGTGAAGCGGAAATATTTTTATATGTGTGTGAATTGTTTTTGGAAGTTTCTTCGTAGAAATATTTATACCCCTCTTTGTCGTCTCTCTGTTTTTTTTTTAATATTAAAACCCTGTTTTTACACTATTAGGTTTACAGATTGTTTTTTGGGTTTTAAGGTGATAATATTAAAAATACTGTTTTAAGTTTACAAAACGTTTCTCTGTTTAGTGTGAAAGATTGAAATTCGGGGTATAATTCCGGTTTCATTTTTTTTAAATATTTTTTGAGATTTATATTTTAGTGAATAGTTAGGCAGCGTTTCTCATACCATCAATTTCATCATGAAATTACAATTCATTTGATTAATGGCGCGATCTCATTTTCATATATTGAAATCATTTAAAATTGGAAAGTCAAATTAAGTTTGGAGTACAAATTTTTTTCCCCCTGCTTAAAATTTTTCAACTTTTACATACCACACGGATCATAAATAAAACTAAGCATCTATACTTATTTCTAGTGGTACTTGCTTAAAATTGATTAACTACCCCCAACATGGGACCCCTACCTAAGTGGGGGCGATTGTTTTGTCATTCTTAACTTCTATTCGGTTTTGAGTAAGCATGAAGTTGTGGATACGAACTAACATGTTCAATTTATCTCAAAGATTAAATTTGACGGTCATAAATATTTTTCAACTTTTTAATTGTAAAATATAATCAAATTTTAATTATAAAATATGGTTAAATTTTTATTTATTTTTATATTAATTTGATTAACCAAATCTTCAAAATAGCAACAAGAACCTTTGATTAATTTTTTTCAAAGACCATATCTCATAAATAATAAAAATTCTAATATATTATCAAATTGTTCAAAAAATTATAATTATATATATATATATATATATATATATATATATATATATATATATAAATTTAATCTTTTAATATTTATTTTTATAAAACGAACCCTCCTCACTTTTTGAAGGGTAATAATAAATGGATGGCCATCACACAATATTTCTCTAATGGGCAACGTTGACTGTCAAAATTAACACCTGATCTCCAAGAATTTCTTCGTAGAAATAGCTTTTCGAGTTAAGATTTACAAGGTTTTAACTTTATTCTCCCATACCTTGATAAAATTATATCATTCCATTTTATTTTGTGTACATGCTAATATAATAATTTCAGTTTAATTATATCTTTTTGGAATAAAAGAATACAATTATTCCAAAACGTTATAATTGATTTGTATGGGCTTTGAAAACATAAAATCTTTAATATTTCATTTTATTTTTGGGGTGTAAAATATTCTAAATGACAAAAAGATAAAAGAAGAGGAAGTGGCTATTTCACTATGTTTTTGTATTATTTTCTTTTGCTTTTAGAAAACAAGTAAAACTCAAAGAAAGAGAAAGGTATAGATGAACCTAGATGTAGTTGTGTGCTTCGTGATCCGGACCATATGAAAAACTCTTTTTTGGTTTGGGAGGAATGACCTACAGTAAGAATGAGACTAGAAACGGGATTGATTAGTAAGATTGGAGGGTGGATTGCCTAGCAAGTGTTAGATCAAAGAAGTACAAGACTTCACTGGAAGACTGTGAATCCACTTGTTTAACAAGTTAAGTAATGAAAAACGCTGATAAGAGATGCTTGCACAAAGTAATGAAAAGTTACTTAATCACAATGTAAAAAAATGATTTTCAAGAGAAATGATTAATTTTAACAAAATGGCATTAACTTGTTCGAAAGAAATGCTAAAGTGCTAAAATGTGATTCAGAAAATTGCTTATGACTCTGTGTTATGACAGGGGTCAAAAAACAATATTTTGGGTTAGGGTTAATGGGTGAATTTAACTTGTTGTTTTTGGGAAAAAGAATTACACAAAACCTGATCCCAATGATTGGGTAACCGATGCTGGTCATTAGGGAACTGATGCCAATCAAAGGTAACCGATGTTGGTTAAAGATGATCGATGTTAATCATTGTGTGTTTGTCATAATTTTGGCTTTGGGCAAAAAGGGAACTTTGGCCTGGTTGCAGAGGGGTTTTATGGGCTGTTTGGGGGTTGCTTGATGGTCATAAAGACATAATAGAGTCTCAGAGATATTAAACATAGAGATTTAACACTCAAATGGCTATGAATGGTCATTGGGTATTTGGTGGAAAAGAGAGTGGAGTTGTAGAACTCCAACACCAAAGAGAGTGTGAGGAGACACTGAAAGGGAGTGAAAGAATAAACTACCAAAACCAAATAACTGAACCTATAACAAGTACATGATACTTAGCTGTTGTGGATTTGCTAGCCTGGAGATGTCTTGAAGTTAAGTGTGAGTTGATTGGAAACCTGAAATAAAATGGGCAGAGTAACAATGCTTGAATCCGTATTATTGAGGTGATGAAGCACTTCATGATCTCTGGACTGGTTCTCTAGTTCACTAGAAAGCTCAAATTTGCACAAGAGTTATGGTTCTTGCTCAAAATGATTCAACCTCCTGAGCAAGGGTCTTGGGGTAGCCTTAAGTAACCGACATCGGTCTTGGTCAACTGACATTGGTCGAGGGATGACCAATGTCGATCGAGGTGGAAATAATCTAACTTGCTAGAAATATTATTTTGCATTTAAGTTTGGTAATTAAAACAATTAGAAGTGGTCTGAGATCGTTTAAGACAACTTGGGCATGCGGGAAGAAATAATGTAAGAGGTTAGGACTTTAAATACTAAGGTAGGAAATGGTCCTAAGGTTAGGTGTCACTAAGTTAGCCATGGGTTTAGTTAGGGTGAGGTGTAAATAAGACTTACTAGCTTAATTAATTAATTAATTAAGCTAAAAGTGTGTAAAGGGGAAAAAGGGTGTTTCTAAGGGGTTTAAGAAATGTTCTAACCCAAGAGGATCAAGGGGTCAAAAAAAGTGTTTTGCGACATCTAGAACCATTGGTGCAATTGTTTAGTGTGTATATTTTGTCCCTTTTTATTTCATAGGTTGCATCAATAAGCTACAAAACAAAAATGAATGATGCACTGGAAGGTCGGATGTCTCAAGTATGGGAGGCAGTGTTCCCCCTCAAACTGGGCATCAATGAGGTGAAAATGAAGTCGGGTGTGGGTTTGATAAGTGTATAAGTTGGTGACAATGTCAGGTGGGTGTTTGAGGCATGGAAGCACAAAGGGGTGCATAAAATGTAATGAAGTATAATGTTAGAAATTGTGCCTAAATGAGGCTACCATGGTTGAATGAATTGGTAAATAAGGTTACACTTAGAAGAACAAGTGATAGGTGAACTAGGCCACAATATTAGGCATTGTTGATATGGGTTGCACTTATGAATGCAAGTCTCCTATGTAAGGTATTTGTTTGCTCAGGGAGCCAAAAGTAAGGTGTGATACTGAGAAGATGAAATGAGTGGTAGGCATCGAGACCACAAGTGGGTGTGTTCCAATGCACCTAAAGGGTTATGCACAAAAGTAGCGCATGTGTGTAAGGGTATAAATCATGGCAAGGTAGGTCATGTGGTTAAAGCGATCAAGGCAAGGTTGGCATAAAAAAGATATGAACAAAAGTAGGAGTGACCAAGGGGAATGAAAGTGGGGGATGGTGTCGAAGGAGAAGATGGTAATCTTTGAGCATGGCTAGATGAGCTAGATGCAAGGATGTGGTGGGGTTATGATGTAAAATAATCCCTGTTGTGTGAAGGGAGATAAGGTTGGGGGTGGAGGTATGGGGAAAAACCTAATGTACTCGATTGATATTGATTGTTACAAGTTGGGATCGATCGACATCGGTTATCCCAACCCAAGGGGTGATCAAGATCGATCATCATTTAAACCCTAGAAAAGGGGGTTGGTGACCAAAAAGTTCAAAAGTGATTGTTGTTTGGTTTTTGTTGTTTTTGATGCCATTTTTCTTTAGCGAGAGTGATTTGAGCCCAAAAGCATATGTCTGAACTGATTGATTATGAGAGGTGACTGGTTTGTGTGCTAGTGGTAGTGGGAAAGTGTTGGGTAAGGCATCGAGTGGGTAGAGTGAGGGGATCAGTTGGAATAGAGAGAATCAATTATGTAGCTAGCTGGATGACAAGTGTTGGGTGAAGGGTAAACGGTGACTGGGAGGTAGGTGTCACCACAGAGATAGACGCAAGATGAGGTAGGTGAGATAGCATATTGTCTGTTTTATTTTTTTATTTTTGGAATTATGGTGGTATTTTAAGGGTGTGAGATAGATATGTGATATATATTATAGGGTACCATAGCTAAAAGTGTTTGGTTAAGGTAGAAGAAATAGGGAGAGGGTGTTGGGGTAGGAGAAAAAGGGGTGGTTTTGAGTATTTAGTTGGGTTATGGGTTAGATTAAGGTTTGAGGGTTTGGCCTTAAAAAACATAGTGATCATTATCAGTCAATTTTGACTGACTTTGATTGATAGAGAACTGGTATCAATCAAGAGTTGATCAACATTGAGCAATAATGAATCGGTGTCGATCGGGTCGATCGATGTCAGTCTTGGGATAGATGATAGGTGGGTAAAAACATGTGTCAAGCTTGAAAATGTGTTGTAATGTTATGAAATGATTGTTAGGGTGTGGAGCTAAAAGCTTCACCTTGATGTAAGCAGAAGGAGGATGTTGAGTATGCAGTCATCGACGTCAGCAGGCCACAACCAATGTCGGTCAGGGATCAGTGTACAAAAACTGACATCGACAGGGATCGACTGGCGTCAGTCACCTCCAGGCAGACAGGGACTGACGTCGGTCGCCTGTGGCGGTTCTAGAACTGATGTTGACGAACAGTCAGTTAAGTGAACGAGTAGTTTGCATGATGAAGACTAGTTCGAGTCTTGAGCCGCAAGTCTAATCATTGTATGCATGAGATCTATATAATAGACTCATGGGCTATATTGTCAAGTGTAGAACTCAAGTGTAGAACTTGGAGAGTTCTTCCCATGGTAGAATCAAGTAGGATTCTCCATGTATGTAAGATCAGGTTTGATATGCAGGGTGTTGCAGGATCATGGTGGAGATCTACATGTGATAAGTAAGATCAGGTTGGTCTGCAGGGGTGTGTGTATGCGAGGGTTAAAAGGAGATCAGTGGGGGAGAAAGACCCAAGGTGATAGTAATACATCAAGGAGCAGGATCATGGTTAGATCTACTTGGAGTACCGGTTTGTACTCGATTGTACTGGAAGTATAATGAGGTGAACAATAGCTTGTGTTAGCTGTGTGTTGTGACCTATTGAGAGAAGATTACTCAGGTGGGAAGATTACTGGGAGCCCTTGAGGAGGAAGCCTCATAGAGGTGGAAGAAGAGTGTGATCTCTTTATTGTAATTTCCTTTGTAATGAGTTGAATACAATTGTGTGTTGCCTCTCATATTCTGTGTGGTTTCTCATTGATAGTTATTTATTCTTCTGGTTATTTCTGCATCTTAAGTTGCTTATACAATGGTAATCATGTGTGCTCTTAATTCTGACAAGTTGTGTCAGAGCTTTGGGGAACTTAGGTCCTATCAAATGGTATCAGAGCGAGGTTGGACGTTCTCAGAGCGAGTTTGACTAACAAATGGCCTAGATCTGGTTAGTGGTTTATTGATTACAGGTTACTCACAGGGGTTTCTGTTTGAGTGGGAGTATAGCAACGACATAAGAAGGTAAGCTGAGAATGGAGAAATTCAGACACAGGTGTAGCACCATAGGGAGTGTGGTGGGTAGTCTTCAAGATTGAGCTTGAAGAGGAATACAAGCCAGGATGTAGATTAGACAAAGTACTGGTATAGGTACAGGTGCAGCTATTTATCTCCAAGTGGGAGATTGTTAGGGTGTGGAGCTAAAAGCTTCACCTTGATGCAAATAGAAGGAGGATGCTGAGTATGCAGTCACTAGCATCGACAAGCCACAACCGACGTCAGTCAAGGATCAGTGTACATCAACCAACATCGACAGGGATCGGTCGGCATCGATCACCTCCAGGCAGACAGGGACCAACGTCGGTCACCTGTGGCAGTTCCAAAATTGCTGTTGACGAACAGTCAGTTCAGTGAATGGGTAGTTTGCATGATGAAGACTAGTTTGAGTCTTGAGCCGCAATTCTAATCATTGTATGCATGAGATCTATATAATAGACTCATGGGCTGTATTGTCAAGTGTAAAACTTGGAGAGTTCTTCCCATGGTAGAATCAAGTAGGATTCTCCATGTATGTAAGATCAGGTTTGATATGCAGGGTGTTGCAGGATCATGGTGGAGATCTACATGTGATAAGTAAGATCAGGTTGGTCTGTAGGGGTGTGTGTATGCAAGGGTCAAAAGGAGATCAGCGGGGGAGCAAGATCCAAGGTGACAGCAATACATCAAGGAGCAGGATCATGGTTAGATCTACTTGGAGTACCGGTTCGTACTCGATTGTATTGGAAGTACAATGAGGTGAACAACAGCTTGTGTTAGCTGTGTGTTGTGACCTATTGAGAGAAGATTACTCAGGTGGGAAGATTACTTGGAGCCCTTGAGGAGGAAGCCTCACAGAGGTGGAAGAAGAGTGTGATCTCTTTATTGTAATTTCCTTTGTAATGAGTTGAATACAATTGTGTGTTGCCTCTCATATTCTGTGTGTTTTCTCATTGATAGTTATTAGTTCTTCTAGTTATTTCTGCATCTTAAGTTGCTTATACAATGGTAATCATGTGTGCTCTTAATTCTGACAAGTTGTGTCAGAGCTTTGGGGAACTTAGGTCCTATCAATGATTTAGAAATTATAGAATAATTTAGAATGTGTGTGTAAGGATGTTAGAAGGTGTAAGGGATAGTAAAAGGGTGTAGGAAGTGTGTGTGATTGGCTTAGCTAAGTAGGTGGTTAAGGTAAGGGTAAAAGTCTTAGGTGTGATAGCTAGGAGTAGCTATAAGTTAGAGTAACTAAGGGTTTTGGTAATAAAAAAGAGCATAGGGGTAGTCAATAGGGTTTTTGGTTTAGGCAAGTGCAGGAAGTAACGAATGAAGGTAAGTGCATAGGTATAATGACTATGATAGATTAGGGGAAATGTGTGTTGGATTTTTAAGGTGTAGGTTGAATTAAGTTGAATATCTAACCTTGCAGGCATGGTCATTATTGATGATGCAGGATTATGTACCACCACTACTTGAGGAGATACATAGAGATATGATCGGGGATGAGTGGGACCACATGACAACAGTGGGTCTAGGTGGCATGCGACATTATTAGTATGTGCCCTAAGATATAACTATGTTGGAGCCCTTATTAAGAGATGGGACTTGACTACCAACACTTTTTGGTTAGCAATATGAGAGCTTATCATCACTTTGGAGGAAATTCACAGGATCTTGAGTCTATCTATACAGGGTCAAGTAGTGAAGCCAATTCCTAGTGATGAGATGGATTCAAAGATGGACATATTATACGATGAGCATGTAGTAAAGGCCTAGTACCATGGTGGGCAATTATACTTTAAGTATCTTTATTGTTTGGACACAAAGAGGAGACTGATGACTATGCTGATGATAGTAGTCACCTGCTATGCATTACCTAATTCAAGTGGTGGGAAGTATCCCTGGGCTCTAAATAGTGTGCTAGTGGAGATGCATGAGGATTAGGTAGTGTATACGTGGGCACCAATACTGTTGGTACATGTTTATCAAGATTTGTAGGGCTACCAAGTGTATAGATGATATGGGATGAGTGTATGCTTTTTAAATCACTATTGGGCTTATGAGCATTTCACCATTTTGTGACCAATTGGATTAATATGGATGACATGGAACTAGGCATGATTCATAGTTGGCTTTATGAAGTGGAGATTAGACATGGAGCTACCATGGGTAGATGGGGTAGTTCAAGATTTAACATGGTTTAGACAGTGGCTAAATGCTCTAGGAGATGGTGAGGTTATCTGGAGATCATACATGGGTTTTCCATCATGGAGGGGGTTACATGCAAAGACCTTTTTCCTTTAGAGTATTAAATGGATATATGGTAGGAGAGAACATGAGATAGAGCTGATACCATTTGAACGTGTGAGGTGATAATATGGATTGGTGTAGGGTGAGTTGGGGGTATGATGTAGGGGCATCCCATGAGAACCCAAAAATGACCCAATTTTGTCTTAGGTTGGTCTAGTAGATGTATTATAAGTGATATAGGTACTAAATAGTCCATATGAGAAGTATAGGTTTTTTAAAGAGATAGAATTTGAATTAATGTTTTTCTCACCAAAAGTATGATTTAAAAATTTGAATATTGTTAAGTCTTGTCTAATGAGTTTTATGCATTTTGAGAGGGTGACAAGATGTCAAAAACATGTCAAGGGGATGTAGACCATATATAAGTCTTATAACATGTTCATGAGTCAAAGGTTATGGTATTTATGTAGTCATCTTATGTAAAATAATGAATGTGTAATGTAATCAAGGAGACCATTCGAAGGGATAGGTTCAAGAAGTAGTTATGCCTCTCTTTAGGATTTTTCGGAGATAATTTTTGTTTAGTTAGTGTGATGCCATTCGAGTGTAGAGGTGAATGGAGAATGTATTTTGAAAATATTTGGAATAAAAAAAGGGTGATGTTTTGAAAACTCTACTGTAGGAATGAAAATTCAAACCTCTATTGAAGGTCTTTGTAAATCTTGATGATTGCATTGTTTGTGGATTAATGCATACTTGTGATTGCAACAAAGAATGAATTTGACATTGTAATCTAGTGTGTTTTAAGGCTAGTATAATGTGTGCATGGTGAATATCTGATCTCAGATATATGAAAAGGAGAAGTTCTACTCAAAGAAAAACACTTTACACAAACATGTGTTGAATATTTGATTAAGTTGCAGACTACAATGTTCAATGTATATGATTGAAGGGAATTAGGTAATAGTTATACACATTATTGAAGGAATTTGTATGTGTTTTGATATTATATTAATAAGGAACATTAGTCAATATTTTGGTGGGTAGATCTATTTGCATACAGGCCCTTGTCTTGAGTAAATTCCTTATTTGCAAATTGATTTTCATAATTAACAATAAAATGGTGATTTATAATGGTTTTAAATGTTCTTAATGGATTTAAAAGAATGTTTTTATATCATAGTTAAGTAAGGAATATTGAATATTCATTTGGTTTTCAGACTGGGTCATGAATAGACCCCTATTTTTTGTAAATTCCCAGTTTGCAGACTATGTATTAGATGTTTGAGTGGACAAGATCAAGAAGATATTGGAAAATGATTTAGAAAATATTGAAATGTAAGTATGAATCTTTTTAATTATGTTTGAATGTTTTGTTCGATCAAAAATGTGTCGTGAGCTTTCAAGACTGAGAACAAACCTGTAGGTGGATACTGAACATGCATAATTAAGTGAAAGGTGAGAAGAGCCCTTGAATAGAAGGTGTTGCAAAAGAAGACATTAGTGGTATGAGTTATAAAAGGTGTAAGATGTTGTATAGTCATCAAGAAGTATCAATGAAACCCATAGATACCTAAACCCCTATTGTCACAGTCTTGTAAAGTACTAAGAGACCTATATTCTCATGTTAAGTGAGTAAATAAGCTCCATGAATGTATCTATCTTATATGGAAAGTTCAAAAGGATTAAGACAAAAATTTTGAAGGTAGTTTGGGGTTTTGAAATGTGTTCAAACAAAATATATTCATTTTTGAGTGGTCTTGGCCTGAGCAAACTAGGTGGAAACCCTAAACTAGGGTTTGAGTGTTTTTAAGAGTTCTAACTCTGGGAAAATGCTATAAATTTGTAATCCTACCATATTGAGGATGATATAACTATTTAAGGTGATTTTATATTGAATGAGTATGGTCTATATGGTCTTTTTGTGTTGTGTCAAGAAAAGAGGCCTAATTAGTCCCTAAAGAAGGGTGTTTTATAAGGGAAATCATAGCTAGAGGTAGTTTCAGGACTTGAGACTTTACACACACTTCTAAGGGGGTAAATGAAGTCTAGAAAAGTAGTTATATATTGAAAGAAACACCTTGATTGACTATATAAAGATAAAGTGGTTTAAGGGAGGCTACAAACCTTATAAAGACTAAGGAAAGTTGTGTTAAAGAAAGCAAAGTTGTATAAAGGCAGAGTTGAGAGTTGGATAAAGTCTGAGAGTTGATAAAAGGGTAGAGAGGATTAAAGGGAGATGTATAAACATAACTAAGCCTATAGAACCTGAAAATCTTTTGAGAAGACACCTAACACTAAGATCAAATAGGGCATTTTAGATGAGGAATTGCATTAAAAAGTTTTTGTCAAAAGGGTGGATTAAGAAACAAGGTTAAGAATGTTTTATTTGTACATGCTCTACATCATTTTGGTATCAGAGCTTAGGGAAAGATTTTTTGGATTATTGAAAGGATTAGCAATGTGTTTTGAAGTACATTGTAGGATAGGTGATCAAAGGCAGTGCTCCATGGAGAGAGATAACATGAAGATGATGATTTGGTTAGGATGATGACCCAACTGATTGCTCTATTGATGATGATAATAAAGGCTATAGAGGATGTTCTCAGGGAGAGAAAACAAAAAGAAGAAAAAGATGATAGGTAACAAGGTGAATCTTTACAAGCAAGGATGGATGAGAGAGAGAATAGAGACGTGGTTCAAAGGAGAACACAAGAGCATACAACAATAGTTCAAGAAGGCATCAAAAAACACCATGCAAGGCAAATTAGACCCTTGGCAGATGGAAAATTGAGAAGGGAAGAAGGTCCATTGAGACAATGACCAAGACAAAGATTTCAGGGGCAATGTTGGAATTGCCAAAGAGAAGGACATAGGGCAACAAAGTGTCCAAGGAAGGTGAGAAATAATATGCAACAACAGAGAATGAGAGAGATGAATGAGGATAGAGGACATGACATGAATGAGTCATTGCTCATGAGGAGAGTCTTATTGTAGCCAAAGCAAGGCAAGGAACTAATCCAAAGGATAAGCCTATTTAGAAGCAAATGCAAGTCAAGAGGTAAAGTGTGTAATTTGGTTATTGATGGTGGTAGTACTAACAATATAGTTTCATTAGAGATGGTGCAGAAGTTGGCATTGAAGAGGATGCCACATCTAGAACCATACACAATTACATGGGTTTAGAAAGGACACCAAATATTGGCAAGTAAATAGAGTTGGGTTGAGTTTCAGATAAGAAGGTATAAAGACCAAGTTTTATGTGATATTTTGCCTATAAATGTGTGCTATTTAGTGCTAGGTAGACCATGGTAGTATGATAAGCCAATACATGATGGGATAACAAACACATACATTATAAGGCAACATGGACAAACATATGTACTTTTTCCATTGAAAAGTGAAGAGGGAAGAAAGGATGAAAGAATCATGATGATGCAGTGTTAGAGTAAAACTATTGAAGGTTTAGGATTGGTTAAGGTACCAAAAGAAGAAAAGAAAGTGAAGAGTGAAGAATGCAAGGTGGCAGAATTTTTTTTTCAAATGAAGGTAAAACTCCAATGAGAGTGCTCAAGGAAGAAGATAGTCAAGGCAAGCATGGCAACCAAGTCCATAAAAGAGAGGACAACAAGATGGAGTTTGACATTGTAGCTGAGATGGAAAGGAGATGGTTTAGAATGAACACCAAATAAGTAAAGATGGAGGATAAATTATCAAAGAAAGAGGTAGCCCATGAGAAATCCCTGAAGGCTTCAAATTTAGTATCTAATGAATTGATTTGTGATAAAGTTGTAGGTATAGAGCAGGCAGCTAAAGAAGGTATGGTTAAACATTTGAAAGAGAATGTTGAACAAGAGAAGGATGTTGAAGAGATGGATAATAAATAGAATTCCTATGAAAGCAATCAAGAAGAAGGGATAGTGAAGATGAATATACAACCTTTGTAAGTACAAGAGATAGTGAGAATTCATGAAGAATAAGTTGATACACAACAACAAATCAAGAATGTACATAAGAATGAGGCACGCAAGGATAAAGCACAAGTTGTGCATGCGAAGGAATGGGTAATACAAGGAGCATTAGTGAAGGAGGAAGATTTCATACTTGTAGTGGTGGTTGAAGATGTAGATAAGGAGAAGGAGAATTAATTTGAAGAGAAGGAAGATTGGTATACAAGTGCATGGCAAGAAGAAGATAGCAGCAAAAGTATTTTATTTAACAATTTGGTTTTATGATTAGGTAAGAAGATGAAGTAAAAAATGCCTAAATGTGGGGTCCAAGAGAATGTACACCTCTATGAGAGGAAAGTGGAGGAAAACACCTTCAATTAGGAAGGTTCAATGCATTCAAGTAATAACATATGCCAAGTGCATCATTCCACACATGTGGAAAAACTTTTTTAGCTTGGTAGTATGATGCAGGGGCATCCCATGAGGACCCCAAAATGATCTAGTTTTGTCTTAGGTTGGTCTAGTAGGTTTATTATAAGTGACAGAGGTCCTAAATAGTCCATATGAGAAGTTTAGGTTGTTTAAATAGGCATAAAATTTGAATTAATGATTTTCTTGCCAAAAGTATGATTTGAAAATTTGAATATTGTTAAGTCTTGTATAATGAGTTTTATGCATTTTGAGACGGTGGAAAGATGTCATAAACATGTCAAGGGGATGTAGATGCTATATAAGTCATATAATACGTTCATGAGTCAAAGGTTATGGTATTTAAGTAGTCATCTTATGTAAAATCATGAATGTGCAATGTAATCAAGGAGACCATTCAGAGGGATAGGTTCAAGAAGTAGTTATGACTCTCTTTAGGATTTTTAGGAGATAGTTTTTGTTTAGTTAGTGTGATGAAATTAGAGTGTAGAGGTGAATGGATAATGTATTTTGAAAATATTTAGAATAAAGAAAGGGTGATGTTTTGAAAACTTTGTTTTAGGAATGAAAATTCAAACCTCTGTTGAAGGTCTTTGTAAATCTTGATGATTGCATTATTTGTGGATGAATAAATATTTGTGATTGAAACAAATAATGAATTTGACATTGTGTTCTAGTGTGTTTGAATGCTAGTATAATTTTTTCATGGTGAATACTTTAACTTAGATATATGAAAAGGAGAAGTTTTGCTCAAAGAAAAATAGTTTACACAGACCTGTGTTGAATATTTGATTAAGTTGTAGAATGAAATGTTCAATGTATATGATTGAAGGGAATTACGTATTAATTATACAAATTCTTGAAGGAATTTGTATGTGTTTTGATATTATATTGATAAATGACATTAGTCAATCATTTGGTGGGTAGATCTCTTTGCATATAGGCCCATGTCTTGAGTAAATTTCTTATTTGCAAATTGAGTTTCATAATTGACAATAAAATGGAGATTGAAAATGGTTTTAAATTTTCTTAATGGATTGAAAATAATGTTTTTATCTCATATTTAAGTAAGGAATATTGACTACTCATTTGGTTTTTAGAGTAGGTCATGAACAAACCCCTATTTTTTTAAGTTCCTTGTTTACATAGGAAAAGATAAAGAAGAAATTGGAAAATGATTTATAAAGTCTTGAAATGTAAGTATGAATATTTTGAATGATGTTTTAAAATTTTTTTTGATCAAAAATGTGTCATTAGCTTTCAAGATTGAGAACAGATCTGTAGGTGGATACTGAACATTCACAGTCAAGTGAAAAATGAGAACCCTTGAATAGAAGGTGTTGAAAAATAATCCATTAGTGGTATGAGTTATAACAGGTGTAATAAATGTGTAATGGGTTGTATAGTCATCAATAAGTATCAATGAAACCCATAGATACCTAAACCCCTGCTATCACAGTCTTGTAAAGTACTAAGAGACCTATATTCTCATTTTAAGTGAGTAAATAAGCTCTAAGGAGGTATCTATCTTATATGTAAAGTTGTAAAGGATTAAGAAATAAATTTTGAAGGTAGTTTGGGGTTTTGAAATGTGTTCAATCAAAATATATTCATTTTTGAGTGGTCTCAGCTTGAGCAGACTAGGTGGAAACCCTAAACCAGGGTTTAAGTGTTTCTAAGAGACTTAACACTAGGAAAATGCTATAACTTTGTAATCTTACCATATTTAAGATGATATAAATATTGAAGGTGATTTTGGACTGAATGAGTATGGTCTGTATGGTATTTTTGCATTATGTCAAGAAAAGAGGCCTAACAAGGCCTTAAAGAAGGGTGTTTTATAAGGGAAATCATAGTTAGATGTAGTTTCAAGACCTGTAACTTTACACACACTTATAAGGGGGTAGATAAAGTCTATAAGAGTATTTGGTTATTAAAATAATTACCTTTATTGACTATAGAAAGATAAATTGGTTTAAATAAGGCTACAAGCCTTGTAAGGACTAAGGAAAGTTGTGTTAAAGAGAGTAGAGTTGTATAAAGGCAAAGTTGAGAGTTGGATAAAGTTTGAGAGTTGATAAAAGGGTAGATAGGATTAAAGGTATATGTATAAACATAACTAAGCCTATAGAACCTAAAAAATTATGAGAAGACACCTAACACTAAGATCAAATAGGGCATTTTGTATGAGGAATTACATTAAGAATTTTTAGTCAAAAGGGTGGATTAAGAAACAAGGTTAAGAATGTTTTCTTTGTACATGATCTGCATCAGGGTATTCCCATGATATCAATGATAAGATACAGAGGCACCATTGCCTCTACCATAGCCATTAGAGGATGAGATATTATATGAGAAAATACCAGCCCCTACAATAGTGGATGATGTTAGGGTGTCTCCTGAGTATATCACTTGGAGGTAGAGATGACACCTTACAATGGTCATTAGAGATGGAGGACAAAGTCATGATGCTGGAGGAGATGATGGATAAGACAAGTAGCTAGGTGGGGAATAGGGTGAGGAGGGTGATGAGGCATAGATGGAGGAAGATGCACCTAATTTTCAAATAATTATTGTAGAAAGGGATATTGTGAAAGTAGCATAGGTTTACCTATAGGCATCACTCAATTCCATGACATAGGGGAGAGACACATCATAGGGAAAACTAGCAGTGAGGACCCAAGAGAGGGATAGTCTCCAAGCACAACTATCCATCGTCACCCTTGTTGTTTCCAAAATCAGCTTATCTCATTTTTGAAATCAACCCCCTACAAAACTTGTCTATTTTGCCTTTTGTCTCTCGAAGTCTGTTTTCAAGACGGGTTGTTCTCGTTCTCGTCTTGACCCAACTACACCGTTCAAAATTCATAACATATTTTCATTATGTTTTTACCCAAAACATGAAGGGTGTTACGATCTCGATACGACCAGGGGACCAAAATCCACCTTTTTCAGAGTTAGTATTTTTCTTTCATTTTCGTGCACGGGCGGCAATTTTCACCGCCAGTGCATTTTTCCTTGACGCCTGCACGGGCGACAAATTTTGCCACCCCTGCATCTGAACCTGCATGGGAGGCAAAATCTGCCACCCCTGTAGAAATTTTACATTTCACATGTAGGAGCGGTAAATTTTGCCGCCCCTGCATGTTCCTTACCGATTTCCCAGTGCAAGGGCGGCAATTTTTTCCGCCCTTGCACTGTCTCAATTTTCATGCATGGCATTTATTGCTACATGTGCAAGGTTGTTGGGATCAATGTTCACTCTATTTAATCTAATTTTAATCTTATTTTGATTCATTCCTCTTCTCCTCCTCCTACCCTCTGCCTCTGGATGATCCAGCGAACGGGTCAAAGTGCATTTTGGCTGATTTGAGCTCACGGTGTGCGTGGTTTTCCAGGTAGGATGTGTTTTTAAAGTTTTTTTTCCTTTTCTCTCTTTTAGCTTGTTTACCAGTTGTTTTTGTTGAATTTTTGTGGTTTGTTGTTTCCCCCTTCCCTATCGGCCTTCCAGCCTTCTTCTTAATACTAGGGCGATGATTTTTGCTGCCCTCTCTTAACCACACATTTCCTATTCTAACCTACACGGGCGGCAAATTTTTCCACCCGTGTTGCCCTTTCTCTCCTTGTTGCTCCCTTATTTGTAGGGGCAACGAATATCACTACCCACGTAGGCCGAACATGCATGAGCAATGAAAGTCACCTCCCACACTCTGGTTTTAATTAAAGTCATGCAGGGGCAGCGAATTTCACTGCCCATGCACTTCTCTGACCCTTCTTCATGCATGGGCGGTGAAATTTGCTGCCCGTGCCCTTTTTATTTTTTCCCCTTTATGTAAGGGTGGCAAATTTCACCGCCCATGCATACCTGACCATTCTTCATGTAAGGGCAGTGAATTTCACCACCCATACATTTCTCCCCCCAAATTTCTCCAACTCTGGAGAAATTTTTCTCTTTTTCATTTTTTCACTTTCTCCCATTTTCCCCTCATTTTTTGACACAGTTTTTGACCCAGCCCTGTTAAATGCCCTTCCTTGATCATGATCACCCAATGTGTGAATTTTCCAATTTTCCCACTATTCCCTAATTGCACGATCATGATTGCAGTACCCTCTGAAGATTCTTGCTCATCAGCACCCGCTCAATCGAGGCCAGTTTTGATGTCTGAAACTTCTCCAAAAAAGTCAAAGGCCATGAAGTACAAGTACCAGGGCATCTTTCTGATTACTTCGATTACCTCCAATGTTGACAACATTAGAGACATAGAAATTGGCCACATGGATATGGCTGAGTTCGTGACCAGAACCAAGGCGATGAACCTGAGCTCCAAAATGAGGAGGATCATTGAGAGCAACATTC
Source organism: Torreya grandis (assembly GCA_037957365.1). NCBI lineage: Eukaryota > Viridiplantae > Streptophyta > Pinopsida > Cupressales > Taxaceae > Torreya > Torreya grandis. The sequence goes on from JARHVA010004785.1 coordinate 104,113, forward strand.
ATCTAATTGCCACTTTCTTGGTGGCAGCACATCATACAGAGTTCATCCTCCAGTGTGCCCAATTCTACAACAAAGAGATGAGATCAGTCTCAGATGCTAGTGGCAACGTAATAATTCAGCTAGACCCCAAATTTATTGACAAAGTCTTCATGTGCCCTCTTGCTACTGAAGTGCTGAGGATCAACTTCATAGAAGCACAAAAAGAGTATGACAAGGACCTTGAAAGGGCAAAGAAAATAATGAATAAAAGGTGGCTAAAGACCCCCAGAACCAATTTATCTATATGGCCACAAAACTTCCCAAGGAGTGATTTCATTGAAGAAGTTGGTGACTTGATCACCCTTCTTAGCAGAGTGCGAGGCCTCCCATCTTCCTCACAGTTCCACGAGTGGATGTATCCGTTCATCAAAATCATCCTCCAATGTAAGCAGGTCATCTTCTAGGGTGAGTAAATTAACAATGCTCTTCATGAGCAACTGACCAAGATATAAACTACTTCAAAGTTCTATATGACTTCGTACCTGGTTTATGTAGCTACCTCGATGCGAACCTTTCCAGGTTTGACAACTGAAGGAGATAAAAAGATCACCCCAGTCTACTCATATTACCCCCAGCTAATGCTGAAAGGATCAATCTACCATTTTAGAAAGGTAAATGATGCCTTCTTTGCCATATTTTTATGCCTCTTCGACCCTCAGCTTGAGCAAAAGAGAATATCTGATGAGGCCTGGACGATCGTCAATGGCTATATGTTCCTACAATTTTTCTCCTTCTGCTATCTTTGGGTTGGCTTTTTTCAAGACTATCCCTATATGCTCCCTAGGTTTCCTTTTGATAAGTTAGTTTTAATGGAGCTGTGTAGACAAATGGTTGTCGTACACACTAGGTAGATGGAACTAAAAAAGTCAGGTTTCAAATTTCTAATCAAAATTGGTAGATACTCGATTCTAACAACAGCCAAAGCCAAAATTATGGAAACAGAGATGCAGCTGGTTACCATGAAATAATGTAAGAGAAGGGACAACTTTGACTATAGGAGTGTCAAAGACATGATCAGAAGAAAGACTCAGTTTCATGAGCCTATGATTAAAGACATCTGGGTAGACCTGCAGACAGTCAAAGAAATCAAGAAAATGGACTACAACAGGCTAACCTTAGAGCAGATTGAATATTTAGGGCTTTCAGAGATTCCTCCCAATCTAGTCGATGACAAGAACATTATCAACAACAGGTACCTAGCTGAGAAGGTTGCTGACTCCCCTCTTCCTCCAGTTCAGTGGTCTCAGAAGAAATTAATTTCTTTGAGGAAAAGATTCAAACCAATATTGGCTAACACCAATGATTGGTTAGCAACCAAAGGAATCACGTTGAAGGAGTTTGTTACAAGATCAGATGTTGAGTTCCAAGCAGAAATGAAGAAGAAGGCAGAAAATAGGACTAAGAACAAAGGCGATGTTCCTTCCCCATCTAGGCCTCACAAGCCTAGAATCATCTTTGTTTCTAAGAAATTAAAAGTTATTGGAGAGCCAAGATCAATGGCTAAGGGAGTTGAAGAAAAAAGCTCCCAGGAACATGCAACTTAACAAATGGAGATAGATGATAGGCCCTCACAATAACAAAGTGTTGAACGTCTATTTTTCCAAGAAGGGGCACAGCCACTTACAAACGTCTCTCCTTCTCCACCTTAGTCTCCTATGGCATCTCCCTCACCTCTATCTCATATCAGTATTCCTTCTTTTGGAGCCACCTCTCCTTCTAGAGTTATGTTTGGTGATCCTTAGGGCACTTTTGGTGATCCTCAGGGCGCTTTTGGAGATACTCTTCACTCTTCAGGCTCTATTCCTAGTCTGGCATCTCCTTCCTTTAATCTAGGGGAAAGCTCTACCCTTGATCAATCAACGGCCAATACAGTTTCTCTTGTTACTCCTACTGCAACCACCGTTACCACTAGCAGTGCAGATATTACCACGGTAACACCAGCTGTAGGAACCATCGCCACAATAAGTACTTCTTCTCTCCCTCCTTGGATGTCAGCTTTCACACCTAAAAGAAAGAAGCTAGCCATCTCTACAGATGACTTCGATTTTGGCAAGATAATGCTGGTGAAAGCTAAGGCCTTTAAGAGACCAAGGATCCTTTCAAAATTGGTTGAGAAAAAGGGGCATAAATTTTTGGAAATAGCTAAACCACCGCAAGATGCAATCCTTGAGGGTTTTGACATGAACAGTTATTCCATCTCTCGTATTGAACTTGGAACAGTTACTCACAAAGGTGTGAAAAGTGATCTACAATCTACAATGGACATTATGGTCCAAAAGTTCACCAGAGAAAAGGAGATGAAGGACTACTATAAGGCCAAGATAGAGTAGTTGACGACAGTAATAAGGAAATTCACCCTTCCCTCTGAAGCGACAACTCTAGAAGCCTTCTCTATTGACAACCCCGTCATTCAAAAAGCAGAAAGAACCTATATGAAAGGAAAGGTACTAGAGGATTACATTGTGAAGATGCACGCTCAGGAAACTTACTTACTTATAGAGGTTGCCGAAAAGACAGACAAAATGAAAAAGCTGAGAACAGATTTAGAAGACCTCATCTCTTTTATCTCTTAGGACATTGACATTATAAAGAAATATCTTAATAAGTGGAGGGAAATGAAGGATCTAAAGAAAAACACCTTGATTTCCATCAATGTTATTTCTAGCAAAGATTCCTATGTTGAGATCAAAGAGTCATTGATATACAGGATACAAGTACTCAAGGAGTTGATTGAAGATCTCAAATCTTCCAAGGATGCTAGTAAGAAGAGCGACACGGGTCTGCTGAATAGACTAGAAGAACTGCCTTGTGACCTCACCACCAGGGATAATCAATTTCTCTCAGTCGAAGAGATGATACAAGGATTCAAGGGTATGATTCAGAGAGATTTTGAAGAGAAAGCCTTCTCAATGACTTTTGTGGACAATATTTTAGATACTCAGTTAACTCTGGATAATTTGAGATCTAGGTTAACTAGTCATGTTAAGGCAATCACAGCATTGAAGGATGTAATAATCAGAGCCAGGGTCATTTTCAAGAACACCATTGTGCTAGACAGTATAGGAATTCAGGCATCTATTACTATGTATGATGCTCATCTGAATAAGTCTGGTGGTAAGAGCTAGAACATTTTCTCTTTCTCTCTTCTTCTTTTCTCATGCATTTTCGTCATGAAAAAGTGCATGCAATTTTTTAATGTGTAATTACATGTAAAAAATCTATAAAAATATCTCAAAAGTCAAAGATGAGTCATCTTTGACTAAGATATTTTTATATTTTAATATTTTCTATTTTTGAAAGTTTCTCCCGATATATAGTGGAGACCTCTTTTGTAAATGGATCTCAAAGAATTGAGAGCAAAAACTCTACTAAAATTGAGACACTTTTTGAGACTTTGTGCTCAACTTGTAAATCATATTTTGTTGAATGAATGAGAAGCAGGTTTATTTCAGACTTTGTGTTGAAGTTATCTGTGTTATTTAAGAAATAGTTCTTATGTCTTCCTTCCTGATAATCTCTTATTTTTTTGATTCAATAAGCAAAGTGTGTGTGTTGATATTATCTAAGGGCGTTTCTAAAAGATAAAAAAGAGAGTTTGAGCTACTTTTATCTTTGTGATTCTTTTATCCTTTGTAGTTTTAGGCGAAGACTTTGCGCTTTGTTTCACTCTACGGTTACACATTTTCTAAATCAGTGAAGGAGACAACGGAAGACTTTGTGCTTACGTAAGTTTTTTTTTTAACTTTGTTACTTACTTCAGGTGATTTTCTACTCTACGCTGGATACCATTCCTGAAAGAAGAGGAATGTTGTTGGCCAACGACCAAGATTTCTCTCTCTTGTTCTTTGGATAACACCTTTGAAAAAAGAGAGGTGGATGTTGTTATACCACCTCAAGTGTTATTTTTTGCTTAATTATATATACATATAGCATATAAATATTCATAGGGAACCTCCCCTTGATGAGAGGAGAGATTTACCTCATCCAGATCTGGTAAACCCACACTTTTCATAGCATAAATCTCTCTATGTTGTGGTTGATATATCCATTTTGTCATCCGTTAGTTGATAACAAAATATTCATCTAACAATTTTTTGGTGACTCTATTGGGGAATACGAACGTGCATTTTGAAGCCTCAAGCTTCAACTTGAAGTAGTTTCAGTCCTTTTTTCATTTGAAATCTGGCAACTCCATGCTACAAAAGAAGCCTGAGATCTAAGGGTGTTTTTGAACCCATGTTTGAGTTGGCACAAGAGAGCAATTTTGATCTATTTCCTCCACCACCTTTCCTCCAACGATCTAGGAGTCTTCCTCCTGACCTTATTGGGTCACCAACACAAGGTAGAGCTTCTTTTCCTGCTGCTAATAGTACTTTGCCTATAAATACCCCACTGAGATTTGTTATCCCGCCATTTAATCATCCTGTCATAATGGCTCAAGGTTCGTGGGGCAATTCCTTTGGTCCTCTTAATTTGACCCCACCCTTGCATGAACTACCTCGTAGTTTTAGAAAAAAAATTCTCAAATTTTTTGGTGACGGGAAGGTTCATCTCGATGAACATATTGCTTCCTTATCTATAGCATGCAGCGTAATTGGCATGGAATTTGAAGATGTAGCAGTGAGACTTTTTGTAAAAACTCTATAAAGCACTACCATAAACTGGTTTTACCACCTTCAAGCTCAAACTATAACTAACTGGAATACGCTAAAGTCCATATTTGAAGCTAGGTTTAAACCTGCTAAAGATGCACATGCCTTGTTAGCACAACTAACACAGATGAAAAAAGAATCTCAAGAACCCATGAGAGATTTTATAGCCAAATTCAACAAGTTAAGGAACTGGATTTCAATTGTCGCTCAGCCCATACCAGAGAATCTTAAGTGTTTTTTTATCAACTCACAGCATCCTGAAGTAAGTTTTCTATTGAGGCAAGCTGGCCCTATGGATCTTGCATTGGCTCAAAATTTGGCTACTGAGATTGAAGATGATCTTATTCTAACATGTAAGATCAGAAAAGACCCTAGTAAAAATAGATTCTCTTCATCTGTTGAAAGCTCTTCTACAGGCACTACAGATCTTATGGTGCAAAAATTGACAAATAAATTGATAGCTTTGAAGAGACAAATAGCCCAAGGTATGTCTGCTCCCACTTATCGAGATATGCCTAGGAGAACGTTCTAGAATAAAAAATATCAGGGTAATGCTACCTAGAACTAAGGGCAATCAAATTGTCTACCTCCCCCTCCAGGGAAATTGGCCATTGAAGTAGCACCTGCCAATTCAGTGGTTGGTTACCTAGAGGCTGAACATGACTTTTCGTTCCAACCTCAGTTGGGCCAACAAGATGACACTAATCTCTTTGAGGAGTGAGAAAAAAAGTTAGCTGGCGACTCCAATATTAGTTTCCTGGACTACCAAGATGAAGCTAAAAGTAAAGGAGAAGGGTTGGATAGATCCTATGTTGTTTTCACCAGATCTCAAAACTAGTTAGCTCCACAGGCTGACAAAAGGAAAGCAGAAAAAGAACCTCAGCCGGTGGTTTCCATCGCTAAACGAAGAGCTCCATTGCCTCTTCAATCAAAAGATTAGATAATTCACAAAAAAGTAAGTACATTCAACCACCCCATACCTTCCACTTCTGTTGCTCAGACCAGTGCCACACCCACTAAAGATCTAGATGATGGACCCTCTTCCTCTGTCTTAAATTCTTTTCAATTATTTGATATAATTGATCACGCCAAGAAAACTAAGATTCAAATGACAGAGATTGAGTATTTGAGAGCCAATCCTGAACAGTTGATAGGTTGGTAAAATATGTAAAAAATAAAGCCATCCCCACGGGATAAGATTATTTAAAGGCTATTTATGATCCCCCCAAAGATAAATCCACCTAGAATAATCTTGTCGTAACTCCTCCAGTTGCTCTCGAGAAAATAGAACTTTTTTATGTTTCCCTACTTATAAATGGTTACAAATTGAGTAATTGCATTATAGACTCTGGAGCCTCGAATAATGTCATGCCTGCCAAGGTGGCAGATTCCCTCGACCTAAATTAGACCAAAACTTTTGGGAGGTGTTTTTCTATGAAAAAAAAGCAAGTTCCACTCCTTGGTTAGATAAAAGACACCCAATTTGCTTTTGCAGCTTTTTCAGAAAAGAGGATAAAAATGACGGTTCTAGTGGCCGATATTCTGGCCTCTTACGACATCCTGTTTAGATAGAATTTTTGCAAAGATGTTGGAGGCGAGCTAAGCATGGACTTGTCAGAAGCGAGGATCCCAATTCAAGGTGTTATGAATAAGTTGCTTCCTGAAAAAAGGCAAGGTATGTAGTCCCCCGATCGCCAGCACCGAAAGCTCAAATTTTATTTGAGTCTTCAGGCATGGGCAACTACTTCCTATCTACGGACGAGATCCATGAGGCATCCGATGAAACTCCTACAGGTGACAACTTGAAATTGTGTTCAGCTGACACATCGAGAGAATCAACAAAGCAAAATGAACATATGGAAGAACCTCTTCCCCCAAATGAAGAAGTTTTCAAAGAAAAAGTGGGGTCTAATGAGGTATGGACCTTAGAATTTGATGGCAACTGCTCTTCTACCAATTTGAGAGTTGGGGTGGTGTTGGTATCCCCTCAAAAAGATATTGTTCTTTTGTCTTACAAGTTACAGTTCAACAACACCGACAACACACATGAGTACGAATCCCTGTTACTTGGATTACAGGTTGCTAGAGAAAAAGACATTAAGCTACTCCATGCTAAAGGGGATGCTAAATTGGTGGTTTTACAGGTAAGAAACCTCTATCAAACCAAAAATGAAAGATTGTGCCACTATCGCAATCTTGTCTGGGACCAAATTAAATTTTTTGATGCTTTCAACATCTCTGTCATTTCACGAGAATTCAATGATCGGGCAGATGCATTAGCTATTTCTACTACTCTCTTGGTTCCCCACCTAGATTTTAAAGGAGATAAGTACACTATTGAGCTAGTCTTTTAGCCAAGCATACCTGATAATGCTAGCCATTGGCAAGTATTCAACAACGATGATCAAATCATCGCCTTCTTAGAACAAAAAGATAGTTTCAAACAACTATGTTTTGAAGGTAGTGAACTTCAAAAATGTGAAGCAACCTCTGAATCAAATCTGAACACAAGTGAAAATTTTTGACAGCTAAAGGAGAATAAGATTCCCAAAGGCCTGGTTTCCCTAGAGAAATTATTTGATAACCATGACAGGTTCATCAAATAATAGCAGACAGATTCAAACTCCTCCCAAGATTTTGATCAAGTAAATCTGGGAACCAAAGAAGATCCTAAGATGGTAAACATTGGAAAATGCTGCTCTCTTGAGGAGATATTTAGGCTTGCTAATCTACTCCGCCAATATATAGATGTCTTGGCTTATTCTTACGATGACTTGAAATCACTCAAGCCTGATGACATTCGCCATGACATTCCTCTTAAGGCAAACTCTGTACCTTACAAGTAAAAGTCTAGACAATATAATCTAAAAATTTTAGGTACTATTTTAGCTGAGATACAAAAAATGCTTGATGCATGGATAATTTTCCCATTCTATCATTCCACATAGATTTCCAACATAGTCTCTGTCAAAAAGAAAAATGGTGAAATTCAAATCTGTGTGGATTTCAAGAACTTAAATCAGTTATCTTTAAAAGATAACTACCCTCTCTCTATCATGGATCAAGTTTTGCAAATGGTAATAGGTTCTGAGATGTTATCAATGCTGGACGATTTCTCAGGTTACAATCAGGTTGAGGTTGGAAAAATAGATCAACATAAGATTGCTTTCACCACACCTTGGGGCACCTTCTCCTATCGAAGAATGACTTTTGGTCTGATAAATGCAAGTGCCACGTTTCAAAGAGCAATGGACCTCGCTTTCAAGGATGAAATGGGCAAGTTCATTATAGTGTACCTGGATGATTTGATAGTATTTTCAAAGCATCATTCTGACCATGTCCACCATTTGTAAAGAATACTGGAGTGTTGTCGTTAGAATGGTATTTCTCTAAATCCAAAGAAATCTGTCTTTGGGGTGACTGAAGGGAAACTTCTCAGACACATTGTATCTCAAGAAGGTATTAAAATTGACTTAAAAAGAGTCAAGTCCATCCAAGAACTTACTCTACCTACCAACAAAACTGTGGTTCACTCTTTCTTTGAAAAGTTAAATTTTCTTCAGAGATTCATTCCTGAGTTCGTTGAGAAGACCCGCCACATCATCAATATGATGAAAGGAAATGCTACCTTCAGGTGGACCACTGAGGGAAAGTCAACATTCAAAGACATCAAAGAAGCAATTGCTCGTGCACCAGTCTTGGTTTGTCCAGACTACACCAAAAGCTTCAAAATATATAGTTATGCTTCTGAACATACACTCTCAACCATTTTAATTCAACAGAACCATGAAAGTGTAGAATCTCCTATCTCTTTTATGAGTTTTCCACTCAAGGTTCATGAGCTAAAATATTCTAACATGGAGAAGCATGCATACGCGGTGGTCAAAGTAGTCAAGCATTTAAGGTTTTATACCCTGAACTCACACACCAAAGTTCTCATACCTGATACAATAGTGAAGTCCATTTTGACTCAACAGGAGTTTGGTATGAAGAGGGGTAATTGGATTGCCAAGATTCAGGAGTTTGATCTGGACATCAAACCTACCAAACTCATGCAAGAGAAGGGTCTTTGTCAGTTAATTTCTAACAACATTCTAGATGAAGCAGAAAGTGAATAAATAGAGATCGAAGGCATGTCTACGGTCCTCTTTGTTGCCACTACTGATGAGTGGTATTTCGATATCGCTCATTTTTTGACATATAGTGAGTGTCCCACTCATCTCTCTTATAAGAAGAAATGGAATGTTAAATTAAAAGCTGTTAGTTATGTTCTATGGGATAATGGTCTATACTAAGGAACCTAAACGGGGCATTTCTTTGTTGTGTTGATAAGGTGTAACAAGGAAAACTCTTGGAGTCTTTCCACAATTTAGCCTGTGGGAGGCATTTTTCTGCACCAGTGACAGTGCACAAGATTTTTTGAGCAAGATACTATTGGCCCATGCTGTTCTAGAATGCCTACAAATAGGTGCGTAGGTGCGAATTGTGTCAACAGTTCATTGGGAAGCTTAAACTGGCTGCTTTACCTCTCAAGCCAGTAGTAATCGATGAACCTTTTCAGCAGTGGGGTATCGACTTCATTGGCACAATCAACCCATTTTCGAGTGCCAGACATGATTATGTCCTCACAGAAATGAATTACTTTACCAAGTGGGTGGAAGCCATCCCAACTAAGCACGCTACGTCTGAAGTGGTGTGTAATTTTCTCAAAGAAAATATCATCTCCCGGTTTGGGGTCCCGCTCAAAATTGTAATAGATAATGCAGCCTATTTTTTTCGCATGAAATTACTCAATTTTGTTTTTATTATGGGATTACCCTATCCCACACTTCAAATTATTTCTCTCAGAGAAATGGCCAAGTAGAATTGAGTAATAAGAACCTGGTCACTATTATCAAGAAGTTGGTAGACGACAATCAAAAAATGTGACACAAAGCATTGTATGATGCTTTATGGACAGATAGAATAACACCCAAAAGGGCTATAGGTATGTCACCTTTCCAGATTTTGTATGGCTTGAATGCAGAGATCTCCATCACTCTATAACTACCAACACTTAGGTTAGCCAAAGCAATCGAAGACTCAACCTTCAAAAGTTCGGTCGACAAAAGAATCATGTGTCTAACCAAACTGAATGAATAACAAACCATGGTGGTGGATCAGATTACAGTGCATCAAAATTAAGTGAAGATTTTTTTTGATAAAGAGACTATAGTTCATGAATTTTGAGTCAGAGATCAAGTCTTGTTATGGGACAAAAGGCGAGAACCGAAGGGAATGCACGATAAATTTGACTCTTTATGGAGAGGTCTATTCACCATTCGACAGCTCTGTGGTGAGGCCAGCTTCTTGCTAGAATATCAGGACAAAACACAATTTGCACTACCCCACAGTGGGCAACATCTGAATCTATTCAACCCTTGAATCTTAGATGGGTCCATTTGTATATATATATTAGTTTTTGTGTTGTCTGTTTTCTTTTTACCCTGACTTCGTAGCCCAATGGCTTGGATGAAGGCACTTAGAGACTGGTTTCTACTCCTATTGATTGATTTGATTAATGAAAGTTTTCCAATAGGAGCCAGCTGTTGTTTCCAAAATCAACTTAGCTCATTTTTGAAATCAACTCCTCGCAAAACTTGTCTGTTTCACCTTTTGTCTCTCTAAGTCTATTTTCGAGACGGGTTGTTCTCGTTCTCGTCTTGGCCCAACTGCACCATTCAAAATTCATAACATCTTTTAATTACGTTTTCTCCCAAAATGTGAAGGGTGTTACAGTCTTGATATGACTAGGGGACCAAAATCCACCTTTTTTAGAGTTAGTATTTTTCTTCTATTTTCGTGCACAGGCGGTGATTTTTGCTGCTAGTGCATTTTTTCTTGACGCCTACACGGGCGGCAAATTTTGTCGCCCCTACATCTGAAACTGCATGGACTGTAAAATCTACCACCCCTACAAAAATTTTGCATTTCACATGTAAGAGCGGTAAATTTTGCCACCCATGCATGTTCCTTACTGATTTTCCAGTGTCAGGACAATGATTTTTGTTGCCCCTGCACTGTCTCAATTCTCAAGCATGGCATTTATTACTGCATGTGTAGGGTTGTTGGAGTCAATTTTCACCCCATTTAATCTAATTTTAACCTCATTTTGATTCATTCTTCCTCTCCTCCTCCTACCCTCTGCCTCTGGACGATCCAATGAATGGGTTAAAGTGCATTTTGGCTGATTTGAGTTCGTGACGCACGTGGTTTTCCAGGTAGGATGTGTTTTTGAAGTTTTTTTCCCTTTCCTCTCTTTTAGCTTATTTACTAGTTATTTTTGTTGAGTTTTTATGGTTTGTTGTTCCCCCCTTCCCCGTCAGCCTTCCAACCTTCTTCTTAATGCTGGGGTGGCAATTTTTGCTGCCCTCTCTTAACCGCGCATTTCCTATTATAGCCTACACGGGTGGCAAATTTCTTAGCCCGTGTTGCCCTTTCTCTCCTTGTTGCTCCCTTACCTACAAGGGCATCAAATATCACCATCCATGCAAGTTGAACATGCACAGGTGGTGAAATTCACCGCCTACACTCTGGTTTTTCCAAAGTCATGCACGGGTGGCAAATTTTGCCACCCATGCACTTCTCTGACCCTTCTTCATGTATGGGCAGTGAAATTTGCCGCCCGTGCCCTTTTTCTTTTTCTCCCTTTATGTAAAGGCAGTGAATTTTGCTGCCCATGCATACCCGACCATTCTTCATGTAAGGGTGGCAAATTTCGCCGCCCATACATTTCTCCCCCCAAATTTCTCAAACTCCAGAGAAATTTTTCTCTTTTTCATTTTTTCACTTCCTTCCCTTTTTCCCTCATTTTTTGACTTAGTTTCTAACCCAGCCCTATTAAGTGCCCTTCCTTGATCATGATCACCCAACATGTGAATTCCCTAATTTGCCCATTGTTCTCTAATTGCATGATCATGATTGCAGTACCCTCTAAAGATTCTTGCTCATTAGCACCCGCTCAACCGAGGCCAGTTCCGATGTCTAAAATTTCTCTAAAAAAGTCAAAGGCCATGAAGTACAAGTACTAGGGCATCTTTTTGATCACTTTGGTTACCTCTAATGTTGACGACATTAGAGACACAAAAATTAGCCATGTGGATATGGCCGAGTTCATGACCAGAACCAAGGTGATGAACCCGAGCTTCAAAATGAGGAGGATCATCGAGAGCAACATTCATCTGGTTGTCACTTTCCCAGTGGCATCACATCATATGAAGTTCATCCTCTAGTGTGCCTAATTCTACAACAAAGAGATGAGATCAATCTTGGATGCAAGTGGCAATGTAATAACTCAGCTAGACCCCAAATTCATTGACAAAGTCTTCATGTGCCCTCCTGCTACTGAAGTGCTGAGGATTGACTTCATAGAAGCATAGAAAGAGTATGACAAGGACCCTGAGAGGGCAAAAAAAGTAATGAATAACAAGTGGCTGAAGACCCCAAGAACTAATTTATCCAGATGGCCGTGGAACTTCCCAAGGATCGATTTCATTGAAGAAGTTGGTGACTTGATCACCCTTCTCAGCAGAGTGCGAGGCCTCTCGTCTTCCTCATAGTTCCATGAGTGGATGTACCCATTTATCAAAATCATCCTCCAAGATAAGCAGGTCATCTTTTGGGGTGAGCAAATTAGCAATGCTCTTCACGAGCAACTGACCAAAGTAAAAACTACTTCAAAGTTCTATATGACTTCATACTTGGTCTACATAGCTGCCTCGATGTGAACCTTTCTAGGTTTGACAACTGAAGGAGATAGAAATATCACCCCAGTCTACTCATATTACCCCTAGTTAATGCTGCAAGGATTAATCTACCATTTTAGAAGGGTAAATGATGCCTTTTTTGCCATATTTTTATGCCTCTTCGACTCTCAACTCAAGTAGAAGAGAATATCTGATGAGGCCTAGATGATCATCAATAACTATGGCTATATGTTCCTACAATTTCTCTCCTTTTGCTATCTTTGGGTTGGCTTTTTCCAAGGCTATCCCTATATGCTCCCCAAGTTTCCTTCTGATAAGTTAGTTCTAATGGAGCTGTGTAAACAAATGGTTGTCGTACACACTAGGCAGATGAAACTAAAAAAGCCAAGTTTTAGGTTTCCAATCAAAATTGGCAGATACTCGATTCTAACAGTAGTCAAAGCCAAAATTATGGAAACAAAGATGCAACTGGTTACCATAAAACAATTTAAGAGAAGGGACAACTTTGACTATAAGAGTGTCAAAGACATGATCAGAGGAAAGACTCAATTTCATGAGCCTATGATCGAAGACATCTGGGTAGACCTACAAACAGCTGAAGAAATTAGGAAAATAGACTACAACAAGCTGCCCTTGGAGCAAATCGAATATTTAGGGCTTGTAGAGATTCCTCCTAATTTGGTCAATAACAAGAACATTATCAATAATAGGTACCTGGTCGAGAAGGTTGTTGACTCCCCTCTTCCTCCAGTTCAGTGGTCTCAGAAGAAATTAACTTCTTTGAAGAAAAGATTCAAACCAATATTGGATAACACCAATGATTGGTTAGCAACCAAAGAGATCACATTGAAAGAGTTTGTTACAGGATCAGAGGCCGAGTTCTAAGCAGAAATGAAGAAGAAGATAGAAAATAGGACTAAGAACAAAGGTGATGTTCCTTCTCCATCTAGGCCTCAAAAGCCTAGAATCATCTTTGTTTCCAAGAAATCAAAAGTTACTGAAGAGCCAGGATCAATGGCTAAGGGAGTTGAAGAACAAAGCTCCCAGGAATAGGTAGCTCAATAAATGGAGACAGATGATAGGCCCTCAAAATAGCAAAGGGCTGAACCTCTACCTTCCCAGGAAGGGGCAGAGCTGCTTACAGACGTCTCTCCTTTTCCACCTTAGTCTCCTGTGGCATCTCCCTCACCTCTATCTCCTATCAGTATTATTTCTTCTGGAGCTGCCTCTCCTTCCAGAGTTATGTTTGGTGATCCTCAGGGCACTTTTGGAGATACTCTTCACTCTTCAGGCTCTATTCTTAGTTTGACATCTCCTTCCTTCAATCTAGAGGAAAGCTCTACCCTTGATCAATCAATGGTTGGTACATTTTTTCCTATTACTCCCACTGTAACCACTATTACCACTAATAGTGCAGATATTACCATGATAATACTAGCTGCAGGAACCGTCACCACAATAAGTACTTCTTCTCTCCCTCGTTGGATGTCAGCTTTCACACCTAAAAGAAAGAAGCTAGCCATCTCTGCAGATGACTTCAATTTTGGCAAGATAGTGCCAGTGAAAGCTAAGGCCCTTGAGAGACCAAGGATCCTCTCAAAATTGGTTGAGAAAAAAGGGCATAAATTTTTGGAAATAGCTAAACCATCACAGGACGCAACCCTTAAGGGTTTTGACATGAGCAACTATTCCATCTATCGTGTTGAACTTGAAAAAATTACTCACAAAGGTGTGAAAAGCGATCTATAGTCTGCAATAGACATCATTTTCCAAAAATTTGATAGAGGAAAGGAGATGAAGGACTACTATAAGGCAAAGATAGAGTAGTTGACGGTAGTAATAAGGAAATTCACCCTTCCCTCTGAAGTGACAACTCCAGAAGCCTTCTCTATTGACGACCCCATCATTCATAAAGCAGAGAGAATCTATATGAAAGAAAAGGTACTGGAGGATTACATTGTGAAGATGCACACTTAGAGAATTTATTTACTGAGGTTGCTGAAAAGACAGACAAGATGAAGAAACTAAGAACATATTTAGAAGACCTCATCTCTTTTATCTCTCAGGACATTGACAGTATAGAGAAATATCTTAATAAGTGGAGTGAAATGAAAGATCTAAATAAAATCACTTTGATTTCCATCGGTGTTATTTTCAACAAAGATTCTTATGTTGAGATCAAGGAGTCACTGATATACAGGATATAGGTACTCAAGGAGTTGGTTGAAGATCTCAAATCTTCCAAGGATGCTAGTGAGAAGAGTGACACAGGTCTGCTGAATAGACTGGAAGAACTGCCTTGTGACCTCACCACCAGGGATAATCAATTTCTCTCAGCCGAAGAGATGATCCAAGGATTCAAGGGTATGATTTAGAGAGATTTTGAAGAGAAAGCCTTCTCAATGACTTCTGTGGACAATATTTTAGATACTCAGTTAACTTTGGATACTCTGAGATCCAGGTTAACTAGTCATGCTAAGGCAATCACAACATTGAAAGTTGATATAATCAGAGCTAGAGTCATCTTCAAGAACACCATTGCGCTAGATAGTATAGGAATTCAGGCATTTATTATTATGTATGATGCTCATCTGAAGAATTCTGGTGGCAAGAGCTAAAACATTTTCCCCTTCTCTCTTCTTCTTTTCTCATGCACTTTCGTCATGAAAAAGTGCATGCAATTTTGTAATATGTAATTACATGTAAAAAATATGGAAAAATATCTCAAAAGTCAAAGATGAGTCATCTTTGACTAAGATATTTTTATATTTTAATATTTTCTATTTTTGAAAGTTTCTCCCTATATATAGTGGAGACCTCTTTTGTAAATGGATCTCAGAGAATTGAGAGCAAAAACTCTGCTGAAATTGAGACACTTTTTGAGACTTTGTGCTCAAATTGTAAATCATATTTTGTTGAATGAATGAGAAGCAGGTTTATTTTAGACTTTGTGTTGAAGTTATCTGTGTTATTTAGGAAATAGTTCTTATGTCCTCCTTCCTGATAATCTCTTATTTGTTTGATTCAATAAGCAAAGTGTGTGTGTTGATATTATCTAAGGGTGTTTCTAAAAGATAAAAGAGAGACTTTGAGCTATTTTTATCTTTGTGATTCTTTTATCCTTTTTAGTTTCAGGTGAAGACTTTGCACTTCATTTCACTCTACGGTTACACATTTTCTGAATTGGTGAAGGAGACAACGGAAGACTTTGTGCTTACGTAGGTTTCTTTGTTAACTTTGTTACTTACTTCAGGTGATTTTTTGCTCTACGCTGGATACCATTCCTGAAAGAAGAGAAATTTTGTTGGCCAATTACCAGGATTTCTCTCTCTTGTTCCTTGGACATCACCTCTAAAAAAAGAGAGGTGGATACTGTTATACCACCCCAAGTGTTATTTTTTGCTTAATTATATATACATATTGCGTATAAATATTCATAAGGAACCTCTCCTTGATGAGAGGAGAGATTTACCTCATCCAGATCTGGTAAACCCACACTTTTTGTGGTGTAAATCTCCCTATGTTGTGGTTGATATACCCATTTTGTCATCAATCAGTTGATGACAAAATATTCACCCAACAACCCTAGAGAGAGACTCTACACGAGGATAACTAACCACTATCACTCAAGAGAGGGATGGTCTATAGGCACAATTGACCTTGGTGACAATTGAGCGGGATGCTTTGAGGTAGGAAGGAGGATGATCATAGAGTGGAGATGTTATGTTACCACCTCAAACCATCCCATTGATGAGATATGTTGTGATAGTAGAGGAGCTGAGATACTATGAGGGACATGTTATTACTAGGCTTCTAGATGTGCTCCATTATACAAAGTATTTAGTAGAGTGGGTTATGTCTATGATCCCTGATAGTACTACACAAAATGGTGGCACAACATATGTAGGGGCACAGATGGGTCAGGGAGATGGATAGGGTCCAGAGGATAGTAATGCCCCTACACCATAGATTATTGGCTTCTTATGCTATTATGATTTTGATTTTGACTTGTGAGCTGATGTAGCGAGATTTACATATCATTTTGAGAAAGACATGAACACACACACACACATTTAGCACTTGGTTCAAGTTTATGATGTTATTGATGATGGCATATGATGTTATGGTGTTTATTTATGATTCCTTATGATTTATGTGATGAATCATGTTTATGATGTTATGATGACATGTTTGGGTTATGGTTTGGCATTTTTCCTGTTAGTAGGTGCATGCTTGACTTAATTTATCATATGTTGATATTTGAGTTAATGAATCCATGTGATCCCATACTTAGATGCATATGTGATTTGATACATAGTTGTTGATTCAGTTTTAGAAAAAATGATTAAATGTTGCTTGGTTCATACACGATAAAATTTTGTTTATGATTTTGATGTGATGAATTAATTTGATTTAGTCTTGATGATAAGCAAGATTGATTAATTGATTATATAGACGTGATGCTAGAAACTTACATGAGATGTTGGTTTGATTTATGCACCATTAATAATTTATGATAATGTTGATGTGATGGATAATGTAGTTTGACTTAGGATTGGTTATTAGATGATTGATGTAGTTTAGTTATGTTGAATATAATGACTATGATAAATAGAATGTTTTCATGATAATAAAAACACCTAAATAAATGATGTGGTTGGGTAATAAAATAGAAAGTGACAACATATAATAAAACACATAATGTTTTAAAATGTATTTTAACATTAGTAAGTGAATGATGATGCCATTTATTTGTAATAGATTGGATGAGATATGGTTTACATTTTTTAAAACCACCTTAATATATAGATTAATTTGGGTAAAATTTTATATGTAAGAAGAGGAAGAAAATGAGAGAATAATGCTTAATCAATTATAAGACCAATGCCTTAATGAATGTATCAACAAGTAGGCATGATGAAGGACATGTGGTGATCTTTCATTGGGAAGGACCATAATAGAAAGAGGGATTGGCTTATGAACATAAGCCCCTTTCATGATTTGCATTAGCATTTTTTCATTTGTTTAAGAAGTGTCTTGATCACATAATGTCAATTAAGTTCAAAATCCCTTAATTTTTAGAGGGTAAAAAAGGGGGATGGATGATAGTGTAACCTTATTGTGGGGATGGTTTCCCCTTTCTGTAGGTGACATAGTAACCATTATAAACAAGTCCATATATTATTTTGGTGTAGATTGATTGATGCTGGAAGTCTACTATTGATTTTGTGAAAGTTGATTGAAGCTTTCATATATATTTTTTTTGATTTTTTGAATTTTGACTATGGGTCTTTTCTATGCTTTTGTGGTTGAGAGGTTAGGGGAATTTGATCAATATGGGAAGCTTCCATGTGATTGCTTGCTTGACAAATGTTTGAATTAGCCATCCTTCAAGGGAGTGGTCCAAGCTTTTGATTTGGATAGTTGTCCTCCCAAGGAGCATTTTATCTTGTTTTAAGCAATTTTGAGTTGTTTTAGAAGCTGTCCTTCAAGGGAGCAGTTTATAATTTTAGATGCGACCCATAAGAGAGATTATTTTTTATTGTTTTATTGTTTTTATGTAGACATGAACTTGATTATATAGGCCTAAGGTTTACCTTTATGAGGGAAAAACCATAACACAAGAAGGCTTGATGATGGGTGATAGAGGGTGTTTAAGAGACAATGACCATAAGGATCCATCCTATAAGGGACAATTCTCATGCCATAGGTGGAGCCATGGTATCCATGTTTAGGATTTAGGCTAAAACTATGACATATAATCACATGATTCTTTGCTTTAATTAGATGTCCTCAAAGCAAGGAGATGAAGATGATAATTTATAAAACAAGGGATGAGCTTAACATTAGTTAGACATAAGGTGATTTAGAACTTGTTTTAAGAAAATAAAAAATGCATATGCGAAACATTGAGGGGCTCAAGTTCTGGTTTTCCTTCAAGGGATGATAACTGATAAGCTCTCAACCCATACTTATGCATAATGATAAATGGTCGAAGTCAATTGAAAGAAAACTTGCCCTGCTTGCTTCTTTCCATGTTAGTTACATGTTGATTTTACTTTAAGATGAGGTCATTAATATTGAATTATCTCACTCTTAAGTGTTTGTTATATGCATGTTTGATGCACTCTTGATACACATGAAGATGTTTAAGTGTGGCCAAATGATGCTCATCAAGTATCTCAAGTTGGGTTATATATTCTTGACGGTAGTCTCCTTCTGAGATCATATGCTTTAGGGATATATGAAGGGAGAGAATTTGCACTTCGAGAAGCAAGACAACCCCTACACCATAAATAAGTGAAAAAGGGGTGACACTCGTAGGGGTTCAAATACTGGTTTGATATGCCCATAAGGCAAAAAGAATGTCTAAGTGCCAATCCCTACTAGATTTATTAACCATTTTGGTTAGCATTTATTAAGTGTTTTGTTAGAGGCTTCATCTTATCCCTTAGCTTGTGGATAGTATGGAGATGAGAAGCTTAACTTAATGCCAAAGGCGTCACATATATTACTTACTTTCTTATTTTTAAATGATTTACCATTATCGATGATGATTTTGTGAAGAACATTGAAGTGGCAGATGATGTGATGATTAATGAATTTGAAAATTTTATTAGCCTTGGTTGAGATGAGAGGAATAACCTCTACCCATTTGGTGAAGTATTCTATCATGATGATGATAGAGTGATGTCTCTATGAAGAATCAGGGTTGATTTCAGCAATGAGATCTAATCCCCACTAAGAGAAGGGCCAAAAATCCTTAGAAACTTGAAGGCCATGACTAGGGATGTGATGCAAGTAGGCATGTTGTTGACATTTGACACACTTATTGACATAATCACAACAGTCTTGGTTAAGGGTAGGTAAATATTATCCAAGGCAAAGGATGCACTTAGCGATAGCTAAACCACTAAAGTGTCCTCCACAAATCCCATCATGAGTTTTTTTGATTGCGTGATGGATTTTATGATTATGTAGGCCTCTAAAAAGGAGACCAATAAATCCTCACTTGTAAATAATTCCCCCTAGAATGGTATAATGAGAAGTAATATATGTAAAATCCTATCTGCCATTTCTAGAGAGATCAGAAGGGATGATGACTAAGGTAAGATAGTCAAATATTTGCTTATACCAAATATCCGATTGGGTTTCCTCCAAATTGTAGATGTCAAGGAGTTCTGATTTTGTGAAGAGGGTTGGTTAAATCTATGGATGGTGACAAATATTTTGGAATCTGAAGGTGCAAATGGGATTTGAGAAGCAAGAGAAGCCATGGTATCAACAAATTTTTTCATCGAACACAGAGTGGCTTGAATAAGGTAATGATCAAATGACATCAATAATACATCTATTAGTTGTTTTTATTTCTATATAAAATCATTTTTACATTAGTAATAACCATTTATTTGGGTGACCATAAGTTGGGATTCATAAAAAATGTTGATCAATTTAAATCCTAAGGACAAAGCTATTTGGAGAACCAAAACTAGGGCCTCATACTTAGCCATGTTGTTGGTGCAATCAAAGTCAAGTTTGAAGTACAAGGGAAAAAGATCAACTTTAAGGGGTATGAGGATGATTCTATCACCCCCACCACATTGAAATTTTGATCCATCAAAGAATATGGTCATTTGATAATTAATGTCCTCTTGAGAGAGATTTGTGATGGATTCATCGGGAAACTTAAGGTTAGAAGGTTGGTTGTGAGCTAAAGGAGCTTCAGCCAATTGATCGGTAATGATTTTCCCTTTGACTAACTTTTTTTGAAGGAACTCAAGATCAAACTAAGTTAAAATCATGAGCCATCTAGCCATACATTGATTTTTATATGGCTTACAATGCATGTACTTGGGGGGGTCATTACTGGTGATGATAAAGGTTTTGTGGTTGAGGATGTAGTGATGGAGTTTGGAAGCCATGAAGACCAAGATGAGGCATAATTTATTAGTATGGGTATAATGAGTCTCATACTCTACAAGTGTTTGAATTATATAATATACTACCTACTCTTTATGTTGATCATCACGATGTGTGAGCGTGGCTCTTAAGGAATGGTTTGTGGTAGAGATGTAGAGGTAGAAGGATTGGTACTCTTTTGGAGGGATAAGAATAGATGGGGAAAGAAGGTATCCTTTGAGTGATTTAAAGGCCTTTTAACATTATTCATTCCACTTAAAGGAGATTTCCTTCTTAAGGAGGCAATGAAAGGGTTGACATCTATCAAATAATTGAGAGATGAAATGATGAATGGATTGAAGCTTTCCTTATAAACTACAGAGTTGTTTAAGGTTAGTTAGAGGAGGCATGCTGAGGATTACTTTAATTTTAGTGGGATCAACCTCTATTCCACAAAGGGAAATGATAAAACCAAGGAGTTTACTGTGATACAACCCCAAAGATGCATTTTTTTAGGTTGAGGTGAATATGAAAGTGGATATGTTGTTCGAAGATGACCTTAAGGATTTTCAAATAGTCTTTATGACATTTTAACTTGCCAAGGTCATTTAAATAGTCTTTCATGGTTTTGTAGATGAGGTCATGAAATATGTAGGTCATGACATGATGATAGGTTGCACCAACATTCTTCAAGATGAAAGGCATGACCCTATAGCAAAAGGTTCCCCATGGGGTGATGAAGGTGGTTTTATGTTGATCTTCTAGAGCAATTAATATTTGATTATAGCCTGAGAATCCATCCATAAGAGATATCATCTCATGGCCTACAATTAGATCAATAAGCTAGTGAATGCTTGTAAAAGGAAAGTTATCTTTTGGATAAGTAAGGTTAAGATCACAATAATCTATGAAAATAAAACTTCCCCCTATTTTTTTAGTGATAAGAATGACATTCAAGACCCATTGGGGATAGCAATGGGTTGGATAAAGTTGAAAGATAAGAGACACTGAAGCTCTTCTTTAATAAGAAGGGCAATGTGAGGGTACATCCTTCAAAGCTTTTTCCTAACAGGCTTGGCATCGAGGTTGGTGATGATGTTGTGGATGTCTATGGAAGGGTCAATTCTTAGAATATAAATATAAGACCAAGAAAATGCTATGCTATGATCATGCAAAAAGAAGAGAAATCATGATTCTCCAAGGAATCTAAGAATTAGCCAATTTTGATTAAGTGGGGCTTATCTCGAGTGCCTAAGTTGATGTCAATGGTAATATCATTCAACATGGTTGATGTCTTAGGAGGAAGGGATTTATGAAGGAAGGAATCCTTAGCACCAAGATAGGTGAGAAGGGAATCATCATCCTAACACTAGATAATATTAATGGTGGGAGAATCATCTTTAACCATCTCAAGATGAGTCAGAGGAATGGTTATGGTTTCCCCATGAGTTTAATAGGTCAGTGGTCCCAAACTAATCATATTGATCAAAAAAATGTTAGGAGGGATGGAATAAAGATCATAAAGTTTTGAAGAAGGGGTTGGTTAGGATGGGATTTCTTCCTCTATGATGGCAATGGTAGGTGGGTCAGTTGGCTCTTATGGTTGGATGAATCCAAGACCATGCCATTCACGATGATTTTGAGTTTTACATTGGAAAATATTGTGTGGTCCATGTTCATAATGGCCTAAACCAAATCCTTTCCAAGCACACCAATGAAGATTTTGTTTAGGCAAACTCTAGTTTATCCAAGAAGTAAAAATTAGAGGTGAATGGTTTAATAGAAGAGGAAGCATAAAAAGCCGAAGGTGGTTGATCAAGTCCCCTATAGATATAATTGGTTTGGAAATTAGGAGGACCAAAAGGGATGATGGTTCCAATGTTGGAATCATAGCAAGGATGTTGATCAAGATTTAAATACTCTTTGGGAGTAGAAAGGTTATCTAGAGTCAATAGGCAATATTCCCCAAGCAAGAGACATTAGAATGTGTATTCTAAGAGGTCTTTCATAGGGATTTGGGAAGAAGGTATGGTCAAGATTGTAGAATCTTGGTTGATGGAGGATGAAGGGGATGCATCTTTTAATGGAATGAGAACATCATTGGGGTGGTAAGTCATGTTGCATGACTTAAAGGGACTAGGGTCAGATCGAATGACATGAACTTGAATCTCATTGTAAAAATTGAGGTACCTATGCAAAGTTGATGGTACACAACCCATGGTATGGATCCAAGGGCATCTATGAAATATATTGTATTTAAACTCCCCTTATATAATTTATAAGAAATTAAGAAGTGTGCAAGGGCCCAAATGTATATGAAGGATAACCATCCCTAAGGTAGTTGCCATTGTTTAATTAAAAGATCAGAGTATGACAGTGGTTTTAGACATGATATTCTCTAGGAGCTTAAGTTTATTGTAAGCATGGGAAGAAATGATATTGATGTTAAATCCCCCATCAATCATAACCTTTTTGATATAGTTTTGATTGATGTGGGCAATGATGAAAAGGGGAGGATCTTGATCATTTGTGTGGGTAGGAGGTATCTTCAAATCCTAATATGTGATGAGGGCTGATAGCTGAAAGGATCCAACAAGGGCCGCTAGTGATTGAGGATCTTTGAGTTGAACCTCAATCGATTACAAAGCTTCCATCATAGATTAATGGTGTTGGGGTGAGGTTTGGATCAAATCATACAAGGTCATCTTCATCTAGGTTTGATGAAGTTTTTTAAGAACTAACCTATGTATTAGTCTAGATGGGTTGGATTGTGGTATACCCAAGATAGAAATCTTGGGCTTTGGTGAAGGATATTGGGGTGATTTTATAGAAGAAGGGTACATCCAAGGTATGGATACTTTGGATTTCCTTTTATATTTTTGGCTTTATGATTGAGTCAGCACATAGATGGCATTGATTTATAATGTATGTGGGCTAGTGGGTTGTTTTGGTTCCTTCATAATCTTAGATGAGAGTTTAGAGATAGGTTTACGTGGGGTGGTATTTTTTAGATTTTTGGCTTGGAGGTGGGATAAGAGGAATTTCCTCTATCAAAATATCATCCACATCACATAGTTTTTGGATTATGTCTTGAATATATTTATAGTTCTTCATGTCATGTCTAGGTGTCCTATGGTATGCACAGATTAAGTTATCATTGAACCGAGCTAGTTTTGGGCTAACAGGGTTGAATGGATTGATGGGAGGTAAGGATATGTAGTAAGTTTGTATCAACCTTTTTAAAATGTTAGGATAGGATTCTAGTAATGGCAGTAAGGAGGTATAAGTCTTGGTTTTGATTATTGGGGTTGGTACCTTTTTAGGGGTAGGATTATTGAATGGAGATTTGGTTTGTGAAATGTTTTTGGTAGACTGTTTTGATGTTGAGGGTTTGGTATGAATGGATGGAGGTGTGTCTAGAAGAGGAGGTTTGTCTAGAAGAGGAGGTTAGACTTGTGGTTTATTTGTTAGAGGGCTTGGATTGTTCAACAATGTGGAAGGGTGAGGTCCTAAAATGGATAAGGGGTGTGGCCTTAGGATGGAAGGTAAAGTTGAAATGGGAGGTGAAATGGTTTTAGGTTCATGAATCCTAGATGGTTCAATTCTTATTTTTGGTTTGGTTTGTGGATTTTTAGGGGGGATTGGTGGTTTCAACTCTAATTTCAAGGGAGGATGGGTGAGATTTAGAGTTGGAAAGACACCTAGGTTTTTGATAGGTTTTAATGGGGTAGTAGGGTTTTCTTTGTTTGTTTTTGAAGGAGTTGAGTTGGTTGGTTTGTTTTAATTTTGGGATGTGCATGATTTTTTTGGTCTGGTTGAGGTAGTGGTGGATTCATTTATGGATGTTGAAGGTTAGGTGGATAATGGTTTAGTTGGTGACTCCTTCTTGGTAGGGTATGGAAGTCCAAGATGGTGCCAAAACATAGACCAATCAAGGTTTGGTTGCAATAAATTTTTAGATTTTGGACCAACCTTGAAAATGGTTTATAGGTAGGCTTGGATTTCTTAGTGGTGGTTTCTAAGGATAGACCAAGTGGCTACAGAAGTGGGATGGTTATGTTTTCCTTTTCTTCTGTCAAGGGTTCTAAGGAAATGGTGGGTGATTCAAATATGGAAGGAGTAGGAGATACAATCTCTTCCTTAGTTATTATTTTTTTAAGGAGGATAGATATTTATAATATGGAATAAAATGGCATGTGAGTGATGGTTTCCTCCTTCGTTATGATTTACGAAGGAGAGATGGCTAATTCCACTATGGAAGTAAGTGAAGAAGTGATGTAAGGGCATCCTTGTGGATCCAAAAATGGACTCATTTTTGGATTTATTTTTTCTATTATGTGTTTTTTAGGTGTATTAGGTCCTAATTTTGTCCTAGGAGTGATCAAAGTTAGTCCAAGTTGCATAAAATTTGAATTGTGGAGTTTCCCTCCAAAACTGCCACTATGTGAAAATTTAAATTTTTGAACCTTGTTGAAGGATTTCCAAGCATGTCATGAAGATGAAAAGGTGTATAAGCATGTATAATGGGGAATTAAGGATATTTAAATTTATAAAATAACATATTATGTCTATAGGCATGGTCATAAAGTGCATATAGTGGGAAAACATGAAAAATGCAATGTAATGTCAATAACTTCCATGTAGAAACCTCTAAGACTTAGTTATGGTTCTTGTAAAAAGGTGGAAGAGTCAGTTATTGAGGTGGTAATTATGTTTTACATTCAAATGAATATAGAGATGAACATAAACAATAAATAAAGGTGATGAATTATGGACTGTTGATGAAAATTTTGTGTGTATTGTTAACTACATGGCTGTGATAAAGATTATGTTGTGTGTTTGGACCTTTCATTGGTAAGTGGTTTTATATTATGATCAATTTTTGGGTTAATAAATTTTTATTATCACTAAATTGATTCAGGGACATTTGTGAGAGAGGTATACAGTCTCATTTTAAAGATAACTAGGCTTGATGGCAGACATTTTGCATATACAGTCTTGCGTACTTAGTTTAGTTTGGTATTGGTCTTTTTGAAATGGTATTCTATGGAGATATAAGAGTGTTATACTTATGAGAATAGAGGAAGTTTTTTTTTTAAATATAAGACTATTTAAGGTTTGAAGTTGTCCTTTGAGGTGATAACCCTGCTAATGGCTAACCCTCTGTTCATAATACAAGGTTCTGCTAACTGAGAATGTTGAATTTGAAACTTATTTTGATTCAAAAACATTAGAAAAGGATTAAATAAGTTAATATAAAGTGTTAACAATATTATTGAGATATTTAGAGACTATTGGTAGTGAAACAAACAATGAAACCCTTGATTACCCTTATTTTTTGTATTGAACATAGTTATACTAGTCTGAGTTTTCCCTATTGTGAATGTTATATGGAGTTTTGGGAGATGGTCAATGAATGAAAAATGTGTGTTATCATCAGATGGAGATAATAACACAAATTTATTGGTTTGAAAACCTTTGTATTTAAAGATATGCAAATTTGATTGCTCTCGGCCAACTTAGAAACCCCAAAACTTGTCACCTAGGGTTTTGTCATTTGGAGGAGAAGCAATTGGTGAAAAATTACAAAAACTTGTAATATTATGTATTTTGATGTCCTCTAAATGAATCAAGTGGTTTATAGATTTTACCATACTTTTAATGTCGATTTATATCAAGTGACCTTGAATACGGGCTAAAAAGGCTTAGTTTGGAAGGGCTAAAAGAAGAAAGGTGAACCTAGGGAGTGAGTTAAGACTTGAAAATTGACCCACATGTGTATTTTATCAATAAAAATGTTATTTTAATATTTTTAAGTCATAATAGTGTGTATTTATTTAGTACTAACCCATTTTTAATTAGATAGGGCTACAAAGAGAGTAGTTTGCAAATCAGAGTTGCATGAGTTCAAGGTATGTGTTTGAGATAATTTTATAAAATTGGATAGAGAGATATAAGAGAATATTTTAAGAAATAAATAAAGATATTGAAAACTTATAATAGTCTCTTGAACCTAAAATTTGCATATTGAAGGAAATCTTAAGCCTATGACTTAAAGGAAGATTCCTTTGTTTAAGGACTAGAGAAGGAAACTTGTACAAGATCTGCATCAAGAGGGAGTGGTGGTTTATTAATTTGTTATAATTTAAAAAGGAAGGATAGGTAATTACAATATGGAAGTGAGTGGATAAGGATTGGTGGTTTGGGTCAGGAGTTCATCAACTATAATTTTATTAAGTACAATGTTTACCATGTGAACCTCATGTTTGTGAGATGTTTCTACATTTATATGCTAATTATTTGTAGGATGTGGGTGGTTTAGGAATGGTTTATGGAAGATTTCAATTGATTTATTATGATGTGAATTTAGGTTATCCATTACAATCTCACCTTTGTCAATAAAGTCTTGGACTATGTTTTTAAATGTTTTACATCTATCAACATTATGCCTAATGACACGATGGTAATTACATATCTCATTTTTCATATACCAAATTGGTATAAGATGAGAGAAATAAATTTTTTGAGGTGGGTTGATTGGATGAAGTTGGATTATGGATGATTTCAACAATTTCTCCAAAACTAAAGCATAAGACTCCCCTAGTGGAGTATATTGCTTTTGTACAAAGTAGTTTTGGGATTTAAAATTTTGGTTTGAAGAGGTGGATGGGTTGGATTGGTTTAATACCAGAGGAGGATCCATTTTAAAGATAATAACATTAGATTTTCCTTTAGATTTGACACGGTTTTTGGGTTTAGAGGAAGCTTCAGTAGATTTGAAACTAGCATTCTTATTTCTCAACTTAAGTTTACCCTCATCAATTAATCAAATTTATAACTTTATATCATGGTAAATGCCTCATCAAAGGTTCAAAATGTTTGGAACTATAGGGTGTATGAGGTGTATTAAAATAATGCTCGAGATAAAAGTTTAATTAATTTGGGTTGGGGTAAGGAGGAGAGTTGGTTGATCAACCCTCTCCATCAAGCAATGAAATCAACAATGGGTTCATCCTCAAATTGCCAAATAGAATATAAATTAGCTATGGATAATTTCTTGGATATGTTGATATAAAAGTGGTCCAAGAAAGTTTGAGCAAGTTGGGTGAAAGAAAAGAGGGAATGCCTAGTGATGGCACTATACTAGTCCAACACGAGGCCCACTAAGGACATGGGGAAGGTCCAGAGTAGAAGAGCATCATCATAGGAAATGAAATAGTATACATGCCTAAATGCTCTTAGGTGCTATTGGGGATCTTCCTTACTTTAGAATTTGGTGAATTTGGGGAGTTACCATTGAGTGGGGTAATGATGGATTGGTATGGAAGGGTGAATGGGTTCATTGTAAATATGATCATAAGACAAAAGATTATGGGATCCAAAAACAAATGTGTCTAGAGTTTTCATCTTGTCCATCAACATTTTAATGAGGTTAGTTTGTGGTACACCCCCATAATTATAAAGTATGTGTTGTTGAGGTTATGAGGGTACAATATATTACATGCTAAAGGGTTGGGTGGAGGCCACATATTGGTAATTAGCCATGAGATGTTGGGAAGATAGAGGAGGCATATATACTTATGGGTTTGGGATATAGACTGGGTTAGGTGCAGTAGGTATGTATTGGGACATGGGTATGGTTGGGTTGGTTGGTTGAATATGTGTAGTCACCTTGGTACTTATGGGTGGGAGAGTGGATAATATGGAAACCACTAAGTTTTGGAAGGGTGTAAAGGATGTTGGATTTTGAGTGGAAAGAGGTAAGGAAATAGTACTAGTAGAAGGAATCCCAATGGTAAGTGGTGCTTGGGTTGCCATGGGTTGAGTTGTCCCTACATTTGATGGGTTAGTAATGGGGTTGGTGGAAGTAGAAGGTGATAGGGGATTGGTTGGTGGAAGGGAAGCTTAGTTTTGGGCAATAATGGTTGAAGGGTTATTTTTGGAAGAGGAAGCATGGGTCAGCATGGATTGGTTGGTGGAGATGGTGGAAATAAAATTATCACACATAAGGTAAGTGGGCATGCCATAAGGTGGTTCATTAGAAGGAACCAAAACAGGGGCACAATTAGTAATTGTGGCAAGATTGTGTTGGAGGGCCACAGGGTTATTATCAAGGAGGTTGGTGAAGTCCATATCTCCTCAAGCAAAATATTGAGGCATATTGGGACTCCTGAAATGGTCAAGAGAACTTTCCATATCTAGAGTGTGCTTCATGGATGAAGAAGAGGATGAAGGTGGGTGGTGAGGTGGGTTTTGGTTTTCTTCATCTCTAGCTTATTGCCATGTCAAGACCATGCAATAAATGGTGGAAGTTTTGGAAGTTTGATGGAAATGAACTCACACACTCAAAAAGAGAGCAAAGAAACAAAAAAATCAAGGAAATCACAACACATTAAGAGTACATTAGATCGTAGAGTTATTTTTATCACCCTTTTAGGCTTATGCCTTAATTTTTAGAAGTTCATGAGACTCCACTTGTTTTGTGAAATGGGTAATAAAATAAGAAGTCTATGAATGGTTTTGGGTTTGTTTAGGCTCAACAGATCTCTATACTGGAATTGGTTCATGGATTGATATTGGGGCCTACCCCCTCACTTCACATACCATAGAGATAAGGGTGTCAGGTGCTTTGCCAATATACTAGACTTTATACTCAGCTAATATAATAAGTTTTGGTTTTTCCCCTTGGTAATGAAGTCTAGTTTGGATAACCAAAGGTGAAGGTTTATCGCTAGGTGATGAAATCTTAGTTAGGCCTTATGTCAATATTTAATGAATTAATTGTATGAGTGATTTGGTATGTGTGTGAAATAAGTGATTGTTACGATTAATTTACTATTTAGTTTAGGATATGTGATTTAACCATGCAAGCAATCAATGAATGAAGGTTGATTTTAAACCTAAAAGGAAAATTTTGATTTCTTTGAATGAGTACAAAACAAATAGAATGCACCTAAATGCAGAATGAGGATGCAAGTCATATCCTAAGATGAATGGCTTTTCACTTTTTAGAAATAAATGAAAATGAATGATTTGCCTTTTCTGAGAAAGTAAAGAAAACAAGTACTTGATTTTGATTTTGAAAAGAATAAATTGAAAGTTATGATTTTAAATTTATAAATGATTAAAATAATGTTTTAGTTTTAGAAACAAAGAAGTGCAATGAATGATTCTTTCACTAATGCAACTAGAATGTCCTAAAATAAGTACAAACACAAGAAAACTCTAGGATCCCGCCAGACATGCCAAAATGTTTCCTATATTTTTGAATTATTTTATTTTGATTTTAAAAAGCAATTAAAACTCAAAGAAAGGAAAAGGTATAGATGAACCTGGATGTAGTTGTGTGCTTTGTGATCTAGATGATGTGAAGAACTCTTCTTTGGCTTGGGATAAATTACCTAAAATAATAATGAGACTAGAAATGGGATTGATTAGTAAGATTGGAGGGTACATTGCCTAGCAAGTGCTAGATACAAGAATTAAAAGACTTAATTGGAAGGCTATCAATACACTCATTCAACAAGTTATTTTTTGACAAATGATGATTATAGATGCTTGCATAAAGTAATGAAAAGTAATTAATCACAATGTAACCAAATTCTTTTTAAGAGAAATGAATTATTGTAACAAAATGACATTAAATTATTCAAAAGAAATGATAAAGTGCTAAAACATGATTCATAAAATTGCTTATGACTTTGTGTTGTGACAGGGGTAAAAAAACAAGATTTTGTGTTAGCTTTGATGGGTAAATTTTAACTTATTTTTGGGAAAAATAATTACATAGAGATCGATACCAATCATTGGGTAACCAATGCTAGTCACTAGGTAATCAATGTTGGTCACTGGGTAAAAGATAATTGTCATTGGGGAATCGATGTTGATCAAGGATAACCAATGCTAGTAAAAGATGATCGATGTTAGTCACTGTGTGTTTTTCATAATTTTGGCTTTGGGAAAGAAAGGGACTTTGGGATGGTTGTAGAGGGGTTTTATGGGATGTTTAGGGGTTGGTTGTGTTGGAAGTAGATACTGAAGGGGGGGGGTGAATTAGTTGCATAATAATAACTATTCAATTACATTCATCATTCTAAGAAGCATTCATTCACATAAAGATGAAAGCATACATAAACAACCACATGAGCATATCATAAAAGAAAATAAGAGATATGTGGAAAAACCTCTTGGGGGATAAAACCCATTGAACCATGCATATGGAATACAGTACTATAATTTCAAGATCTAAAATTTAGTGAATCACCAACTTCATAAGGATCTCCAACCCCTACCTAGTTGAGCACCCACTAAACTAGTCTTTTGCAAGCTCTATCTTGCAAGGAGGATCCAACCCCTTAGGTAGCTTAGCACCAACCAAGTCACATATGATCTCTGATCATATTATAAAATTTATTTCTAATATTCAACTGATGGTGACCTCCTTTTTTTTCACTCTTTACCCTTCAAACTCACTCTAATAGCCTTCTAGGCCTTCTTGCACAAATTGTTTCTTCTAGGTTCATTAGGTCCATTGACATGGTCAACCACCTATAAAAACTATGTTAGATAAACATGTCTACTTATCTTATCCATATGATTTTCCTCAATGACTTTATTTTTCTCTATCAAATTCTCTCTCCTTTGCTTGTATCCTCTCTTCTCTAACTTGCCCAAATAGGCCTATTAGGCCTTGCCTTTATACCATACACTTGCTTGCACCCATATAGGTTGGAAAATATAATGATCACACTTTGATTATAATTGGAATATGTCCTATAAAAATTTAAAAAATTAAAATAACCATCAATTTGGTCTTCCATTTCCCTTAAGGGCCAAATCCTTCATTAGATCTAATAGAGACCTAAAGCAATAGGTCTACTTTAAGGCATAGTTTACACTTGAACTCTTTGGAATATATTTTGATGATGATAAAACATTAAAAAATTATTATAAAATTTAAATTTACCCTTTATCAGTCCTACATAGGTCCATACCATCTATAAGTCCAACTCACCACTTGATTTGAGATATTAGGCCTACTCGCCATTATCCCTTCTCAATGCTTGGAAGTCTATCTTATAGAACTAAAGTATACAACAAGATATTACAAATAAATATATGATAAAAACAAAAAAATAAATTATTAATTACTTTTAAAACCTCTCCATGTCCATTAGACTTCACCACATAGGCTCTAAGTACCCAAAAACACCTCTACAACAGGCTCACTCAGGTTTGCTAAAAATCTCAAAAACACAGTGAAACATATTTGACATTTCACAATTAATCAAGGACAAAAAAAGTATATAAAATAATTATTATGAACCTTTGAGACTTATATAACTAAATGATCATTATATACTTCAAATCTTGGTAAAACACCTCAAAATTACTTCTGCAATATGGCCACTGAGAAATTGCCTATAGCATATAAACACAATCATATATAATGCTATTTTTAGTACTTGAAATGATGATTCCAATACTAATAATACACATGAATATTTTACATGTGGTATTAATATCATTTAAAAATGGATAGATATCAAACTATAGAGACAATCATTGGTCTTATAGACCAATCTCTCAGGTTATTCTCTCATTGCCTTAACACAACTTAATAAGACATTTTGGCTTCCACATATTAACACATTAGAGTAAATTAAAATCTTACATAAATATTTTATAGTTAATTAATATTTAAAATAACATAAACAAGTAAATTTTATGCACTAAATCTTGTCATAGAGTCTCAAACTCTTCATCTCACCTAACATACTTGAAGCAGTCATGTTGGCTCAAAACACAATCATGGTGAACATGACTTATCACAAATTTATGGACACAAAAAAGAACATAAAATGAATTTATATTATCCTCAATAATTCTAAGAACATATCCAATAAAAAAATATTCAAATGTCAAAGGCAAATATAGACACAATTGATCAAACTTTAAACCTCACTCTTTCACTATCCATTTTCATTAAACATGTCATATTGAGAGAAATTTATTTCTTATGTATGAGAATATTAATAAATTAAAAACCAAGGTCACATGATATATAGGTATTAAAAAAATATTCCAAACCATTGGATCTCTTCCTATTCATCTGCAACTCATCCCTAAACACTTTCTCACTCTAGCTTGCTTTTTCTCACTATTTTCATTATCTGGTAGTTTAGCAATAGGTCATTTTACATGACCAAAATTATTGACATAGAGAATATTTATTTACAAAATAACACCATGTAAATAAATAATTATTATTGTCCTTCAAACTTCAACAACTTACATGTGTTGACTCAGTCAACCTTGCCTGTAACATCAAATTCTTTAGAAATAAGTAGTTTTATGTAGCTTCTACTCACTGACCTGACACACCAATGCCACATAGAGATGAATGGAGGAGTAATATACAACATAAAATCATAAAAATTGATCAAAAAAACCATTATGGGTCATTTACAACAAGATCTCTTCAATCAGGTCACCATAAGGGTTTTGAGAGGGTTTTGGACCAATTTACATTCTTAACGAATGTTCATAAAGCGATATCCATTAAACCACTTAAAAATGATTGGAAACACTTATTAGGACCATTTTACATCTCTAAAAAAAGGATAAACTTCCCATGCACAAGTCACATGTGCCAATGAACATCAAAAGATCCTTCTTAAGCTTAGAACTCTTCATTCTACATGCATAGGAGACCTTCCAACATTTTTTCTTGCTTTCTACTTCAATTGAAGACTTGAAACCTGGTAAACACCTTTAAAAGACATTTTAAAACCTAATTTCATGCTTACATGTGTTATACCATCCTTACAACTCACTTTGACTCTTCATTAGTTCACCCTAGGTTTATATGCATGTTAGGTCTATAACCACCAGTCATACTTGGATCTTGAAAATGTCTTGAAACCTCTTTAAATGATGTCATAAACTCATTAATATGTCATATTTAATCATACCATACTCTCATTCTACCAAATTTTCTCCTCTAATTCACAAACTACTTACCTCAACAAGCTACCAAGCCTGTTCCTTCACACGAGGTCTCTCATGCAAGGACTATACCTCAAACTAGACCTTCTTGCCATTGTAGATTAATTTATATATTTATTTGAATGTTAAAAAACTTTCCCATATATTATAACACTTCAATACATAAATTAAAGCTCATACAACACTGTTCACCAACATTAGGCTTTTACAAGCCATATCCATGTTCAAGGAACTAGGCCATCGACCAATCTTGCTATGTACCTACACCATACCACTTTGAGATCATTAAGACACATACTATAGCTCATTACTCACTTAAATATATATGAGATAGGTTCATAATCATCTCCCATAATCTACCTTTGATTGAGTTTCATTAAACCATATAGGTCATTACCTAATGACTGAGTTGGCCTTCTTTGAACATACAAGACCTCACACATCCTTTGACATCAATGTCAACCCTATTGACATAAACACACAAATGGGAGCATAAATAAACAATATACCACCTTGTCATTTATGGTAAACATTTATATCATATCAGACCATTCTCATCATGTCTTTCTCCACCTATGACATTAATGACAAAAGTCATATACACTCTTACAATGCCATCTATGCATAGTCCATTGATCTTAAGACCTTAAAATTTCATAAAAATGTAGGCTCACCATTTGTTCATGTATAATTATCTTCAATATTCTCAATCCATCTAAGTTATCTCCCCCTAAATCCATGATCCACCTAGATCATGACATCTTTAACAAGTCACCTCAACCAACTAGGTCTCTGCACAACTCCATAACTTCTCATATCATCAACAAAGATTACTTCTTCTTATCATTCTCTTGATCTTCACCTGAATCCATCCATCTATTCATACCTTGATACCAAATCCTTGATGACTACCTACTTTGATATTCCTTTAATAAACACATAAACTTCTTGGACTAATAAAAACATCTTAAAAATGAATGAATTACTCTATATGCTCCTTATAGCATCAAACATGTTTATCATAATTCATCATAGCTCAGATTAGCTCATAACACTATCCATATATCAAACTACCAGATTGGTCTATGAGACCTTATTATCTATTATATACCTCTGTCAAAAATTATTCATATGCATTATATGATCTTAATGCCACTTTTACATTCATCAAACTCATCTTTATATGAAGAGACTCAATGCAGCTAACTCTGTAGACATTTTATACTCACTTGGTTTTTATGGTTTCTTTGTGTTTCTCAAACTCAGACCTCTATGGTATCAATAATACCTTAAATATATCTTCCTATTATGTCATTGTTTATGCTTACAAGATTAAGTCACCTTCTTAGAACATTACATAATCAGATGCATTATGTAGATAGGAAACTTCAAAATCAAGGCACAGTCACCCACCTTCTTTTCGTAGGCATTAAATATCTTCGTGTCATGATATAAGAGTGATTATATTTATAAATTTTCATTTCACTCTTTGATCAACACAATACCATGGATATTTATGAGAAACTTTCTCTACCTTCAATGGCATTGGTCATATATACCAATCTACAACTCTCTTGATCAACAATTATGAGTCTTGCTTCTTAGACCTCACCATGAGCTCAAACATGCATCAAAATCATGTAATCAACTAAAGGAAACATTAAAACCAACTTAAAAAAAATACACTGAGCCCAAAAATCCATAATAGAGTCAATAGCCTTATGATAACATACTTTAGGTTTTAAAGACACTAGAAGACTTAAAACCCTCATCTCACTATCTTATGAGTCTTAAGTTCATTCATTTATTCTAAGGTCAAAACTGATCAAGAAAACTAATTATATGGGAACAAATGACTTAAATAATACCTTAATTCACTTAGATCAATCACTTTAATGGACCAAAATCACTATACAACTCAAACAAGTCACCCATGTCTACCATTCACAAAAGACCTTAAGAATACAGTCACTTTCATGATGAATTTCATGCACAAATTCACACTCCCTAATCTTCTTCAATGCATAAAACAAGAAAACAATGGAGTTATCGACATGATACAATCCTTATAACATTGAACCAAGTGATTTATAAAAATTCTAATCAAATTTTTTCTTCTCTCGAGTTCACTAGCATAAAACACAAACCACAAAAGTTGACTTTGACCCACATTTATTACAATTGTACAAACTTTCAAAGCAAACTATCATCTGAAGTATGATCACCATAGAGTATACTAAAAATTTGAATTTTTAAACATATTGATATGACCTCTTTCATGATTTATATAATTTATTCTTTACTCTCAAGTCCTTAATTCATACATAGTCAGTTTGAATTTTTGAATTCCAATAGTTATTTTTTAGTCATACCTTCAAGACTTCAAATGACTATCTGGCTTCTCTTAGGAAGAAGTGTAAAATTTTATTCACTTAAAAGGATAATGAAAAACATAAGACCCTCACCAAAACATATATGACACCCTCATAACATCCTTTATCACCTTACAAGATTGCACACACTTTTTGCACCATTCCTAATGCCCATATACAAACATCTAAGTGGTAAACTTATTAGATAGAATTGACCTTATTCTCTATTGTAGATCTCTTATCAAATTTTTATGACAAATTTGATTAAGTAAGAGTAATCTTGATCAATTTTGTACTATACCTACTTTGTCAAGATCCTCATAGATGGCTTATCCTGATTCTACTAGCCCATGGAGTCTTGAAAACTTTATTCATAATAGTCATGTCATCTGCCCTTATAACTCATGAAGGCTTAATTAGATTTCATAACATCAATAGGTCTCATGAACATACTATTATTTTTAACATTCCTTACTCATTCATGTAGCTTTATAGACTCAACTTAGATCCTCTAGTTTGATGATCAACTCAATCTTCTATTGTAGACTTCTACCTTTATAGATACAAATCACATGATCATGGTCATAACTTAGATCACTTCATAATATCTTCATGAAAACACAAGATCAAACCTACTCTTTAGAGTCATTCTAGACTATATAATTAGGATTTATACTTGACTTAGATTCTACAAAATCCGTTTGAGCTTCCAAATGGTGCCTTTGACATTCTTTCAACTCTTTAGACAATTCTGTAAGCACCATCATTGCAAAAAAGATGAACATTATCCTCATCATACATTATGCTACTTAGGATCACCTATAAGATATCAAGCCTCCTCCAAAGGTCAAAATTTGATTCTAATTATTGGAATTAGATACTGAGAGAGGGTGGGGTGAATTAGTTGCATAAAAATAACTATTAAATTCCATTCATCATTCCAAGAAGCATTCATTCACATAAAGATCAAAGCATACATAAACAATCACATGAGAATATCCCAAGAGAACATAAGAGATATGTGTAAAACCCTATTGGGGGATAAAACCCATAGAACCATGCATATAGAATATAGTTATATACTTTTAAAATCTAATATTTAGTGAAGCACCAACTTCAGAAGGAGATCCAACCCCTACCTAGTTGAGCAACCACTTAACTAGTCTTCTGCAAGCTCTATCTTGCAAGGAGGATCCAACCTCCTAGGTATATTAGCATGAAGAAAGTCACCTCTGATATATGATAATATTATTCCACATTTTTATTATCTTCAACTGATGATGAGATCCTTTTTTTTCACTCTTTATCCTTCAAACTCACTTAAACAACCTTCTAGGCATTCTTGCTTAAACTACCTCTTCTAGGCTCATTAGGTCCGTTGACCTAGTCATCCACATAAAAAAACTAGGTTAGATAGAAAATTATGATTCTATTCCCTCTCAAATGAGCCTCAATGACCTCCTCTTTCTCTTTCAAATGCTTTCTTCTTCACTTGTATCCTCTCTTCTCTAACTTGCCCAAATAGGCCTATTAAGCCTTGCCTTTATAACACATACTTGATTACATCCATATAGGTCAACCACGATACTTATAACAATTTGAATATAATTATAATAGGTCATATAACACATTAAACAAGTAAAACAACCATAAATTTGGTCAACCATTATCCTTAAGGTCCAAATCCTTCATTAGGTCTAATAGAGACCTAAAGCAATTTGGTCTACTTCAAGGCACATGTTACACTTAAACTATTTTAAACATATTTTGATGATACCAATGCATGAAAAAATTATAATACATATCAAATATAACATTTATCACTCCTAAATAGGTCCATACCATTTTTAAGTCTAACTCACCACTTGATCCAAGCTATTAGGCCTACTCGCCATTAGCCCTTCTCACTGCCTGGAAGTCTATCTTATCAAACTGAAGTATACAACCAAATATTCCATATAACCATATGATTAAAAAACATAAATAGATAAATAATGAATTAAAAAACCTATCCATGTACATTATATATCATCACATAGTATCCAAGCACCCAAAAACACCTATGCAATAGGCTCACTCAGTTCTGCTAGAAACTTAAAAAACACAATTAATCATATTTGACATTTTCACACTTAATTAGGGACAAAAAAAGTATATAAAATAATTATTATTAACCTTTGAGATTTATATGATAACTCCATGATCATTATATCCTTTAACTCTTTGTAAAACACCTCAAACTTACTTCTATAATATGGCCACTTAGAAACTGCCTGTAGAAAATATGTTAAACACGGGATATACGGAGAGGGGGGGGGGGTGAATCAGTATATCATATATCTTATAAAACTTTCCCTTAACCAAAATCCACTTAATCAAACATTCAAGATATGCAATAAAACTCAAACAATAAACACCACACAAGATAGAGAGAGACACTAGATATAACATGGAAACCCAATTTGGGAAAAACCACGGAGAACAATCTCAAGTATATGAATGAGCACCAACCCAAACAATATTCACAAGCACCAACTTGCAAGAGCACCAACCCCTTTGCTAATCACCAACCTAGCAACTATTCATGAGCACCAACCCACAGGAGCACCAACCCCTTTGCCGAGCACCAACCCAACAAAAATTTGTGAGCACCAACCCACAGGAGCACCAACCCATTTGTCGAGCACCAACCCAACAACAATTCTTGAGTAGCAACCCATAGGAACACCAACCCCTTTTTCGAGCACCAACCCATCAATAATTTATGAGCACCAACCCACAAGAGCACCAACCCCTTTGTGTATACCACACACCTATCTCTCAATGTTGCTATCTCAACAAATGATAGTTCAATACAACATCTATTTCCTCTCTGTCACCTTTTCTCTTCTAAGCTAGATATAACAAATAAAAATTATATTCATCTCTCACAATTTCTCTTCTAAGCTAGATATTATAATATCAAATCAAACTCTATCTTCCATATTACAAATGGCTTCTCAAGCCTTTATTTATAGCTTTCCAAATGACCTTTGGCCTTCCCCCTTTGTGACCCTTCAATCCTCATGGAAAATGGTGCCAAAATTGTATGAACCTTCATATCCTTGCCTTTGAAAAGTCATGTGGTGACCCTTCATGAGCAAAAATGTCCTTCCCTCTTTTGTCTTTACTTTGGTGACTTTTTGTATTCCTCAAAGTGTCCCTTCATGAGAAATTGCACCCTTCCTCTTTTGTCTTCACTTGGTGAGTCTTGGAATTCCCCAAGATGACTCTTCATGGGAAAATGCATCCCATCCTTCTTTTGTCTTTACCCCGTGACTCTTTGACTTCTCCATGGGCCCTTCTTTTGTCTCATATGCAACCAAAAATATATTTGTTAATATCAAATAAATATTAACTCATATTAGCCAAGATATATTTATTACAAACAACATTAAATGCAATGGGGCCTTTATCACCAATAATGCTAGACCTTTGACATCAATGACAATATTTCCAACAATCTCCCCCTTTGTCATTGATGGCAACCTCAATCTTGAAACTGCCACATCCTGTCACCTACACATACTATCATCTGAAAACATATAGTAACTCTCCCTTACTGTAGCAACCTATACCTATTCCCTGAACCTATTTCTGCACTTTTACCTATACCTATTATTCTCCCCCTTTGACATCAATGGCAAAGGGCCTACCTGGAGCTAACACTTAGCTCCCCCTCAATTGATGATGAACATCAATGATAGGAAGTAATAGAAATTACTCCCAACTCCTCTTGCAGATCTTTGAATGTATCCTTCGATCGTGCCTTTGAGAAGATATCTGACAATACATACACATTGTTCCCTATCCTTTGAGCATCTGCAATCAACTCATTTGAATCTTTTCTTATAATCTCATAACCTTCAGCATGAAACTTCAATGTGTATACCTAATCACATATTTGACTTACACTCAATAGATTATGCTTACAAAACATTCTTAGCTTTGGTTCTACTAATATCTAAACTTAAAGTACCTTTTTCTGCTATCCTGGTAGTGGTTTTATCTTTAAATTTTGCTATGCCACCATTAATCTTCTTTACTCTTATCTCCTGTCATATGCCTCAAACATCTGATATCAACGAACCATGGCTAATCTTTATTTCTTACATGCAAAGCTGTTTGCACCAACATAGAATCTTCAGGTTGTTTCTTCTGCCATGAACATGTCTGAACCTTCTTCCTGATGAATGGAGCTTTGAAACTCTGATCTTTCTTCATTGAATCTACATGAGTATCCTTTTCCTTCTTTCTGAAATTGTTATCTCTTTTTCAACATTCTAATTTCTTATGACCATAATCATTTGAAACACTTTAAAACTTTTAAACACTGCATATGCAAGAATCATTCTAATAGCCTCAAACCTTAACACCAGTGCAAAATTTTCTTCAAAAATCTATTCCCTCAAAAGATATACAAATTAATCTACCAACTCACCTTCTTGTCATACAACATAGCCAAGACCTAATATCATCCACCATACTTCAATTTTTCTTAAAAGTGTCTCCTTGAAGCCTAGAAGAGACACCCCACACAAAAGGGTCCTAGAAACAAATCTCAGGAGATTCCCACATCTCCTCTATTTCTTCCTTGATCTTCTTGTGTTTTTCTTTTAGAATCCGTTTAAGCATGTCTAACCTTTTTGACTTACTAACCTTATCATTTATGATGTTTTTCATATTTTCAACTTTTGCAACTATCTTATCTTGACAAAGTTCATGCTAAAATGTAACAAGAGATTCTACACAATCCTTCCTATCTGATTCTTTATCTACTATAGCAAGTAATTCATTTTCACTCTTAAACTCAATCTGATCATCCTTTACTATTTTAGGTCTCCAAACCTAAATTTGTCTTTTCTCATATTTTCTAGGGGCTCTATATCCGTTGACATACCTTGAATATCTCTTTACTTTATTTTGACATAATTTAGCAATATGGCCAACCTTATGACAACAAAAGCAAAAAACATTTCTCATACCTTTTTCTTGAATGTGATTGAGATCTCCCTTTGACTGATTGCTTTTCCTCATACAGTCTCTTTCCCTATGAGCAACATGATGATAAACAAAACAACGACCATGAAAAGAATTTGAAAACTTAAAAGCATTGGGCTGCCTGATCAGCTTCTTCAATTTGCCTTCAAAACCTGCATCCTTCTTTCCTTGGACTAATATTTCATGATATTTCTCAACCTTGATTATAAGCTTCTCATGATTATCCTTTAAAGAACCTAACTCACCCTTCAACTGATTACACTCTTCTTCTTTTGATGTTAAAATTGAATTTGCAACCTCTAACTGATCTTAAGATCCTGAATAAATATCTTATTTTCTTTTACTTTTATAGCCAACTTAGAATCCAAGATACACTCCTGTTCCTTAAGAGCCTCAACCATATATTTCAACTCTTGATTCTCCTTCTTTAGCTGCTTGGCCATCTTATGCTTTTCTTTGATCTACCTTCAAGCTGTTAAACCCTTTCTGAAGGAACCTGCTCTGATACCAATTTTTAAGCACATGATAAACTAAGAGGGGGGTGAATCAGTATATCATATATCTTATAAAACTTTCCCTTAACCAAAATCCACTTAATCAAACATTCAAGATATGTAATAAAACTCAAACAATAAACACCACACAAGATAGAGAGAGAGACACCATATATACCGTGGAAACCCAATGTGGGAAAAACCATGGAGAACAATCTTAAGTATATTAATGAGCACCAACCCAAATAATATTCGCAAACACCAACTTGTAGGAGCACCAAACCCTTTGCTAAGAACCAATCCAACAACTATTCGTGAGCACCAACCCACATGAGCACCAACCCCTTTGCCAAGCACCAACCCAACAACAATTCATGAGCACCAACCCACAGGAGCACCAACCCCTTTGCCGAGCACCAACCCAGCAACAATTCGTGAGCACCAACCCACAGGAGCACCAACCCCTTTGTATATACCACACACCTATCTCTCAATGTTGCTATCTCAACAAATGATAGTTCAATACAACATCTCTTTCCTCTCTCTCACCTTTGCTATTCTAAGCTAGATATAACAAATACAAATCATATTCATCTCTCACAATTGCTCTTCTAAGATAGATATTACAATATCAAATCAACTTCTATCTTCCATATTACAAATGGCTTCTCAAGCCTTTATTTATAGCTTTCCAAATGACCTTTGGCCTTCCCCCTTTGTGACCCTTCAATCCTCATGGAAAATGGTGGCAAACTTGTATGACCCTTCATATCCTTTCCTTTGAAAAGTCATGTGGTGACCCTTCATGAGCAAAAACGTTCTTCCCTCTTTTTTCTTTACTTTGGTGACTTTTCATATTCCTCAAAGTGTCCCTTCATGAGAAATTGCACCCTTCCTCTTTTGTCTTCACTTGGTGACTCTTGGAATTCCCCAAGATGACTCTTCATGGGAAAATGCGTCCCATCCTTCTTTTGTCTTTACCTCGTGACTCTTTGACTTCTCTATGGGCCCTTCTTTTGTCTCATATGCAACCAAAAATATATTCGTTAATATTAGATAAATATTAACTCATATTAGCCAAGATATATTTATTACAAACAACATTAAATGCAATGGGGCATTTATCACCAATAATGCTAGACCTTTGACATCAATGATAATATTTCCAACAAAATAAACACAATCATATAGAATACTAGTTTTAGTATTTGAAATGATGATTAAAATACTCCTAATATAGATTAATATTTTATATGTGGTCTCTATATCATTCCCAAATATATATATATATATATATATATATATATATATATATATATATATATATATATATATATATATATATATGGGTAATCGTTGGTCTTACAGACTAATATCTCAGGTTATTCTCTCACTATCTTAACACAACTTGATAAGCCATTTTGACTTCCACATATTAACACCCTAGATTAAATTACAACCTTCCATCAGGATTTTATAGTCATTCATATGTCAAAAAACATAAACAATTACATTTTATGCATTGAATTTTGTCATAGAGTCTCAAACTCTTCATCTCACCTAGCATACCTAAAGCAATCATCTTGGCTCTAAACACAGTCATGGTGAACATGACTTCTCACACCTATAGGGAAACAACCAAGAACATATAATGCATTTATATTATCCTTATAAATTATAAATACATATCCAATCACAAATATTTAGAGGTCAAATGGCAAATATAGACATAACTAATCAAACTTTAAACCCCACTCTTTCACTATCCATCTTCATTAGACATATCATCTTGAGAAAACTTTATTTATTGTGTATGGGAATCTTCAACACTTACCAAACAATGAAAAATGAGGTATAGGTCTTAAAAAAAATACCCCAAACCATTAGATCTATTCTTATTCATTTAAAACTCATCCCTATTCACTTTCTCACTCTAGCTTGCTTTTTCTCACTATTTTCATTGTCTGGTAGTTTAGAAATAGGTCATACTCCATGAATAAAATTATTGACATAGAAAATTTTTATTAAAAAAGTAACACCATGGACATAAATAATGAGTATTGGCCTTCAAATTTCATCAACTTGCTTACATTGACTCATTCAACCTTGCCTGTAACATCAATTTTTTTAGAAACAAGTAGTTTTCTATAGCTTCTACTCACTGCCTTGACATACCACTACTACCTAGAGAATCTTGGAGGATTCTTATACAAAATACAATCATAAAAATTTATCAACCAAACCATTCTAGGTCATTTACAACAAGATCTCTTCAATCAGGTCACTATAAGGGTTTTGGGTGGGTTTTGGACTAGTTTACATTCTTAACAAATGTTCATAAAGATCTATCCCTTAAAGCACTTCCAAATGCTTGTAAAAAATTCTCAGGCCAATGTTTCATCTCTCCCAAAAGGATTACCTTACCATTCATAAGTCACATGTGCCAACGCACATCAAAAGATCCTTCTCAGCTTTGGAACTCTTCATTCTGCATGTATAAGAGACATTCTAACGTGTTTTATTGCTTTATACTTCAACTAAGGACTTGAAACATGGTAAAAACCTTTTAAATAATGTATAAAACCTCATTCCATACTTACATGTGTTATAACATATTGACAACTCACTTTGACTCTTCATTAGGTAATCTTAGGTCTATATGCACGTTAGGTTTCGAACCACCAGTCATAATTGGATATTGAAAATGTCTTGAAACCTCTTTAACCAATGTCAAAAACTCATTTATATTTCATATGTCATCAGACCATACTCTCATGCTTCCAAATATTCTCATACAAGTCATAAACTACTTACCTCAACAAGCTACCAAGCCTTTTCCTTCACATTAAGTCTCTCATGCAAGGACTAAACCTCAAACTTGACCTTACTACCATTGTAGATGCATATTTCACTTTATTCACATGTTAAAACACCTTATAATATTTTTTGACACTTAAATACACATCTTCAATCTCATAAAACACTGTATCACCAACATTATGCTTTTACAAGCCATGTCCATGCTCAAGGAACTAGGCCATCAACCAGACTTGCTATGCACCTACACCATACCACTTTGAGATCATTAAGACACCTAGTGTAGCTTATTACTCACTTCTATATATTTG
Organism: Torreya grandis; assembly: GCA_037957365.1. Classification (NCBI taxonomy): domain Eukaryota; kingdom Viridiplantae; phylum Streptophyta; class Pinopsida; order Cupressales; family Taxaceae; genus Torreya; species Torreya grandis. Next base: position 148,490 of record JARHVA010004785.1, read on the forward strand.
AGATAAGTTCATAATCATCTCCCATAATATACCTTTGACCAAGTCTCCTTAGACCATATATGTCACTACCTAATGACTGAGTTAGCCTTTTTTGAACATGCAAGACCTCACACATCCTTTGACATCAATGATAACCTTAATGACATAAACACACCAATAGGAGAATGCCTCAACAATCTCACCCTTTTTCATTGATCTAAAACACTTTTATCATATCAGACAATTCTCATCAAGTCTTTTTCCCCCTTTGACATTAATAACAAAGGTCATATACACTCTCACAAAGTCATCTATGCACAATCCATTGATCCTAGGATCTAAATATTTCATAGAACAAGTAGGGTCCCCCTTTGTTAATGAATACTTATCTTCAATCATCTCAAGACATATAAGTTATCTCCCCCTAACTCCATGCTCCACTTGGATCATGACATCTTTAATAGGTCAACTCAACCAACTAGGTTTGCAAGCAACTCCATATACTTCTCATATCATCAACCAACTTTACTTCTTCTCATCATGCTATTGATCTTCATTTGAATCCATCCATATATTCATACCTTGCTACCTAATCCTTGATGAATTCTTGCTTAGATATTCCTTAAAGCAACACATAAACTTCTTGGACCAATAAAAGCACCTTGGATAGGCACGAATAGCTCTATATGCTCCTTATAACATCAAACATGTTTATCACAATCCATCATAACTCAGATTAGCTCATAACACTATCCATGTATCAAACTATCAAATAGGTCTATGAAAATTCATTCTATATTATAGACCTCTATCAAACATTATTCATATGCATTATATGATCTTAATTTCACTTTAACATTCATCAAGCTCAGTTATCTTTATATGAAAAGACTCAATGCAACCAACTCTGCAGACACTTTATACTCAATTTGTTTTAATGGTTTCTTTATGTTTTAAAAATTTAGACCTCTATGGTCTCAAGAATACCTTTAAGCTATCTTCTCATTATTTCATTGATCATGCTTACAAGATTTAGTCATCTTCTTTGATCATTACATACTTGGATACATTATGTAGATAGGAAACTTCACAATCAATGTAGAGTCGCCCACCTTCTTTTCTTACGCCTAGAATATCTTCATGTCATGATATAGGAATGATTATATTTACAAATTTTCATTTAACTCTTTGATCAAAAAAATAAAATGGATATTTATGAGTAAATTTCTCTAGCTCCAATGGCATTGGTTATATAGACCAATCTACAACTCTCTTGATCAACAAAAATGAGTCTTGATTCTTAGACCTCACCATGAGCTCAAAATTGCATCAAAATCATGCCATAAATTGAAGGAATCATTGAAACAAAATTACTAAAATCACATCGAGCCCAACAAGGAATAATAGATTCAATAGCCTTATGAGAACATACTTTAGGTTTTGAAGACACTAGAAGACTTAAAACCCTCATCTTACTATCTTATGAGTCTTAAGCTCATTCATCATTTTTGAGGTCAAAACTGATCAAGCAAACTACTTATATAAGAACAAGATGACCTAAATAATACCTTAATTCACTTAGATCAATCACCTTAATAGACCAAAATCACTATACAACTCAAACAAGTCACCCATGTATGCCATTCACAAAAGACCTTAAGAATACAATCACTTTCATGATGAATTTCATGCACAAAATCACACTTCTTGATCTTCTTCAATGCATAGAACAAGACAATAATGAGTTATAAATATTATCCAACAATTATAACATCAAACCAAGTGATTTATAAAAATTCTAGTCCATGTTTTTCTTCTCTCAAGTTCACTAGCACAAAACATAGTGAACAAAAGTTGACTTTGACCTGCATTTATTACAATTATACAGACTTTCAAAGTAAACTATCATCTAGAGTATGATCACCATAGATTCTAATACAACTTTGAATTTTTAAACATCTTGATATGACCTCTTACATGATTTATACAAGTTCTTATTTTCTCTCGGGTCCTTAATTCATACACAATCATTTTGAGTTTTTGAACTCCAATAGTTATTTTTTGGTCATACCTCCAAGACTTCAAATGATTATTTGGCTTCTCTTATCAAGAATAATACATTTTTATTCAATTAAAATTATCATTAAAAACATAATATCATCACCAAGACATCTATGACACCCTCATAACATCCTTTATCACCTTACAGACTTGCACACACTTTTTACACCATTCTGAATGCCCATATACAAGCATCCAAGTGGTAAACTTGTCAGATAGATGTGACCCTTTTCTCTATTATAGATATCTTATAAATTTTTTATGACAAATATGATTAAGAGTAATATTTATTAGTTTTGTACGATACCTACTTTGTCAAGATCCTCATACAAGGCTTATCCTGAATCTACTATCCCATGGAGTCATGAAAACTTTATTCATACTAGTCATGTCATATACCCTTATATTTCATAAAGGACTGATTATAATTCATAACATCAATATGTCTCATCAAAATACTCTGATATTTAACATTCCTTTCTCATTCATGAATCTTCATAGACTCAAATCATCTCTTCTAGTTTTATGATCAACTCAATCTTCTCTTGAATACCTCTACCTTTATAGATATAGATCACATTATCATAGTTTATAGCTTAGATCACTTCATACTATCTTCATGAAAACATAATGTCAAACATGATATTTAGAGTCATTATAGACTATCAAATTAGGTTTGATATTTGACTTATCTACTACAAAATCCTTTTGAGCTTCCAAATGGTACCTTTGACATTCTTTCAATTCTTTAGACAACTCTGTAATCATCATCATTGCAAATAAGATGAACACTATCCTCATTGCACTTTATGCTACTTAGGATCACCTATAGGCTCTCAAGCCTCATCCAAAGGTCCAGATCTATTTCTAATTATTTGAGGTAACTACTGAGAGGGGGGGGGGGTAAATCAATTGCATAAATATAACTATTCAATTCCATTCATCATTTCAAGAAGCATTCATTCACATAAAGATCAAAACATACATAAACAACCACATGAGAATATCACAAGAGATATGTGGGAAACCCTCTTAGGGGATAAAGCCCACTATTACATTCATATTTACTAAATTTATATAATGTCAAGATCCAAAATTTAGTGAAGCACTAACTTTACACGAAGCTCCAACCCCTACCTAGTTGAGCACCCACTCAACTAGTCTTCTACAAGCTCTATCTTGTAAGGATGGTCCAACCCCATAAGTATATTAGCACCAACCAAGTCACATATGATATATAATAATATTATAAAACTTATTTATAATCTTCAACTGATGGTGACCTCCTTTATTTTCATTCTTTACCCTTTAAACTCACTCAAACAACCTTCTAGGCCTTCTTGCTAAAACTGCCTCTTCTAGGCTCATTAGGTCCATTGACCTAGTCATGTACCTATAAAAACTATGTTATATAAAAATGTATTCTTATATTATATATCTTATGGTACTTAATTACTTGATCCTTATCTTTCAAAGGCTCGCTCCTTCACTTGTATCCTCTCTTCTCTAACTTGCCCAAATAGGCCTATTAGGCCTTGCCTGTATACCACACACTTGCTTGCACCCATCTAGGTTGGACAAGATAATTATAAAAAATTTATTATACATGGAATAGGTCATATCACATGTTAAAAAATTCAAAATACAATCAATTTGGTTGGTTATTGCCCTTAAGGGCCAAATACTTCATTAGGTCTAATAGAGACCTAAAACAATTAGGTATACTTGAAGGCACATGTTACACTTGAACTATTTGGAAAATATTTGGATTATTAAAATGAATTAAATGATTATAATACATATAAAATAGACACTTTATCACTCATACATAGGTTTATACCATAGTTAAGTCCAACCCACTACTTGATCCAAGCTATTAGGCCTACTCGCCATTAACCCTTCTCATTGCCTAGAAGTCTATCTTATAGAAATAAAGTATAAAACCAAATATTACATATAAACATATGATAAACAAAAAAAAATAGATAATTAATGACTTAATTTTTTTTTACATGTCTAGTATACATCACCACACAGGCTATAATCACCTAAAAACACCTCTATAATAGGCACACTCAGTTTTGTTACAAAGCTCAAAAACACAGTCAAGCATATTTGACATTTCACACTTAATAAGTGACAAAAAAGTCTCTCAAATTCTTATTATGAAAATTTTAGACTTATATAACAACTCAATTATCATTATATCCTTCAAATCTTGGTAAAACAACTCAAACTTACTTTTACAATATGACCACTTAGAAACTGCTTGTAGCATATGAACACAATCATATAAAATGCTAGATTTAGTACTTGAAATTATGATTCCACTACTCATAATAAAAATTAATAGTTTATATGTGGTCTCTAGATCATTACCAAATGGATAGATATCAAACTCTAGAGATAATCATTAGTCTTACAGATGAATCTCTCATGTTATTCTCTCACTATCTTAACATAGCTTGATAGCCATTTTGGCTTCCACATATTAACACCTTATATTAACTTAAAACATTCCATAAAGATTTTATAGTTCATTAATATGTAAAAAACAATAAACAAGTACAATTTATGCACTGAATCTTATCATAGAGTCTCAAACTCTTCATCTCATCTAGCATACCTAAATCAATCATCTTGTCTCAAAACACAATCTTAGTGAACATGATTTATCACACTTGTAGGGACATAAAAAATAAAATATAATGAATTTATATTATACTCAAGAATTATAAGAACATCTCCAATCACAAATATGAAAAGTTAAAATGGCAAATATAAAGCCAACTGATCAAACTTTAAACCTCACTCTTTCACTATCCATTTTCATTAGACATGTCATCTGGAGAGTAATTTATTTCTTGTGTATGGGCATATTCAACACTTAAAAACCAAGGTAACATGAGGTATATGTAATAAAAAAATACCCCAAACCATTGGATCCATTCTTATTCATCTACAACTGATCCCTAAACACTTTCTCACTCTAGCTTGCTTTTTCTCACTATTTTCACTATCTAGTAGTTTAGCAATAGGTCATTTTTCATGACCAAAATTATTGAAAAAAAGACTATTTATTGTAAAAATAACACCATGGACATAAATAATGAGTATTGGCCTTCAACATTCATCAACTTTCATGTTTTGACTCAGTTAACCTTACTTATAACATCAAATTATTTAGAAATAAGTAGTTTTTTATAGCTTTTGCTCAATGCCTTGACACACCACTACCACTGGGAGATGACTGGAGCATTCATATACAACATAAAATCATAAAAAATGATCAAGAAACCCATTATAGGTAATTTTAAACAAGATCTCTTCAATCAGGTCACTATAAGGGTTTTGAGAGGGTTTTGGACAAGTTTACATTCATATAGAATGTTTATAAAGATCTATCCATTAAATGAATTCCAAATGCTTGGAAAAAATTATTAGGAACATGTTACATATCTCTCAAAATAATCAAATTCCCATGCAAAATTCACATGTGCCAATGAACATCAAAAGATCCTTCTCTAGTTTGGAACTCTTCATTTTGCATGCACAGGAGACCTTCCAACATGTTTTCTTGATTTTTACTTAAACTGAGGACTTGAAACCTAGTAAACACCCTTGAAATACCTTTTAAAACCTAATTACATGACTACATGTGTTATAAAATATTGAAAACTCACTTTGACTCTCCATTAGGTCACCTTAGGTCTATATGCATGTTAGGTCTAAAACCACCAGTCATACTTGAATCTTGAAAATGTATTGAAACATCTTTAAATTATATAAAAAAATCATTAATATGTCATATGTAATAATATAATACTCTAATGCTTTCAAATTTTCTCATACAAGGCACAAACTAATTACCTCAACAAGCTACCAAGCTTGTTCCTTCACACTAGGTCTCTCATGTAAGGACTAGATCTCAAACTTGACCTTCCTACCATTATAGATGCATTTTTCACTTTATTCACATGTTCAAACACCGTATAATATGTTATGAAAATTCAATACACAAATTTAATCTCATTCAACACTGTATCACTAACATTAGGCTTTTACAAGCCATGTCCATGCTCAATGAACTAGGCCATCAACCAGATTTGCTATGAAGCTACACCATACCACTTTGAGATCATTAAGACACCTAATATATATCATTACTCACTTAAAAATATCTAAGATAGGTTCATAAGAATCTCCCATCATCTACCTTTGACCAAGTCTCCTTATACCATATAGGTCACTACCTAATGATTGAGTTAGCCTTCTTTGAACATACAAGACCTCACACATTATTTGACATCAATGAAAAATTTAATGACATAAACACACAAATAGGATCATACCTCAACAATTTCCCCATTTTTGATTGATGGCAAACACTTCTATCATATTAGACCATTTTCATCAAGTCTTTCTCCACCTTTGACATTAATTACAAAGGTCATATACACTCTCACAAGGTCATCTATGCATAGTCTATTGATCCTAGGATGTGAAAATTTCATAGGAAAAACAAGATCCCCCTTTATTCATGCATAATTATCTTCAAGTTTCTCAATCCTTTTGAGTTATCTACCCCTAACTCTATGCTCCACCTAGATCATGACATGTTTAACATGCCACCTCAACCAACTACATCTGCAAACAACTCTATGTACTTGTCATATCATCAACCAACCTTCCTTCTTCTCATCATGCTCTTGATATTCACCTAAATCCATCCATATCTTCATACCTTGATACCTAATCCTTAATGACTACCTTCTTATAGATTCCTTGAAGCAACACATAAACTTCTTGGACCAATAAAAACATCCTAAATAGGCATGAACAACTAGCATCAAACATGTTTATCATAATCCATCATAGCTCATATTAGCTCATAACACTATCCATGTATCAAATTATCAAATAGGTCTATGAGACCTCATTCTTTTCTATATACCTCTATCAAACATTGTTCATATGCATTATATGATCTTAATGTCACTTTGACATTCATCAAGCTTACTTGTCTTTATATGAAAAGACTCAATGCAACCAAATCTATAAATATTTTATACTCACTTTATTTTTATGGTTTCTTTGTATTTCTCAAAATTAGACCTCTATGGTCTCAATAATATATTAAATCTATCTTCCCATTATCTCATTGATCATGCTTACAAGATTCTGTCACCTTATTAGATCATTACATACTCAGATACATTATGTAGACATGAAACTTCACAATCAAGGAAAAATCACCCACCTTCTTTTCTTAGGCCTAAAATATCTTCATGTAATTCTATAGGAATGATTATCTTCAGAACTTATCATTTCACACTTTTATCAACACAAGACCATGGATCTTTATGAGTAACTTTATCTATCTCCAATGTCATTGGTCATATAGACCAAACTACAACCATCTTGATCAACAATTATAAGTCTTGCTTCTTAGACCTCATCATAAGCTCAAACATGCATCACAAACATGTCATAAACTAAAGGAAACATTGAAACCAACTTACCAAAATTACATTGAGCCCAACAAGACATAACAGAGTCAATAGCCTTATGAGAACATACCTTAGGTTTTGAAGACACTAAAATACTTAAAACCCTCATCTCACTATCTTATGAGTCTTAAGCTTATTCATCACTTTTGAGGTCAAAAATGATCAACAAAACTACTTATATAGGAACAAAATGACCCAAATAATACCTTAATTCACTTATTTAAATCACCTTAATGGACCAAAATATTTGTACAGCTCAAACAAGTCACCCATGTTTACCATTCACAAATGACCTTAAGAATATAGTCACTTTCATGATGAATTTCATTCACAAAATCACATTTCGTGATCTTCTTCAAATCATAGAATAAGACAACAATGATATATAAAAATGATACAATCCTTACAATATCAAACCAAGTGCTTTAGATAAATTTTAATCCACTTTTTTATTCTCTCAAGTTCACTAACATAAAACACATTCAACAAAAGTTGACTTTGACCCACATTAATTACAACTATACAGAATCTCAAAGAAAATTATCATCTGGAGTATGATCACCATATAATATAATAAAAATTTTCCTTTATAAACATCTTGATCTGACCTCTTCCATGATTTATACAAGTTATTCTTTGATCTTGGGTCCTTAATTCATACATAGTCAATTTGAATTTTTGAATTCCAACAGTTATTTTTTGGTCATAGATCCAAGACTCCAAATGAATATCTAGCTTCTCTTAGAAAGAATAATACATTTTTATTCACTTAAAAGGATCATCAAAAACATAATACCCTAACAAAAACCTCTATGACATCCTCATATCATCCTTTATCACTTTACAGACTTGCACACACTTTTTACACCATTCCTGATGCCCATATACAAGCATCCAATGTTAAACATGAAATATACTGAGAGGGTTGGGGTGAATTAGTATATTATATATATTTTACTTAATTTGATTTATTTAATTTAACCACTTAATCACACTTTCAAGATATGCAATAAAACTAAAACAATAACATGCACCACACGAGAGAGAGAGAGAGAGAGAGAGAGAGAGAGAGAGAGAGAGAGAGAGAGAGAGAGAGAGAGAGAGAGAGAGAGAGAGAGAGAGAGAGAGAGAGAGAGAGAGAGAGAGAGAGACCATATTTTTACGTGGAAACCCAAAGTGGGAAAAACCATGAAGAACAATCTCAAGTATATGAATGAACACCAACTCAAATTACAAAGTTTTCAAGTACCAACTTGTAGGAGCACCAACCCATAGGAGCACAAACCTCTTGTAAAGATTTGTGGGCACCAACCCACAGGAGCACTAAACCCTCTTGTATATAAAACACAACTATATCTCAATGTTGATTACTCAACAAATGATATAAATCTATAATATCTCCTAATTTTCTCTCCTCTTTTATTATATAAAATAATTATAAAACCATGCACTCTCTTGCATATTACAAATAGCTTCTTAAGCCTTTATTTATAGCTTTCCAAATGACCTTTGACATTCACACTTTATGACCCTTCAATCCTCATGGAAAATGGTGCCAAACTTGCATGACCCTTTGTATCCTTGCATTTAGAAATTTACATGGTGACTCTTCATAAGAAAATTCATCCTTTCCTCTTTTGTCTTTATCTTGGTGACTTTTCGTATTCCTTAAAATGTCTCTTCATGGAAAAATATGCCATACCCTCTTTTGTCTTCACATGGTGACTCTTGAAATTCCTCAAGATGAATCTTCATGAGAAAATGCATCCCATTCTTCTTTTGTCTTTACCCTGTGACTCTTTGACTTCTCCATAGGCCCTCTTTTGACTTATATGCAACCAAAAATATATTCGTTAATATTAAATAATATTAACACATATTAGCCAAGATATGAATATTAAAAACACAATGAAATGCTATGGGGCCTTTATCACCAATGCTATACCTTTGACATCAATGACAATATTTATAACAATCTCCCCCTTTGTTATTGATGGCAACCTCAAACTAAAACTGCCACATCTTGAAACCTGCACATACTACCATCTGAAAAACATGCAGTAACTCCCATTTACTATAGTAAATTATAGATATTTTTTCACTTGTATCAATACCTATACCTATACTTGTACCTATTTTTATTCCCTCCCCCTTTGACATCAATGGCAAAGGGCTTATCCTGGAGCTAACACTTAGCTCCCCCTCAATTGATGCTAATCCTCAATGGTAGGAAGTAAAATAAATTACTCCCAACTACTCTTGTAGATACTCAAATGTGTCTTTTGGTAGTGCATTTGTGAAAATATCTACAAATTTGCTCTGTAGTACTGATATATTCCATCTTAACTTATTGATTTTCAACTTGCTCTCTCAATAAGTGATATCTGATAAGATATTTTTTGTTCTTGAATGCATCACTAGATTCTTAGAAATATTAATAGAACTTATGTTGTCACAAAAAATAGAAATAGGTTCATTATATTTTACCTTGATAACTTCCAAAGTTTGCTTCATCCAAAGCACTTGAGTACACCACAATACTACTATAATATATTTTGATTCAGCTATAGAAAGTGATACTAAATTCTACTTCTTACTTAGCCATGATACTAAGCTATCATTGAGGAAGAAAGATCCTCCACTTATACTCTTTTTGCCATCCAAGCAACCTACCTAATCTGAATCTATATAAGCAACCAAAGTGAAATCTCTGCCTATGGGATACCACAATCCATAATCTAATATCCCCTTGATATATTTGAATATTCTCTTCACGAATTGAACATGACTATCTTTTGGAGCTGATTGATATCTTGCAACCCTACCTACTTAATGCATGATGTCTGGCCTTGATGCTATCAAATATAAATGACTACCAATCATAGATCTATACAAAGATTAATCTACAATAGGTGAATCTTCATCCTTTCTCACCTTATTTCTTATACTCATTGTTGTGCCAACTAGTGCACAATCCTCAAAACCAAATTTCTTAGAAATTTCCTTGGCATATTTACTTTGAGATATGAAAATTCTTTTATCTGACTAAAATATTTGTAACCCTAATAAAAATGACAATTATCCAAGCATAGACATCTCAAATTATTTTTGCATTTTATCATAATAGTCTTTTATCATCTTTTCAATGCTTCCTCCAAAAATGATGTCATCAACATATACCACAATAATAAATCTATGCTCACCTTCTATTTTGATGTAGAGATTACTATCAACAAATTCTCTCTTGAAACCTTGATCTTGTATGTACTTATCAAGTCTTGCATACCAAGCTTTGGGAGCTTGTTTCAATCCATATAGTGCTTTATTCAATCTTCATACATGGATACTAACATTTGAGATAATAAATCCCTCAAGCTTCTCAATGTAGACCTCTTCTTCTAGATTCCTATTTAGGAAGGCAAATTTAACATCCATCTAAAACACTATGAAATTTTCAAACACTGCATATGCAAAAAACATTCTAATAGCCTTTGGCCTTGCCACTAGTGCAAAAGTTTCTTCAAAATATATTTTCTTAATATGAGCATATCTTCTACATACTAATATTGCTTTATTCCTAGTCACTTCTCCATTTTCATTCAACTTATTTTTGTAAACCCATTTTATACCTATCACATTGTGATATTTTAGTCTAGGCATTAATTCCCAAGAATCATTCTTTTTTATCTAATTTAAGTCTTCATCCATTACCTTAACTCAATGCTTATCATGTCTAGCTTTTGAAAAAGTTCTAAGCTAAATTTTGGATAACAAAGAGAAATTAACTTACTCAGATTCACTTACTATCATTTTTATGGTATGAATTCCTTCATTTATGTCTCCGATGATGTCACTTTTATTATGATTTCTTTGGACATATTTGGATGGGGTTTTGGTGTCCTTTATCTCTTTATTCTCATCTTCATCTAATTCTTTAAAATATTCCTCTTCAATGATTTAGGAATGTCTATTAGATCACTGATTCTTTGTGCTCCATCTTCTTCTATCCTGACACTTGCACTTTCAACTATTTTATTCGTTCTTTTGTTATAACATTTATAAGCTTTATTTTTGAAAAAATAACCAATAAATATACATTCATCTTCTCTAGATTCAAACTTACCCATTTTTTCATCGATTTTCTTTATGAAGCATCTACTACCAAAAACTTTGAAATAATCAACTATTGTTAGTTTATCTTTCCATAGCTCATAAGGAGTCTTGTCACTATTGAATCTCAACAATGCTCTATTCTAAATATGCAATGCTATAACAACTACCTCTCTCCAATATTTATTTGGTATCTTAGATTCATTTAACATTATCCTCACCATCTCTTGAACTATTCTCTTACTCCATTCAACTACTCCATTTTGCTATGGAGTTCTAACTATCGAATACTGTCTCTTTATTTCATGGTTCTTAAAAAACTCAATAAATTGATCTGATATGAATTATTCTCCTCAATATGATCTTAGACACTTAATATTAAAATTGGTTTCATTCTCAATTAATGCTTTGAATGCTTTGAAATGTCTGAAAGCTTCTAATTTTTCTTTAAAAATATTACCCAAGTCATACATGAAAAATCATCAACAAACAATATGAAATATTTCTCACCTTGAGTAATTTGAGTTATCATAAGTCCACACAAATTAGTGTGAAAAATCTCTAACATCTGAGTGTTTGATTACTCTTTTGTTTTGAACCACCTTCTTGCCTACTTTCTATGTTGGCAAGGTTCACAAAGCATGTTGGATGGCTTTGTAATATTTGTAATATTTTTGACTGCTTGCTTCTTGCTGATATTGATAAAATTGTTAGAATTTATGTGTCTCATTCTCCTATGTCATAGCTAACTTTATCCAATCTTATTCAAACAACATATTTGACCTTTGATTCCTGATAACATATATAAATTATTACCTGTTTTATAAGCATTTGTAACCAACACATCTAAATCTTTAATCCTAATTTCACAACCTTTTGCATAAAAATTTAATTGTGTGCTTCTGATCACAGATTTGACTTACACTCAAAAGATTATGCTTAAAACCTTCTACATACAAAACATTTTCAATTTTCATTCTACCATTATCCAAACTTAGTGTACCTTTTTTGGTAATTCTGGTAGTAGTATTATCTCTAAATTTCACTATGCCACCATTGATCTTCTTCAAGGTTATGAACTTTATATTATCTCCTATCATGTGACTCGAACATCCACTATTAATGAACCATGGCTTTTCTTTATTTATTACATGCAAAGCTGTCTGTACCAACATAGATTTTTTAGGTTGTTTCTTCTACCATGAACCTATCTAAACTTTCTTCTTGATGAATGGAGCCTTGAAACTCTGGTCTTTCTTGACTGACTTAAACATGCTTCCCCAATACCAAGCTATGTTTCCAAAGTTGTTTCACTTGTAACATATTATAGCCTCTTCATTAAAGCTTGATAGAGGAGCAAAATAGTTGTGGCTTTTGCTTGACTCTGCATGAGATTCTTTCTCCTTATTTCTGAAATTGTTAGCCCTTTTTTGACATTTTATTTTCTTATGACCATATCCATTACAATAAAAATACTAACCATAAAAATATGACCTGTTTGTGTATCTCTGACCTCATTGTCTTTTGTAGCTCTATTCCTTCTAGCCTTCTTTATTTGAGATGTCCTCTGTATTCTTAACTTCTTCCCTTTTTATTTCCTCTTTTGTAAGAGCTTCAACATAGCTCTTTCCTTTTTCTGTGTTAACCTTATCTGTGAAAGTAGTGGCCTCCCCTTTTTCTTTTTCAAATCTGACATTTGTCTTATCTAAAATTGATCTTTGACTTTCTAATATCTTATTCAACATATTAGTGTTATTCTCAAATTTTGAATCATTGGCTACTCTATCATTGATTGCTTTATTTATTTTCTCAAGATCTGCTTTTAAAGAAGCAATTTCAATAACATACCTTTGACATTCTTTACTTACTTTTTGAAAATGTGTCGTTAGATTTTTTCATTCTTTTTGGCTTCTTCAAAGTGTGTTTGTAGATCTTCAATTGTTTCTTTTGAATCTTTTTCATTTTTCTTGATTTAGAACTTCAATCTTTGATTCTTCTTCTCAAGACCTTTTAACTCTTCTAAGGCACAAATGAGTTCTCCTTCTAGATTCACTTTGGCTTCATCTTATTCTTTTTCTTGATCATCTGTACTTTTTATTGTAGAGGCATCTTTATGTATGGTCATGAATAGAATCTCTTCTTCTTCTGAATCACTGACTCCACTATCTTCGGTTGAGCTAAGATCTTTAGATTACAAACTCTGCTTATCAAATCCCTTCTTGAATTTTCCTTTGAAATTCTTCTTTTCTGTAGACTTTCCTTCTTCATTGTCACAATTATCCTTATTTGGGCACTTAGCTACAAAATGTCTAATCTTTCTACAATTAAAACATTTCAAAGGTAATTTTTTTTGATATTTACCTATGCCCTTTTTTGGCTTGTGAATAAATAGAGCTTCATTATCATCTTTATCATCTCTAGAACTGTCACTTGATTCTTGAATCTTAGCCTTCTCTTTCTTTCATGTCTTGAAAGCAACTTTTCTCTTTAAGGGTTTCTCTTATTTGGTCCACATCTCATATGCTGTAAGAATACCATGTAGCTCATCCATCTTTAGTTTGGCTAAATTCTTCATCTCTTCAATTGTTGAAAGTTTTGCATCATATCTCAATGGTAGAGATTTCAAAACTTTTTGTATCATGATTAATTCTTCTAACTTTTCTCCAAGACCTTGAATTTGATTAACTATTTGATCAACTCATAAAAGATAACTTGCTATATTTTCTTCCTCTTCTATCTTTAAACTCTCAAACTATCTTCTAAAAGTCTAAAGCTTAGCTTGCTGAACCTTTCTATCACCTTTATAAATATTCTCAAGCTTTACCCAAGTTTCATGAGCATATTTAAATTATATAAATTTAATAAATTTTGATTCACATAAAACACATAAAATAGCATTTAAAGCTTTATCATTATTTTCACTTGGCTTTTTTTCCACCAGAGTAGTTACAAGTGTTTATGCTCTTCATATTCCTCCACCATTGCTTGTCAAATGTTGAATCTAAGGGCCATCGAATAATTCCTCATCGTTATACTCCAAAAATCATAATTTGTCCCATCAAACAAAGGTGCCTTATTTTTAGAAAAACTTTCATGTGATCTAGTCATCGTGCTTTCCCTAATTTACCTTTAAGCTATAAATTTTTTTAAAAAGGAACCTGCTTTGATACCAATTGTTAAGCATGAAATATACTAAGAGGGGGGTGAATCAATATATTATATATCTTTTAATTAATCTGATTTCTTTTCTTTAACCAATTAATCACACATTCAAGATATGCAATAAAACTGAAATAATAACAAGCACCACACGAGAGAGAGAGAAAGACACTAGATTTTTATGCAGAAACCCAAAGTGGGAAAAACCATGAAGAAAAATTTCAAGTATATGAATGAACACCAACCCAAATTACAATGTTTGTAAGTACCAACTTTTAGGAGCACCAACCTCTTGGCCGAGCACCAACATAGTAACTATTTGTGAACACCAACCCACAAGAGCACTAACCCCTTGCAAAGATTTATGGGCACCAACCCACATGAGCACCAACCCCTCTTGTGTATAAAACATAACTATCTCTCAATGTTTCTTACTCAACAAATGATAGAACTCTACAATATCTCTTACTTTTCTCTCCTCTTTTCTTATATAAAATAATTACAAAACCATGCACTCTCTTGCATATTAAAAATGGCTTCTCAAGCCTTTATTTATAGATTTCTAAATGACCTTTGTAATTTAACCTTTTTGACCCTTTAATATTCATAGAAAATGATGCCAAACTTGCATGACCCTTTGTATCCTTACATTTGAAAAGTCACATGGTGACCCTTCATAAGAAAATGCATCTTTTCCTCTTTTGTCTTTATCTTGGTGACTTTTTATATTCCTTATAGTGTCCCTTCGTGGAAAAATACACCATACCCTATTTTGTATTCACATGGTGACTCTTGGAATTCCTCAAAATAACTTTTCATGAGAAAATGCATCCCATTTCTCTTTTATCTTTATCCCATGACTCTTTGACTTCTCTAAGGGCCCTCTTTTGACTTATATGCAACCAAAAATATATTCGTTAATATTAAATAAATATTAACACACATTATCTAAGTTATGAATATTAAAAACACCATGAAATGCTATGGGGCCTTTATCACCAATGCTAGACCTTTGACATCAATGACAATATTTCCAACATCCAAGTGGTAAACTTGTCAGATATATGTGACCTTATTCTCTGTTGTAGATCTATTATCAAAATTTTATGACAAATATGATTGAGTAAGATTATTCTTTATCAATTTTTTACTATGAATAATTTGTCAAGATCCTCATACATGGCTTATCCTAATTCTCCTATCCCATGGAGTCTTGAAAACTTTATTCATACCAATCATGTCATATACCCTTATATCTCATGAAGGCTTAATCAAACTTCATAACATAAATAAGTATCATCAACATAATTTGATCTTTAACATTCCTTGCTCATTCATGAAGCTTCATAGACTCAAATTAGCTCCTTTAGTTTTATGATCAACTCAATCTTCTCTTACAGACCTCTACCTTTATAGATACAAATCACATGATCATAGGTCATAACTTAGATCACTTAATAATATCTTCATGAAAAAACAAAGTCAAACATGCTCTTTAGAGTCCTTATAGACTATCAACTTAGGTTTGATATTTTAATTAGATTCCAAAAAATCCTTTTAATCTTCCAAATGGTACCTTTGACATTATTTCAACTCTTTAGACAACTCTGGAAGCACCATCAGTGTAAACAAGATGAACATTATCCTCATCACACTTTATGCTACTTAAGATCACCTATAGGCTATCAATCCTCATACAAAGGTACATATCTAATTAAAATTGTTAGAATTAGATACTGAGGTTTGGGGTGAATGAGTTTCATAAAAATAACTATTCAATTTCATTCATAATTCTAAGAAGCATTCATTCACATAAAGATCAAAGCATGCATAAACAACCACATGAGCATATCACAAGAAAACATAAGATATATGTGGAAAAACCTATTAGGGGATAAAATCCATTGAAAAATACATATGGAATATAGCCTTATAATGTCAATATCCAAAATTTAGTGAAGCACCAACTTCACAAGGAACTCCAATCCCTACCTAGTTGAGCACCCACTCAACTAGTCTTCTGTAAGCTCTATCTTGCAAGGAGGATCCAACACCCTAGGTAGATTAGAACCAACCAAGTAACCTATGATATATAATAATATTATAAAACCTATTTATAATCTTAAACTGATGATGACCTCCTTTGTTTGCATTATTTACCCTTCAAACTCACTTAAACAACCTTTTAGGCCTTCTTGCTCAAATTGCCTCTTCTAGGCTCATTACGTCCATTGACTTGATAATGTTAGATAAAAATGTATAATTATATTCTCCCTCTTATGGTAATAAATTACCTCAAAGGCTCTCTCCTTGGCTTGAATCCTCTCTTCTCTAACTTGCCCAAATAGGGCTATCAGGCCTTGCCTTTATACCACACACTTGCTTTCACCCATATAGATCAACCAGGATCCTTATCACACTTTTATTATAATTGGAATATGTCATATAAAATTTAAAAAAATTGAAAAAACCATCACTTTGGTCAGCCATTTCCTTTAAGGGCCAAATCTTTCATTAGGTCTAATAGAGACTTAAAGATATTATGTCTACTTCAAGGCACACATTACACTTAAACTCTTTGAAACATATTTTACTACTACTAATTCATGAAAAAATTATAATAAATCTAAAATATACCATTTATTAGTCTTACATAATTCCATAACATTTTAAAGTCCAACTCACCACTTGATCCAAGCTATTAGGCCTACTTGCCATTAGCCCTTCTCACTACCTGGAAGTTTATCTTATATAAATAAAGTATAAAACCAAATATTTATTATAAAAATATGATAAAAATTTATAAATATATCATTAATGACTTTAAAAAACTCTCCATTTCCTTTAGACATCACCAAATAGGCTCCAATCACCCTTAAACACCTCTACAAGAGGCTCACTCCGTTCTGCCAGAAAGTTCAAAAACACAGTCAAACATCTTTGACATTTAACACTTAATTAGTGACAAAACAAGTATTTAAAATCATTATTATGAAAATTTGAGACGTATATCACAAATAAATGATCATTATATCCTTAAAATCTTGCTAAAATAGCTCAAACTTACTTTTGTAATATGACCACTCAGAAACTGTCTGTAGCATATAAACACAATCATATAGAATGCTAAATTTACTAATTAAAATTATGATTAAAATGCTCCTAATAAAAAATAATAGTTTATATGTGGTCTCTATATCATTCCAAAATGTATATATATCAATCTTTAGAGATAATCATTGGTCTTACAGACCAATCTCTCAGGTTATTCTCTCACTATCTTAACATAACTTAATAAGCCATTTTGGCTTCCACATATTAACACCTTAGATTAAATTAAAACATTAAATAAAGATTATATATTTAATTAATATGTCAAAAAACATTAAAAAATATATTTTATGCATTGAATCTTATCATAGAGTCTTAAACTCTTTATCTCACCTAGCATACTTTTAGTAGTCATCTTGGCTCAAAACACAGTCATGGTGAACATGACTTCTCACACATATATGAACACAACCAAGAACATATAATGTATTTATATGATCAAAAATAATTATAATAACATCTCAAATCACAAATATGTAGAGGTAAAATGGAAAATATAGACCCAACTGATCAAACTTTAAACCTCACTCTTTCATTGTCCATCTTCATTAGACATGCCATCTTGAGAGCAATTTATTTCTTATGTATGGGAATATTAAACACTTAAAAACTAGGGGAAAATGAGGTATGGGTATTTAAAAAATACCCAAAACCATTTGATCAATTCTTATTCATCTACAATGCATCCCTAAACACTTTCTCACTCTAGCTTGATTTTTCTCACTATTTTCACTGTCTAGCAGTTTTAAGATAGGTCATATTCCATTAAAAAAATGATTAACATAGAGAATATTTATTTCCAAAATAAAACTATGAACATCAAGAATTAATCGTGGCATTCAACCTTCATTAACTTTCATGCATTGATTTTGTCAACCTTTCTTGTAGCATTAATTTCTTTAAAAATAAGTAGTTTTCTATAGCTTCTTCTCACTATCCTGACACACCAATACCACTTGGAGATGAATAGAGGAGTCATATACAACATACAGTCATCATAATTGATCAATCAAACCATTTTGGGCCATTTGTAACAAGATATATTCAATTGGGTCACTATAAGGGTTTTGAGAGGGTTTTGGACCATGTTACATTCTTAACAAATGTTCATATAGATATTTACCTTAAACCAATTTAAAATTCTTGGAAAACATTATTAGGACCATGTGACATCTCTCGCAAAAGGCTCATATTACAATTCACAAGTCACATGTGCCAATAAAAATCAAAAGTTCCTTCTTAGGCTTAGAACTCTTTATTCTGCATGTAGAGGAGACCTTCCAACATGTTTTCTTGTTTTATCCTTCAACTGAGGACTTGAAACCTGGTCAAAACTTTTGAAATACCTTTTAAAACCTAATTACATGTGTTATACCATCTTGACAAATCACTTTGACTCTTCATTAGGCCACCCTAGGTCTATATGCATGTTAGGTCTAGAACCACCAAACATACTTGGATTTTGAAAATGTATTGAAACCTATTTCATTTATATCAAAAACTCATTAATATGTTATATGTAATTATGCCATACTCTCAGGATTCTAAGTTTGATCATATAAGTCACAAAATACTTACCTCAATAAGCTACCAAGCCTATTCCTTCATGCTAGGCTTTGTTTACAAGGACTAGACCTCAAACATGACCTTCTTACCATTGCAGATGAATTTTTTAGTTTATTCACATGTTCAAACACATTATCATATGTTTTTATACTTCAATACATAACTTCAATCTCATAAAACATTGTATCACCAACATTAGGCTTTTACAAGTCATGTCCATGCTCAAGGAACTAGGTCATCAACCAGACTTGATATGCACCTGCACCATACCACTTTGAGATCATTAAGACACCTAATGTATCTCATTAATAAATTTTAGATATCTAAGATAGGTTCATAAGCATATCTTATTATATACCTTTGACCAAGTCTCCTTAGACCATATAAATCACTACCTAATGACTGAGTTAGCCTTCTTTAAACATACAAGACCTCACACATCCTTTGACATAAATGACAACATTAATGATATAAACATACAAATAGGAGCATACCTCAATAGTTTTATGGTTGTAAAGATATAATGGAGTTGAATAGATATTAAACATAGAGATTTAACACTCAAATGGTTGGGAATGGTCAGTGGATATTTATTGGAAAACAGAGTGTTTGGAGTTACAAAACTCCAACACAAAAGAGAATTTGAGGAGAGACTAAAAAGGAGTGAAAGAAATAAACTAACAAAACCAAATAACTAAACTTATAACAAGTAGAGGATAGTTATATATTATGGATTTGTTAGCCTTGAAGTGCCTTGAAGTTGAGTGTGAGTTAATTAGAAGCCTGTAACAAAATGGGTAGAATAACGATAATTAAATCCTCATTATTAAGGTGATGAATCACTTCGTGATCTCAAGATTGGTTTCTTGGTTGAATCTACATCTTGGATTCACATAAGAGTTCTGGTTCTTGCTTAAAATGATTTAAACTCTTGAGCAAGGGTCTTAGGGTATCCTTAAGTAACTGACATCAATCCTAGTCAACTGACATCAGTCAAGGGATGACTGACATTGGTTAAGGTGGAAATGGTCTAACTTCATAGAAATAGTATTTTTCACTTAAGTTTGGCAATTAAGACCATTAGAAGTGGTTTGAGCTCATTTGAGGTAGCATGGGCATGCATGAACAAATAGTCTAGGAGGTTAGGACTTTAAATACTAAGGTAAGAAATGGTCTTAAGACTAGGTGTTGCTAAGTTAGCCATGGGTTTAGTTAGGGTGAGGTGTAAATAAGATTTACTACTAAATGTGTGTAAAGGGGAAAACGGGTGTTTTTAAGGGGTTTAAGAAGTGTTCTAGCCTAATGGGACCAAGGAGTCAAAAAAAGTGTTTTACAACATCTAGAACCATTGGTGTGGTTTTTTAGTGCCTACAGTCGTGTTTAGAGATGGTTTGAGAATTAGTATTCTCTTTTGATATATATTTGTTCTAAGGATAAATATATATATAGGTTAAATTACATCACTTTTCTTTTCTTTCTTGTTAAAAATGAAATAATGCTATATTATTTTTTAAAAATGTTACATGTTATTCAAAAAAGAGTAAGTAGTATGAAAACACTTCTCAATTCCAACAAATTAAGACAAAATTTAAATATGTTTAGGTATAAAAATTCCATATATTCAAATACCAAAACATTGAAATAGAAGAAACCAAACACTTAAACAACCATCACAAAGAGACAAATCATAGGTGGTTCCCATTCATTGGGTTTACCCCAATAAATATCCAATGGGTCATATCCCTTAGGTAAGAGATCCCACATAATGTTTATGTTGTTCACTTCCTTTGCATTATATTTAATGCCATCTTGAACTCTATCCAGATCAACTATGGGGGTAAAATTACTAGGGCAAGACATGGAAACTTTTTAAGATGAGGAATAGGAGTCCAATCATCATAATGTGTAAGAGGAAGATCCCAATCGACACACTATATCAAAGAAGGAAAATGCGTATACAATAGAGACGACCTAGATCAACTATGAGTGTAACAACAAGAATGACTCCTTCTATTGCCTACCCTTTGTATACCTTCCCTATAAGGTGAGGAAGGGGCACATGGGCATCTTTGCAAGAAATATTACCCCAATGGTCTAGAAGTGTTTAGACATGGGTCAATTCTAGAGCCACCTTATTTTTCTAAACATGGATTTGAATACACACATTTGAAATAACCATTGTGTTTCTATATGTAAAAAATTATGGATTAAATGTAGATTTATAAAATCATGTTGCATTTCTATCTTTATAAATAAAGAATATGATTTTGACTCTAACAAATATGCCAAATATGTGTGTATCTTGTAGGTTACATAACCCAGTCACCAATAATAATGTTTTTCTAGATGAAGGACCTAAGATGAATGTGTTTGAAGAAGTCATGTATCTAATTATACACCAACTGATATTTAACACAAAATGAAAACAAGTGCATGAGAGTCTTAGTGTGTCCACACAAAAGGAACTTACGCTAAGGAATGCCTAAATCAATAAGAAAGTGACCTAAGGGCACTCTCTAATATAGAAGGCACCAAGAAAAGTGTACTAGTTTTGGTTATGGGATGGAAATCTATTTTTTTTGAAACTTTTTATTCCTAGAATGGATAGCAAACTGAAGAGAACATTGGGCATTGACCTTGTCAACCATTGGAAAATTGGGTGAAAACCATTCATATCCCTTGTTTGGATTATAATGTAGAAAGGAAGCTTCCACATACCACTTCTAGTCCATCCACCAAGGCTTCTCAGACATAATAAATTTTTTGTGTAACATTTCCAAAGGAGTCACATCAATAACCTCTTGGTATGATTATTTGTGTTTATTGTTCAAATAAATTTAATTTTAACTTCAAACCAAGAAAGCTAAGTCCTAACTGGTTTTCAAAAAATATCTTTCACTATGCATATACCTCTTCTAAAAATATTGAGAGCATGTAAACATGACACATATACAAAATAAACATCATGGAAATTGATGATAGAAGACCATCAAAGAGAGGTATGGTTTATAGAAAGCCTTTTGAAAATATTGAGAGCATGCAAACATGGCACCTATGAAAAATGAATGTCATGGAAATTAATGATAAGAGACCACCAAAGAGAGCTATGGTTTATCAAAAGGCCATATTGAAACCCATTCCTATTCTAAATAAACCAAGGTTTGATTTTTTCCCAATCTTTCAAAATTTTTTTGATGATAAGACCCAACAAACTTTATTGGGGCACATAGAATGAGAATGTTATGAAATCCTAAGCCCTTCCAATTTGAGCACCCATAAGAAAAACCCTTAGTAGTGCAATGACAAAGTATAATTTCCCATGTCTCATCCCTTTTAATGGCTTGAATAATCCATTTTGTGCATAGATAAATGCCACATGGAGGATAATGTGGGGAGACAATGGTACTCCTAACTACCTGATAAAGACCTTTCCCATGGTCTGAACTGGCCCAAAGAAAAACTCTGAGCAATTTTTCTAATTTTTTGTAAGATGTTTTAGAAGGGGCACAACAAGATAAATAATAAGCATGAGTTGTATAGAGAACTTTATAATAAATTTATATTTTTTCCCCTGAATAAATTTGTTTAGTGATCTAATATGTGAGTTTATTCTCAACCTGATCAATAACATAATACCCAAGATGAGAAAGGCTAATTTGAAATGCAAAAGGACTAACAAAAATAAAAAATATTTATCCATGTTGAATCCAATTCTAATCATATATTTTTAGCCAAGGAGGGGAAGGGTAGAAAGGATTATATGTAGAATTGATTCTTTTTCCATCAAATACTAGACCTGAGAAAAGGAAATAAATATCAATATTTCAAATCACACTCCATGAACCATCATCATGATAAGAGGAAAAAATGACCAATTTTCAGGCTTAGGTATTCCATTTTAATATATTATCAATGAAGTGTTGTGATGTTGGGTAGTTAGGAGTGTTAAATCTTAGAAAAAGTTAAATTCTAAAATTGTAGAAAACTTAAAATGAAAAATTATAGAATAATTAAAAATTAAACAAAAAATAAATATTTAGATTTTAAATTTAAATTTTATATTAATTGAGATAGGAGGTAAAAAATATTTATTAATGAAATAGAACAAATAAATTAATTTTTATTTAAAGGCGAGAGCTAGGTATAAAGAAAACCTATGATAACATGAAACAACCTACTCTTATAAGTAGAGTATACAAAATTGATCGTTATTGTGGGATGTCATATATTGGGCAGACAAGTAGCTCTATCAACATGAGGATCACTGAACATGTTGATATAAACACAAAAAGGTTTGTTAAGTTGACCTTAGTTGAACATTCCTTCAAAACTCAACATCACATTTGTACTGAGGATACCAAGGTTCTATCTATAGACGATCACTACTTCAAACATTGTCTAAGGGAAGCAATAGAAATTTTCAAGTATAATAATAACCTCAACAAAGATGATGGTCTAGAATTAAACCAATCTTGGGGACCAATTAAAATTAATTTAAAAAATAATGATTTAAATTTGGGTAATTTATTTCTTTTTGAATCATTTCATTTTCCCAACTAATGGTGTCAACTTAGTTCTCTGGATGGTTGAGTTATTGCCCCTTCTTGCTTCCTTACTTCATTCTCTTGTCTTTCTTATTATCAAAATTTTTATTTATACCTAGCTCTTACCTTTTAATAACAATTAATTTAATTATTCTATTTCATTAAAAAATATTATATAAATATGTTTACCTTCTATCTCAATAAATAGATATTAACATTTAAAATTTAAATATTTAATATTTAATTTTTAGTCATTTTTAAATTATTCTATTTTTTTTTAATTTTTAATTTGAAGTTTTATACAATTTTAGAATTACCTTTTTCTAAGATTTAACTCTTTCAACTACCCAACATCAACGATAATATATTTAAATGGAATACCTAAGTATGCAAATTGATCATTTTATTCTCTCATCTTGATGATGGTTCATAGAGTGTGATCCAAAATATTGATTAAAAAAACATTACATGATTTTAACCAAAAATATTTAAAAATTTACTTCATGGTCTATGGAAATACTATCTCTTTGAAATATCAAGACATTGCATGTCATGTTTGATATTATTTTCTTCCTAAATAAGGAAAGAATCATCTGTAAAATATCTAGTAACAAGCTAAGCAAAATTATACAAAGGAAGGGAGACACCTTTGAAAAGGCCTTCAACTTTAGAATTTGTTAATAGGTAGCCAAAAATTTATGAAACCAACACATACAATGTGGGGGCAAGAGGGAAACCTTGTCTAATAGAGTGAAATAATCCAAAATTATATAAGCGTAAACCATTTATTGAGAGATAAATTGAGACATCTACAATATTATATGAACCATTTATAGAAAATTAAGATAAAAACCCAACGCCTACAACATTTTCAAAATAAATGGCCATTCAATACAATTATAGGCTTTATCAAATTCAAATTTATTGAACAATGTTGGTTCATTAGACATGAGTGTCCATTCTATATCTTCCTAGATTATAATTATGTTTTATATGTATATGTATATATGTGTGTGTGTGTGTCTAGACACACACACACACACACACATATATATATGCATACATACACGTCTTTCAAGTCTACCATTATTTTAGGTCTACCATTTAGGGAATCAAGCCAACCTATAAACCCTTCTTTAGGCTAGTGAAAAAGTTAGAATTTATCTCCAACCCTGACATGGATCGAGCCACCTTTTGGAAGCAATTAGGTCTCCCTTACATTACCTGAATAGAGCCTCTAACCCTTTCTTAGTCTGATCAACCAACCACTTCTATTGACCAAACTCTTACCATATCTACCCAAACAACCAAACCCCCTAGCCAACCAACTAAGACCACCACAAAACTGACCAACCCCCAACCACTTAAGCCAACATAGACCTAAGTAGTTAAGTCTTCTCTTATCATCCCAACTAGATGTTGAGTACGGAGCCATTTGGGGATATCACATGACCATATAAATAAATTTTGGGGGCCTAAAGAGATCCAAGGATGTGGGGGGCATAATTTTCATTTTCTCCACATGTGATTGGAATATTCTTTGTATTCCTAATTTCTATGTATTCCATATTTCATAGAGTTAGTTGTTAGATGCCTTTTCCCATGTTGACTTCCTATTTTTAAGAAGCTAGTTGTTTTTTGGAAAAGGTAACTCTTTCCTTGTTGAGTGGAGTTGGTTGTGATCACATGCTTTTTGGAAAATGTGCCCTTAGAAGGTGGAGAGATGAATATGGTGAATTCCTCCTTGGGAGAGACTTTGGATAAGCTTGATCAGGTGGAGGAGGGTTGTCACATGTTGGATAATGCCTATATTGGATAATCATTGCACATTTACTCATTTTATGGATTTTCTTCATTTTATTATATATACAGGGTATGGTGTGGCCTTTAGAGGTTGATGGTTTATTTGTAGGGTGTGGCTTTGAGGATCAGAGTCAAAGTGCAGGTGTTTTTCAAAGTGTAGGTGTTCATTATAGGGTGTGGTTTAACAACTTGTGATATACAACATTGTGCAAGTGTAGGTGAAAGTGCAAATTTTTATGTAGCACTTTCTATAGGAGATTTTTATATCTCTATGAGAGTTTGCTGTAATCTTGTTTTAGATTACTAATTTATTTGAAAACTTTCATTGGTGGATGTAGCCCACATTGGGTGAACCACGTTAAATCTGTGTTATTATTATCTTGCTATCATTTATGATTTCATATTTATGGTGAATTAAGGAATGTTTTTGTGATACATTTTTTTACATAGATTTAGATTTGGTTTATGGTAATAGTAGATCTAGATTGAAGTGTTTTATTCTTAAAAATTGGTATTAGAGTTATTAGTTTATATGTTTTGCTGAAGTGGTAAATCAAAGGAAGGCTATTATCTTGAGTGGGAACTATGGGAGAAGAGATCAAATTTAGAGTTGATAAGTTTGATGGTAAGTATTTTGGTTTGTGGAAAATGTAGATGGAGGATTACCTATATCAGAAGGAGCTACATCTCCCCTTAGAGGAGAAAGTAGAATAACCTGTAAGTATGAGTGATGTAGATTGGTCATTAATTGATAGGAAGGCATTGGGAGTCATTCAATTATGCCTTGCATCTTATATTGAATATGATATTTCTAATGAGAAAATCATAAAACATATCATGGATAAATTTGGAAATTTGTATGAGAAACCTTTAGCTTCTGATAAGAATTTTCTTATGAAAATATTGTTTAACATGAAAATATTTGAGAATGGTTCAATAACTAATCATCTAAATGATTTTAATATGGTTATAAGTATGCTCACTTTAGTTGGAATTAAGTTTGATGATAAAGTTAGAGTTTTACTACTTTTATGTTCTTTGCCTAATAGTTGGGATAGTTTGGTTATGGCTGTGAGTAATGCAGTCGCTACCAAGGGAAGCTTGAATTTTGAGGATGTTGTAAGTGTGATCCTTAGCAAGGAGATGTGAAGGAAAAACACTAGTGAATCATATTTAGGTAATTATTTATCCATTGATATTAGAGGGAGGTAAAAGGACAAGATTAAAGGCAACTGAAGAAAGTAAAAAGGTAGATCTAAGTCTAGATCTAGATCCAAGATGATATGCTGGCATTATGGGAAGAGTGGACACTTACAGAAGGATTGTTTGTCACTTCAGGATAAGAATACCAATAAGGAGGAAATGAATGAGGTAAATGTGACATCAGGTAAATCATGTCAAGATTCCTTAATTCTTTCTATGGATATATTTTCTAAGTCTTGGGTATTAAATTTAGGGGTTTATTTTCATGCCACCCCACATAAGCATTATTTTACTGATTATGTTCAAAAGAATCTAGGACATATATATCTTGGTGATGATGAACCATGTGAGATAGTAGGGAAAGGTTGTGTTTGAGTTAAGATGTAGAATGAGAACACATGGATCCTTAAGTATGGTATACACATGCCTATGTTGAGATGGAATTTGGTTTAAGTGGGGCAATTGGGTAGTGAGGGATATTCAATATTGTTTATTGCAGATTCTTGGAAAGTTACCAAAGGTGCTCTTATGATTTTTAGAGGTAAGAAAGTTGGTAATTTGTATTTGAATAGTAGTGTTGATTCTATTGATTTAGTTATTATAGATGGACATGAAACTATGTGGCACTACAAGCTCAATCATATGAGCCATAATGGTATGCAAATCTCAAAAGATAAGTTGCCTGGATTGAAAGATCTAGATCTAGACTTTTGTGAGAATTATATGTATAGGAAATAAAAGTGGGTTAAGTTCTTGAAGGTTGGACCCACAAAGAAAGATCACATGTTAGATCTAGTACACTCAGATGTATGGGGAAGATCACAAGTTAGATCTGGTATACTCAGATGTATGGAGACCAGCTCAGGTATCGTCTATTGGTGGATCTAATTATTATGTTAATTTTATAGATGATGCAACTAGAAAAGTTTGGGTTTATTTCATTGAAAAGAAATTTGATGTATTTGACACTTTTAAGAAGTTGAAGGTCTTGGTTGAGAATGAAACAAGTCTCAAGTTGAAATGTCTCAAATCAGATAATGGAGGTGAGTATTGTAGTAATGCTTTCTTTGATTCTTGTTCTAACAATGGAATCCATAGGCAAAGGATAGTTCTAGGAACTCCATAATAGAATGGGGTATCTGAAAGGATGAATAGAACAATAATGGAATGTGCTGGGATCATAAGGTTACATGTAGGGTTGCCTTTATAGTTTTGGGTAGAAGTAGTTTGCATGTCAGTATATTTGATTAATAGAGGACCTTTTATGCCTTTGGATGGAGGCATTCTAAAACAAGCTTGGTATGGTAAGAATGTTGATTATTATTTTTTTAGAGTCTTTGGATGTGAGGTTTTTTATCTCATTAAGAAAGAGGATAGGACCAAGCTAGAGGCTAAATCAGAGAAATGAACATTTGTTGGTTATGGTGAGGATGAGTTTGGTTTTAATTTATGGATCATCAAAGATAGGAAAATATTTCAATTTAGAGATATAGTCTTTAATGAAAAAGTCATGCATAAGGATCAATTGCAGGAACATAAAGAGTACATAATATTGGATGACATTGTGGATGTCAAAGTGTCCAAGGATTCAATTTAGGAACCTTCTACACAAGGACCCAAAACTCCTATGGTAAGAAGAGAACCTAAACATTTTTCTCCTTTGAATTTTTTATTACTCACTGATAATGGAGAACTAGAGTGTAATGAGGAAGCAATGCAGGTAGATGCCAATTTGAAGTGGGAACAAGCCATGGATGAGGAACATAGATCTCTCATGGAGAACCAAACATGGGATTTGGTTAGGATACCTAAGGTAAAGAGTGTATTCCAAATAAGTGGATCTTCAAGATCAAAGAAGAAGATGAAGGGAGAAAATGGTATAAGTCTAGGATGGTGGTCAAGGGGTTTGCATGAAAACTGGGTATTGATTTTGATGAGATTTTCTCTCATGTTGTAAAAATTACTTATATTAGGACTATTATTGGTTTAGTTGTAGTTGATGATTTGCACTTAGAACAGTTAGATGTGAAAACTACTTTTTTTCATGGTGATTTGGATGAAGTGTTGTCTATGAAGCAACCATATGGTTATGAGATCTATAGACACTTAAAAACATCCCTTACATCATTTTTAAGGTCATATCACCATGACCTGGCTCTTGACCCTGACCTAGTTAACTCCTATATTAACCTAGTGGACCCTTATTTACACAAACTTGAATAAACCACTCAATACATTACATTTCACCTCTTTTGCCTTAGAGGGTCGATCACTGACAGTTATCCCAATCATTGATAGTCCATCACACTTATCGAGGACCAACTTAGCAACTTTCCCTCCCTCAATTTGGTAACTCTTTCTTCTCATTCAATAAGTTTTGTGCTATAAATACAAGGCTCATGGAGGAGATTTGGGACCAAAATTTATGCATCCATACTCTCTTGTTTTTTATCTAGGTATTCAACAACCTAAATCTCTGCCTGTGTGATTCTCTTGTCAAGGTACCATTATGCTACTCGCATTTCTCTAGGCAATCAACCATCAAACTCTCCAAAGCAAAGGTCATTCTTCCCTCACCAAAGAAGAGTTATCACCTCATTTGGATATCAATGCACACACTTTCTACAAAGTATACACCCCTCATCTATTGTTTCTCTCCTCCTTAAAATCAAAATGAATTAGAGTAAGAAGTTGAGCGAAACATTCTATCACACCTAATGGGACCCCTTAAGGGTTCATAGTTTGGTTTATTTCATGTAGTTGCATTAGTGAATCTCATGTTTATTGCATTTTTGCAAATCTTTAAATTCTAAAAAATACAAAATTTCTTTTACTTTTCTTTTCTAAAATCAAAATGAACCAAAAAAAGAGAGTGTAAAATTCATTCTAGGAATAGGTTGCATTATCATCTTGCATTGTTGCATTATTCCTTTTTTGCATTCAAAGAAGCAAAAGATTTTATTTTGAGATAAAATTAAGTGCATCCATTGAATTTCCTATTTAATGTTTAATTCACCTAAATTAATTAATTACATTATGAATAAATTGTAGGACACAAATGTTACACTACCAAACCAATACACCAAAGAACACATCAAAATATACTTCAGACAAGGTCCATTGGGATTTCATCACCCTTTGGATCACCTTATCTTACCTGATAATCCCACTTGGATTTCACAACCAAGAGGAGGACCTACTCTATTCTCTGGTGAAGTATAAACTCTAGACAAATGGTATTTATTGGCTAAGCAACCCTGCTCAGCTTTAGGTTTGTGAAGTGTAGGGAGCAAGCCCCTAGTACCAGGCCATGTACCCAGCCTAGTACATATTATTTGAACACACAAACTTAACCTGAAACCATCCTTAGATAGATTTTTAATACCTAAATCATAAGCCAATTTTCCCTTTCACACTCTTTAAGGTATAAGCCAAAAGTGATTTAAAATTAATCCTAGGATTAATTGCACTTTAAGTGTGTGCTTTGTTTTCTTTAGGTTTTTCTAAGATTAGTCATTATTTGAGGTGAAAAGTTTATTGTCCACTTCTAGATATTTCATATGGTTTTAACTAGACAACAAGTGAAAAATCAAAATAATCAAACACCAACTTCATCTTCATCCATGGATTATACCTCATATGTGGATAAATCTCCCCATGGTTCACCCCACCATTATCCTCGACCACCATCTCCCCTTATAATTCAAATCATATCTAAAGGAGATACATACTTCACTACCTTTCTGGACAACAATCCAGTTGCCTTGAAACATTACCTTAACACCTTGCCTCATCGTACCCCTCCCATTTTGGTTCCTTTTTTTGAACATTCTCTTGGTATGCCATCCCACCTCATGGAAAGAACCACTTCAAATCAACCATTATCTCATACCTCTTCCACCAATCCATCTACCCAAACCCAAATCAACCTTCTACCGCCCAACCAAACACCACCAGTTACACTCCATGGGGGTTCAACCTTACCATTAGTTACCTATGCCCCATCTACTATGGCATTATCTTCCATTTTAACTCCTATCTTCCTTTTGGTTGTGACCAATCCTTTGACCACAGTTCCACTTCAAAACTTAGTGCCCTCTATACATCAAAACCTTCCTCCAATTAGCACTAGGGTAACCACCCAACCTCAACCTTCCCAACTTCTTCCTACCTCAAACATACCAACCACATCTTTTCCTAAATATATACCTATGACAAATTACCAATATGTCCCTAACCTACAAGGGTACATACTGACCACCACCCAACCTTATATACCAAACAATTCTTATGTGCCGCCATCTCAACCTCTTGGTACCACCTATCAATATGTGGATTTGTCATTACCATCTTTTGCCTATTCATACATTATCATTAATCAATCTTAACAAAATGTACTTATTAATTATGCAGTTTCTTGACCCTATCCTAACCTAATAAAAATCCTCATGGATAAAATGACTAGTTTAGAGTCATCTATCTCCATCTCAACCAATCTTTTGTCTTATGAACAAATTTGTAAGGATCCTATCCATCCCTCTGTATCTATTCATGCTTATCCTTCTCAATGGGAATTTCCCAAATTTTTGAAATTTCAAGGTAAGGAGGACCCTTAACAATACTTAAGAGTGTTATGACATGCATTCTACTTGATCGCTTATGATGATGCTCTTCTCCTCTGAACCTTTCTTATGTCATTATCTGGGTCCGCCCTTGACTAATAGAATGCTCTTCCCACTCATTCCATCTCTTCTTTCTCTCAATTATCACAAACCTTTTTGGAACACTTTTTTGTAAACATATCTAAAAAGGTTTCCATCATAGACCTATACTCCATCAAATAGTTTGAAGAGGAGTCCATTGTGGATTTCATTGCTAGATGGAGAGGTCTTATTAATCAACTCACTTTCCTATTACCTCATCCCAAATTAATCAAATTGTTTTCCTAGGGTTGTGTTAAACACATTTCTATAACTCTCTAAGTCTAAACCTTTAGGACCTTTGATGAAGATTTTACTATGGCCCATAAATTGGAAAACCATGCTATTGATTAAGGGAAGTTGAAGCTTCAAAATAAAAATTCTAGTTTTAAATCCACAGAGTCAACTTCCACCAAAAATATGAACCCAAAAAATTCTAAATCAAAACCATCATCACATTAGGTCACTCTTAAAACCATACCTCCTTCACCCATCAACCAAAAACCTCCAACCAACAACCCTTCCAATCGCCAGAACCATGCTCAAAATTGGATTCCTTCAAAATCATTTACCCCGATTGGAGAATCTTGTACGTTGGTGTTGGAGAAACTACTCAAGGCCAATCTAATACAACTTCCACCCATTAAACCCTTCAATAATTTGATACTTATCACCCCTTTCCTAGGTGGTACAATGAGAATGATCATTGTGACTATCATCACGTTGTTGGACATAATATCGATATATGCGATACTTTTAAAAGCATTGTTTAGGACCGAATTAATAAAGGGGAGCTTGTGTGTGATAACCCAAATGTTCCTTCAAACCAATCCCTTGATATTTTCTAAAAACCATTTACAAACTATCCAACTTCAGCCCAACACCATGAAAACCAACTCGAATCCTCCAATTCACATGAAGCACATGTAATCAATGTAATCAATAATGTGCCCATTCTCAAATAAGTTATTACTTCTATCACCCAAATTAAGGAGAACCACCTGCCACCAACCCCTTCAAATTACCAAACTAAGAAAGTGACTATCCCCTCCACTTCCTTGGATGAAACCATGGTTTCACCCACCCCTCATATGATGGAAATACCTAAGGAGATGGTCACTCCATCGACCATTTTACTCACTCCTCCAATCCAACTCAAAAAACCACTTATTTTTTTCGACAAACAAGCTGAGTAGGAAGTTAAACTAATCCTTCTACCTGAAACCATTACCCTTACCACACCAATTATAGAATCATCTGTATCTTCCTTAAAATCCATCTCTCAAGAGACAATACCCCTATCTACCCAACCATTTCCTTCGGAACCTTCCACCAAGGATAACAATACTGAAACCACTACTTCTTCATCACCAAAGGGTTTACAATTTGAGGCTAACAATCTGGGAAAAATTCCTATTTATAAATCCTTCTCATGGTTACTTCAAAGTTTGGATTTCAGCTCCCAACCTAACTTTGATAGAGCTACCTTTTGGCATCAGCTTGGACTCCCATATCAAAATAAAACTAAACCTGCTACTTCACTATAATCCACTCTTGAGCTTGTTGTTACAACTCCACCAACTACTCCTCCTAAAGTCACCGAAAGACCACCTCAATTACCCCTATCTAAAATTTATAAATCACCCTATGCTTCTTTTACCAAGCCAATGAAGACCTTGGGGATCCCTCCCATGCCAAATCTTTCTCACCCTCCTTTGAGACTAGATCTAACCACAACAATCTAACCAAAACCCAATCCAATTAAGCCCATTAATAAGGAGGGACTACCCAGACCTCAACTTTGAGGAAGAACCATACCAACTCTTTTACCCTTACCTTCTATTTTAGGACCACATCCTTCCACCATTCCTGTAGCTTACTCTTCCTCCAAAAACTCATCTCCCTTTTCTTTACCTATAACAAGTCCATATCGTAGTTCAACATCATTTTTCACCAACCTTTCCCCATCCACCTTCCCATTTATTAAACCCTCATCATCTAGACCCCCAATTTCTAGACCAATTACAACTAAGACAATTCATTCAAAACCTCTAGCTAGGCTTACCCCACCAACCATACCTCCTGTTAAAAATCCATTACCCAACAAGAAACCTAAACCAAGAAAACAAACCCCACCATTTCCAAAATCCTTATCAGAGTCTTATATAACAATATTACAAAGGTTCCTTCAAGCTTCTACCATTAACATATCCCCCATCAAGCCTTTTGACCCCACTCATCAAAAGCCAACCTAGTTCAATGATAATCTAATTTGTCTTTACCATAGAACCCCTAGGCATGCTACAAAGAAATGTAAAGCTCTCCAAACTATCATTCATGGAGTTTTGGAGGAGGATGATCTATTAAATGCATCTTCTTTAAGCCCTTTGCCTCTTTTACCACATATCTAATCCTCTTACCAATCATATCCTTCTCTACTCCCACCAAGGAGTGTAATAGAGGAACCGAAGAAAGTAACTATTCCCCTTAGACATACTATTCATATGGTAACTGGGTTTAGAGCCCAACACAAGGACAAGGGTAAAGGGGTCCAACCAAATGAAAAAGGTAAAGCCAAGGCCAACATTTAATGGTCTTGCCCTTCACCTCCTCAAATAACTAACCAAACCCAATAGATTACACCTTCACCTTCATAACCATCCAAGCCTAAGGTCTCCATTTTGGGATCCCCTTCCTCCTCCAATGCACCTTCATTTTCCCAATGCGTAGTGATAAAATAACTTTACCAAATGCCTATTAAAATGAGTCTTTATGAATTAATCAACATCTCACCTCAACATCATCAAGCTTAAATTGAAGCAATGCATTCCATATAATTTCAACTAGATGATCCCCAACCTCTTGCATCTTTGATTGGAGATGTCCAACACATTACCGGTGTCACCTTTCAAGAATCTGAAATCCCACCATATCATAGAAAAGATCCTGATCCCCCTCTTTTTATCATAGCAATCATCAATCATACACTTGTCAAAAGGGTCATGATTGATGGGGGAGCAAGTATCAATATGATATCCTCACATGCTTATGATCAACTTCAACTACCTAAAAACATTATTTTAAAAAAGCTTAGTAATTCTTTGATCATTCAATGATACCTTGGCCACTACTCTAGTGACTGTTATTCTCCACATCCATTTGGGGCCTCAAACCATCCCTGAACTATTTTACATCATAGAGGGAAAATTTCAATATAATGTGTTACTTGGTTACCCCTAGATCCATACCATGGCATGCGCCACTTCTACCCTTCATAGATGCATCAAGTTTGAGGATGAGGGACAAGTAATTATAATCAAAACTGATCTGAGTCCCTTTGCTCTTGTAATATGACATATCAACCTAATGATTTTCTTATTCTACCTTCAGCCTCTTCATAGCCAACCACCAGCCAAACCACCACATCAAACCAACACACCAACACTTATACTTTCAACAATAGTGAAACATCCATTAGTTCAACCATTTTTTCATCACAAATCCCAATTAAGAACCCCTTGCAATCCACATTCAAATGACTTACACTTGGGGAATATTGAATTTTAGCTTTGGATGCTTTGCCCTCTCCATATGAATTTGGGAACCTTCAGAATGATCCATCTTATGATCTCAATATTGATAACCTTATCCCCTTTAGTCTTCCCAATAATAGAACATATTTTTTTTATGGGAGACTTGATAAACCTCTTCTTGCTCCCACTACCATAAATTATATTCAACCATTTACTTCTAACTTTTCATATCTTAGTAACCCAAACTTTTCCCAAACATACCTTCATCGATATGATTGGAAAGGATTTAGGTTAGGCCTTTATGAACAAGGACCCCATGAACTTCCTACTATCAAAACTCAAAAACCTCGTGAGTTCATTGGCCTAGGGTATGTTCACCTAGAAGATCCCATACCAACCTCATCAATTCCACCTCTTCTATTTGGAGAACCACCAACCTCACTAATTTCACCTCTCCCATTTTGGAAACCACTAACCTCACCTTTCCCATTTGAGGAACTTCTACCCTTATCAGCCTCACATTTCCAATTTGAAGAACCTCTACCCTCACCAACTGTATTTGAAGATAGCAAAATCATCCCACATAACTTTTTTTTTATCAACAATATCAATTTAGGTCCCTTTAATTATCAACAAGGGGGTTAAACTAAAACCATTCCTTTCATCCACCTCAAAATAATCATGCATGATTCTCCTACCATTAACACTATCCAATGTCAAAATGACAAATCTATTCTTACCTATCTAGGTGTTGAGGATTCTTTTCTTCAAAAATACCTCCCTCCTAAAAACCAAACAATGCTAAATGAATCAACCATAAACATTGACTTTGGTACTTAGGGGAACCCTCATATTGTCAAAATTGGCCAATCCTTAACTCCTAACGAACAAAGAAACTATGCAACCTTCCTTCATTACCATAACATAGTATTTGCTTGGTATTATTAGGATATGCCTCGTATTGACCCATACATTATGCTTCATAACATCATCACTCATCCTAAGGTTAAGCCAGTCTGGTAAAAACTATGTCAAATCTATCCTCATATAGCTCTTCTTGTCAAATAAGAACTTCAGTGCCTTCTATCTGTTAATTTCATTCAACCCATTGACTATCCATAATGGGTCTCTAACATTGTTCATGTCACTAAAACCACTGGGGGACTCTACCTTTATGTGGATTTTTGGGATCTTAACCTTGCATGCCCCAAAGACAACTTTCCCCTACCTAACATTGACCAACTTGTTGATCTTATCATTGGCCATGAAATGTTATCCCTCATGGATGGATTTTTAGGATATAACCAAATCTTGATTTCCCCCCAAGATCAACATAAGACATCTTTTATCACCCCATGGGGAACTTTCTACTATCATGTCATGCCTTTTGGCTTAAAGAATGCAGGAGCCACATATTAGTGAGCCATGACTTATATTTTTCATGACCTCATTCATACAATAGTTGAAGATTGTGTTGATGATTTGCTAAAAAAATCCAAACATCTCTAGGATCACCTCACCGTTTTAGCCATCATCTTTGAAAGACTTATCCATTATCATGTTAGGCTCAATCCGAAGAAATGCATCTTTAGGGTCTTATTAGGAAAACTCCTAGGCTTCATTGTTTCCCTTCATGGAATAGAAATATATGACATAAAAGTTAGAGCCATTTTAGAAATGCCTCCACCTACTAACTTAAAACAAATTCATAGCCTACAAGGCAAACTTCAGTCAATCCATCATTTTATCTCCCAGCTATCCGATCCCTGTCAACCCTTTCACCACCTCCTAAAAAAAGATACCTCCTTTAAATGGACCAAGGAGTGTCAACAAGCCTTTGATGCAATCAAGGAATATCTTCTTTCTCCACCTATCCTTATTCCCCCAAAGGAAGATCAACCCTTTTATTTATATCTATCTACCACTGATCATTCTTTGGGAGCCTTGCTCACTCATCGTAATGACCAACATAAGGAGAAAATTGTTTACTATATCAACCACACCCTCATTGACTATGAAACCCAATACACCCATCCATAAAAACTCTACCTTGCCTTAGTTTTCATCACCTCTAAAATTTATGACTATCTTCTTAACCACAAAACTTATACCCTTACCAACACTAACCCCCTTAAGTATATGAACTCTAAGCCATATCATAACCAACATATAGATAAGTGGATCATGATTTTAGCTACGTTCTATCTTGAGTTTCTTCTAAAAAATTCCATTAAAGGACATTTCATTATAGACCAACTAGCTAAAGCCCCTCTCCCTAATAATCAAAATCTTTTTTTTCCTTTTTAGATGAGTCTATAACTACTCTTTCTTTAGAAGAACACACCTATCAAATGACTATGTATTTTGATGGTTCCAAATGTCAAAATGGTGGGGGTGCCGGCATAGTCCTCATTCTCATTAATGGATAACCTCTCCCTCTTTCTTTCAAACTTGATTTTGAATGCACCAATAATATAGCTGAATATGAGGCCTTGATAATAGGTCTCTAAACCACCCTAGCCTTAGGAATCAAAACTATACATGTCTTTGAAGATTCTCAACTTATTATCAACCAAGTCATAGGATCCTATCAATGAAAAAATGATGTTCTTATAAAATATATACAACTTGTTGACAAACTATTAGCATCATTTCACCATTATACCATTCAATTAGTCCCTCACTCTACAAACAAATTTGCAAACAAGATGGCTTCCCTTATGTCCCGAATTCCATTCCAACCTAGTGAATCTAAACTATTGGTCATGATACACCACTTTGTAACCCCATCTTACCTTAGCCTCAATCTTCGTACCATTTTCCAAGTGGAAACATCACATTTAGACATTTGGTATGACCAAATCTTTGACTACCTTAATATTGGTGTCCTTCCACCCGATCTTTCAAGAAATGTTCATAGAGATTTCATTAAAATCACCTCTCACTACTTAATACTAGGGGGAATTATTTATAGATGAGGCTTTGATGTCCTCCTTATTCGATGCCTTCTTAACAATGACGCCTCTCATGCCATTAAGGAAGCACATAATAGCATATATGGAGGACACTTCAGTGGTTTGGCTGTTGTAAAGTGTATTCTTTACTTGGGATACTATTGGCCTACACTTAATTAGGATTGTTTTGACTATGCCAAGAAATGTGTCAAATGTCAACAACATGCTAACCTAGATCATGCACCTCCTCATGGTGTTTAGGTATTAGAAAATTATTGGCCTTTCTGACAATGGGGTCTTGATCTTGTTGGCAAGATCAATCCTCATTCCTCTCAACGTCACCAATATGTCATCACCACCATAGAGTATTTTACCAAATGGGTGGAAGCCATTTTATTGATCTCAATTAAAGTTAAAAAAATCATTGACTTCATTACCCATCACATCATCTGTCACTTCAATGTCCCTCATAAAATTATCATTGACAATGGAAAATCCTTCAAGAACATAAAGGTCTAGGAACTTTGTAAGGCTTTTGGAATTGAATTAAGTTTCTCTTCCCCTTATCATCCACAAGCCAATAGATAGGTTGAAGATTCTATCAAAACCCTCATAAAAATTCTCACCAAGGTGGTCAATGCTTCAGGCAAGGATTGGCACCTCCTTATCCCATTTTCTCTATGGGCCTACCACACTATTATC
Organism: Torreya grandis; assembly: GCA_037957365.1. NCBI lineage: Eukaryota > Viridiplantae > Streptophyta > Pinopsida > Cupressales > Taxaceae > Torreya > Torreya grandis. Next base: position 187,425 of record JARHVA010004785.1, read on the forward strand.
CAAACTACTATAGGTGCTACACCTTTTTCTCTAGTCTTTAGAGTTGAGGTAGTTTTATCTCTTGAAGTACAAATTCCATCTTTCTAAATATCCTTGCAAGAGATTCTTTTTGAAAGTGACTATCATCAAGAACATTTGGCATGGTTATAACTCCTTGATGAACATCACCTTATTTCCATTAATCACCTTCATATCTATCAAAATCATTTCAAATTAGCCTATAACAAACATTTGAAAATATGCAAATTCAACATTTGAGACCTTGTCCTCAAAGAAAACCAACATGTCACTCACATGGAGAAAACCAAAATGGGTAAGTTTGCCTTCAACTAGCTTGGACCCTATATTATAACCCATAAGTATGGATCAAGAGCTTATCATTTGTCCTCTCTCAAAGGAAAACCAAAACCTAAGCTTCTAAATGCTTCACATTTGTGCCCTTTCTATTACTAAGGCCTATCAAACACACCTTACTATCTAACTTAAGTTTGTCCTTTAATTTTAAGAACTTCTCACTCCCCTAACCCTCTTACCCTATTCCTCTTAAGGGCATGTGGTTATACTAGATCCATGTGATTATCCGTCAGGCACCTTCATCTAGTATTAAACATGGGTACCACGGCTCTACCCATGGCATGATTCTCATGGTTACTTTTCATCTTTTTTTAGATGGAATCTCATGTCCACACATTCTTTAACACCCCTGCCTATTATCACATAACCACTGTATTGAGGCACAACCTTTCCCTTACAAATGGTTTCACTCTAAGCTTCAAATAGATGCATCCATGTCTCAAACAAAAGATTAATATATTTGGGATACATATTATTTGGGTCCATTATCATAAGAAAAATAAATAGACCACTCCCTCAAAGGATGTATATCACCTAAATGATAAAATGATAGACTACTGCCTTGAAGGATAACTATCAGAACTCTGACTTAGACCATTCCCTTGAAGGATGGCTGAGCTAGCATGATAAATATTATTTAGCAGCCGTAATCAGCTCTATTTTGTAACCTAGTGAAGCTTCTCTCCTTAATCAGCTTCACCTCTTTTAAAGCAATACACAACCCTATAAAAGTCAACATTATCCCAAATGAACTACAAGCGATTCTCTTTTAATATTGGTGTACTTCCTACATTAAATAGTCTTCCCCTTCAATGACATGGACTAGTCTATTTTAATTCTAGGCATCACCTAAGTAAAGGGGTGAAGGAGCCCACACATGGTTTCCTACTTAACACTTCTTACATTACCTATTTATCACTACCCTCTTTTTCTCATATCACCTCTATAAATCAAAGGATGTTGAACTCACTTGGCACATGGTGTTTATATGACACACCTTAGTACGAGGGAAATGCTAATTTGACGTGCCTAAAGATTTCATGTTCATTAAAATCTTATCCTCTTTGTGGGGCATAATGAGATACTTGTCAAAGATTATAGAATTCCCCTCTTTGTTATTACCTGTACCTACCCTACCTATCAAAACCAAAATCATTCCACAAAACAAAGCATTAACATTCTAAATTAGCTAATTTATCATACCTAGATAACATAATTAACCAACCTCACCTCAAAACATTAAATTAATCATTATGAATAACATTATTAAAAAATACTTATATTAATTAACCAACCATTACCATTAAGCATCATAGCATAATTAACATTTAAGCATAACCATATACATCATCATGAAAGCATAACCATCACATAACACATTAGACATCACCAACACAACATCTCACAATAAAATTATATAATATATATATTTATAATGTTTATACATCATAAAATCTCACTCAAAATACATCTCACATCTTCAGTGAGTAGGTTGGTATAAAAAAATGGATCATATACATATCATGGCCCTGGTAGACCACTACTGATGGTCCCTCTAGTACCTATAGTTATACTTGCACCTATACCTATAGCTATACCTATACTAGGCAGAGGCCCAATTGGCTGACCCACTACCATAGTCCACTACCCTGGGGTCCCCAAACCTACCCCACCTAACACACTCAGTTGATATTCTCCCCACCTTAACTCTTTAGGACACTGTGTTAACACAATGCCCTCATAATACCTTAGCTCTTATATCATTGCATGATACCTAGTCTATGTGATATATCTAGGAGGTGCTATACTTGTCACTACATCACTGGCCCATTATAGAGAATCCCTCTCCCAGGTCACCAAATCAAGTGAGACCCTCACCTAGTCTCTTTCCCATATCAATGCAGTCACTTCACCTTATAAGATGGCCATCTACCCCTATAAATCTATGATCTATGCATGGGCCTATCTTGTCTCTACTATGATTCCTCCTACCTAACCCTAAAGAGTCATAACCTACCCTTATAATGCAACTATCTAGGCTCACACTACTACTAGTGCTACTACCACTTGTGGGTCCCCCTGGACTGGACCTATCTTTGATCTATATCTATTAGGGCCCTATCACCATCTTTAAGACCAAAATAAATTACAGTATATATACCTTAAAATCATGTAGGGTAGTCAGGTGTTACCCTGACATCATCACCTCCCCTCAATGATAGCTCCTCAAAATCTAAAACCTCATCCTATGGCTGTGGCTCTAGAAGTGGATACTCTGAATCCTCCCTCTTGTATTGTACAAAATTAGGAGGGGTCCCCTGTACCAATCCAAAATATCACCGTACCCTCTCTAATGTGATATGTTCAGTCTCTCCCTCCCATCACCTATAGATCCACCTCTAGCTCTATAGAGACAATGTATTATGCTGGTATCCCTCCCATATAGGCCACTCACTAATGGCCTCTGTACTATGTATCCATCCACCAAACCCCCCAGTACATCTCTGAACCAATCTAGGTCATATGTACCACCACCTACTCCTATCAAGGCCCTCTATCTCCTCCATTAATACAAATTAACCCTATAATACATTGATAAATACCCCTAGCTAGTAAACCCAATGGTCATAGCACTCATATGCCCAATAATGTAGCATAAACCCCACACTGATGCCATACCATCTATGTGCTCAAAAACCCCACAACTCCCTATATATCTACACTAGTAATACATATGCCTAAGTAAACATAATTCCACCTAGATATAACTCCACTAAAAACCCCAATAACACACCAAGGTATCTCTATCTGACCAAATCTAGTAATGCATAATAGGTAATTTCCAACTGCAACATGGTTAATAAGTGTATATCCCTTGGGGCTCTCTGGTATAGTGGTATAATACTTAAGCCTCCAACATGAAACTCTACAACATCGATATCATCCCCATATAACATCTCTAAACACTCATCCAACTCATCTCAATCTATCTGATAAATGGGATCTCCTTAGATCGACAACCATGTAATCTAGTGTACATCCTCCAATAGTATCATCATCTCTCCTATCAACAACTAGAAGGTATTAGTCACTGGGTCCCATCTCTCGATGAGGATGACTATCATGGTAGTATCCCTTGAAAGATGTTGGTAGTGGCACATCCCCCTAAAACCCACTACCTCCATATGACACCAATCCTTGACCATCATCACATCTTAAACTACTGGGAATATCTTGAGAATATGATCCCACAATTAAATCTGCTCTCACACCTAAAAATAACCATGTCATGAATTAAGTATGAACCTAGCCCTCCAAACATGACAATTAAAATAATTGATAGACTTTCCCTACATTTATCTCTGACAAACACTATTTGAATCACTTACCTACCCTTTATTTTTCACCCTAATACTGACTATCCTCTTCTACCCACCCACACACCATTTTAAACCATACTTTCTCACATACTTTCTACCATCTCAAACACACTTCAAACCTAACCCTAAACACCTAAAACCTAAATCCTAAACCCTAAACCTAAATCTTAAACCCTCAACCTAACCTTAAACCCATTTTTCTTAGTTGTCATTAGTTATACCAACCATTGATGATCCCCTTGGGGTATTTTATACCCTTAGGGTTGATCGACATTAGTTGGGTCAACCACCGGTGGTCACCTATGGATGACTGTTGGCTGTAGGCTTCGACCCTCCAATCTCCCCAAAACAACTAAACAAACATAAACACCCCCTTCCCCTTACACTTTCAACAATATTTTCCCCCCTCTCATCAATTTTACCCCATTTACTACCCACCCCACCATTTTTTCCTCCCTAGTGATCCAACCCATCACAATTGACCTAAACCCTAGGTTTTTCATTTTCATACTTTATACACTTTTAATTCTTAATACAATCTCTAATAAGATGTTATCAATTTTACAATAGTACTAACCTCATTCGATGATCGATAACACCTCCTCAAATTGTAACTTGCCATTGGTGCATCCCCTAGATTCATCTCGGTCCCACTCTCCTCTTATCTCATCACTTCACTCACCTCACAACCAATCCATTTCGCTCGCAAACTACTAAATGACACAACACCACTAATTTCACATAATAAGACAAACAATGAATTATTTCACCCTCCTCCTTATTTTTTCATGGTTTTAGGGATTTTTACCCCTAACTATTGATGGCTAATGCAACCATCACTAGTTGGCCTAACTATCAATGGTTAGGTAACCATCACCAATTCCCCCCAACCATTGATAGTTTGGTAACCATCACCAGTCATTTCCTTCCCCCTTCCTTTTCAAATAGCATACATTTTTCCCTTCCACTTAATTTCCTTATTCAACTTACCCTTACCTTGCCTAACCCCAATAGGGTAACCTCTTTCCCCTACTCTTACCCTTATCTAGGAGTCACCCTCTCCCTAACCTAAGAACTACATTAGGCCTAAAGTCCATATTGGATGCATTGTCCATGTGAATATGTAGGTAGCATCCTCTTTCCTTATGCATCAAAAGTAAGCTTGACCACTAACCACCTAACCAACCCACCCATTTACTACATCCATCGTAATGTCATTTTTTTTTGGAACACACCTATTCTTATACCTTGCGTTAACCTTGATTTGATCATTATTGACCACTTCAACCAATTTGGCCTTATTGATCCTTTTTTGCACCACTTTTTACACAACCTAACCATTTGTATGTTTATCGAGAGCACTCCCTACCCTGCATACCTAAGTAAACACCAACCCTTTCTAGGACATTTGATATGCATAGCCTGATCAGCTATGACCAATGTTAGGGACTGGTTACCTTGTCATTTTTTCTAGAACCTGGCCTTATTATTATCAACATTGGCCATTTTATGTCTTTGCATGATTTTATGACCTTAGCATCTCATTTTACTTTATATATGTATTCATGTTTCCATACCTCAACCTTCTTTTCTTTTCTCAAACTATGACCTAATTACCATTCTACCTCATCGACTCCTAGTTTGAGGGGGAATACCCTCCTCCCATACTCAAGGCAACTGGCCTTGGACTATCAACCTTCCATTTTTGTTCTATGGCTTATTAACCTAAAGTTGAATAAAAAAAAGGGCCAAAATGTCAACACTTTAAAATTTCCCTTACATCATTTTTAAGGTCACATCACCATGACCTGGTTCTCAACCATGACCTAGTTAACTCCTCTATTAACCTAGTGGACCCTTCTTTACACAACCTTGAACAAACCACTTAATAAATTGAATTTCACCTCTTTTACCTTTGAGGGTTGATCATTGATGGCTAGCCCAACCATCAATGGTTAGCCTATTCATCGATGGTTCGGTACCCTCACCCAACAAATTATAAACTTCCAGCTATGAACAAGCTTGTACTAATAAAATTGGAAACTTTCCCATTCACAAACTCATGGATTTATTTTTGTCAATCCATCACACTTATCCAGGACCAACTTAGCAACTTTCCCTCCCTCAATTTGGCAACTATTTCTCGTCATTCAATAAGTTTTATGCTATAAATACAAGGCTCATGGAGGATATTTGGGACCAAAATTTGTGCGTCTAGACTCTTTTGTTTTCTATGTAGACATTTAACAACCTGAAGCTCTACCCATGTGATTATTTCATCAAGGTACCATTATGCTACCTATATTTCTCCAAGAATTTAACCATCTAACTCTTCAAAGTAAAGGTAATTCTTCCCTTGCCAAAGAAGAGTTCTCACCTTGTCTGGATATCAACATGTGCACTTTTTACTAGGTACACACCCCTCATCTATTATTTCTCTCATCCTTCAAAGAAAAAAGAATTAGAGTAGGAAATTGAGTAAAACAAGGTCAAAGGGAATGAGAACTATGTGTGTAGACTAAAGAAGACCTTGTATGGCTTGAAACAAGCTCCATATCAATGGTATAAAAAATTTGATTTTTTTATGTTGGAACAAGAATATCAAAGGTGTCATTTTAACCATTGCATGTACATCAAGCATTTTGATGATGGTTATTTTATTATATTATGTTTGTATGTCGATGACATGTTAGTTTTATGAAAAAACATACAACATATTCATATGCTCAAGAAATAGCTTAGTGACTCCTTTTCTATGAAGGATTTGGTTGTTGCAAAGCAAATCCTTGGTATGAGGATTTCTCATGATATGAAGGAGAGCAAATTGATCTTATCACTATCAGAGTATGTGAGGAAAGTGTTGGAAAGGTTTAGCATGTTGGATTTTAAATTTTTTGGTACTCCTTTGGTAGGCCACTTTTGATTATCAAAGGAATAGTGTCCCAAGATAAAATTTGAAAAGCTTAAGATGCCCAAGGTACCTTATTGATAGTTGGTAGTTTGATGTATGCCATGGTTTTTACTAGGCCAGATATTTCTCATGTAGTGGGAGTTGTGAGTAGGTATATGAGTGATCCAGGTTATGAGCATTGGTAGGTAGTGAAATGGATTCTTTGATATTTGAGAGGAACCATTGATTTTTCATTATGTTATGGTGGATTAGATACCCCTTTGCATGGTTATGTAGACTTGGATATGGTAGGGGATATTGATAGCAGGAAAAGTATGATAGGATATATATTTACTGTTGGAGATACAATAGTTAGTTGGATTTTTAGGATACATAAGGTTGTGGCTTTGTCAACCACAGAGGTAGAGTATGTTGCTGTCATGGAGGCTAGTGAGGAGATGATTTGGTTATAGGAGTTATTTCAATATTTGGGGCATGAGTAGGAAGTTGGGAGACTATACAGTGATAGTTAGAGTGATATTCATTTGGCAAAGAACTCTACTTTTTACTTGAGGATGAAACACATTTAGTTACATTATCACTTCATCAAGATAGATTTGGAGGAGAACTTGGTGAAGTTGGAGAAGATTCATACTAGCTAGAATCCTATGGATATGATGACCAAGGTGGTCACATTGGACAAGTTGATACTATATTCAGATTTGGTTGGCCTTAGTGGTCATGGAGTAGTGATAGATTCTCTTTAGGAGAAATGATCTCCAAGTGGGAGATTATTGAGTGTGGAGATTTTTGGGGATATCACATGACCATATGAATAAATTTTGGGGGCCTAAAGAGCTCCAAGGAGGTGGGGGGTGTAATTTTCATGTTCTCCACATGTGAGTGTAATATTCCTTGTATTCATTATTTTTATGTATTCCATATTTAATGGAGTTAGTTTTTAGATGCCTTTTCCCATTTTTACTTCCTTGTTTTGAGGATGCTAGTTATTTTTTTGAAAAGGGAACTCCTTCCTTGTTGAGTGGAGTTGGTTTTGATCACATACTTTTTGGAAAATGTGCCCTTAAAAGATGGAGAGATGAATATGGTGAATTCCTCCTTGGGAGAGCTTTTGAATAAGCTTGATGAGGTGAAGGAGGGTTGTCACATGTTAGATAATACCTATCTTTGATAAGCATTGCACATTTTCTCCTATTTTTATATATTTTATTATATACATAGGGTGTGGTGTGCTCTTTAGAGGTTGATGGTTTATTTTTAAGGTGTGGATTTGAGGATTAGAGTCAAAGTGAAGGTGTTCATTACAAGGTGTGGTTTAGTGACTAATGAGATACAACATTGTGCAGGTACAGGTGAAAGTGTATCACTTTCTACAAGATATTTTAATATCTCTTTCATTGTAATCTTATTTTAGATTACATATTTATTTGAGAACTTTCATTGGTGGATGTAGCCCACATTAGGTGAACCACATTAGATTTGTGTTATCTGTGTTATTATTATCTTGCTATTATTTATGATTTCATATTAATGGTGAATTAAGGAATGTTTCCATGATGAATTTTATTACATAGCTTTAGATATGGTTTATGGTAATAGTACATCTAGATTGAAGTTTTTTATTCCTAACATTAGATCTACCAAGATCCTTGGTATCCTTCCTACACCAAGCCTTAGTCACCCGTCTATGAAAGTGGACCTCACCCCTTCAAGCCCACCAAACAAATGCCAAACCAAAGCAACTAAGGAGGTGAAGCCACACAAAGGATGAAAGGCATAAACTTTTCCTCCCTCAACCTTGCCCTCCATCTTGAGACCTCATCCATCTATCTTAAATAGGAGACCAGTTACCTTTACCAAAACCCTACCACCTCTCTTGGTTAAGCCTTTATAGTTACTCTCTGATGCACCTTTTTTCACCATGATAACAATACCTAAGCTACCTACCTTACAATCTTCCACCTCTAGCTCATTAACCTCCTCACCTAAACTGAAGCCATCCACCTAACATACCACCTTACCCAAGGTACCCACTACCAAACCTATTTTTAAACAACCTCCTACCTCCACCACCAAATCAAAAATCACTAAACATTTACCACATTTAGCCAAGTCTTACTCAACCATTCTCCATAGGTTATTGTGGACTTCCTATTTAGCCTTACCTCCCATAAATCCCTTTGACCCTTTAGCTTTAAAGCCTGGATGGTATAAAGATCACCATGTGTGTTCCTATCATAGGACACCCAACCATGATATAGAGTATTACAAAGATCTCCAAACCATCATCCTCCAAATTTATGATGAGGAAAATTTATTTATGAATGAACCCCCTATGAGCCTCATACCAATTCATCCACACACCATACCTACCTAAAACTCACCTACTCCTCCATTCTCTCCTCAAAGTGAAGAAGAATCTGACCAATCCTTTAGCTCAACCTCTCCTATCTATACTATCAACATGGTCACAAGAGCATAATAGAATGATAAGGGGAAGGCTAAGGTATTCATTCCTTGGACATACCACTCCTCAAACTCTCAATCTCCTTCATCCTCAACCAAACCCAAAGTGTCTATCTTAGGTGCTTCCCAATCTAACCCTTCAAAATATATTAAGAGAGTTACCCTCAAATAACTTCATCAAACCTCGGTGAAGATGAGATTTTATGAGTTAATCTCTACCTCTTCACACCACCTCCAACCAATAATAGAGGCTTTTTAGTCCATCAAGGTCCAACCTAAGGACCCCCAACCTCTAGCCACCTTTATCAGTGCCCTTCAAATTTCCAACCTTATTACTTTAAAATATTTGGAAATACCCTCCATCTATCCTAAGGACCCAGATCCTCCTCTCTTTATCATTGATTACATCAACCAAACCCACATCAAATAGGTCATGATTGATGGGGGAGTTAGCATAAACATCATCTCCTCTCATGCATACAACCAACTCAACCTTCTAGACAATGTTATGTCAAAATCCTTAGCCATCCTTCATTGCTTCAATGATACCATGGCCACTACATTGGAAATTATCATCCTTCATATTCATGTAGGACCTCACACACTCCTTAAACTATTCTATGTTGTATAAGGTGAATTACAATACAGGATCTTGTTGGGAAGACCTTGGATTCACTCCATGGGTTGTATTCCCTCTACATTCCACCATTGCATTAAGTTCAAACATGAGGGCCAAGTCATTACCATCCAAGCTAACCCAAGTCCTTTCTCGACATGCAACATATCCTATCACCCTAATGATGTCCTTTTACCCCCAACCAACATATCCTCAATAGCTAAAACCCAACCTTCAACCACCAAACTAGATATCATATCCCCTTCTACTGATGAGGCATAAACTAGCTCCTCTAAACCTTCACACCAAATTCCTACCATAGACCCTTTGGAATTAATGTTCCATCACCTTTCACTAGGGGAGTATCACCTTTTAGCTCTTGACACTTTTCCTAATCCTCACGAGTATGGGAAACTTACCAACTAACTAGGATATGACCCTAATGTTGGAACTATCATTCGACTTAGAGCTCTCCATTATCAAACCCATTTTGTCTATGGAGGTCTCAAAAAATGCCTCATTGCTTTTACCACCTCTCTTCCACCTTGACCATTCACTACTAAATTCTCTTACCTTGATAAACCAAGTTTTTCCAAGACATACATCCATCAATGTGCTTAGAAAAGTTTCTATCTTGGACAATATGAGCATGACCCACATGAATTGGTCACCATCAAAACCAAGAAGCCAAATGAGAAACACAAACTTGGTTTCATCTTGCCTAATAATAAGAAATCCAAATGACCCATCATTGCCATTATTTATAAGGATTCCCCTTCCTCACTGACCTTGCCTCCACCTTCATGTGAGGATGATGACATCATCCTACCTAACTTTTTTCATCAACATGATTATCCTTAAACACCTAACTTATAAGGAGGGGGAAACCATAACTGTCTGTTTGACCTATCCTAAGATGATAAGAGAAGACTCTCTTCCCATTAACACTGTGTAGTGTCAGGATGATGATTTTACCCTTACTTACCTTGGTGCCATAGATTCTTCAATCCACAAATATCTTTCTCTTAAGACCTCAACCATATTGAATGAATCCACCATGTTTATCACCTTGGGTACTTTGAATAACCCTCACATAGTCAAAATCAATTAATCATTGAATATTGAGGAACTTCAAGACTTCCCTTCTTTCCTCCAAGACTGTAGCATAAAATTCACTTGGTCTTATAGTGATATGACATGGGTTGACCCTACCATTACTACCCATAATATAGTCACTCATCATGATGCCAAGATTGTCAAGCAAAAGATCTAACACATACACTAATGCATAGCCCTTCTTGTCAAAGAAGAGCTTCAGTGTCTTGTATCTATCAACTTCATCCAACCTATCAACTATCCCTAATGGGTCTCAAATGTCATACCTATGACCAAAGCCATAGAGGACTATGAATTTATGTGGACTTTCATTACCTCAACCTCACCTATGTTAAATATGACTTCCCTCTACCCAACATCAACCAAATTGTTGATCTTATAGTTAGCTACAAGATGTTATCTATCATGGATAGATTCTTGGGCTATAATAAAATCTTAATTACCCCTGAAGATCAGCATAAAACTACCTTTACCACCATTTTGGGGACCTTTTACTATTAAATCATGCCTTTTGGGTTAAAAAATGCTGGTACAACCTACAAATGTGTTATGACCTACATTTTCCATGACCTTATCCATAAGATCATAAAAGACTATGTGTATGACCTTATTGAAAAATATAAACTCCAAAAGGATCACTTAGCCATTCTTACGATCATCTTTGATTGCCTTATCCACTATCATGTTCTCCTTAACCCCAAGAAGTGCATCTTTGGAGTCTTATCAGGAAAGATGATAGGTTTTATTGTCTCCCTTCATGGAATCAAAGTCAATCCTACCAAAATCAAATCTATCTTAGACATGCTCCCTCCTACCAACCTCAAGTAACTCCAAATCTTCAGTCCATTGATCATTTCATTTCCTAGCTTTTAGACTTGTACCAACCTTTCCACCACCTTTTTAAGAAGGATGTCTCTTTTAAGTGGAATAACAACTATCAAAAGGCCTTTGACTCACTCAAAGAGTACCTTTTGTCACTACCTATCCTTACCCTTCTCAAAGATGACCAAAATTTATACCTATATATCTCTGCCATTGACCATTCTGTAGGGGAAATTCTAGCTAATCGAGATGAAAAACATAGAGATAAAGTCATGTACTACATTAGTCACACACTTGTAGAGTACAAGACTTGATACACTCATACTGAGAAACTTTTCTTAGCTTTAGTCTTCATGGCCACCAAACTTTGACACTACCTTCTTAACGATAAAACCTATGTCATTACCAATACCAACCCACTTAAGTACATACACTCCAATCCATACTAAAACTATCATATGGTCAAGTGGATCATGCTTCCAGCATAATTTGATCTTGATTTCATTTAATAGAAGTTAATTAAGGGGCAAGTCATTGCTGACTAATTGGCTAAAGCACTGTTAGCAGATAATCAACCTCCTCCTCTTGAGTTCCCTGATGAGTCCATTGTGGTCCCATCTCAAGTGGATTTCACCTATCAAGTCACCATGTTCTTTGATGGATCAAAATGCCAACATGGTGGGGGAGTAGGTATCATCCTTATCCCCTTAGATGGTTAAACTTTTCCTTTGTCCTTCAATCTTGACTTTGAATGTACCAACAATATGGCTGAGTATGAAGCCCTAGTGATAGGCCTTTGGAATACCTTAGACCTAGGAGTCAAAACAATCAATATCTTTGGTGACTCCCAACTTGTGGTCAATCAAATCAATGGATCTTACAAGTGTAAGAATGATGTTCTATAATAATACAAATAACTAGTTGAAAAATTCCTAACATCATTTGAGCACTATTGCATTCAGTCAAACCCATGATCTACTAATAAGTTTTCCAACAACATGGCCTCCCTTGCCTCAAAAATACTCTCTATACCTTTAGAATCTAAGCTATCTGTCATTATTCATAGGCTTACCCAATTGTCTTATGTCAAACTAGATTCCCCCACCATTTTCAAAGTGGAGAAAACTCAACCTGACCTTTGGTATCAACAAACCTTTGACTATCTTAACCTTGGCATAATTCTTTTTAGCCTCTCTAGGAATGCTCAAAGATAATTTACTCAGATTACCTCACGCTATACCATTATGAGAGGAATTCTTTATAAATTTAGTTTCGATGGCCTCCTCTTCCATTGCCTATGTAGTCATGAAGCCTCTCATGCTATCAAGGAAATACATGATGGTATCTGTGGGGGCCCTTTTAGTGTCCTTATCATAGCTAAGTGCATCTTTTATCTCAGCTATTATTGGCCTACCCTCAACTAGGATTTTTATGATTATGTAAAAAAGTGTGTTAAATGTCAACAACACACTAATTTGCATCACACATCCAACTATAGCCTTCGTGTTTCCACCAATTTTTATCCCTTTTCATAATGGGGTGTAGAATTTATTGGGGAAATTAATCCCCACTCCTCATAGTGACACCATTTGATTATAATCATGACCAAGTACTTTACCAAGTGGGTAGAGGCTATTCCTTCAATTTCAACTAAAGTGGAAAAGATTATTGACTTTATCAACCATCATATCATCTTTTACTTCGATGTTCCTCATACAAGTATCATCAATAATGGTAATTCCTTTAAGAACAAGAAAGTCTAGGGTCTATGTGATGCATTAAACATTCAGTTAAGTTTCTCCTTGCCCAATCACCCTTAAGTGAATGGATAGGTAGAAGCATCTAACCAAAACTCTTAATAACATGCTACCTAAAATGGTCAGTGCATCCGATCAAGATTGGCATTTACACATCCCCTTTGAGTTATGGGCATATTGTACTAGTGTTATAACCCCTATAGGTGCCATCCCATTTTCTCTTGTATTTGGAGTAGAGGTTGTCTTGCCTCTTAAAGTACAAATCCCTTCTCTTTGCATATATTTTCAAGAGTTTATTTTGGAGGACAATTACTATCAACACCATTTATCCCAACTAGATTTACTCGATGAGCATCATCTAGCAGCCCTCACCCATCTTCATATCTATCAAGAGCATATCAAATATGCTTATAACAAACACCTTAAAGTGTGAAAATTCAATATCAGAGACCTTGTCCTATAGGAAATCAACATGTCACTAATATGGAAAAATGTAAGTGGGGCAAGTTTGATTTCAATTAGCTTGGACCTTATATCATAACCCACAAGTATGGATCAAGATATTATCAATTATCTTCACTCGAAGGCCACCCAAAACCTAAGCTCTTCAATGCTTCACATCTACATTCATTCTTTTGTTAGGAAGGATCAAGTTTACCTTTTGTTTCACTTAAGCTTATCCCTTTTATTTATCCCCTTATTTTAGAGGTAATTAATTAAAAATGAATCATGTGATTATCCATCACAATCATAGCCTAATATTGAATAATGGGTATCACAACTCGACCCATGGCATGGTTCTCGTGGTACTTTCCACCCTTTTTTAGGATGGATCCCCATGATCATTGTCACCTAAACCTTTTCACACCTAATCAACCTTCTTGTGATTTTAGTTTTGCCTTCATAAAGGTGAACCACTAAGCCATCCTAAACAAGTCTATGTCAAGAATAAATAAAACAAAATAACAAAATTCCTATTATTGGAAATCATGGGTTATTCCTAGCATTCACATACTACTCCCTTGAAGGACAGTTGTTGAAAACCTCTTTGAAATTTACAAAACATAAGGTGGACTATTGCATATAAGGATAAATATCAAAAGAATTTAAATAAAGAACATACACTTAGACCACTCCCTCAAAGGATGGCTGGGTAGGCATTTGTCAAAAGCATAACTATTTATTGGAAGCTTCCCATATCAATCAACTTCCCATATACAAAAATTAGAAAAAGACCCATCATCACAATCAAAGCAAAAGTAAAATAATCTTGGAAGCTACAATCAAATCTCAAATAACATAATATGGGGGAAGCCACAATCAGCTTCCACAGTTAGACTTCACGCATTGATCAATTTACATAACTTGGCATAGACTTATTTATAATGAATCTCTAGGCACCTATAGATGAGGTAGCTAGTCTCACAAGAAGGTTTCATTTTTCACCCATACCCCTTTATGTAAGGGATTTTTAAGCTTACGTGACATTATGTGGTCAAGACACCTTTTTAGCCAACTGTTTAATGCTCATGTAAAGCATTCAGAGGGCTTATGTTCATTAAGTCAATCCAAATTCAATTTTTGTTTAAGTCCTTGTCAACAAAGAAGAGCCACACCCTCTTCTTACCCTATCATGACTAGTTGATATTTTTATTTATGGCATTTGCCTCTAGATTATATTCTCTACTCTATTAATTAAACTATCTCATGCATTTTATCATAAAAATTAATAACAAATAACCATAAGCATACCCATAACCACCTGCATTACCATGCCATACATGATAATCATTTTCATAAATAATAAAATCAACGTGAACATGTCTAAACATAATGAAATCCAAAATATTCATTAAAAACATTAGCATGTCATAAGCATAACCATAATGACAACCATAACCATGACCAACATCATAAAGTAATAACAGCCATTAACATTCAAACAAATTAACCATTTTTCCACCACATTTTTAAAGTATACTAATGTAGTATATACACATTAATATTTAGCATGTCATAAATATAGCCATAAATTCTAGTAATCTCATGCCTAAGCCAAGTATCCATAACAACAACATAATCCATGATCACATATAATCATCACATCATAAGCATTAACCATCAACATCAAACCATCAAATCATAAAACCATGAATATAAAGATAGCATATATATAAAATCATAAGTCAAATAGCCATAGCATAACAAATGTGTACATATAAATAGACATGACTCTCTCTCAAAAATGTACATCTCTCTGCATTGGCTTGTAGGGTGGAATCAAAATGATATACAATAGTCATACATTTATCTAGTTATATCTATGCCCCAAGGAGACCACTGACTCTTAGTGTACCACTTGATCTTAACACCTATCCAACTATTGGGCTTACCAATCCACCACCTATCCCTATCTAACCAAATACATATGCTACCCAATACCCTAGTGTTGTTAAACATGCTCCACCTACTAAGCTAGCTCGATACTCACCCCATCAAAGCTAATTCAACAACTATGCTAAAATCATAACCTCATAGTATTATAGCTTCTCTACTATAGCTAGGTATTATGATATAGGGGTAAAACTAGGTGGTGTTACCTATCTTGCTATACCTCCTCCTCTTTACCATTAAGAGTCTCTCTCCTGAGTCACCAAGCCTAGAGAGATCTTGGCCTGATCCCTCTCCCCTATGATAGTATCAAGCTAACCCTATGAGATCACAATATGGCCCTATATTATGGCCACCTATCCCTGTAAAGCTTGTACCTATCCTTATACTATGACCAAAATTGCACCTACCTATCCATCTTGGCCAACTAAATTCATAGCCATTAGCCTTGCACCACCATCATCTCCACCAACATTTGTAGATATATATATGGGTTAGTATCATGCCATGCACCCATATACAAATTGGACATCATCTATTAGAGCCCTAACTAGTATATCCTTGTATGCACCATTTATAACTATAGGAGTAGGCTATGGCACTGGTAATAGGTTCTTTGAATCCTCTCTCCTATACCTGGGGAATGGGCCCAAAATGCCCTATACCAGACTAAACTATCAATGTACCTTGTTAAATAGAATAAATTTTACCTCCACCTCTCACCTATTGAGTATCCATCTATATCTCTTGAGGGAGAGTGTCTATCTCTTATATCTTGGCCATATCAAAAATTAGATGAATGCCATCCAGGTGATATCTCTAACTACTAGTGCACCTAGTGCACTCTTGAACCACTCCATGTCATGAGAGCCACATCCTATACCTGATGCATCAAATTAACCCCTCCATCACATGAAGCCAATGGGGAAGTCAATATTATATAGCCAACCCATGACAATCCCACTAGTCTCAACACCTAAATATGCTCAGAGGCCCAATAATGTAAAACTAGGCCTACACTGATGCCATATCTCTTATGGGCCTTAAAACCCCAAAAATATCTATAGATATATAAGTAAAATGGGTACCCAACCAAAAATAATCTACCCCAGTAATAGCTCGACTAGTACCCCCAGTAGTAGATAAGGAAATCTCCCACTACTTGAGTCAGGAAGCCCAAATCATGTCACTACAATCATGAGTCTCTTCTCAGCTAGAGACCTCTACTATAATGAAATATATCTTAACCCCCCTACATTCCATGTAACCTAATCACTCTGATCTCCATATAAGATCTCGACATGATCATCACACTCCTCATACTCGATATGGTATATAGGACTGCCACGTAGTGGGAGTTGGGTGATCTCATGCACATCTTTATGAAGACTGGTCATCTCACCAGTCAAAATCAAGAAGGTGTTCTTAGTAGGATCCCATCTCTCGATGAGTGTTATAACCATAGATTCATCTCAAGGCACATGCTTGTAGTGTCTCATGGTTCCAAACCCCACCTCATATATATGGGCCCAGTCGATTAGGGTCATTCCCTACTGAACATCTACAAAAATCCAAGGGAATTAATCCCTCATCTAGATCTACTTGTGGGCCTAAAAAAACAATGGCTAGCATATCTTAGCATTACTCATTTCCAAATCAATGTCTTTACCAACCTACAATAACCTAAATCAATCTATTCTACCCTAACCCTCACCCATTACTTACACCACCTTACCTCTCACAACCCTCACCTACCAAAAGTTTTGACACTTATTGTAGCTTAGCCAACTAATACCTCACTACCTTCTCTTCTAAATACCTACCCCAACCCAAGAATTTTCAACCATATCAACCTAGCTTATGCTTGGCACTTTACACCTTCATCACCACATCATCCCTACTTGACAAATTATTCTAGCTTAACCTACACTTTACATTTACTTACTCCACCTATGTCTCTACTCGACACCCAATAGAACTTTATCTTCCTAACCTACACCTCAAATTCAAGCATTATACTAACCCTAACTTTTTAAACACCTAGCAAACACATCTATAACTTAGTCAACCATCGATGGTCAGCCTTGACTATTGACGGTCACTATGGGCATTCTATGGATATAACACCCAAACCCTAATCCCCTTAAAACTTACCCAAATCATAGCTAAATCACACACCCTAAATACCCTACCCACCCTCCCAATTCCTATTTTTACTTGATACCCACCAAAACCCCTTCCTAGGGCACAATTAATCAAAACCAACATTTAATCTACCTACCTTCCCATCTTAAAACAACTATATGAAATTAGACTATCTTATTAAATTTAAGACACTACCTACCTCATTTCTTGATCTTTGTCATAGTCAAATCCCATGTGTAGTTGCTTGACCATGTCTATGTGCTCCTTACATCTCATCTCCAAGAGATCATCTCTAGCATGTACCTTTAAATAATCACAAACTTCTAACTCAACAAAATGCTTAGACAACACCTTCACTGCTTAATGACCAAATCAACTAAATCTCAAAGTTGATGACAACAAACAAAAAATGAGTGAAAGTGATTCAATTTTCACTTTTTACCTCATGGATTTTTAGGGTTTTCACCTTGACTATCAATGATCAGGGTGACTGTCATTGGTTTCCATTAAGTACCTTGACCATCGAAGGTCAGGATGTTTGCTTTCTTGTATTGACTTTGACATCCCCCCTTTTTTAACCAAAGCCAACCTAGTCTAACCCACCCATGGAGATAATATTCTCCACCCACCCATGGATTCAATTTTAGCCCAACCAGCCCATTTTTTGTGACACTTTATGCTTGGTCCCTTGATCATAGTGATAACATTGCCATGTTGACCACTTTTTGAATTTGTTTTACCACACACTTACTAGACACATATGTGTATTTCAAGAATATTTCTTACCTCAAATAATCATGACACTTGACCTATTGTGTTTTTCATAGGAGCAATTCCTACCTTAGATACCCACCAGAAACACTAACCTTATCTAGGAGACTAACAGGTGTACCCAACTACCTCACCTACATATGGTCATGTAGTACACTAGTCACTTATCCCTTTGACTGACCTTTATTATTATCAACCACGATACCCTTATCTTTATGCAATCTTGGTTGTCACACCTTTTATCGCACTTTATGCATTTATTTGCACTCTACTGCCCTACTTATCACCAACATTAATGATGATCTCCCTTCATCATCACCATCACCAATCTTGTTAAATCCTCACCTGATTATATTTTACCTCATCACCTCTTAGTTTGAGGGGGAACACCTCCTCCTATACTCAAGGTAATTAGTAAACCTTTGACCAATATTGGTTTTATTTTATAGCTTATTCATTTTAAGCCACACAATAAAAAAGGGGCAAAATATAGACACTAGAAATCCACACACTATAATTCTAAATGTTAAAACACCCCCTGGACCATTTTTGAACACCCCTTTAATAACCCCTTTTTAAACTTATTTTCATGCATTTACCCCTTAACACTCGACCATCGATGGTCAGGGTAACCATTGATCATCACCCTAACCATCAATGTTCAAGATTCATTTCCTTAACATTTAGCATGCAAACTACCCACCTTGCTTTTCTAATTATAGCCCATCTAATTCTAGTTATGAGTAATTACATGGATGAGTTAATTTTAGGAGGCATAGTTCATGTGTTGTTACAACTCTCTCACTTTGACTATAAAGAGAGAGGAGTAAAGAGGTGAAGATCTATCTCAAAATATCTGAGAACATCTGTGAATCTACAATTATCATCAAAAGCTTGTGTATCTAGGAGTTTCTTTCTTATAGGTCAATCACCAAAAAAAATCCATCAATTTAGTAATCATATCAGAGGGTTAATTTTCCACTACCTCTCCACTAAGACTTTAGGTACTGTTACGTTGCCAGAATCAAAATAAATTCCACTAATAAATCAACTATCTCAACTATCCACCTAATCGACCTTTGGTAAGACAAGTACTTGTTTCTAAGTATTCATCTACTTTATTTCCATTTTTTATCAACCCAGACCTTATCCACCTCTCAGAACCCATCTTTTGGATCTCATCGATTAGTAATTTATCAACCCAGATCTTGACATAGTAACTATCGATGATTAATGTAATTAGCAATGGTCTATCCAACCTTTGATGGTCACATTGACTATCAACAGTCACTTTAACCACTGACGGTCATTCGAACCATTAATGGTCACTATGGTAGTGAAAACTAGCAAGTTGTTTTCACCTACCTATAACCAACTAAACCTAATTATTCTATGTTCTTGCTTATTCATATACCCTTTTTTGATTTTTTGAAGCATACCCAACACCTTAGAACTAGTTTTGATTAGTTGATTACTAATTAAATCAAATTTGGTCTATTTTATTAGCAAACATTCTTATATTTAGTTTTAGTACCGTTTGATTCATTGATGAAAGTACCTTTATTTTCTATTTATAAGATTAGTTATCTAAAACATGTGGATTGATAGCCCTAAGGAAGCTCTCACTTCTAGGATATAGTTATTTCTAGGCAATCCACCCAACTAGCTATCTAACAAACAAGTTTGCTTTAGTGCTTTCTTATTTGTAGGTCATCCTTCTAAGATAAAGAGGAGATCTTCACAATCTTTTGATTTCCACACATGTACTATCAATCAATTTTTTAACCATACCCATACTTATTTTATTATTTTATTTTTATCCATAATAAGTAAGAAATTTATTTAAATAAGAATAGTTAGATCTATTGAACAATATAGCTTTATTGGTAGAGAAACCACATTGAGCTTGCTGACTAACCATCCTTGCTTCTTAGGATCTCCTTTAGGATTTTAAACTTAATTTAAAGGACCAAGCTCTAATACCAATGATTTCAAACAAAATGAATGAGAGGGGGGTGAATCAGTCTTCAAACAATTTCTTTAACAATCTTACTTAAGAAATCAAATATCATTTAAACAAGTATGTACATCTTAGCAAGCATAAGCACCAATCCATAAGAGTATGAAACACATGAATATAATATATATGTGGGAAACCCTCAATGGGAAGAAAACACACTGATGATGTAAATGGAATAAATTTATATTAGAAAAATAACAATCTTTAGTGAAGCACCCACTTTATATGGAGTACCAACCCTAATTAGCTAAATACCAACTCAACTAGGCTTTGACAAGCACCCATTTGCATGGAGGCACCAACCCTGATATATGACTCAAAACCAACTCAACCAATTGAAAATTTTTATCACCTTCATAAAAAATTATTGATCATACAATAGATGATGATCTTTTTCCTCAGATCTTCACACACTTTTATCCCTCTCAAACTAGCCTTTAGCCTTCTTTTCTCAACTAACCCTCTTCATGACTTGATTAGGTCACATGACCTTGATCTTAATATTAATAACCTTTATTATATATTAATGACACCAATATGATGGTTTTCATGGCCTCATTCTTCTCACCAATGTTCTATATCATTTAATTGTTCTCCACACACTCTAAGCTTACTCAAATAGGCCTAAAACTATCTAGTATTTATATAAGTCATTTGATCATATCCTTGCTAGTCAGACACACATTATTATATTCTTAGGTCAGCCATGTAATAAGTATTAAAATATTATAA
This sequence comes from Torreya grandis, assembly GCA_037957365.1. Taxonomy (NCBI): domain Eukaryota; kingdom Viridiplantae; phylum Streptophyta; class Pinopsida; order Cupressales; family Taxaceae; genus Torreya; species Torreya grandis. The sequence goes on from JARHVA010004785.1 coordinate 208,906, forward strand.
TAAAATTATTAAATCATAATTTTATCACACATTGCTTAGTTATATCTCAATTAGCCTTAATCCTATTTTAGGCCTTATGGAGACCTAATAGGCCTTCTTAGCAACATGTTACCATTTGATATTTTTGAAACATTTTCAAACCTCACAAACATCAAGTAAAATTCATATGAAACTCAAATATAACCTATCAAAATTCACTTTAGGTACACAAAAACTTTTAGGTCCAACCACCATTTGGACCCCTTCTAAAAATATTGTTCATAATAGGCCTATGCATACACATAAAATCTATTTTGAACAACTGAAGCATAAAAACACTTTTAAAAAACAAACATGGAAAAAATTCACATATTAAGAAACCTCATTAAATTAGGGTCATTAAAAAATTTAACATATTCTTAAACTTAGGATAAACAGGCTCAAAATCTTCTCTGCGAGAAGCCCACTCAGAATTGCCAACTGGATTCAAAATATAGTCAAGGAAACATGAACTTATGACACCTAATTGAACATAATAAAGGGATTTATATGCATGAAAATGATATTATAATATATTTATAACAATATAAATCAAATAAATCATAATCTCTAATAAAAACTATTGGTCTTGTAGACTAATCTGTTGCCTTTCTCTCTCACAAACTTCACTCAGCTAGACAAGCCATTTTGGATTCAATGTTATAAATTATTTAACTAATTTAAAATATTAAGAAAAGAATGGATATATCATTAAAGTACCAAAAAACATCATCATTCACTTAAATCCATAACTCTTTCATGAAAACACATCAAGAATCATCTTCTTACTTTTGTCTGGTTTTCTCACTGTCTACATCACTAGGTCTGTTAGTGACTAACCAATTTGGATCACCAAATTTTCAAACCTCAGGGATAGATATGATACTTAAATTTTCATGTAAATTAATTAAAAATTTCACACATTTACCTTGATTCATTTATCAAATTTGACTCGGTAAACTTTGTCTACTACAACAAATCTCGGATAAATAAGGCCTTTTTTGTAGGGTTTGCTCATTCACCTAAGAAAAAAATCACAATTAGAAGTTATTGAGAGAGTTTTATACAACATATAATAACTTATATATCCATACCAATTCATTCTGATCACTTTAGAACAAGATCTTCAATAATGGTTCATTTTTAAGGTTCTTTGAGGGTTTACACCATCTTGCAGTCTTAACAATCATTCATAAAGATTAGCTCCTCTTTCCAAAAATAAATGCTTAGAAATTTAAGATAGTAACATTCAAAATATACCATGAGTATATTATATTCTCATGAATATTTTTCACATGCCAACAAGCACTTGAAAAACCTTCTTAGGTAGACATCTCATTATGTGCACTCGAGAGACCTTAAGATACTTTTCCAAGCCTTTTATTGTAACCCATGAATTGAAACTTCATGAAAATGATTAAAAAAACTTCAATAACCCTTTTAAACTCTAATATACTCATTTTTGTCTTATAAAATAATTATGATACCCCATCTAGCCACCATCTCTCTTTTTGCTTTCTAGGCCTTGACTTGCAAGTCATATTAGGGCTTGAAACTGACCTTCTAGCTGCCCTATTGGCTTTACCTTGAAAATATAAATAATGATCTGATGCCTCTTGTGTATGATTTATAAATATTTTACAAACACTCTTATTTGGATCTTCAATAAAACATCTTTTTATCTCACTCAGAGCATCTTTAGAGCTGCTTATGCAAATCTTCAAAGTTGATCTTTTAATCATTGTCAAAATCCCTCAACACCTCATGTACAAATTAAAACAACCTCCTTCATGATAAAACACTATAAATTATTATTCAGAGCTTCAACATAATGTGTTCAGAGCTACTTGGTATATCCTCAGAGCTCGACTAAGGATCTTTTAGCTCACTCATTTCATCATGTTACCTTCATATACCTTCTCACAAGGTCTAGACAAAGATTTGAAAGATAATTGAAAATTGACACAATAAAATATATTCAATCATGCTGATTTAAATGATATTACTCAAACTAACATAAAAACCCTCTTCAAATAGTACTCTCACATCACTACTCTCATACAACAACACTCACTATGCTAGCAAAAGAACTCATCATACACACACCTCAAAGATTAATTAACCATGCACCTTCACAAGAACCTTTGAAATCAATGGAAAAATCAATTCCAAGACTCAAAAATCAATGATAATGTGCAACAATGGATTGTTACCATATCATGAACTTTTTCATATTGATACCTTGTAGACTTTTTGGAATGTTATTGATCCAATGTACTGCAGTAGTTGGTTAAAATTTTGGTATGGTTGAGGTGATAAAATCAATCAATATTTACAAGTTTTCATATTGGAATGACTCATCCATCCTCACCAGGTTATAAGTATCATTGGGTTGCATGGTTGAACTAGTATCAATTGTCAGGTGGCAACTCACTTTTGCTCCAAAGTTGGGGGCATGTTCCTTCTAATATCTATATATTTATTTATCTCTTTATCTCCTTGGATATATGCACTTAAATATTTATCTATATTTATCCTAGTTACAATTTTAGAGCCTTAAAATGATACATCTTTCTCAAAACAACCATTGTCAATAGGCAAGGTGATTACATAGACACGTGTGTACTCCTAAAACTTACTCTTTAAATTTAAATATATTTCAAGTAATTTAAACCTATATTATATGCAATAATTTTATACTATAACATCCTCTTGGTTTAGTCATCAACAAATCACTCAAGTTGGGCACATGTAAAGACAAGGTATACATACCCACCTAGGTATGCATTCTTTTTTTTTAAACTAAAAATCTCATTACTATATCAAAGGGGGATAAATGTAGATGATATTTTATGATTATATAACACCTCAATCTTATACACTTGGAAAAATTAGACCTTGGCTATTCCTCTCAGTAATTTACCTTTCTCACTCTCATAATTCTCAGATCTACTCCATATTTGTGCCCTTTGGCATATATTTGTTAAACCGTCTAGACTTATGTTGATGGATTAGGTCTTCTATCTTGACAAGAATGTTTAAAATATACTTATTTTTCATCTTTAAAAGTTTTGAACCTATATCTACTCTCTTACTTCTTGGACACTAACATCTGGGATGGACAGCAACATAGCCATTAATGTCATATCTTAACACAAGTGTCTAGTGACCTAAAATCATCTAACTTGAAAATGAAACATATCCTAATGGTCAACCTAAGTTATTTAATGTGAATTAATACTCAAAAGGGATTGATATAAATACAAAATCAACCCTCATTCATTCCTCACCCAGAAACACCTAGAGAAAGACCAAAGAAACTAAGACACTTATCAAAATCACTTTATCAAGCCTTTAATTAAACAAAGCTTATTTTATTTCCATACCAATTATAGGTAAAACACTTCTATAGGTATGAATTACTAAATGAGTAGCCCAAGAGCTTGATTTTCCAAGTTACAAGCTATGTCATTATTGTGCTTATTTTTCACATATATTTCAATTAACACACAAGCTAACATGTAAGAGAGAGCTACATGAGTCTTAGGCCCTCTTTTGGAGTATTGTATATGTTGGTAGTGTCATTTAATAGGGGTCATTATGGTCAGCTTAACACTATGATCCCACCAACCTGTTTATCCTAAGGTCACATTGAAGATGAAAGCTTAGGGTTTTTCCATTTCATAAGGAGTGATTATCCATGACCAAGATCTGAATGCACTAGATTGAAGGTGAAGCAAAAACCATAAGCATCTAAGTGGTCACATCCTATTTCAATAGATATTACATACATGACACTAGTATTGAACCCAAACAATAAAGTCAATATAAATATCCTAAGATGGCATTACTATCTAGAGAGCCAAAGGTGTCAAATCTAGAATCTGATGATTTTTCCAAAATATCCTTCTTGCCTTCTTTAGATCAAGAGTTGCATTAACATTAGACCAATCCAAGCACTCCACTTATTAGCCTAGCAAAGTCTTACTTTTCATATTTAGACTATCTTAGCATAATAGATTTATTCTATGCTTATATTTGAGTTTAACATTTAATTGCCCTGTTATATATATGATTATCACCCTTGTGTCATTTAATTTATATATAACCCTATAACATTCTGAATTAACCTTAATCTAGATAAATTTTAGGGTTAAACAAAACCACTTGAATCACACTCAAATTTATGAATCTTATTACTCACCACTCGAACCATTTATCTGTACGTAGGCTTAACCCCTCTGTTAGTCATCGCTACTACATAGGAATTCTAAAGTCATTATTCAAACAACTTTATATCACTCTCAAACTCCTCTCAGCCTCATAACAACTATTTCAACATTTATGGGACATGTTATCATAATGAAAACATGTCAAATGTTGTGAATCTATCCACTTAGTATGGTCTTATCCATTGTACCATGTAATGAATACATTCAAAGTATAAATATCAATATAGGTCATCCTATATGATTCACAAGTTAGGTAAAGGAAATAATCCAATTGTATTCCTACAAATATAAATCAAAGGTCATTAATTATTAACACTAGATCTCCTTGAATATTGGCACTATACATCACTACATATTGAGAAAATATGACCTATTCTTCTTATATTCAATATCGATTACTAGGAGCATCCTCAAGCCATGTTTGAAACATTCCAATTTAAGTCAAAAGCGAACATTGTCAAGTATCAAATCCAAATTACTAGTTACATACATATAGTGAAGAAGCACAATTATACAATCACACTAATCAAGAGAATAATGTGTGACTTGATTCCCTTATTATATTATATATTTACCTAAGTAATAGTTAAACATCAATAGGGATGATTGGGGGTATCTCAACACATTACACTTCCCATTCTTTTTTCTAGGTTTCTACCTCTCATAAGTACATCTAAGGTTTCTAAGAAAAAGAGAAGGAAAATAAAGGTTTCTACATGACATTAAAAAATATGAATATATTACTTCTCTCAATTACATGAATAGGTGACAAAATAATTACAATTTCATCACTTGCACAATAGATAAATCCATAGTTAATAGACAACACTACATTACATGGCTATCCATGGAGTGAAACCTTGTCCATACTCAGTCATAGACTTTGTTTCTAGACTTGAATTGTCATAGATCTATTTTATCCTATTTTATATTATAATATATCTTCTATAGTCAATAAAAAACCAAAAAATATAAGTATCTTCTTATTGTTTGTACTTACTATATTTAGCATATGAAATTTGTCAATTAGTTTCAATTAATTCTTACTTACATTTAAATTTATACTTGAATGCAATTTATTATAATTTAATAAATATTTCAATTCATATTAATTAATATTTTATAAAAGATAAGGTAAAAAATATTAATGAATCTATTGTTTTCACTAACTTTGATTTTCCAATATTTATCCTAGGGTTTTAACTGAATTCATGATTCCCATGCACTAGAGAGAAATTTGATCATCCTTTCTAGGATTTAATTGAGCACTACTATAGGATTTATCTTTGACTTACATGATTCAAATTTGATTCTTTATTTCCATATAAATTTTTTTTCTTTTGTTGGTTTTCAATTATTATTTTTCTTGCTTTCTATAATGATGTTCTAGCATTTGTAAAACTCATAGGAGCTATCATGCTAGGAAAATTGGTCACTAGTTTTACCTAATCCATGGTGTGAGGGGTATTGATCTAATACTCATGCCATTACACAACATTATACATAGATTTTTGCTTCCACATACCTAACAAGTATATATATTAAACACAAGGTTTTGATTTTAAACGATAGGAAGCCTTCAACCATTTGGATTTGTAGTGTACCGGTAAGTGGTTAGCCTTGGGAAGTTACTCTCAATGTACCTCAAAGAGGAGATAGTACAAGATGGTGGAATACTTCATAGTTGGTGCCCCTTTGGGCCTTGTTTATTATTTATGACTGGGATTTATATATCTAAAAGCATACAAATCAACCACTTCTTGTTTAGTTACACCCCTAATACCATTTTCAAAATCAAAGTTTCAAAATCAAATCATAGATATAATGAACGAGTTTTTATTCTCTCTTTTGATTTGGCTCATAAGGTTAATCATTACTATATGATTTTATTTTTTATTTATTGATCAAAATGACTATATTTAGTAAATTAAACCCAACAACATAATAACATCAAAATGAGGGAAATAAAGGAATAATTAGCAATTAAGAATGAAATATTACCATCACCTTATCCCTTATGGTTTTTATCCAAGATATTCAAATAATTTCCAATGGCAAATTGATTGAATCTGGATTACTTGCTTGTAGATTCAAAATGACTCTAATGGCTTCTTTAGATAGTTGAATGGATTGGAAAGAATATGGGGATGCTTTAGGATTTCCTAAATATTTAAGAAAATGCTTGGGGAGACTTCTACATGGATTTTATAAGATGGTGGAAGGGATTTTTAGGAAATTTTAAATTATGTAGAAGTCTCTAGTTTAGAAACTTATAGAATCTTAGATTAAATTCTCTAGTTCTAGAGGTTTTTTGATTAGTTAAGGGGATAAAGGGGGATTATATGGGGATTAAATGAGGTTTATTATTCATAGGAATGTAGGAAAGGCTAGGGTGGTAGTTTAGCTAGGGGTAGTTAAATAAATAGGAATTCTAAATGTGCAAGTGGGCCAGTGGGTTGTTTATGCCATATGATTAGTGGATAATTAGGATAGTTAGTAGGTTAATGGGGTAATTAGTTGGTCATAATGATATATAAGGTCTATAGGTTATATGGAATTTATATGAGAAATAATATTTTAATTAATTGGCTAAGGCTATGGTTATTGGACAAATTAGTGGGTTTAATAGAATTATTAAGATGAGCAGATTTAGGTGCATAAATTTTGTCCTTGTTTGAAAGGGTATTATAAGTGAAATGAAGTAGAAGGAGTAATGGGTTTTCAAAGGAAAAACCATTTCATAGATGAGAATGTTGTTAGTAGACATGATTCCCCCTTGAGGGAACATGTAGGGAGGAATGAGTTGGATGGTCACTTGAAAGGAAATTCTTGGGGTGGGATAGGACCAAGATGATGAGAAGGGGTTGGGATTCCCTGATTATTAAGAGAGATATGATTGAGATGCCACAAACATAAGTGGTATGGGATAAATTAACTTAGCCTTTGAAGATGAGTTATAGACAATGGCTAATGTCTAAAAAGGAGGAAAATTTGATTAAGATGAAATTTTTTAGGATGTCAACATTATCTAGGGAACAATATGGGATAGGCCATGCGCTGATGATAAATTCTTTAGTAAGGACACATTTCAAGGATATCTAAAAGCCTATAAAGGACATTAGACAAATGATTATTGATAATAATACACTTTATGTAGGATTCATAAATCAATACATTTTAATAATGTTGAATGACCCATAGGGGATAGGATGGGATCAAATGTCAATAGTGGCTGAGATATCACTGAGCACAAGAAAGTGGCCAGGTGATACCTACATAGTCTTAAGAGATGTCAAGATGATGTAATTCTGATCAAGATTTTGGACTTATAATAGGTAATCTAATACTATACCATTAAATAATGATTTAGGAAGACTTAGGGATGATGATACAGTGATTAAATGAGACAATAGGATGTGAAAAGGGATTTAGGGATCAAGATTAGTAGACAGGGTTGAATAATTTGATTAGCAAGGGTCAAAGGGGATGCAAGTAGTAAAATAGGGTATGAATTAGGGGGTAAAAGAAGAAAAAGTAAGGGTAAAAGGCTCATTTTGTCTTTATCTATTGTGACTTTTGTACTCTCAAGACCAAGCCATAGATCACACTCCTCACTCATCACATCATAGAGAGAGGGTTTAGAAGCACCAAAGGGTAGCCAATGTAGGACCACTAATGATTAATCCATGTCTAGCCATTGAATTTCATCATTTTTGAATTTATTTATAATACTTATGACATGTACATGAAAATATAGTAATACCACCACTGGGGGTTTTCCCTTAGTCATGGTATTATCACCATAAGTCACAATAATGCAACCATAAGTTACTATTTTTCAAAACCGTAAGGGGGAACTTATGATTTTATAATACCATAGTAGGTGATTTGCATTATTTCAATACAAAGGGAAAATTGTTGTTTTTAAAAATGCATAATTAGACCTATAGTTTTACAAAACCATAGGTTGTGAATGGTGATATTGCCAAAACTAGGACTTAGAGCAAGATCAAGATTAGTAGTTTTGTGGCTATTAGGAATGATGGTTAGTGAATGGGTTAGGGAGGGAATGGGGATGGGGGTAGGGTAATTAAGTACTTATATGGTTAGGTTAGTAAGTTAGGTAAATTAATTATGAGGTATAATTATCTAAATAGGATAGGTAAGTGGGAAAGAAGTGTTAGGAGTTGGTGAAACTAGGTGAGTTAGATAAAGGATGAGAGGGGTAGAAAATTAGTGAGATGATTGGGTAGAGTAGTTAGGGTGATGGGTAGATAATTTGGTTGTGATGGATAATTAAGAAGGATGGATTATTTAAAAGGGGAAGGATTATGTAAGTAATTAGGGGGATAGGATAAATGAATGATTCAGGGGTTTAGCTAATTAAGTACTAGGTGGATGAGATGGAATAGGTTAAATAGTCATGATTAGATTATTGTGGTTTGATAGTATGTGTTTTTTTGTGGGAGGATTTAGGTGTGTTGACTTGTATATTATGAAATCTTGTGGTACTTTACAAGATGCATTATTTGACACTGATCAAGTATGGAGTGCTTGAGATGGTATGCCTCTACTATATCATGATGATACTGGTGAGGATTGATAAGGAATTGATTATGGCCATGTTTGAGAGATGGCATTAAGATACTAACACATTCCATTTTATGATTGTTGAGATGATAATTACTATTGAGGATGTCTTACATATTTTTTGACCATCGATGAAAGGCCATAGGATATACTAGTGATCACATACCTTGAGTGTGATAGTGTAGAGACTAACTAGTTGACTATAAATTAGACTTCATGATTCATGGGTGGATATTGATAGGGATCTAAGGGAGGGTACTATTGATAGATTGGCTCTCATGGTTATGTCTCTTATTACCAACATACTCTTGTCAAATAAGAGTAGTCAGTGGTTCCACTGGGGATTAGGGGATATGGTGTGAGATATGGTTTAGGATTATTGTGTTTTTGTTTGGGGTCCCATATTACTGGCCCATTTATATAGAGAAATTTATATGGGTGTTTACAGAGGAGAAATGAGCTTAGGTCCCTCTATATTATTATAGATATGGAGTTGGGAGCATATCATGATAGTGAGACCATTGTGTACTCATGTAAATACAAACTAACTTGTAATGTTCAGATGGTATATCATTCTTGGAGTGTAGAGATCCCATGCTAATAAGATACATATTTATAGATAGGCATTTAATAGTCTATGATCTGAGCATATCACTTAGATGCCATATAGATACGTCTAGTGGGGGTGGGATGAAGATGTAGACATTACATGATTAATTCTCACTAAGTGCTATCTGACTTGTCACCATGATCATATTATTGAGAGATATAAGCCTGATCATGTGTAACAACAATTAGGGAGGAAGCAGGATGTACCTAAATAGGAACATTTGTTTACTTGTATTGATAGGGAGATACATCAATGGGGGGATTTTATAGATAAGGCACTAGCCAGAGCAGATTATGAGAGCATTGCCCCTATTATATGGGATTATTAGACTTTTATTCTAGATCTAGGAGTAACTTCAACATACACAGCTTGGTGGGTTTAGATATGACCTCATAGACTACTTAGACAACAAGCCAGAGTGAGAAGGGGGAATGTTTAGATATTAGTACAAGATTGAGTCCACTTAGGGAGGAGATGAGTAAAGAGATGGTAACCCCAGCTGTAAGGCCAATAAGATGCACAAGGAGGAATAGATGTGATGGATATTGATGGGGGAGACTAGGGGGGTTGAGGTAGAGTCTAGACTAGAGTTGGAGACTAGACAAGGAGGGGAGCAGGTGAAAATGAGGTAGGATATTCTAGGCCACCTTTGAGTGAGGATGAGTGGGCACTCTTGGATAGTTAAGGATAGAGATATAGGCCTAAGATGTAGAGGTTGCAAGGATCATAGCTGATCAAGATGGATAGCTTCAGTTGAGGCTGAAAGAGAGAGGTAGAGTTATATGTGGCTTATAAGGGAAAGGAGGAGGGTGATATGACACTAGAGGAAATGGGTATGGGGATGATTACGAGTTAGATTAGTTAAATGATGCAAGAGGACCAATATGATAGGGATTTGTATGAAGCAATAGTACGTGTAAGTTAGCATGATGTGACTTTTAGAGCCAGTTCTTCCTAGTTTGCACACCAAATTGATAGGATACTACCTAGATACCAATGATTCAAGATGTGTATTTATGAGACATGTGTTGTAATATTGTCATGCATGTATTGTAGCACATTGATTTCCATGGGCCTAATTTTGTAGTTATATATTTTGACATGGACTTCAATGGACATTATGGACTCTTGATATATGTGATTATGATTATGTTATTATTATAGGCTTTATTTTCACCCTTGGAGAGGGTTATTTAGGTTCTCTTCAACTAAGCTATAATATTGGGACAACCCCAGGCTATGGGTAACCTCTATTGGGGTTGAACCTCTAGAGTAGGCCAGATTCCTCTTTGATGCTCACCTAAACTAATGCTTCATGGGAAAATGTTTAGAAAGAGAATAAGGGCCCCTAATGAAGTTAACCAGGTGATGCACCAAATTTAAAGGGGAAACTCTCATAAGTTTGAACCCACACTAGATCTACTACAGATAATACTAGCTCATACAACCTTAAGATTAAGCTAATTTGCATAAGTATTTCATAGAAGAGGTTCAGAGTAGAACAATAATATAGACATATAAAAAACATTAAAAACTCCCTAAACAAGGTCAGAAAGAAGGACCATGGATGACGAAGATTCTCCTTCACACAATTCCATAGTGAAAAACTCACCAAACATAGATTCAAGGAAGGAGATAGGTAAAGAAAGTCTTATATTTCATCAATAGGTATTTCTTACAAAATACTTGACAAGGTTAAACCTAATCAAGCTGAACATACTTTATAGTATCCTAAAGAGTATCCTTATCTCCTAGAGAGATAGAAATTCTAAAATCTAAGAACCTTTACAAAGGAGTAAAGAATGAGATTATATAGGAGAAGGGGAGAAGAGAGAAAGGATGTGGGAACACACCATTATAATAAGAACACTTTGTCTCAAGTCATTAATTGAACCTGAGTTGTTACATTTATTCCTTATCCCAAGAAAACCTTGCTACTTTTTTGATAAATAAAGACATTGTCCATGTTTTGTTGAGTGAGGAGGGATCCAAAGGTTCTGAGGATGCATTAAATGCCCCTAGTTGCACTATAACTTTCTTTGATATTCTATGCATCTTTTCACTTAGCTCCTGCATAAGGAAAAAAATACTTATGTTTATAAACCTGACTGAGCTTTGATTATGTCTACTTTGGGTGACTTCTTTTCAATATTATAGATTGAGACGTTATTTCATTAATTGCATATAGATGTTATTACATTGAAACTTGGACCTAGATTAACTATAGAGGAAAACTAATATAAGATTATTGGTTTTCCTATAGTCTTTATAGGTATGACATCCTACTAGATGCTTGGTCTAAAATAGCCACCAATTTTTTTTTAAAATAAATCGATATTAGGTATAAAAGACTTAATCTATCTTTGTAGAGCCTTGATGACAATGCTTAGTCCTTTGTTTATGCATTATAGTCCAACTTAGATCATATTTGAGCTTGAACCTATATTGTTTTGCTAGCTTGAGTTGAAAATTGGCTCATCAACATTTGCTAGAAGCTCCCTAGGCTTGGTTTTGCTCTAATTAGTTGTCAAATTTTGACTAAGCTTGTTGACACATTGACCATCTCACTCCATAGATTTCAAATGGTACGAATGCCCAAGAACCATCTTTCCTCTACTAGTTGAATGTATCCTTAACACTTGTCATGCATACATTTGCCCTTGATATTTGCTGAGATTTTGACCTATACTCATTATTAGATCTAGGTTCTCAATCAAACACTAATTATTGATCTACTAGGACCCACCATTTGAAAGCTAATGACTAGTTCATGACCCTAAAATTGACATCCTCACTCCCATCAAATGATGTTCATATGACCATCATTTTAAAGCTCAATAAGATTGTATTTCTCTATCTTTAAATTTTATGTCCTACCAAACAACATTTGACATCTTGAAAAACATGATTGATGTCCTATAGATCATCAAATTTAAGCACAGATAGATTTTTTCTTGAGCTTTAATCTGATGTAATCATGAACATCTTATGTTGCAGGTCCATTTTGATCGACTTTGAAGTCTTATATCTTTAAGCATGAGAATCATGGAGGCACCAAAATTTCAAGAGATGTTCTTGAGGCCAAAAAGAACAAACTCATTTTATCCATGGTCCTAAGAGTTTTCTAGGTGAAGATATTAAATGCACAAGTTGACTAGTCTATTTGATCCTACGTGATGCCTTGGCTCAAAAATGGCTAAGTATGGAAACTTGGAAAATTTTATTTGAGGAGTCAAATTTGAACCTACATAAATCCTATCATGATTTAGAAGATGACTATAAAATTAGAGCATAACAACTAGGGACTGAGGTGAATAAACCCATGTGACCATTTTACCCTATAACTATTGCATGTGTGAGATATGGATTTGTCAAGATGCTCACTTGGCTCTATTTGAACTTCTTTAAAAATGGCTAATTATGGGAAACTTAGCAAATTTGACTGAGAGACCAACTTTGGATCTTCATATATTTTGATGCACTTTGGTAGGTGACCTGAAGCTTAGTGCATATGTTCTTGGGACTAAAATGAACAGCCCCATATGACCCATTTTCCTTGACTCACTCATGCATATGAGATATAAAATTGGAAAACTACCTACTCAACATTTTTATCACTAGGCCCAAGTGTCTCAATGAACACAATGAATAACCAAAAAGATACCATATAATTCTAATCTATTCCAAGCATTCTTGACATCCCATAAGGGTTATGTAAATGTGGTCATATCCTCAATAAATGGAAATTTACACTTTTAGTGAACCCAAAGTGTCTTAAAAAGGCCTTGTGATCAAATTGAGATCTTGGACTCTTTCTTCCATTTGGAATCTTATCTTTGGGCTTTGTGTATTGGACAAAAGGTCTGAAAGAAGCTGACCTTTAGGGGAATTATGGAGGGAAAATTTTCCCAAAAGAATTATGGCCTTAGAAATGACCTTCAGACTTTCCAAAATACCCTTCGAAGCTTTTGCAAGGTTCCCTTCAAAAAATTTAGAAGGTGCCCTTCAGAACTTTTGCAAGGTGCAATTTGGAACTTTGAAAAGTGTCCTTTAGAGCCTCTATCTTAATTCAATTTACCAAGAAAAGGCCCTTTGAGAATATTGTTTGGGAAACTTTGCTTGAAAAAGTGCCATTCAAGATTTTTGATTTTGATCACTTTGTTGAAGACTTACCCTTCGAAAATTCTACTTTGGGCCACTTCCTTGAAAAATGACCTTTCAATAAATTTTCTTGGACCTTTTCCCCAAAAGAAATGACCCTTTGGGGAAATTGTTTGGGACAATTTATCAAGAAAATACTCTTCAAAAAAAGTATTTTGGCCACTTTGATTGACAAAATACCCTTCAAAAAAAGTGTTCAAATTTTTTTCTTGAAATAACTAGGTCTTTGAGGAAATTTTTGTAGAACAATTTATTCAAAAGAAAAAAGGTCCTCATATTTTGTTTCAAACATTTGGTTTGAAAGAAATAATACCTTTCAAAAACCTTGCCTTAGACAATTTATTCGAAAGAATTCAACACTTAGCCAAAATAAGGTTTGAAGGAAATTACTTAGCAAAATAAAAGCCTGAAAGAATCTATCCAAAAGAATGAACACTTATCCCAAATAATTGGACCCAAGAAAGGGGTTTGTACTTTGCTTTTCCAAGGCCTATATATTCTTCTTAGACTCATGTTTGATCCTTGAAATCTCAGACCTCTTTAAAATCACCTTTTGATCCATTCCTTCACTTGAATTTTTCTCAACTTTTAAACTAGTTAAAGCTTGGTATGTGGGCCAAAAATTGGCCAACATCTTTGGCAACTCACAAGGGTTGCATTATTGTCTATGCAAAGGAACCTAGACCATTCATTCTTGTCTAGTACATTAGGCATGGATTCATAAGTCTTTGGAACTGAGCTGGTCTGAAATCTAATACAAGGCTAGCCCTTTTTATAATTTCCTCTTGAAATAATAAGGACCAAAAATAAAACAACAAAGACGAATGGATGTAGGCACTTGCAAGAAAGAAAAAATAACTAACCTATTGAAAAAAAATGTACATAAGGGTACTTAGAGAAAATCATAAAAAAATAATCTAAAATATACAAGACCTTTTCAAAGCTAGTTCTCTTATATCAAAAGGAAAACTTCTAGTATAATTCACTTTTAACAAACTAAGATAAAAACTACCTAGTTTTGGAGGTACTAGAATTGGTGAACTAGGCAGTTTAATGGCCAATCCTTTTAATGTGCTCCTTAGCAAATGGAGTAGAATGAACATGTCTCCAATGTAGACATACTAGTTCGAGTCTTCCACACTTGGTTTATGTTGGACTATATGAGCACTTGCTTGATGTTTCTCTCTACTCTTGAGAAATTATTGCATGAAGGCTTCATTTGGGCTCTTGGGAGAAAATACACTTGGTTCAATTGGTGGTTCATAAAGACCATGTTATTCTACCTTTTCCTTATGTAAACTAGGACTATTCATGCTTAGAGCAACATGTTCTTGGATTTTTGGAATAAGGACATGTCCCTTGGCCTCTTTACATTATTTGGTTATGGCATTGAACTACTGCCATAATCCTTTAGGTTCTTCACTGGTATACTTATCAAATTGAATCACTTGAGCACTTGAGATGTCCCCTTCATCAACCTCACTTAAGATTTCATCTTCCTCTTCAACTATAAATGAGGGTTGATTTGACCATCTAGGGTTCAAAACATTACATTTATCTTACTCAAAGTTGGCTATGCTTTCCTCTAGATCTAACATATTAGGGCTATCCTCAACTGACACCTCATCTTGAATTGGACCAACCTCAGACACATGGTATTGATCTTATTCTTAATCTATGTAGAATGGACCTTCAATAGTCCACCCAAGGTCTACCCCAAGTTCATCTTGTGGATTATCCTCTTTAGGCAAGTTTGAAACATTAAGTTGATCCATTTCACTTTAAAAATCTGAGCACAAAAGCTACCATTGATATTCTAAATCACTCGATCTACCCTTGACATCCATACTAGGTTCATGAAGGTTGTCCTCTTGCTTCTCATTAGGCTCATACAACTTGAAATCTAAAACATGTTCCTCCTAATGAATTAGGCTACTTATTATGATATCCTCATCATAGACACTTATTTTGTCTTCTTTAGTCTCACGTATGGCTACAATATCCTCTTCTATCATTTGTAGGACAAGCTCCTCTTTTATAAAGGAGATGGTGGGGGGGTGAATAATTTCACCTTGCTTGTAGCTTAGGAGGGTATCCTTCCAACTAGGGACTTTAAATGCTCTTTTATGTGGCTCTTGAGTTGAGGAGAGAGGGTCTTGGAACTCTTGTACACCAAGCTCATTAAGATGAGTTATGGTTGCTTGATTAATTTCTTAAACAAATAACCCTTCCTCTACTAGGACTAGTTCTTAGACTACCTTGACTAACACCTCCCTTCCTTATTTGTTCCTTCCTTGATTGATTTACATAAGGGGAATGTGTAGGACTTGGTCACCTTCTATTTTTCCTAAATGGGTGTGGGAAAGGGTGCTTTCACAAGAGAGGGTATGAAATAGTTAGGGTCATAGGAAAGGATCCAAGATGGAATATCTTCATGCTCTTGAGTGAGAATGGGCATAGGGGTAGGAGAGGGAAAACTTCTTGGCTTAGGATTGACATACTCTTTCTCCCATTACTCAAACATTTATTCAATAGATAATACCCACCCTTTCATTTCTTACTTGTCAACATGTGGGTAGTCAACCTCTTCAATGGATGCCCATACACTATAAAACTCTTACAAGAAGATATTTATCCCTTCCATGGTATGAATATGGAAATCTTGTCCAATCTTGATGCCCTCCTTGATATTCATGATTATTCTTCCTTGGTCCAATATTTCCTCTCTGAGTTTTGACAGGGATGGATTTGGACAAGGTTGGCTAGGGGGCTGATTAGGGACTCTTGAAGGTTAAACCTAAGGCTCTTGGAGGGGAGAGGGTACATAAATCCATCCCAAATGAGATTACTTCCCTTCATAAGATATTAACATACTATCTACATTTTGGACCATGTTTATTATCATTGCTATATCCTCATTATTATAGGTGACCACTATTCTCCCTCATAAACTAACCATCTATTCTTGAATAACTAAAGAACACTCTTTTCTTTTTGTATAACATGGATAGGGATAACTAGAGAAGACTCTAAACCCTTACCAATATCACTTATCAACTCATTATAAGTTTCTAATGATTGCTTGACCTATGACAAAGATGTAATAAGGTAAGCCTAGTCTTGATAAGGGGAAGTAAAAAACTAGTTTGAATGCAAAGGAGGCTAACCTTGGTCATATACAAGGGAAGAAAGATAGTAAAGGCCATGATAGGGTTGTTAGGTTGCTTGAAGGCCACTTTTGGGAACACGTAAACATTATTTGCCTGATAAGTGTGATGTTGAGGTAGAGGATAAGCATATTGATTAGAAGATGACTGATTATACATACCAAATTATGATGATTAGGCACTTAGTTAGGTTTCTTAACCAATTGATAGATTCTTAAATTTTCCATTGATGTTTGAAAACCTACTTCCAAAGGCTGATGTGTTGAAGAACAACACCAAAAATCCTTCCACTACTTTAGACATGTCCTACTAGACATGCCAAAAACTTTTATAGGCTTAATTTACACCCTTGGAGAGGGTTATTTAGTCTCTCTCCAACTAAGTTATAATATTGGGACAACTCTAGGCTATGGGTAACCTATGTTGGGGTTAAACCTCTAGAGTAGGCTGGCTTCCTCTTTGATGCTCACCTAAACTAATGCTTCACAAGAAAAGGGTTAGAAAGAGAATAAGGGCTCCTAATAAGGTTAACCAGGTGATGTACCAAATTTAAAGGGGAAACTCTCATAAGCTTGAACCCACACTAGATCTACTAAAGTCAATACTAGCTCACACAAACTCAAGATCAAGATAATTTACATAAGTATTTCATAGAAAAGGTTCAAAGTAGAACACTAATCTAGACCTGTTAAAAACATTGAAAACTCTCTAAACAAGGTAAAAAAAAAAGACCCTGGATGAGGAAGATTCTCCTTCACATAATTCCATAGTGTACAGCTCACCAAACACAGATTTAAGGTAGGAAATAGGTAAAAAAAGTCTTATATTGCATCAAGAGGTAGTTTTAAAAAAATGCTTGATAGGGTTGAGCCTAATCAAGCTAAACATACTTTATAGTATCAAAAAGAGTATCCCTATCTCCCCAAAAAGATAAAAGGTCTAAAATCTAAGAACCTTTATAATGGATAAGAGAATAGGATTATATAGGAGAAGGGGAGAAGAGAGAAAGGATGTGGGAACATTCCATTAGAAAAAGAACACTTTGTCTTAGGTTAATAATTGAACTTGAGTTGCTATGTTTGCTCCTTAGCCAATGAAAACCTTGCCACTTTTTTGATCAATTAGGACACTCCCTGTGGCTTGTTGAGTGAGGAGGGATACAAAAGTTTTGAGGATGCATTAAATGCTCCTAGCTATAGTTCTCAACATTAGATCCTTTCTTTGATCTTCTATGCATATTTTCACTTAGCTCTTGCATAAGGACAAAAACCCTTACATCTATAAACTTGACTGAGCTTTGATTATGTCTACTTTGCGTGGCTGCTTATCGAGACTATGGCTCAAGACATTCCTTCATTAATTACATATATCCATTCTTGCATTGAAACCTAGACCTAGATTAATTATAGAGGAAAACCAATATAAGATTATTGGTTTTCCTATAGTCTATATAGGTACGACATCCTGATCGATGCTTGGTCCAAAATAGCCACCAACTTGTTGACCTTTGATCTTTGTTAGGTATAAAAGACCTAATATATCTTTATAGAGCCCTACTAGTAATGCTTGATCCTTTTTATGCATTTTGGTCTAACTCAAATCATATTTGAGCTTTGTTCTATATATTTCCACTAGCTCAGGTGAAAAATTAGCTCGTCGACCTTTTCTAGAAGCTACTTGGCTTATTTTTGCTCTAATTGGTTGTCAAATTCTAACTAAGCTCATTGACAAATTGAACATATCACTCTATTGATTTTAAATGGTATGAATGATTGAGAATAATTTATCCTCTACTAGTTGAATGCATCCTTGACACTTATCATACATACATTCACCATTGAGATTCATTGACCCTTTGACCTCCACTCATTTTTAGATCTGGATGCTCAATCAAATGCTAACCATTAATCTAATGGGACCTATCATTTGAAAGCCAATGGCTAGTTCATGACCCTAATTGACGTCCTCACTCCCATTAAATGACATTCATGTGATCATCATTTTTAAGCTCAATAGGATTTATCTTGCTCTATCTTGAAAGTTGATGCCCCACCAATTGTCATTTGATGTCCTACTAACTATCATTCAATGTCCCACAAAATGTAATTAACATCCCAAAGACCATCAAATTTAAGCACAAATAGATTTTTGATGGAGATTTAATTTGATGTTAGCATGAATGTCTTATGATGTAGGTCCATTTTGATCAACTTTGAAGGCTTATATCTTGAAGCATGAGAATCATAGAGGTACCAAATGTTTAGGAGATGTTCTTGAGGCCAAAAAGAATAAACCCATTTGATCTACTAGTCTTAGGATTTTTCTAGGTGAAGATATTAAATGCATAATTTGACTAGTCCATCTGATCTTGCATGACATACTGGCTAAAAAATGGCTAAGTACAGAAACTTGGTAAATTCTATTTGAGGAGCCAAGTTTGAACTTGCATAACTCCTATCGTGTTTTGATAGATGACCAAAAACATAGCAAATAGCAACTAAGAACTAGGGACCAAGATGAACAAACCCATGTGACCATTTTCCCTTGTAACTACTACATGTGCAAGATATGACTTTGTCAAGATGATCACTTAGCTCTGTTTGAACTTCTTTAAAAATGGTTAAGTATGGGAAACATAGTGAACTTGATTGAGCGGCCAACTTTAGATATTCATATATTTTGATCCACTTTGGTGGGTGACCTAAAGCTTGGTGCATATTTTCTTGGGACTAAAATGAATATACACATATGACCCATTCTCCTTGACTTTCTCACGCATATGAGATATAACATTGATAAACTGCCTGCTCAACATTTTTATCACTAGGCCCGACTGTCTCAAACAACACAATGATGAACCAAAAGGATCCCATACAATTATAAGTTATTCCAAGAATTTTTGGTATCCCATAAGGGCTATGCAAATCTATTCCTATCCTAAACAAATGAAAATTTACACTTTAAGTGAACCCAAAGTGTCTTAAAAAGGCCTTGTGAGTAAATTGAGATCATGGACTCCTTCCATTCAAAACCTTGTCTTCGATCTTTATGTGTTAGATAAAAGTTCTGAAATAAGTTGATCTTTGGGTAAATTGTCAAGGGATAATTTTCCCAAAAGAATTGTGGCCTTTGAAATGCCCTTTGGCCTTTTCAAAATATGCTTCAAAGCTTTTGCAATGTGTCCTTTGAAAAATTTTCAAGGTGCCCTTTAGAACTTTGAAAAGTGTCCTTTGGAGCCTCTGTCTTTGTTCACTTTCTTGACAAAGGACCCTTCAAGAAGATTATCTGGGACACTTTTCTTGAAAAAGTGCCCTTCAGGATTTTTACTTTAGACCACTTTGTTGAAGACTTACCCTTCAAAAATTCTGCTTTGGGCCACTTCCTTGAAAAATGACCTTTTAGGAAATTTGCTTGGACCTTTTCCCTGAAAGAAATAACCCTTTGGGGAAATTATTTATGACACTTTCCCAAGAAAATACCCTTCGAGAAAAGTGTTTTGGCCACTTTTCTTGACAAAATACCCTTTGAAAAAAGTGTCAGGATAATTTTCCTGAAAGAAATAGGTCTTCAGGGAAATTATTGTGGAATAATTTATTCGAAAGTAAAAAGCTCCTCATCTTTTATTTCAAACATTTTGTCCAAAAGAGATAAGACTGTTAAGAAACTTTGCTCGATAATTTATCTAAAATAATTCAACACTTGGCCAAAAGAAGGTTCAAAAGAAATTAGCTTAGCAAAATAAAAGCATGAAAGAATATGTCCAAAAGAATGAACACTTAGCCCAAAGACTTGGCCCCAAGAAAGGGGTTTGTATTCTTCTTGGAGTCATGTTTGATGCTTGAAAGCTTGGACCCCTTTGAAAGCCCCTTTTGATCCACTACTTCACATGAATTTTCCTCAGCTTTTTAAACCAGGTAAAATCTTGGTATGTGGGATGAAAATTGGCCAACAGTTATGATTGTGTGAATATATTTATTGTGAATATGTTATTAATGGATGGACTAGATTAGGTGATTGGTAGATATGGATATATGGATCATGGATATAGTGTATTGATGTTATGTGATTGGATAACATTATTTTTATATGATGATGAGTATTTATAGATGAGATAATGATGATTCATATGTTTAAATGATTAATTAGATGATATAGATGATTTTTATGGTTTAGATCCAGATGATGTTTGTTGTTTATTATGGATTTATATTATGTGATTTTTATTGTGATAAGTATATGAGATGTTTGGATTTATTTATCTTAAATTAAATATAATGATGAAGATGGTTTTTATTTATTATAGATGATGATTATGCTTTATGTTTATAATGCGATGGTAAAATGACATGTAATGTTTGTTAACAATGTGCTAGTAAATAATCCATTATTTTAATCATGTGTCTCACAAATTAATGTTGGGTAGAATCCTCCTGCACCAAGGAGATAGGTGGGTGTTGGATAGTAGGATAGGATTGTTCGATAGGATAATGGAATGATTAGGGGGATGGGATGGGGTGATTTTGAATCCATTAGATATGTAGGCAATCCAATTTATTATTACATATGTGAGTATAAGTATACTAATAACATGAGTATAGTCAAGGGCACATTGGATTCATAGTGCATGGGAATTCCATTGTAGTGACTTTCCTAATACTTATTTTGGGTAGTCACTTAAGGCCATATTTATTCCCTTTGTCAAAAAATAATAAAAATTAAAAAGATAAGATAACAAGACAACAAAATAAAATTACTGACTATGAAAAATATATACATAACTTGAGACGTACTTCTGTACTATTTATTTATTTTTTAATATGAATTATTTATATATTATATATTTTTATTAATATATAAATATATTTAATCAATTTTCACGTTGAGAAAACAACGGAAGAAAGATTAAGCATACATACGCTTCTTTGTGTGCGAGATTAAACATCCACATGTCAATTATACTAGTAACGAAGTCGTGTGAAATTGTGGAGGATTTAATACAGGCGTTAATGACAAGCAGTTATTTTGTGTCATCATGTGATGCACGGATTTATGTAACAGAGACAAGTGCGACTTGAGCCAGCCTACCTGCATAGAATTATGTGTTTGTCTCTTCTGCTTACTTTTACTTTATTATTTGTCTTGCCCACCATAGATTGTATTCATCTGAGCTTTTGCTTTTTGTTAAAATGTGATTTGCATAAGTTCAAAGTTTTTAATTAATGGATGTATCATTAAAACCGTCATGGCATCTGGAGATGCTGATTTAATTAGTAAATAGGGAGCAGTCCTAATGTTTCTTGAGCTCGAGATAGGTCCAAATTTGGTTTTGTCCCTCAAAAATACATCTCACTATTGGGAGAGGTTAAAAACCTCAAAAAAAAATATCACCCATGGTTATAAATGCTTTGGTAGTCACTACCAATCCTTTGTATGCATCTAGTATATTAATTAAAAGACTTGGGGTTTAAAGCTTGTTATCTCCTTGCTAGCCTTCAAGGGCATTTAAGTTGAAAAATGAGTGTATGTATACCCTAGAAGTGTATTGAAACCTTTTCCTTGATTTTTAATTTCTAAAAAGACACTCTATGAGGTCTGGCATACTTGTTTTTTCTTTTGAGGTCCAAATAGACCTCTTGGTCTCATGAATACCTCTTGCCAATGAATTGGATTGAAAGTGTATAGGCTGTATGTATTTAGAGAATAGGAAATATTTCTTGAGTGGTATTGCTTGTATTCTTGCTTGCTTGAGTGATATTTACCAACTCTTTTCAAATGATCTTTGAATGGGCTTATATATGGATCTACTGGTCATGGGTTAAATGAATTCACGTTAGGCTAACATGATTGAAGATAAATATTTTTCTAGAAAGAACACTGTTTCTATACGATTTTCGCTTTCTACATTCAAAAGAAAAAGTAAGAAACTAAGAGATGGTCTAGGGTTAGAAGATACCCGGATGAGGTCTGCGCACCGTTATCCAGACGTTGAAGGTACTCCTCTTTGGTTGTGGAGGATGACACCTGTGGAAGAAAGAGACTCAAACACGGAAGGCGTTAGATGGATAGATGGTGGGTTGCCAAGCGAAAGCTTGATCCCGGAAGTGCAAAGACTTCCTTGAGGGATGACAACCCACTGATTGATAAAAGAAATGTTTGATAAAAAGCAGAATGATAAAAGACTGAAATGATTAAAGACTGAAACAGAAATAGAAGCAAATGCTTACCTGAATGCTGCTGTCGGTCTGGTCATAGTCGCCGACGTCGGTTTGTTAAGGTCTGCCGACGTTGGTTAGTCTGCCGACGTCGGTGGAGGCAGTGGTCTCTGTGGCCGGCGTCGGTCGGGGAAATGGTCTTTGGACAAGGTCCGGTCGGGTCTAGATGGGTTTATGGTCTGTGGATGGGCCTGAGAAGGGGTTCGGGTATGTTTGAATGGTCTGAGGTTCTGTGCAGGGACAATGGTCAGAGTGTATGGTCTGAAAAGGGGCTAGATAGAAGATAGAGGCAACAGGGAGACAGGAAAATAAGGATTCGGGTCTGGTCTGGTGATAGCAAGAAAAGATGGATGGGAGATAACAGCTAATACATATCTAGATTATTGAAATAAAATGAAAGAGGCATACATAGCTCATCCCTGTTGAAGGAGTGTTGCTGATGCTTGTACCTGTTGCTGATGCTGCTGGTGTGGAAGTCCTGTTACTGATGTTGCTGGTGATGCCTGCTGTGTGTCCCTGAGAGAGAGAGAGTGAGAAGTCGAAGTCTGGGTGCCAGATGATTGAAAGATTGGCAGATTGAGAGATTCAATATCAGATCGAAAGAGGGTCGGATGGAAAGATTGGAAAAACGGATTGAAAGAAGGTCGAAAGAGCCGATCCTGCGTTCGGGTTGAGAACGCAGTTTTGAAGGCAACCGACGCCGGCAATACCACCGACGTCGGTCGACAGTTGACCGACGTCGGCAGCTGGAAGGCAGGAAAAAGGCTAAAAATAGCCTTTTGTCCGTTTTCCCAACTGCCGGGTCAACGGGTTGGGGGAAGAAATGGTCGAAGGTGGCTAAATGGACGCGAGAGGATGAAATGGGGGTCTAGGCATTAATATTGGCCATGGGGGGATGAAGGGAATCCAAAGAAGGGTATCCAAGGGTGGTGAGGTGGCAAGGAGAGGGAATTATTAACTTAAAATAAGATAATTATTTCAAATTAATAAGACATAGGTTAGGAGTGTCGAAGTGGACAGGACGAAGGGGACCAAGGGGGGAGGACGACCAAGGGGTAGACACGATTTCGGTGTCTACAAACACTTCAAGGTATGTATTTCATTTTGACCTATTCATAATTTTATTTATCTTAAAAATAAATTGAAAAACATGAGGTAAACTTTAATCATTCAAAACAATCTAATATTGCTTCTTCCAATTCTTCAAGCACCACAATGGTCTTTGAGACTTAATGATTTTATATTTATAGTGTAATATGATAATGATCCTAAGGATAATACTGATGAAATACATGCTTTCCAAAAATTCTAAAGAAGTAATTACAATATGAGAAACAAGAAAATTCAATAACTAGGTCACCATCATCAAGAATACTAGCCCAATAACTATCCATGTAGTCCATTAGCTTAAACTCATTTTCTACTACAATAAAAAAATATGACACATCTTCTTTACAAGACAACAAAATAAGATTACTGACTATGAAAAATATTTACAAAACTTAATGATTATAAAAAAACTTGATCAAAAATGCTAACACACATACACACATGTATAAAAGGATAATTCAAGATATGTACAAAATTTACTACTTAAGAAGATAAGAGGATAATGAAAAATATTTTGACATATATACATATTTGATTGTTATATAGGACAAACTAAGGAAATGATTAAAATGATGATGGACAATATGAAAAAATACCCTAAAAAGGCTTAATAACAAGGTTGATAAAGGAAACATATACAAGAGTCCCTAAGAGAAGAAAATTTAGTTATAGAGTTAAATATGTATAGGGGTTTATTGTGCCCAAATGTTGTTATGAAAAATGAGACAAGGATCAAAACTAGTTATAAAGATAATGTTTAGGGTCAAGTGAACAATCAAGATTTAGTTATAAAGTGCATGATGGATCCTAGATTGAGAACATTATATGACCCTTTGTTAGTGATGAGGTTAGTGGGTTCTTATGGATTTATGCTTAAGGGTGAATGTGGATAGACAAATTTGCATGAAATGGAGGATGATTGGAAGAAGAGTCATCGAGGAGGATGCAATTGGGATATGTATTAAGATGTCAAAAATGAGATAAGTTGCTATTTGAAACTAAAGTTAGACATTCCAAAGGACTCCTCAATAGATATTCCCCTCGTACGACCAACAATGATCTACCATAATTTTGAAACTCATATCTTCTAGCTTTCCCTAAGCATATATTATATACCCACTATTAAGACCAAGGTCATAATAAAATGATGGAATGAAATTAAAATATGAGAGAAGTGAAGGGGTGAGGGATGTACCCCTAAGAGTTGGGACTCATAGATAGAGGATATTTGGAGCCATTTAAGTATAAAAACATTTTAGATGCATAATATTCATGGGATCATCAAGCTCATCACCATCTACTGTAGCCAATCTATAGGCTCCTAATCCAAATTTTGCAATAATGATGTAAGGCCCAAGCCAATTTGATTCAAATTTACCTTTCTTTTCTCACTCTACTTTATTGTTTTTTTTAACTCTCCTTTAGGACTAGGTCACCAATTTCAAATTCTTAGGACTATATTTTCTTGCGATATTGGCCCTTGAGCTTATTCTGATATTCCCTATGATGATCCAAAGCATTTTGACATTTTTCATCCAATAGATCAAGCTATTTTATCCATTACTATCTATTATTATGATTAATAATCATGCCCTATAAATAAATTTGTAAAGAGGGGAAATCAACTTCAACAGGCAAGATGGCTTCCATGCCATAGACTAGAGAATACATAGTATCCCGAGTAGGTGTTTTAACACTAGTTTTGTAATACCAAAGAGCAGGATATAATTGTAAATTCTAATTTATACCTGCATCATCGATAATATTCTTGATAATTTTTAGAAGTGTTTTATTAGTTGATTTTGCTTGTCCACTGCTCTAAGGATAGTAGGGGTGTAAAAATGCTTCTCAATCTGATAATGATTACACAAGTCTTAGACTTATTAATTTTTACAAGATTTTCCATTGTGTGATATGATTTTGGCTAGGATTATAAAGTGACAAATAATATGATTCATAATGAATTTTTAGATTTGGATACCTATGGTATAAATTAGCAGTATTTCTTCAACCCATTTGATAAAATACTTTGTAGTTGTAATTATAAACTTATGTCTATCAGACAATGTAGGATTGATCTTTCCAATTAGATATAGTCCCCATATGGAAAATGGCCATGGGTTCATTATAGGTTTTAGCACTTGTGTGGAGGCATGAATTAGATTACCACGATTTTGACAAGCTACACATTTTTACACATACTAATAGGCATTACGATCCATTGTGGGTCAATCGTATTTAATCTAGAGTAACTTCTTGGCCAGGGTCATTTCACTAACATGACTACCATGTATAACATCATGGACCTCCTTGATTACAAGAGTATCCACCTCTGATGCTAGTCATCTCAACAAGGTCCTATCATAGCCTCACCTTTAGCGCATGATACTAAGGATGGTATAACATGATGTGTGATGAATGAAGGCTTTATGTTAGTGATGATTGAGGTTTGGTGGTATAATGCTGTCATAAAGGTAAGTTTAAATGTTATTATACCAAGGTAGACTAGGATTAGGTATAACACAAATTCAATAATTATCCATTAATTGATGATCTATTAATAATAATAATTATTATTTAATTATAAAATTTACTTCAAGTACATATTCTAGAAGATCTATCAAGGAACCAATATTGTCCATTGAGTCGGTAGCTTCACTGCTTCCCCTGGGAGCTTGTTTAAATGTTATTAACTAATTTTTTTTCTTCAATTGGTCCACTAGTTATTTATAGGGAATCAATTTCTCATCTTTTGTCTAAAACTCCTCATTCACCTATTTTATAATCAATTGAGAATCACCAAATACATGGAGATGATGGATATTCCATTGGATGGCAAGTTGGAGACCGAAAAGTAAGGCCTCATATTCAATAATATTATTTGTACATGGGAAAGTGATTTAGAAGGATTTAGGAATTATGTCACCTTGTGGGGTTACCAAAAGGATTCCCTCTCTTGACCCATGCATGGTGAAATAACCATCAAAATATAACTTCTAGCCATTTGATTCTATAGTAGTCAATATAGACTTATCTGAAAAGGCCATAATGAAAGGCTTGGTGTCCGCATTGAGTGCTAATGCAAGTTGATCTACAATGGCTTGTCCTTTAATGGACTTTTAATTTACATATTCTATATCAAAATCACTTAATAACATAATCCATTTGGCCGTTCTACTAGTTAAAGTGGATTTAGATAGTATATACTTGAGAGGATCAACCTTTGCTATGGGCTTGACTTGATTGTTCAACATATAATGCCTGAGTTTTTGTGAAGCAAATACTACATCTAAGCCTTTTCAATAGGGTGTAGTTAAGATCATATGATATTAAGGTCTTGATTAGATAATAAATTTCTCATTCTTTACCTTCATCATTATGTTGAGCTAGTAAGGCCTCTATAACACAAGGTGTTACAAAGATATACAAAAGTAATGACCTTCCTAAGATGGGTGGTGATAAAACTGGAGGCTTAACTATATATTGCTTTAGATTATCAAAATCCTATTGAAATTCTGAGTCCTAGTTAAAATGAGTTCCCTTATGTAATAGATGGGTGAAGGGGTGACACTTATCTACAAATTGTGATATAAACCAATGAATAACCTGCATTTTTATTTAAAGCCTCCTTAACTATTTTAAGTTTTTGGGAGGAGGCATTTCAACAATATATTTTACTTTTGAAAAATTTGCTTCAATGCCTCTTCTTGATACTATGAACCCCAATAGTTTACTTGAGGTGACTCGAAACACACATTTTTTAGTGTTCAGTCTAACCTTATTTTCTATGAACCTCTCAAATATTTTCCTTAAGACCATAAGATGCTCTGATCAGAGTTTAGACTTTCCTAAGATATCATCTGGGTAATATTCTACAATTTCATGCATCATGTCATGGAATATTATTTTCATATCCCTTTGGTAAGTAGCTCCCACATTTTAAATACCAAATGGCATCACTTGATAACAAAAAGTTCCTCATGGAGTGATAAATGTAGTCTTGTGTTGATCTTTCAGAGTAATGGTAATTTGATTATTGTAGACACCTAAAACTAGCCATAACTAGTTTTTAATCAGACTTTAGACCAATTCCTACCAACCATTGCAAATTAAGCCTAAGAATCACTAAACATCCCAAATTTACTTACACATCATTTATCAAATCTTAGAATCATGTTGAGGCATCTCTATTTGGGGTATCCTATTGTATGAGATAACAACCTCTTACGGATTCATCCCTAATAACATTATGACATCACAAATGTCAATTTGGCCTATGGACCTATTAAGTGGGGCACTTGCACACTTAAATAAATCTTGAAAGATATAAAAGGCTAATCAAAATCAATTATCAAACTAAACAAGATTAAATGCCTGATTGAATTATCCATTTACAATTAGTGAATATCTAAAAAAGGAAATTCAAAAATTCAAAATATCCTAGCCTTTCATCATTGCCTTTATGAGTTGTTAAGCTATTTGAAAATATCCTAAAATATCTAATTTTGAGATCCATGCCTAGTAATTGCAAATCATAATTACATGAAAACTATTAACTCAACTAGAGTAAGTTTTAACTCACTTAGGTTTAGTTTGGACCCATTCCAAGCCTAAAATCAACCTTAACTCATCTTGGGTGAGATTTAATTCCTAAGGTTATAAATACAAGGCCTTGCCTATTGAATTCGTAAGCTATTTTGGTGCAAAGTTATTATGCTCAAATATCTTCAACAAGCTATTTGATGTAGTTTTATAATGCCTAAATGCTTATCAAGTAAGGTTACCATGCCCAAATATTAAGCCAAACAATCATAAGGTCCCAAGGAGAGAAGGAGCCAAACAAGATTCATTGATAAAGACTTCTTGATGTACAAGATGATAAAGCCATTCAAAAAAGAATTTGGATCTCCCAAGGAAGGTAAAAGAGTCATATATTTTATGCTTTTGATATGATTTCATTTAGTTTTTGTTACCTAATCTCTCCCTAGTGTCTAGGATAGAGGTGTTAGGATATTAGTTTGTTCATTTCATTTGTTTTATGAGACTAACACAAGACTAACCTCCCCTCTATGTCAAATTCCTAGCTCATAATTATATCTAGAGAAATCATCTATGAGGGATAACATCTCATAGCCTATAGTAGAGTACATGATCATGTATATATTAGGCAAGGGATAGTCATATTTATGACATGCTTTATTTATGTCTTAGAAGTCAGTACAAATTCTGATTCCTCCCTTTGGTTTGTCCATGAGGATAATATTAGATATCCATTTAGAATAGTCAATTTGTCAGATAAACTTGGCTTCCAAGAATTTTTGTAACTCCTCTTTGATCAAGAGGGCCACCTTGGGATGCATTTTGTGAAGTTTATGTTTAACAAGTTTTGCATTTATATGAACCACTAAATGATTCACTACCAAGGTTTGATCTAGCCCCGACATGTTTGAATAAATCCATTTGAATATATATATATTCCTTGAGAATCTCAATAAGGATTTATTTCTCTTCAGATGTAATTTCCCCTAATTTGACCATTATAGGACTTTCATTTGTTCCAAGATTTACTTCAATAACCTCCTCAACTGGGGAAAGTGACTAGTCCTATAGATATGTTGAGGGTGATGGTAATTCCTCTATTTATGAAGTAGATTCATCTAGGAACTCCTTATCTAATTCTATATAGGATTATGTCTAGTCAAGAGTGGGTTGGATGTCTTATATATTTGGTGAGGGATCTTATTATTCATATTCCTCTTCTTTGATTTGATTTAGATATATTTTTTTCTCTCCAAAGTATGCAAACTTATTTAGACTAATATAAAACCCTTTCTTATGGTTTCCTAATGGCATAAAATCTCTTGCTCTTACATATTCAATAATGGATTCATCATTATAACATATATGAAAGGAAGGATCATTCTTGTGAATCTAGTCTATAAGTGTGGGATAACATAAGGAGATGGTGATAGTGGAGATGGTGGTGTTAGGGAAGAGATTGGTGGCAGTTAGGTCCTCGTAAAGACTATATACAAAACCTATTTTGACTTATTCATTAGAGGTATAATCCTCAAGAATTGAAGAAGTGTCCAAGATGATAGTGCTTAGATCAATTCCAAGAGGTTTGTACCCTAAACCAAGATGTTTTGGATGTTCTTGAACCCCTATAGGTTCAATTCTACCTTGTTCATCTCTTCATATTACTTATAATTCATATTATGAAGCATCTTTTGAATATGGGGGTAGTTTTGTTTATATAAATCTAAGGACTCATAGTCAAGAATAAACCATGCAGTATCTAGTTCATCAAATCATTAATTTAATAGCATGACTTCACTAGTAAAGGTCATGGATCCAAAATAATAAATAATGGGTTTATATTTCCTCATGGCTAGGGACCCATAGTTACGTGGGGAGAGTGGTAGGTCTCTAACATAAAATCTTTTGTATTCATTCTCTTCACAACCCTTGAAAGTGATCTTAAGAGGGATGATGTCTAGGGATTCATTTGAAGTAGGTGTTACTTCATATATTTTGGATTATGAGTGGAATTATAAGTGATGGTGCAATAAAAAGTAGGATGATATTGGTCCATTTGATATCTATGAAAGTGTTATATCTCCCCTGGGATGGTAACCTCCATTATTGAATGAAGTTTAAACATTGGTGGATGGTGGAATGAACTGATCTCATTTCATGAATCCATGGGAATTCTAGAAGTAAATTATATAGGAGATCAACATCCACTACATGAATTAAAGTTTGGTAGAATACAGGTCCCATAGTTATAGAAAGATAAATAGTTCCTGTAAAAAACATTTTATTATCATCATATACATTGATAATTATTAGAGTAGGCCCTAATGAAGACTTGAAATACCTCAATTTCTTGAAAAAGTCTAGATTACAAAAATATAAGGTTGACCCTCTATTTATGAGTACCTATGGGATCTTATGATTGGAAATGGAAATTTCAATGAACAATGGATAGTTATGGTGTGGGCCTATAGGTGTCATATCCTATGCACTAAAATTAATCTATTGGGAAGGAGATAAATGACCCACCAATACCTAAAATTGGCTTGTATCAATATCTCTAGAAAATTTGAGTTCATTCAGGACTTGGTTGAGAATCTTCTAATCTAACGATGACATCTTAATAAGATCCATGAGAGAGATTTGAGCTAGAGCCTTCTCTAGTTGTTGGATGATGTCATATGGTTTGTTAGAAGAGATCAAGATTTTTTAAGAGATATTGACTCTTTGATATGTTGACATGGATGGGTCCTTTGAAGGTGTTCTAATAACTCTAATCTTACCATACCATGTAGTTACTATACAGTCAACTATTGCCCTATTAATTTTAAGGATGGTGGATGGTGGCTATGTGGGCTCTTGGGGGCCTCAAATTTTAATGGTATTGATATAATGGTGTGGAATGGAATGATAGTCAGTTTTGTTATAAGTGGAGTCTTGACCTTGATCCTTAAGTAGTTTCTTTTGCCTTTGATTGTGCTTAGGTAAGGGGTCCTGATATATTCCTAGCTCCAAATTTTTAGAATGACTAATCAGACTCTCCCCTTATACTTCTATATCTCTTTTCTCAATTAGATCTTAGATGTTGTGCCTTAACTACATGCATTTATTAGTATCATGTTCCTTTATTATATGATATTAATAAAATTCATCTTCGTGATGCAAATTTGGTCATGGATTACTATCTTCCAATGGTTAGATTTTAGGGAGAGTAATCATATTAGTTATGATTAATTGTTTTAGGTCCCTTTTTACAAGTACACCAACACTAGTTAGAGGCCTTTTTCCCATTTAAGGTTTTGGCTTTCCCTGTAGTACCCTTATAGTGGAGACATTTTATTGTTTGTTAATAGGGGAAGCTTTTTGTATAGTCTACACATGTTTAGAATCTATTACACCATCCCCTACAATTTTTTTATTTTTTTTAAAGACCTTAAGCTTACTCAAAAAATTATTATCTTGATTATGACTATTCATTTTGGGTATATAGATTAATTGTACCTTTTTCAATGAGTGCCTTTTCAATTTTAATCCCCTTTTATATGATTTCATCAAAAGACTTGGCACATTATAGCTTTAGTTGATATTTTAATTTGGCATTGAGATTGCCATTGAATATTTTGGCCAACTCCTTCTTAGGAATCATGAAATGGAATTGACTAGCAAGGCTTCTCCAACATTGTAAGAATGAGGCTAAGCTCTCTCCATTTATCTACTTAGTATTATAAAGATCTATAATGGAAATGTCATATTCAATGTTAAAGGAAAAGTGTCGCACAAAATTTTCTAACTCCCCAAAGTTATATATGGACCCTTTAGGTAGATGCATGAAACATTATAATACAGGCCCCATGAGACTTTTGGGGAAGAGTCTGAGAAGGAAAGAATCATCATAGTCAACCTCATGACATGCTACACAAAATTCTTGCATGTGGTCTTGTGGATCCCCTTTCCATTTATATTTATCAAATTTTTGAATCTCAAAGTGTGTTAGAAAAGGTACTTGCAAGATACTCATGTCCAAGGGAGATGTGCAAAAGTCTTCATATTCATATCTCATTGATTGGGTGTGAGTATCAATCTATTGAAGAGTCTCCTTCATCATCCTCCACTCTTGAGAGAATGAGGGGTCTATTAGGGGATTGTAGGCTTGTGTTTGGCTTGTTCTAGGTCTTGAGTGATTGGGGTTGGTATTTATAACATGTTGTCTTGGTGAAGTGGGTTTTTGTTTTTGAGCATGAAATTGAGAGACAAGGGAATTAATTTTCTAAGTTAATTGGTCTAATCGGTCTTCCAAGGTAGTTTTTCTCTTATCAGTATCAACACAAACACAATTATTTTTTTGGGGTTCTTGATCTTCATCAAGTTCTTGTTCTTGGTTGACATTATTTTGATGGGGTGGAGTGTTAGGTATAGTGGATGAGTAGATGAGATGTTGTAAGAGGCTTGGGTCAAAGGTAGGGGGTAGTGCTTCCCCCATTTTGATGACCTGGGCAAGAATTTGATCATGGTTATCATAGATGTATTGGTCAAATTGATCCTTGACCTCATCACTATGGAAGAAGTCATTTATAAACTAATCTTCCTCTCTAGGGGTGTGCATGTCACTATGCATGTCATCATTATCTTGGTTTCATTCACCTAGATTCCAAAAGATGAAATTTTATTGATTGGATCCTTGTCCTATTCTTAGAATTTGGGCATGGTTTTTGATAGGTATGATAGATGGTTAAGATGATGTAATAATTGTGATTAGGTGTGACTTTGATATAAGATGATGGGAGAGAATGTGACTTTAGATAATAATTTTATCTTAAACCCAAGACTAAAAGTGGTCAATAGAGGCGATTAGATTTGACTTAGATTTTAATTTTTTTAATGATATGAAGACTAGAGTGACCAAATATTAGCAAAGTAAACACCCTATAAGAATTCAATCTAGCAAAGAGATAATGAGAATGATATGACTAGATACCTTTCACACTATCAAGGTGATGATTAGATAGGTACTAGGTATGATGGGGTTGGATGATGAGATGATGGGTGATATATTAAACTAAACAATATTTCAAACATCGATAATATTTTATCAAGAATTGGTTGAATAAAGTGGTGACTAGGATAGAGAATGATAAGTGGCCACTAAAGTTTTTGGTTTCAAGACAAAGGTTTATTACCCAAAGGGTGTGAATAGTGATACAAAATGATTTGGTTTTGATTATGAGATGGGATATATCCTAAGGGTTTTACTAGGTATTTTTGATAAAAGGGTTTAGGCTGACTCAACTCACAAATAATATAGGCCTTAACACAACACTCATACAAACATGCCTAATCATGAGCTATAATTAGTCAACCAAATGGGTGTGTAAATTGATGCCTACATTATCTAATGGATTCATAGGTGAAGATATATGGTAGTGATCCATTATGAAATCTACCAAATCCTCTCAACCCCATATATACTTGAAGGTCACTTGGGAAATGATATTGACTCTGGCAGCAGAGTGCCTATTATGGCCAATGGGTCCTATGCTAAGTATATATAAGGGTGTTTAAGGGAGTCCCTAAGATACATGAAGGTACATAGGGCCCAAATCCATATCAGGTTTTGACTAATTATTTATTTAGATAATTAACTCTTACCCTTCATAGATAACTTTGTATGGGGTCAATCACATAGCCTAATGATAGCTATCCATGATATTTAGGCACTCTCCCTAAAATAACACAAGTTAGTAAAATAATTTGGTGCCTCCTCCTTATATGGTGATGCAAAAAATGGATTAGTAGTTTTAATATAGGCAATATTGCTTCTTTCCTACAAAAACATAGATACATAGTCCGCTTAACATAAAACTACTTCCAGAGACTACAAAACCATTGATTTTAGGCACTTAAACTAACTTACACTTTTAAACACCACTTTAATCAACCACTTCTTAAACCTATCTTCACCCATTTTTCCCTAAGCACTTGACCATTGACGGTTAGCCTAATCATTGATGGTTAGCTTGACCATCGATGGTCACATTTCAACCTGCTTTAAAACATTAATAATTGTGTAATACATAACTTCATCCTACGTAAAAACCTACTTTAAAACCATTAAAAAGCATCATAAATAAAAACTTTATCCCCCTATCCAATTATTAACTTCCTCCTACTCAATTAGCAACTTCATCCTATAAAAGGAGAAGAGTAGAAGGTGAAATGGATCCACATCCAAGTTATCAAATCTTCTTGCACACAAGTATCCAACCTTCCTTCAATAATCAAGTAACAAAATTGGATATCAAAACCTCTATTTGAGTTTCTCTTAAGGCCAAAGTACTATCACTCTGGCCAAATTATTCCATCCTTCTACCATCAACAATCTATAAAGTTATAGGTAACTTTGTACTTGTTTCTTTGTTTTAATTCATCTCTAACCCTGTTGACCTGATCAGACTTATTTCCTAGCTTCCCATCTCTGACTAGACCCATATTTAAATTCCCACCTAACCATTTATCTAATCTATAATTCCTTTTTGATCATTTATAGAAACACATAGGCAACTACTGATGGTTAGCCTAATCGCCAATGGTCACCTCAACCATCGATGATTACCCAACTACCTATGGTCAGTCCAACTGCCTATAGTTAACCCAACCATCGATAGTCACTATGGTAGAAAATAACAAGTTAGTTTTTTCTCCTTAACCCCAATCAAGCCCTATTTACTATGTTCCTACCTATTCATAGAGCTTTCCCTAATTTTATGGACCTGATCCCAACTATCCTAACATAAGTATTGACCCACTTTTATTACATTTAGTCATTTTATTTGAACAAGCATTTTACTTTCTTCTTCTTGCATGCATTTAATTTCATGTTATTGAATGCAAGTATTCTTTGTTTTCATCTACATCAACTTAATTGTTATAAATGGTGGATAAATAGCCTCCTAAAAAGCATATGCTTCTTGGATCTAGCTCACGCTAGGAAATCCACTCAACTATTTTGCTAACAACCCCTTTTCTAATGTCTTTTTTATCTATAGGTTATTCCTTCCAAGCCAAAGAGGATTTCCCATCATCGTCTGGATCATACACACACTTTTACCAGGTATTCCTTTACATATTGCTGTTACTAGTTTCTTACTTACTTCCAAATTAATAAATGAGTGAAAATTAAGAGAAACATTTTGGCATGCCTAGTGGGACCATAACATCCCTTTTTATTCTTTTATTCTATGCTCATCAAACAAAATCTGAATTTTTTTGGGCTTAAAATAAACCTCTTGCATACATTGATTACTTACTTGTCTTAGTTCATCTAATAACTGAAAATCAAAGTAATTAATCGTAGCTTTCATTCTTGTATCACAAACCTTCTCCAAACCACATAAACAATCAACACATTAAAAAAAACTTGAGACAAGGCCTGACTAGGATTTCATCACTTGGTGGTAGACCTTACCCTTTCCCTATAATCCTACTTGGAGGTCATTACCAAGGAGAAAACCCACTTAGCTCTTTGGTTGAGTATAAAATATGAAATTTAATATATCTTGGCTAAGCTCCTGACACCCTTATCACTGTAATGTGTGAAGTGAGGGGGTAGGCCCCAATATCAAACCACATATTAAAGATCAATACATATTTTCTCTCTTGAGCACCTACACACAACTTAAAACCAACCTTATATTTCCTCTTTAGTACCTAATCTACAAACCAAATTCCCTCTTCACACTTTAAGGCATAATCCAAAAGTGATTTAAAAATAATCCTAAGTTGTTAAATGCACTTTAGTTTATGTTTGATTTCCTTGAGATATTTTCCTTTGGCTTACTTTGTGTTTGAGTTGTGAGTTTCATTATTTATTTTTTATTCCCCTCATGGTCTTTACTAGACAATAACAAAATCAAACCAACCAAGCACCATCTTCTTCTTCTTCTTCCATGGAGTATAATTCCAATGTTGAGGGTTCCCCTCATTTTATCCCCACCTACCAGGCCTCTGATTATTGTTGAGGGTGATATAGATTTTGCTGCCTTCCTAGACAATAACCCCACAGCTCTTAAGCATTACCGTAACACCTTTTCTAACCATACCTCTCTTGATTTGGTTCCTTCTATTGATCTACCTTATGGTATGCCTCCCCACCTTCTATTGGGTGACACCTCAACCCAACCCATGCTCACCCAAGATTTTTCTTCTTCCAATATCCTAATTACTACCACTCCCCAAACTCCATCCAACATCTCGACCAATAACCAAACACCTACTACCCCAACCAATACCTCCAACATTGGATCAAATTTACCTCTTGTTACCTATAATCCTAATATGGGGGTATTTTATACTCTTATTTCTACCATTCCCCTTAGTTCAACCAACCCACCATTTTCTACCCCACTTTAGAGTTTGGTACTTTCCATACCTCAAACACTTTCACCTACTAGCACTAGAGTTACCACCCACCAACAACCAACTAGTACTTTCATATCTCTAACCCAATCTACATCCATACCATCATCCACCCACCCAAACATACCTCTAAATTAACCCATAACAGGCCCCCAATAAGAACCCATGACATCTTACCAATACGCTTGTAACCCACAAAGATATATAACACTTTACACACAACCATTTGTGACTATTAACCCTTATCAGGCACCATCCAAACCTCCTATGATCCCTTGCCAATATGTGGCTTCTTCATCACCCTCTATCACTTATCCATACATTGATACTACCCAACTTCAATAAAGCTTACCACCTAATTATGCAGCTTCCAAAACTCAAACAAATTTGGTCAAGATGTTAATGGACAAAAAGACAAACCTTGAGTCATCTATTTCTGGGTCTCATAACCTTTAATGTTATGATCAAATCTA
Source organism: Torreya grandis (assembly GCA_037957365.1). Lineage (NCBI taxonomy): Eukaryota > Viridiplantae > Streptophyta > Pinopsida > Cupressales > Taxaceae > Torreya > Torreya grandis. Next base: position 246,427 of record JARHVA010004785.1, read on the forward strand.
TAATGAACCCATTCATCCATCTATTCCAATCCATTCCTATCCTCCTCAATGGGAATTACCCAAGTTTTCTAAATTTCAAGGCAAAGAGGACCTCTAACAATATTTGAGAGAATTTCATCATTCTTGTTATTTGATCACATATGATGATGCTCTTCTCCTTCGTATCTTCCCAAGTTCTTTATCAAGACCAAACCTTGATTGGTATAGTGCTATCACCAAGAACTCCATATTTTCATTCTCCCAACTGGCCCAAATCTTTTAAGAGCACTTCTTATTAAACATATCTAAAAAGGTTTTTATTACCAACCTCTATTCTATTAGGCAATTTGATGATGAATCAATTGCCAATTTTGTATCCAGATGGAGAGGTCTCATCAACAAACTTTCTTTCTAATTACCCCAACCTGAGTTGATTGAGATATTCTCTTGGGGTTGTTCCAAACATATTACCCCACTCTTCAAGTCCAAACTTTTAGAAATTTTGATGAGGCATTCACCATGGCACGTAAACATGAAAACTGATCCATTTACAAAGGGAAATTAAAACTATGAAACAAGAATTCTAGATTTAAATCTAATGACCCTCCCTCCACCAAAACCACTAACTAACCCAACCATCCTAATACCAAAAAAAAGCATCCACAAACTCAGTGGTCTTAATAACCCCTCCACCACCAACTGTCAACCAACCCCATCAAATGAATTCTTCCAACCCTTCCTGCCAATAAAGCTAAAACCAAAATCGAGCTCCTTTAAAATAATATAATCCTATAGGGTAGTATTATGCTTTAGTTTTGGACAAATTGCTCAAAGCTAACCTCAACCAACTTCCACCTATCAAACCACCCTAACAATTCAATTCTTCTCACCCCGTGCTTGGTTGGTACAATGAGAATGACCATTATGCCTTTCACCACGTTATAGGACATGACATTAGTAGGTGCAATACCTTCAAAAGTATTGTCCAAATATTAATAGATAATGTATAACTTGAATTTGATAATCCCAATGCACCTCCCAATCAATCCCTTGACACCTTTTTAAAATCTTTTCCTAATCATGCCCCTTCTATGCATCACCATGACAACAAACCATAATAATCTCACTCTCATGAGGCACATACCATCAACATTATTATTTTTGAGCCCATTTTTGAGGAAACCATTAAGTCAACCACCTCTTCCTCCATTTCACTTATGGAAGTGGTGAACTCACCTCTTATTCATTTGGATACCCAAATGAAGGAATCCACCACCCCTCTTTCTTCACTTGATAATAAATTAGCTTTATCTACCTCTCATTTGATGGAAATATTGAAGGAGACAACCTTTACTTTATCCATTTCTTCTTCATTCAATTCACCCATTGAAGTGGTATAATTTCCCTCCATTCCTTTAGACACCCAAACAAAGGAAGCAACCATGTCTCTTCCTTCACTTGAGGACACCACACTTACTGCCCCCTTCATAGAACCATCCATTCTCTCTTTGGAAACCATCCCATAAGAGAAGGTTACCTCATCCACCCAACCACCAATTTTGGAACCTTCCATCAAAAATAAGGATGGGGGAACCATTCCCTCTTCTCTACCCAAGGGATTAATCTTTGAAACCAATGAACAAGGAACCAAACCCATCTACAAGCCCTTTTTTAGACTAGTCCAAAGTTTAGAATTCACTTCTCAACCCAAATTTGATAGAGCCACCTTTTGGCATCATCTTGGGTTCCATTATCAAAACAAATATGAGTCATCAACCTCCCTTGCATCCACCCTTAAACCCATTATTACCTCTTAATCAAACACCTCTTCTTCCAAAACCATAATTGAACTATCCCAACCACCTCCCTTTAACATTGCCAAAACCTAGGAATTCTTCCCATACGTAGACGTAATCACCCCTCTTTGAAGTTGGATTTAATACCATATAGCCCACCAAAGAAACCCAAAACCGAACTAATTAAGAAGAATCTAGGAATTCTTCCCATACCTAGCTATACCCACCCCTCTTTGAAGTTGGATTTAATACCATATAGTCCACCAAAGAAACACACAGCCAAAATAATTAAGAAGATAGAGTTACTCAAAATTTTACTTCAAACTAAACCCATACCACTTCCTTGCCACCTACCTTCTATCTTAGAACCCCATCCTTCTACCATCCCCATTTTCTCTACCTATGCCTACACCCATCAAACCATATAATTCTCCATATTTCTTAAATAACCTATCTACCTCTACTGTCCCACCTATATCTAACCCCTCATCATAAAAATCTTCCACTCTCAAATCATTTACCCTGAAGCCAACCATAACTAAGCATTCCCAACCACCAACTAATACCATTCCACCACCTACAACTTCTAAGGTGAAAAATGTTTTTAAAAAGGATCTCATCCTTAAAACTATAAACCCATCACCTCCAACACCTTTGAATGAATCTTGCTCAACCATCCTATAAAATTTATTGTAAACTTATTCCATTATCTTACCACCTATCAAACCATTCTACCCTTCCAATACCAAACCCTCCTAGTTCAATGATAAATTGATTTGTGCATATCATAAGGCACTAAGACATGACATAAAGAACTATAAATCTCTCCAAGAACTTATTCATAGCCTATATGATGGCGATGATCTATTATTAGATGAGCTTATCTTACCCCCATTACTAATCCAACCATTAACTCAACCTATCCACCATTTACCTACTCCCCTACTCTCACCCAAGAGTGAGGAGGAGGAACCAAAGCAACCATCAAACCTAAAAAATCCCCCATCCACACTATTCATATGGTTACCTGATCTTGGGCCCAATAGAAGGATAAGGGAAAATCCAAAGTGTCCATTCTATGGACATACCCTTTAATCCCTCAACCCATCAACCAAAACCAAACACCTTTATCATCACCTTCACAACCTCCAAAACCTAAAGTGTTTATTTTAAGACCCTCTCCCTCCAACCCTTATATATCCATCCATCATATTGTGTTGAAATAAATTCATAAACATCAGTAAAACTGAGCCTTTATCAAATAATCAACACCTTTCCTCACCATCATCATTTACTGATAGAGGATCTGTAGTCTTTAGAGGTTCAACCATATGACCCTCAACCTATTGCACCCTTTCTTGGAACCCTCCAACTTTTTACCTTTGTCACCTTTTAGGATTCTAAAATACCTCTTGTTCATCTTGAGGATTCTAATCCTCCCCTATTTATTTCCATGTTCATCAATCAAACCCACACCAAAAGGGTAAAGGTTGATGGAGGAGATAACATCAACATTATCTTCTCCCATGCTTATCACCAACTTTAGATTCCCAAGAAAATCATGTCAAAAAGTGTAACAGTCCTTCACGCCTTCAATGATACCATGTCCACTACCTTGGGGATAGTTGTCCTCCATATCCACTTGGGACCTTGCACCATTCCCAAACTATTTTACATTATAGAGGGTGATTTATAAAACAATGTGTTACATGGACACCCTTGGATCTGTGCCATGAGTTATGTCCCTTCTACCTCACATTGATGTGTCAAATTTGAGCATAAAGGTCAAGTTGTTACCATCAAAGATGATCCTAGTCCTTTTACCTCTTATAATATGAAATATCAACCTAATGATGTTTCGATTCCTCTCTCATCCACCTCACCATCAACTAATAACAACACTACCTCACCACCAACCAAAACTAACAACACTTCCACCCCTACCATTGATCAAGTTTCAACTAGCTCATCTTTTCCTTCTTCTTAGACTCCCATAGATGATCCCTTAGAACCCATGCTCTAACATCTCTCACTTTGGGAATATCACCTTTTAACATTGGATTCTTTCCCTACTCTGCAAGAATATGGGAACCTAAAACATGACCCTTCCTACAATCCCAACATTGAAACCATTATACATTTTGAGCTCCCCAACCATCAAACAAATTTCATCTATGGGGGACTTAATCAAACACTTCCTGATTTTGCCACTACATTGTCTATTTGACCATTCAACTCTGACTTTTCTTATCTCAACAAACTAGCCTTTGCTAAATCTTACCTTTATAGATGTGCTTGGAAGTGTTTTGGTCTTAGATTTTATGAATAGGGACCTCATGAGCTACCAATAATCAAAACCAAAAAACCTCATGAGTTATTCGACCTTGGGTTCATAATATCAGATGAACCCACCTCATAAAAACCCATCACCACCATCGACGAGGATGTTCCATCCTCACCAACCCCATCACCCTCAAAGATTGAAGACTTCAATATCATCCCATCTAACGTTTTCTTGATCAATACCATTTGTTTGGGCCCCTTGACCTATCAAAAGTATGGTTGAACTAAAACCCTTCCTCTCATCCATCCTAAAATGATAGAGAGAGATTCTCCTACCATCAACACCATCCAACCTTAAGATGATGATTCCATTCTCACCCTCCTCGATGTAGGGTATTCTTATATCCATAAATCCCTTCCTCTTGAGAACCAAACCATGTTAAATGAATCCACTATCGATGTCAACCTGGGTACTCAATATAACCCCTATATCGTCAAAATCAGCTAATCCTTAAATTCTATGGAGCAAGAAGATTACCCTTTATTCATGACCATAACATAATATTTTCATGGTCCTATCAGGATATGCCCAAAATTTACCCTTTTTTTCCCTTTGTAACATTATCACCTATCTTAAGGTTAAGCCAGTTTGTGAAAAGCTTCATAGAATGCATCCTTGCATAGACCTTCTTGTCAAAGAATAACTTCAACATCTTTTATTTTTCAGCTTCATTTAGCCCATTGACTATCCACAATGGTTTTCTAACATCTTTCCTATCACCAAACCCATAGAGGAACTTTTCCTCTACATCAAACTTCCTTTATCACCCCATGGGAAACATTCTATTATAGGGTCATGCCTTTTGGTTTGAAGAATGATGGAGCAACATATTAGTGTGCCATGACCTACATATTTCATGATCTCATCCATAAATTGTAGAAGACTATGTGAATGATCTCCTTAGGAAATACAAACACTATAAGGATCACCTAGCTATTCTCACAATCATCTTCAACTGCCTAATCCACTATCATGTTAGGCTCAATCCCACGAAATATATGTTTGGGATCTTATTAGGAAAGCTTCTTGGCTTTATCATTTCTCTTTGAGGAATCAAAATAGACCCTACCAATGTTAGAGAAATCTTGGAGATGCCTCCTCCTACTAAAGTTAAGCAACTCTACATCCTATACGGGAAGCTCCAATCCATCCATTTCTTCATCTCTTAATTATAGATAGATTTCAACCCTTTCACCATCTCTTAAAGAAAGAAATATATTTTAAGTGGAACCAAGATTGTCAAAAAGCCTTTAATCCACTCAAATAATACCTTCTCTCTCCACCTATCCTCATCCCTCCTAGGGAAGATTATCCCTTCTACCTTTATATATCTACCACTAGCCATTCCCTAGGGGAAATGCTTGCTCACCATGATTAACATAATAAAGAGCAAGTCATCTACTAGATTAGCCACACACTTATAAAATATGAAACTCGATATACTCATCTTGAGAAAATTTTCCTTAGTCTTTATGGCCACTAAAATCTATCACTACCTTCTTAATCATAAAACCTATGTCATCACTAACACTAACCCACTCAAGTACATGCACTATAAACCATAACAAAACTAGTGTATGGCTAAATTGCTCATGCTCCTAATTGAGTTTGATCTTGAGTTCCTTTAGAAAAAGTCCATTCTATGGTAAATCATCACTGATCAATTGGTTGAAGCTCCTCTACCAGACACTCAATCACTTCTTCTTGCCTTTCTAGATGATTCCACCTAATAAATGACCATGTTTTTTTATGGATCTAAATGCCAACATGGTGGGGGTGCTAGAGTTATTCTCATTCCCCTTAATGGTGAACCTCTTCCCCTTTTATTTAAACTTGAATTCAAATACACCAACAACATGGTTGAGTATGAAGCCCTAGTCATAGGTCTCCAAATTGCTCTAGCCTTGGGAGTCAGAACAATCAGTGTCTTTGGTGATTCCAAACTTGTGATTAACTAGTTCAATGGATCTTGTTAATGTAAAAATGATGTCTTATTTAAGTAAAAATAACTTGTAGATGTACTCTTAACATCATTTGATCATTACCTTATCCATTCAGTTTCTTGATCTACTAATAAGTTTGTAAACATGATGGCTTCCCTTGTTTCCCAAATCTCATCTCAACCTACCAAATCTGAACTATTTGTCACCATCCAACATTTTATCACACCCTTATATATCAATTTTGACCTTCATACCATTTTTAGTGTGGAATCATCTCCTTTCAACATTTGGTATGACCAAACTTTTAACTACCTTAACCTCGACATTGTTCCTCCCCACCTTTCGAAGAATGCTTGAAGAGCCTTTGTTCAGAGTGCCTCTCATTACACCATACTAGGTATAATCCTTTATAAATTTGGCTTCAACAACCTCCTTTTCCATATCTATGTAGTCATGAAGGTTCTCACATTATTAAAGAAACACATGACATAATCTATGGGGGAACTTTTAGATGCCTAGTTGTCACTAAACATATCTTTCACCTTGGCTACTATTATCCCACCCTCAATCAATATTGTTGTGATTATGTAAATAAGTGTGTCGAATGTCAACATCACTTTAATTTACATCATGCACCTACTCATGGAATGCAATTATATAAAGACTATTGGCCCTTCTCGTAATGGGTTCTTGACCTTATTAGGGAAATCAATCCTCATTCTTCATGATGACACCAATCCATCATTACCACTATTGAATATTTCACCAAATGGGTGGAATACATTCCTCTTATCTTGACCAAATTTGAAAATATTATTGATTTCATCAATCACCATATCATTTGCTGCTTCTATATTCCCCATAAGATCATGACTAATAATGGAAAATATTTTAAAAATAAGAAAGTCCAAGGTCTTTATGATGCTTTTGGAATCAAGTTAGGCTTTTCCTCACCCTATCATCCATAAGTAAATGGATAGGTAGAAGCTTCTATCAAAACCTTCAACAAAAATTCCAACTAAAGTAGTAAGTGCTTTAGGTCAAGATTGGCACCTACACATCCCTTTCACTTTATGGGCCTATCACACAAGCATTCAAACCTCTATAGGTCCTACCCCTTTCTTTCTCATCTTTGGAGCAAAATCAGTCTTGCCTCTCAAAGTCTAGATTCCTTTTATTTACATATATTTACACAATATCCTTTTTAAGAGTGATTATCATTAGGAACATCTCGTATTAATTAAGTTCCTTGATGAACATCACCTCGCAACACTTAATCATCTTTGTGTTTATCAAGAATGAATCAAGTGAACATATAAAAAACACCTAAAAGAGTGATAATTCAATATCAAAGACCTCATCCTTTAAGAAAATCAACATGTAAATAATATGGAGAAAAGCAAAAGAGGCAAGTTTAATTTTAATTGGCTTGGACCCTACATCATAACCCATAAGTATGGATTAGGAGCTTATCATTTGTCTTTTCTTAAAGGCAAACCAAAAATTGAGCCTCTTAATGCTTCACATCTGCATACTTTTTTTTGTTAAATTAGGATCACATTCACCTTTGTGTCTAACTTAAGCTCATCCCTTAGTCTACACGATTTTCACTTTCCTTACACGTTCACTCTATTCCTCTTGGGGATAATTACAACATAGGATCATGTGATTATCTATCATAGTTACAGCCTAATCCTAAGCATAGATACCATTGATATACCCATGGCATGGTCCTCATGGATAATTTTAATCTCTAATAAGATGAAATCCAATGATCAGTTGTATCTCAAACCACTTTCCCTCACCTATCATTAATATTTTGTGTTAAAAGTCTTGCCTCCATAAAATTAGACTTGTAAGCCTAAATAGACTTGTCCATATCTAAATCTAGAATTCAAAATAAAATTGGGATAAAAAAATATCACTTGGGTCCATATCTCTAGCATAACAAACTACCCCATTGAAGGATAGTTGGCCAACAACTAAATTGCTTAAAGATAGACTACTCCCTTGAAGGATAGCTATAAAAAACTCCAACTTTAGACCACTCCCTTGAAGGATGGATAAGTTAAGATATTTAAAAATAAACATTTTAAGCTTCCCACATCGATGAGCTTCACCAACCTATCAAAACAACAAAAGCAACAAACAACCTTATGTCAAAAATCAAATCAAGTAAGCTACAATTGGATTTTATATATGGCATTAGTAGACTTCCCACCTTGATCAATCTACACATTATATTAAGGCATGGACTTGTCTATTATGGTTTTTTTTCCACCTATATAAGGGGAAAGCTAACCCATATCAGGTTACCATATCACCCATTTCCCATTGAACCATAAACCTATCACTTACTTTCCCTTCATACCCTCTCTAAAATCATGGGACTATGAGCTTACTTGACACAAAGTGATCAAGATACCTTCTTTTTCAATCAAAGAATGTTCATGTGAAGCATTCAAAAGGCTTATATTTATTAAGTCAATCCAATTTTAGTTTTGTTAGGCCCTTACCAATGAAAACATCATGCTTTTTCTTACCCTCTATTCATTAGTTCATGTGGACATATGTCTCATGATTATTCTCTCTTTTCCACATTTTGTGTGTTATCTAAACCTACTTTATGTGCTCTTATTATATCCCCATATCAAAACATTCAAAACATCATTCTCATCAACGTAATAATCCATATATATCATACCATCATGAACCATGTCCATACACCATATCTACCCATGAAAAAAACATCAAAACCATAAAACATCAACAATCACATCTTCACATCATTATCATCAGAGCAATAATCATTTATCATAACATAAAAAACATAAAACCATAAATCATATCATATCACTACTTCTCATAAACATAAAAATAATTCAAAACATCATCATATCTCATCCTAAACAATCATGACTAAATCATCTATCACATATGCATACTCCTATCTATGAACCACATCATCATATAAACACACATCATAAAACAAACCATAATAAAAACAATGAATCACATCATTCACTATGTATAAGCTCAAACATCACCTAAACTATACACATATTCAAATATTCATCATAAAGTCAAACATTCCATCACAATCATGTTTCAATTCCCTCATCAAATAATTATACAACATAATAAAATTATCCTTGATAATCAACATCCTATCCATCACTACACCATACATAAACATCTATGAACATCATCACATGCCTACGCTAAAAGTCCATATCTCATAAGCATCAAACATGTCATCCATAATCCATACCCATAACATGAACATACTCATCATCGATATCATCAAGAAAATTCATGAACATCACCATATACCTACACTAATGAACCATAAGCATCATCCATAAATATCTCATAACATCAAATAAATATAAAAACCATCAATACCAATAACATCAATAAAACATCCAAAATCATCATAAAACCTCATCATCATATACATCATAATCACAAGTAATACATATCAATGAGTATATAATCCTCAATAAAAAATACATGTCACAATGTATAAATCTATCTCTCTCATATGTACATCTCATATCCTTAGCACGTAGGCTGGTATCAAAGTACAAAACATATACATCATATTTCAGACCCCTGGGGCACCACTACCACCTAAACCTACACTAGCATCTAGTGGTGGTCCCCTTGATCTCCATGCCTGACCCATTGTAGAGGCCCACTATCTTAGAGTAGCTATATATGGACCACCTACCAAGATATCCCTATACTCTCCATACCTCATCTCTAATAAAAACTATGCCAGCACTATCACCTCATAATATCTCAACTCCTCAACCATCACTAAGTACCATGTCATCCGAATTGTATTTGGTGGTCCTCTTACTAGTGTTACAACCACTCTTGCCCTCTATCTCAAACTATCTCTCTCTTGGGTCACTAAACCAATAGAGATCCTTATCTGATCTTGCTCTCATATCATGATGGCCATTTGAACCTATAAGGTGATAATATAACCCTGAAAAGTAGCCACCTATCCTTGTAGGCCTATGATTTGGGCCTACGTTGCTACCAATGTTGTCATAGCCTATCCATCCTACCCATCACCCTATGTTAGTTCCCTAATTGGATCTACATCCATTTGTTGTCTCCTATCATCATCCCATCTAAAAGTGGCCACTGTATATTGGGCCTAGTGCCATGTTGTACAACCATATGCAACACCCACATCATCTGTCATGGCTCTCATCAACAACTCCTCATGATTTAAAAAAACATCTTGTGGCTATAGTTTTAGGAGAAATAACTTTGCATCCTCCCTCTTATATATCAATAAATCTAGTATAATCCCCTGCATGAGGCCAAACTACCTCTAAAATTGGTTGAATGGGATCAACTCAATCTTTCCATCCTACCTCTCATATATCCATCTCTAGCTCTATAGTGATAATGTGTGATAACTATACTAGGCCCACCTAGGCCAACCCACATATGGCCTCCACAGTACGTCACCCACCACCAATCCCTCAAAAGCATCCTTGAACTAGTCAATTTCCTTGGCACCACCACCTACCCTTGTCAACACATAATCTCCTTATCATCACAAGAAACCCACTCTATAGTCTATCAATTCATAACCATCCCATGGTAGTCCTAAAGCTCTCACCACCCAAACATGCTCATACACCCAACAATGGAGAATAAAGCCCACATTAATCCCATATTGCCTATGTTCTCTAAATTCTCAAAGATCCTTGTAGATCTGGACCAATATCATTAGGGCCCATCTAGACATAGTCCTCCCTAGTAGCAACTTCACCAGCACCCCTAGTAATAGGTATGAAAATTGACTACTTATAAAATTTGGTAGAGCAAAGTAGGACACAACCATCATCATCATTATAAGTAAGCATCTATCCCCTAGTTCCCTCTAGTATAGTGGCCCATAACACACACCACTTGCATGATACCTAGCTTGGACCTGATCTACTCCATATATTAGATCCATGTGGTAGTCCCTATCCTCACTCTCTATATGATAAATTGGCTCCCCCTAAATGGGTATTCATGTAATATTATGCACATATTCTAGTAGGGTGCTCATCTCCCCAGTTAGTATCAAAAATGTGTTCATAGATGGATCCCATCTCTTGATAAGAGCCACAATCATAGTCGCATCTCATGGTAGGTGTTGATAATATCTCATGTCCCCTAGGCCAACCTCTTCTATGTGTCTCCACTTGTCATCCATCATCCCATTACAAACATCTATAAATATCTTTGAGACTTGATCCCACATCTATATCTAGTTGTGTGCCTACATAACAATCACATTAGTATGCATACTTCCAGCTAAGAACAAACCTACACCCTATCCCTATCTAACCCATTATATCTATCATCTTACCTTAATCAATAAACTAAACCTCTTATTTTATCCACAAAAAATTACTTTTATAATAAAAAAAATTCCCTATTTTGCATAAATTTCACTATACTATACAACACCAACCCTAACACACTATTTCACCTACTTGACATTTCTTTTACCTGGCTATACTTGTCGACCATTTTATCAAAATATCTCATCCTATCAAATATACCTTCAAAATTTTATACCACTTAATATAACTATTCAATGCTTTAACAAAACTCTTAACCCTCAACATACCTTTCAAACCCACTTCTATACACACCTTAACACAAATTTTCAACTTCAACAACTTTACAAACTTTATTCATCTTTAACCACACACAAAACCATATGAACATTCCCCTTTCCAACACTTCAACTAAAACCATTTTAAAACCTTTTAAAAACATTTAAACACAACTTTAAAAATAACTTACAAACCTAAAACACTTTACCATACTTTGAAACCTTTAAACTTACTTTACCAACTTTCCTATCTTTTACAAACCCTTTTAGGAAAAGCTTTCACATTTAAACATTTTATAAAATTTAAACACTTTATAAACCTTAAAGAAATTCAACAAAATTAAAATATACTCCTTATTCCCCCTACCCTTCAAACACTAATGATTCCTTGAACCATGGATGGTCCCTTAAGATCTTCTTACCTTAGAGTTGACCACCGACAGTCATGTCTAACCATCGATGATTATTGTGTGTGATCATTGGTGGTGAAACCCTCTACCCTTTTCCACCAAAAAACCTCAACAAATCACCTCACATCACAAATTAAAATGCTTAATACTAATAAACAATCCATTACACATATAAACAACACTCCCCCTCTCAATTTAACCCAATAAATCACCTAATTTCATCTCAAACATGAAACTAGGGCATCATAGCCCTAGACAATTTCCAAATCCCTATCCACCTCACTCCAATATACCCAACACAAAATCCCAACTCATAAATTAGTCTATACTATCAATTTTAAAATGACACCTACCTCATTATATGATCATTAATGTGGTCAGATCCCTCATCTAGCCACTCACCCATGCCCTCATCCACCCTCTATCTAGTCAACACATAATCAACCACTCATAATTCTCCACCTCAACAAGCTCAATGAAAAAAACAAATGCACAAACTAAAGAGTACCAATCACCAAGGTCACAAAGTCAAATGGTAAAAATTATTTTACATTTTTAATTTTTATAAATTGGTCATTCAGGGTTTCCCCTTGACCATCGATGGTTAGGGTGACCCTAAGGAAACCCCCTGGCCATCAACAGTTAGGATCCCTAACATTTTCAACCTTCTAAGAACCCAACCTAGGTGTTCACATTTTAGGAGATAACCCACCATACCTAGAAGTTGACCTTTCATTGGATAATCCAACCATACCCACCCACCTATTTGGCCGTATTCACCTTGATGTTAATCATTTTTGACCCAAACTATTTGCATGTTTTACAATGACCCTGCTTGGTCATCTTGACCACACCAACTAAATTTGCCATGTTGAACTTTACACCACTTTGTGTATGACCAAACCATTTGTGTTTTTCAAGGGAGCACTTCTTACCCTGGATACCTACAATAAACACCGACCCTATCTAGATTACTTGATGGAAATAACTTGATCATCTATAACCAATGTTATGGATTGGTTACCGCTATCATACATCCCTCTAAAACCAACCTTATTTTTTACCAATATTGGTAACTTTAGTCTTTGCATGATCTTGACTATTGTACTTAGTCTCATTTTGTGCACGTGTTTGCATTTTCAATGACCAACCCTTTTTGTCACCCACCTTATGACTCACCATATACCATTTATCAAACCATAATTCAATTTCATTTTTACCTCATCAGCTCTTGGTTTGAATTGGAATACCTCCTCCCATACTTGGGGCAATCAGACCTTGACTAACAATCCATTTTTTATTTTTTAGGTTGTTAATTCAAAGTCACATAAATAAAAGGGGTAAAATGTAGACACTTGAAAACTACACATGATAGTATTAGATGTCAAAATGCCTTGGACCCCTACCCAACCTTGAATCTAGTTGACCACCTGGTTAACTACGCTCACTTACTAACTTACCCTTTGATCACCACTTTAATACACAACTTTTTAAACCTATCTTTGCCCATTTTTCCCTAAGCACTCAACCACTGATAGTCATCTTAATCATTGACTGTTATCCTAACCATCAACGATCAGGTCTTTAACCTACTTTAAAGTATTAACAACTATGTATGAGATGAACAACTTCCTCCTAAATAGAAACCTACTTTAAAACTATTAAAAATCATCATAATAGAAACTTTATCCCGTATCCAATTATTAACTTCCTTCTACTCAATTAGAAATTTCATCTTATAAAAGTAGAAGAGTAGGAGGTAAAATGGATCCATGTCCAAGTTATCAAAAATTTTTGCACATAAGTATCTAGCCTTCCTTCAATAATCAAGAAACAACAACAAAGATCTAAACCTCTATTTGAGTTACTGTCAAGGCCAAATTACTATCACTCTAGCCAAATTATTCCAGCCTTCCACCATCAATAATCTAGAAAGTTGCAAGTAATTTTGTACTTGTTTATTTGTTTTACTTCATCTCTAACCCTTCTGACCTAATCAAACTTATCTCCTAGATTTCCATCTCTGACCAAACCCATATTCAAATCCCTAATTGACCATTTATCTAATATATAATTCCCTTTTGATCATTTCTAGAAACATATAGGCAACCATCAATAATTAGCCCAACTATCGATGGTCACCTCAACCATCGATGGTTACTCGATCGTCAATAGTTAGCCCAACCACTGATAATTCACCCAACCACCGATAATCACTATGGTATAAAATAATAGTAAGTTATTTTTTTCCCTTAAACCCAATCAATCCATATTTTCTATGTTCTTACCTATTCATATAGCCTTCCCTAATTTTTTGGACCTGAATCCAACTATCTTGGCACGAATATTGACCCTCTTTTGCTATATTTAGTCATTTTATTTGAACAAGAATTTTAATTTATTCTTCTTGCATGCATTTAATTTCATGTTATTGAATTAAAGTATTCTTTATTTTCATCTACATCAACTTAATTGTTTTAAATAGCGGATTGACAACCTTCTAACAAACACATGCTTTTTGGATCTAGCTCATGCTAGGCAATCCACTCAACTATTTTTCTAACAACCCCTTTTATAATGTATTTATTATCTATAGGTTATTACTTCTAAGCCAAAGGGGAGTTCTCATCATCATCTGGATCGTGCATGTATTTTTACTAGGTATTCCTTTACACACCCCTTTTATTAGTTTCTTACTTGCTTCCAAATTAAGAAATGAGAAGAAATTAAGAGAAACACACTTAGGCTAAATTAAAAATAAGATATAAATATTTACAGGTGTTTTTTATAGGTTAACTCTATAGGCATAAACATACGAGCAAGATTATATAAGATTTGACCCTTAAAGCACTTGACTATGTATGATCATAATATAAAAATCCAAATTTTTACACAAAGAGCTCACAAGGTGAAAATTATATCTAATGTAAATAGTTTTTTAGACCTTTACCAAGATTTAAAAGAGATAAAATCCTAATAATATAGTTTTTAAATATTTTTTAGTCAAAATTTCCTATTTTAAGGCAAAAACACTTATTTTAAACAAAATTGCTATTTTACAAGTTGCGGTTTTGTATAGGATGGAAAAAGGGGTATAGATGAAAGTTTTATATCTCTTCAGGTAGATCTTCCTTCCTACTATCAATGAGTAATAAAAACACAAAGATAAGTAAATGTAAGACATGAAAATTTAGCAAAATACCCTAATATTTTTAATTACAAACTCAAGGGCAATATCACGACTTATATGGCAATATCATGATTGTATTTCAGTGGTATTGCTAACTGACTGCAGAGCTATCTAGGGCTGGTGTCTTTCCTTTCTTATACATTGAAAATATCCACACAGAGACAAGAAATAATTAAAAGACCAAAGGTTAATAGGCTAACTTTATGGTTTTAATCAAAAGGGTAAAATTATTGTTCTCAAGGGTAATATCATGATTTTTATGATAATATTGTGACTATAGATCATCAATCTTGCTTCAAACCAAATAAAATTTAAGATTAGAAATACTCAGGTTTTAGCATATCTTTTAAGAAAAAATATATTAATATAGACCCAAAAAATCTTGAATGTGTATGCTAAACTAGCTATATTTTAACTTAAAAATACATTCTACAAAACCACAACTTATACGTCAAAACTGTAGATTTTTAACAAAATCACCTTTTATGAATTTTTAGTATTTTAAAGAGTTAAAAAATTATCAAAATAATAAGACATTAGTGGTCAAAATGAAGGTTGGTAAAAAATCACTAATCTTATGGTAAAACTGTTACTACAATACTGTGATTTGTAGAGCAAAATCATTTTTTACCTGTATATGAAAATTTGATCAAATTTAGAGCTTGTTCTTCATCTAGCCCATCCTACAAGCTATCAAAACACTCATAACAAACAAGATAGATATATTTAAGGGTTTATCCCAATGTGGTTGCCAATGTATGATTATATTTTTGAGTTATTGATTAAAATTACAATCAACAATTAAGAACAAAATCTTACCATCACCTTGTCCCTTAAGGTTTCTTTCCAAGATATTCAAACTGATTCTAATTCAAAATTTAATAAATGTGGATTGTTTGCTTGTAGCTTAAAAATGACTCTAATGGCTTCTTTAGATAGTTGTATGGGGATGCTTTAGGATGGATGAGTATGAGAGTATAATGAGGGATTATGGATTTCTAAGTTAGTTTGTCCATATACCAAACATGGATTTTATAGGATGGTAGAAGGGATATTTAGAAGTCTTTAGTTTAGAGATTTCTAGAATCTTAGAGGTGTTTCTCTAGTTCTAGGGGTTTTTTGATTATTTTAGGGGATAATGGGGGATTAGATGGGGATTAAATGAGGTTTATGATTAATAGGGATGTAGAAGACATTAGGGTGGTAGTTTATCTCAAGGGTAATTGAATAAATATGAATTTTAAATTTTTAAGTGGGCTAGTGGGTAGTTAATGCCATAGGATTAGTGGCTAAGTAGGCTAGTTAATAGGTAAATAGGGTAATTAATTGGTCATAAGGGTATAGAAAGGTTTATGGGGTGTAGGGAATTTATATAAGAAATAGGATTTTAATTAATTAGCTAAGGTTATGGTTGTTGGATATATTAGTGGGTTTAATATAATTATTAAGACAAGTGGATTTAGGTGCATACAATTAAATTTTATGCTACTTTTCAAGGTGTTATTTGGATCACTATATATTTAAATGGATCAAATTCAAATATAATAAAAGGGTTAAAATAAATAATTTATAGTCACAAGCCTTACTCAATCCATATTGTTGCAATAGCCAATCTAAGCTACTACTTGCCACCACTAGGTGCTAAAGGGTATGCATGATAACCTTTGATCCTCATACTCTCTCTATAGGTCATACAATGCATATTAAACACACTATTGATTGAATTATCATGAATATTGAGAATGATAAGGATAAAAAAAATAAGTTTGATGAAATTAATGACAACAAAACATTGAATATATTAACACCAATCCACACAGGATTAACACATTACTATACATTACAAGAGATGAATAAAATAAATTAGCTCAAACTTATACATTAGGAGAAAAATATGATCCACTCTAAAAGCTTAATCACCACTTTCAAACTAATACTTCCACTTCAGGGTTTCCATTTATACTATTACTTCTATTCTTATATCAACACCTCTAGTTACATATGTGACATCATCCGTAGGTATGGGTTTTATGATCCATATTTATAATAATTGGAATAATGCAAAATATAATGTATATCAACATAACATAATAAATATTAGTGGGATAAGATGCCTAAATATTAAATGTATGTAGAAATATAATAATACCCTTAAGGTAGGGCAACACCAAATAATACTCATTTAAGAAGGAATAACTCCACAATATCTCTTCAAGGGGACAACCTTGAATATACTTATACCAAATAGAAGACTCAACACTTACTTGATTCCTTTATTTATGTACAATGACATCCATATCCTTTATATAGACCTCTATATGACTAATAATGGATGGCTAACCTCCTAATCCCAATGTAGGGTGACCATTACCCAATGCACTAACACTACAAGTTACTAATTTATCTTAAAATATTGGACCCATATAACTAACTAAAGGGGATGTGTGTTACATGTTGACATATTCATCAAATAATATACATTAATATATCATATTTATAGGTACATAGAATTATTTCCCTCTTTGATATGTTTCATCCCTGAAACATAAGAAGAAACCAAATAATGAGTGCACTTCAAATCATTACACACTTGTCTACAATCTTGATCATTTAACCATCTATAAATGATCCCAGTAGGTGATAGTTCTCCAAACTTATTTATAAATTCCATTATGATACTTTGATTCCATCCATGATCATAAGTGTACCACCTTGGTGTCCATGCATAATTATTCCTCCTTTGATTCTATAGACACCTAAAATTGGCCACCAATGGCTTCAATTAGACTTCAGACCATTTATTATCAACCTTTACAAACTAAACCTAAGAATCAATAAAAGTCTCAAATTTACTTATGCATCACTCATCAAAGCTCATAATCTTGTTTAGATATCCCTATTTGGGGTATCTTACTATAAGCAACAAAAACCTCTCACGGATTCATCTCTGATTATCATATGGCATCATAACATGCAATTTGACCTATATACCTATTAAATGGGGCAAGCACACACATGGAATTAAAAAAAATATTGACAATGATAAAAATCATAAAAATAATTATTTAAAATTCTAAACCAAATTAAATGCTTAGTTGAATTATCAATGAGTAATTAATGAAATTCTAAAAAATGAAATACAAAAATCAAGAATATCCTAGGTTCTCATGATTACATTTTGTGAGTTTTCAAGCCTTTGAACATAAATAAAAATATCTCACCCATGCCTATTCATTGAAAATCATGAGATTTTGACACCTTTTAACTATAGTGGGGTTAATTAACTCATGTAAGTTAGGTTTGAACCCATTCCATGCTTAAACTACATTAACTCAACTTGAGTTGGGGTTAGTTTCTAAACCTATAAATACAAGCATTTGCCTCTTCATTTGGAGAGCTTAGATAGAGTAAAGTTATAATGTTGGTTTTATATCAAGATTAAAAGCAATAGTGTTATAATGCCAAAATCATAAGCCAAGCCATCAAACCATCATAAGCAATAAAACTAACATTAAGCCACAAGCCATGGTGCCAAAGAGAGAAGGAGATAGCCAATCTCCATTGCCAAAGATTCTTTGAGCACAAGTCAAGAAAGCCACATGACATATCATTTAGAGAATTCAAGGAATGTAAGGATATTGTTGTTATTTACATTTTAGTTGTGTTTTTCCTTTTTTTTGCTTATTATGTTCCCCTTATGATCTAGGCCAGTGTGTTCATTTCATTATTTTATGTTCTAACACAATACTAACTTCCTCTTTACGTCAAATTCCTATGATCATAAATGGCATGTTTGGCAGGATGACATAGAATCCCACATAGAAAAAAAACCAAGATACAACTCTGAAATTTTCAAATGAATGCTTGAAAATCTTAAAAATTGGAGTTTTAGATTTGTTTTTGCATATTATTATTTTTTGAGTTCACTCGGATTTACATAGAGACCAACATCAATTTTCCCTAACCAAAATTAGACCTATAATAATCGACATTGATCCTATATAATTAGCATCAGTCACTATGTTCATCCCTAGAATTGACCTTGATCATTGTGCAAAATAACAATCTAATAGGCCATCTTTTGAAGCTTTGTTTGGGGTCATCTAAACTCCATTTTTGATGATTGTTTTTTTTAAAACCACATGTTTTCTCTTAAATTTTTAGAATATGCTATTAGTTTACCTTAAATTTGAATAAATGTATCCAAAAATCTTGAAATATGATTTTGAATATTTTTAAAGCTTTTAATTACTACTTCTTGGTTTTATTGATTTGTAAATTCTTTATTTAATCACCTTGTTGTAGGTTTTGAGGAGTTTTTGTGTTAATTCTGAGATAAATAATATTTTTGAATCATGTTTGTTTTGCCTTCAGGTTCATAATCAGCCAATCTAGTTCCTTATCAATCAATATCAGTTATTACCAATCAACATCAATTTCCTGGTAATTGACATTGGTCACACGTGACCGATATTGGTCTCTA
Organism: Torreya grandis; assembly: GCA_037957365.1. Lineage (NCBI taxonomy): Eukaryota > Viridiplantae > Streptophyta > Pinopsida > Cupressales > Taxaceae > Torreya > Torreya grandis. Next base: position 266,210 of record JARHVA010004785.1, read on the forward strand.
TGTTTTTAAAATAGGAAATCTAGGAGCTATGTTTTGAAACTTGTTTGCTTATCATCAAAAGTGATTCAAATCAGGTGGAAACTCTCTAACCCTTATAGGTCTAATGTAGGAATAGAACATGAATTTTCAAGTTTAGACTCATGAACATTTCAATTTGGGTGTTTAAAATGAATTTAGCTAACTCTTGAACACTTTATTTTGTTGCTAAAATGAATTGCTTAAATCTTGAACATTTGATCTTTGTGCTTAGAAGGAACCTAGAATGACTAAATATTGAACATCATTTTGGTGCCTAAAATGAATTTTTTAAGTCTTGAATATTTGGTTTTAGTGCTTAAAATCAATATAGGTGTTTTTTATTAAGTTGTTTTGTGTAAATTCTTACAAGTTTTTATAAAAAGCCAAGGGCCAAGGAAATTTATCACACATCTCAATTTGGTGCCTAAAATAAACATTCACTTAGATTACAATTTCTTGAAAGTGTTTGTTACTTGTTACTTGTGTGTTTTTTTTACAAAATGAATAGCACGTGTATGCTCTTCCCCCATCCCCTATAAGGAACTTAGGTGACCAAAAACACCTTTTCACTTGCAATTTGTGCCTAGTCCAAGGCAAGAAAAGAATGTTTTATAGGCTCTCCCTAAAACCCACATGGTTTGGGTGATCCAAAAATAACCTCTAAAGTCTTTCTGCTTAGTTTTATTTTCATGCAATTTGTCTTGTGAAGGGGAGTTCATAGCTTATTCATAAGTTTTTTAGGGAAGCATTGACCTGGGATTTTATCTCCCAATAGTGTTTTAACCCCACTCCATGGTGGCATATATAAATTAGGGTACACATAATATGAGTACCATGGGGTTGAGCAATTAACCTCTCCTTTCATAATGAAGGCCCAAGTCAGGTTTGGTTAACTAGGGGATTCCACTAACTAGTAAATAGATGGAATAACTATGTAAAGGAATATAACTTTACATAGTAAGTTAATCAATATGAACTCAATTGACATGATATTTCTCTAGTGTTAATCACACTTGGGATTAATCTAGACATTTAAAAATTATAGTTTTAGTCAACCCCATTTGACCAACCTTGTCAGTTTAGGGCTTAAGATGATCTATTTAGTTGTATTAGGTATTTTTAATTTATTGCTTGGTATTTTTTGAGTCTAAAACTTTTATTATCTTCCCACATCAAAAACAATTTATTTTTCCACACTAATCCATTTTTTGAGGAGGTATTTGCCATCTGATTGACATTATGATTTTTGCCTTAAACTTTGGGTCAAAAACATTGTGTGTGTCATTTGATTAAAATGGGTAACATTACGCTGCCCAAATAATTTCAAGTTCATGCCTTGAACTCTTTGAAACAAACCATTATCACATCTTTAAAGAGTGATAGTGCCATTACGCTACTCAAATTTGTTTCATAAACTTATTTGCCTTGTGCTAAATGCCATTTTTCAATAATCAATGCCATGTATGTCCTTTGAATCTTTGTCTTGTGCCATTATGTTATTCCATTTTTGTCTAGCTTGATATTTGTTTGAGGATGCCTAGTTTCCCAAGTTGAGTTTTTAATTAACCTTGAAAAGTTTAAATTTAAAAATTGATTAATTTCTATTTATGCCTTGCTTAATTAGGGCTTAGACACCAATCTTTCTCTTTTGGGTTGTTCAACTTAGGTTAATTTGTTACCCAACTTTGAAAACTATTGTTTGGTTCTTTGCCTAGTGCCATTATGCCATTCAATTTTTTTTAACATATTTATTTAAATGAGCCTAGTTTTCATCTTTGTTTGTGCCTTTTGTTTAGGAGAAAACAACCTATCTCTCCATATGACTTTTTCCTTATGCCTTATGCCAATTGACCAAGTTTATGCTTAATTCCTTATACCAAGTCTATACCAAAGTGTTTCAAGTTTGTTAGATTAAAATCTCACCTTTGTTTTAAGTCTAGATTTTGACACCATGTTTGGCCAAAAGTCTTAGTACATGCCTTATTTGAGCTTAACTTTTGATTCCTTGTTTGGCAATAAGACCTAATAACCTTTCCATTTTCCTAGGTTATACCTATTTGGAACATTTTGAACCTAGAGTTTGGCATGGCAATTTTTATTCATCCACTTCGACTATTGTGTGTGAGACATTTGAAGTTAGACATATGACATTATATTTTTTTATACCAAGTTTTAGCACATAAAATTTTGGAGATATAGATCCACTTTCAAACCATTTTCGAGATATAACTCCCCTAGACCAAGTTAGACCAAGTCCAAACCTTTTATCCCTTAGGGAATGTTTTTAAGAGTTTATAGAACTCTATACCTTTTTGAGAAATGTTTATCATATATGTGGATATGTCTCATTACAATTATGGTGGAAATAGGTACAATCCAAGATATGATAGAATAATCACACAAATTGACTAGCATGACCAATATGGTGAAGAAGTGGTTTGTGAGATGGATTCTTATCCTCCCTACAATCCTCAATTTGGGGAGAAAAGTCAAGATCCTCAAGAATAATGTTTAGTGGTACTTATTTTTGTTGGTCAATATATGATGTTATTTATATTAATGATCATGGTATTTGATCCCCCACCTATACCATTAATCCTCCTTTAGACTGTATGAGCCACCAATATCCACTACATCCAATGAATACCATTACCATACTATGACCTCATCATTTGGCTTATGTGAGCAACCAAGCTGCATAATACCCTACCATTACCATTCTAGGACCTTATCCTTTGGTTTGTGCAAGCAACCAATCTCCACAATGCTCTATCATTACCATTATAAGACCTTATCCTTTGGCTTGTATGAGAAAAAAAGATCCATGATGACATATCATTATCTAACCACCAATCATCCTTCATATCCATTGATAACTATTTCCCACTTTAATAAGCCCCTACCAATCATCCAAATAAAATTAATCCAATCAATACCTTTCTAATAGAACCAATCATTTTAGGACCAAGATATAGTCAAAACTGGTATTTTACAATTGCTTGTAAACCAAAGCGAAAAGAAACAACCAAGCCATGATATTTTTGTTGATCCAACCATTTGTGACAAGTCAACCTATGATGAATCACCTGTTGATCATATACTTGTTGTCAAGGAGTCTCTTTCTGACAAGCCAATCTTTGCCAAGTCACTTCTAATGATTATAACTAATTTTGGGAAAATCATTACCTCGACCATATGCCTATTTTTTAAGAGCCTCCCCTTGATAAGCCAATATTTGAGGATTTATCTCTTGACCTTTTTACCATCATGGAAGAGTCTCACTTTGACAAACTAGTATTTATGGAGCGCATTATGCCATCATAGTCTGTTATTTATCTAATACCAAACATTCAACAAGATATCATTGTAGCAACATCAAAACCAAATGAAGAATTAGATTTAACATCAAAATAAGAACCAACATTAGATTTAACATCAAAATAAGAATCAACATTAATCTCAACATGGAATTTAGAATCCATTATGTCAGAATCAGATTTAGAATTAAAATATGTTCATGGCTATTAAATTATTGGTTAAGCATGCCTCACAAATCAATTTAAATATATTTGTGATCCTTATATAATTTTTGAGGATGATTACTTTAGCTTCAACACAAGTTCTCCTAGTATATTCTATGAGGATTGTGATACCTCTCCCCATTCCATTACCATTCCAGATGCCATTACTACTAACCAACATAGCCATTATATTGACATTACACCTCCCATAAGTTTCGATTGGGATTGATAGAATCACACAATGTTGAACTAAATCCATGGTGACATATCAGTTACAAAATATTAGGGGGACCAAGACCATATTTATTTAGAAGAACAATCTCCTATTGAAACCTTTCTAAAGGTGCTCAGGGGAAATCAAAGTCTAAACTCAACATCTTTTAGAGAAACCTTTTTGGAGGTGCTAGAAGATAATCAAAGTCAAAAGTTAACATTCCATAGTGAGATCTTATTAGAGGTTCTATGGGACAATCAATACAAATTCATTGGTGAAAACCTCTACAAGGCACTAATAATGAGCACAATAGTTCTTCACTGCTTAATGAAGACAAAATCAAATATGAAATCAATTTAGCTTCTAGTATACAACATAATCAGATGGTACCTACTCTTAGGCCTAAACAATAAAAAAAATTTGTGGTCTTATAAAGGGCATATTTAGAAGGCTTTAACCCTACCACATCTAAAGATATATTGAATCTAGAATCAACAACATTATGTGTTCTCGAAAACCTTAAGCTTAATTTTTTGCCTAACCATTATACATTCCATTATCATCTATAATTAAATCACCAAATCAAACATATCATCCACTATTTATCTATATTTACCATCCCTAGATATACTTTCCTTTATAGAGGCTAAAAAGACACCTTGTATCGATGTTTGGAGGAAAAAAATCAATGACTAACAAAGATCACAACAACATTATTAGAATCCACATCTAAAGTAAGTTCTTGATAGAATAACTATTCAAAAGAAGTGTGGGATAGAAATTTACATGATTGACTATTCTAGTTGTGTCATAAACTGATCAGGATAACATCTCCACATCAACAAGAACAACTAAATCATTTACCATACCTAGGCTAAAAACATTTACCATGCCATTGACATTTTCCATATAGCCTTGCCATTTTCATTTACCATATACCTTGCCATTTCCATTTTGACATTCCCTTGTTGTTATATACCCTACTATTTGCTTTGCATTATCACTTGGGGGGAAATCCTCTCACCATTATATCCAATTACCACATTGACGTATTCTTTATGTCATACCGTATGCCATTTTACCATGTCATCCCTATTAGACCAAAGCCTATTTTTAGCTATCTTACACAACCATTTTTGATCTTGGTTCCTTTGGTTATTCCCACACCTTCTACGAGGGGATTTTGATCCAATATCAATAGTTTTTGAATTCAATTTTTAAATGACAGTCTATGAAAGTAGTGTGACAGTCAATCTGGCAAGTTATTTTTCATTTATGATTACTGGTGCCACTGATTATAACTGTTAATGGGTAAATCAATATTCTACCTTGTGTTGCTAATTATAACCACCTATGGTAAAATTAGTATCATAGACCCATGCAATTATTTCCTAATTATAATTTCCTCTGAGAAAATTAGGAACAACACCATTTACCATGCATTAATATATCACCTTGCCATTACTATTCTCATTTGCCTAGCCATTTTCTAGATTTTGAGAACTTGTTGTGACCTATTCAGTTCTCACCACCTTTTGTATGGATAAAAATATTATGAATTGAGGTCCTCTTAGGACTATGTAGGCTATGTTTAATTCATGTTGAGGTCATATTAGTCCCCCTTGTTCATACACTCTCACTATTTTGTGAGTAACCTAAGTCAATGTTCTTACCATTTTGTGAGCAACTTAAGCCAACACTCTTGCCATTTTGTGAGTGATATGTTATGGTCCACACTTATAATATTTAGAAATAATGCAAAATATAATGTAGATAAATACATCACAAAAGATATACGTGGACCAAGATGTCCAAATATTCAATATATGCAGAAATAGAATACCCTTAAGGTAGGGTAACACCATATAATACTATTTTAGAAAGGAATAAATCCATAATGTCTCTTCAAGGGGATAATATCCAATATCATCTTACAATATAAGACTCAATTCTTATTTGATTCCTTAAAATGATAATCATATCTTTTATATAGTCCTCTATCTAACTAATAATGGATGAGTAACCTCTTAATCCCAATGTAGGCTGACCATTACCGAATACATTAATTCTACAAGTTACTCCATTATTCTAATATATTGGATCCATATAACTAACTAAGGGGGATGTGTACCACATGTTGGCATCTCCATCAACCCATATACATTAATATATCATGTCCTTAGATACATATCATTACTTCCCTCCCTTACATATTTCATCCTTGAAACATAGGAAGAAACCAAATAATGAGTGTGCTTCAAATCATTGCACACTTAACTCAAATCTCAATCATCTAGCCATCCATATGTGATTCTATCAGGTGATAGATCTCCAAGCTTGTTTCCAAATTCTATTATGCTCCTCTGATTCTATTCATGATCATAATTTTACAGCTTTGGTGTCCATGCATAATTATTCTTCTTATGATTCCATGTACCATATTTCACTGCACTACTATGATTTCTATTTAGACAAAGCGATTTTTATTATGATACTCCCTTACATGGATCCATGATTTTTTTCTCTCATGATGATGTGGCTATATACCTCAAATTTTTCTAATACTTTCACCTTATCAACCTTTTGTTCTACCTCTTCCACCTTTTGATTTGGTGGTTCCTTTGTCTCTTGAGTAGATGAAATGTTTTTCTTTGATTGTATTATTTCTTTATTTATATCTTCATATGAATCTTTCAAATGATCTTCATCACTTATTTCAATCTTATCCTCATGATCTAGCTTGATTGTTATTGATTCCTTTCCCACTATGATATCCTATAAAGTGACCTTCTTTTTCCTATACCAAAACTTCATGAACTTCTTCTAAACCATATCCATGGATATCTAAGAACCATATCCACATCATCTATATCCAAAGCATAAAAATATGAATGCAAAATGTATTTTTCCATAATAATTTTCAAATCTTTAAACACTCAAATATTATTACCATCTACTTAAACCTCCTTGATATTATTTGCTTGAACATGTAGATACTTGGCCACATTCATGTTGATGAAGTTATATTTACTGGTAGGGTTTATGGACACACTAACCTTCTTCTTTTGAATGCATCTATGAAATTAAAAAATTGACTCAAATTTTTTTAGAACCAAATTATTTGAACCCTTATCATTCAATTATTCTTCTTCTTCACTTTCATGTTCTTCCTCATTATCATTATTTTATTCCACTATTTTTTCTTCTTCAGAATCTTCTTTCTCTTTTTATTTTATATCCCATTAATCTTGTGTAAGCCTAGATAAAGAAAGAGACAATTATGTTTGCCAATTTTTTTTTTTGAGTATTATTATCTTTAAAAAGAATCCACCATTATCTAGCATCAATATCATCCTCCCCTGAAAATACTTTCAACTTTATGGTCCACAAAAAAATAATTAGGGTTCACAAAACCCTAAAATATCAGTAACTCATTCAAAATTGATCAAAATAGTCCCAAATTTTTAATTTAGCTTCATATTATGATAGTGGAACTCCAATAAAAATTTTGTGAAAAAATTTCACAAATTTTGGTCTATAGAGTGAATATATTAAAAAACCTAAAATTTCAATAACTCACTCCAAACATATAAAAAAAACATGATTTTTTTTTCATAGATTTCCCATGTTATGATATATTATTAGTAAATATTTCACCAAAAAATTCCTTATAGTTAGGAAGATATGATGAAATGAGTATAAAATATAAAATATGAATAACTCCCTCAAAACTGATAAAAAAGACTCAATTTTTTTATTAAGACTTACTCAAAATATTATTCATATCCAAGAAAAATATTTTACAAAAATTAACAATGTATTGAAAGATATTGATGACTCCAAAAAATCAGGGTTTCACTCCACACAAATTATCCAAATTGAAGCTCTGATACCACTTGTTATGATCCACACTTATAATAATTATAAAATATGCATAATATAATCTAGATAAACTCAAAAAAATAGATATTGGTGGACCAAGGTGTCCAAATATTCAATATATGCTTAAATAGAATAACCTTAAGGTAGGGTAACACCATACAATACTCTTTTAGGAAGGATTAACTCCATAATGTCTCTTCAAGGGGACAACCTCCAATATCATCTTACAATAAAAGACTCAATGCTTACTTGATTCCTTAAAATGATAATCATATCCTTTATATAGACCTCTATCTACCTAACAACGGATGGGTAACCTCTTAATCCCAATGTAGGCTGACCATTACCCAATACACTAATTTCATAAGTTACTCCATTATCCTAATATATTGGACCCATATAACTAACTAAGGGGGATGTGTGCCACATGTCAACATCTCCATCAACCCATATACATTAATATATTATGTCCCTAGATACATAGCATGATATCTTGTCAATCTCTAACAAGTTAAGATATCTCAAAATTTTAAAAACATTCAAAAATTTCAAAATCTAAAAACATTTATCCTATCTAAGCTTAGTTAGTCATCTTTATATTCTCTACTAGGGAAAATTCATTTTTAGGATGCTTTATTTTTATTTTTATTTCAAGCTTTTTGTGTGTTTATTTGCTTAGTTGTTTATTTGTTTACTTGCCTATTTGTTTACTTTCAAAATTGTTGCCTCAAATCAGTCTATATGTGTTCATTGGGTGATTCCTTGCATATTATTTCTAAGTACATCCAGATTCATATGTCAACATTTCCATCCTAGTTTTATCATTGGTGTGTTTTTTTCAATTATTTATTGGATTGAGAGTCATTTCTTATGCATATTTTGGCAAAGTTCTCCTAATGTTCCATCATGAGGCATATTGTCACGTGCTATAGCAAAAATAAGCTTAGGAAGTCTTACAAGTAATAGAGCTATTAAATTTTCTCTTTAATACCCTTGACAAATCCTCCCACCCCATCTTGATCAAACCAACCCATTAACCATTCTTATTGTATCAATGCTAAGAAGGATGAGCATCTCTACATTGGCAGGTATAACTAAATGATTTTCATTGATCAAATATTATTATTCTATTCATCTCTTTCATTTCTTTGTGCATCCTCGTATTCCTAGTTATTTTTGGCTTCTTTAGTCATTAGACCATCACATCTATGTTTTCACTCGATCATCTTTAATCTATGTAACAAGTTATATCCTTGAGTTATGCTTATCAATTTGCCCTACTGGGGCACAATCAAATTTTTTTTTTTAATCTTGGTCATCTTAATTTTTATAACCGCATGTGAACAAATCATTATTTTGACTCATCAACCCTAACTGGGGCATATGTAGTTGCCACTAATTATAACCGTCTATGGGCAAATCAATGTCTCAATCTTTGTTACTAATTATAATCAACTTTGGGCAAATCAGTACTTTTAAATCAATACACATAAGCATTTTATCATTTGGATTAATCTCATCCATGGATTAATTTAATTATTCTTCTTTCTTCTTTTTAAAGGACCATCCATCAAACATATAACGACCACTCCCTAGAGGGGGCATCATCATAGGCTTGCCAAATATTATTTAGAGATTCTTATTCAATCATTATCTTTTTTTAGGTATACAATCATTTTTCATTCTTTGAGAAGACATTGCTATGCCTATAACTTTCAACATCTTCCTAAATAGGGGCAAACTATAGACACCTAAAATTGGACACCAATGGATTCAACTGAACTTTAGACCAATTCTTATCAACCTTTGCAAATTAAGCCTAAGAATCACTAAACATCTAAAATTTACTTGTGCATCACTCATCAAAGCTCAAAATATCATTGAAATATACCTATTTGGGGTATCCTATCATAAGCATAATAGTATGACACTAGCCATAATAGATCTACTTTGATTCTGTACGTAGACATAATGATTAGTACTTTAATTTCCTATATAAACAAATTAATTGTTGGTATGACACTCCCTCAATGTCTCCATGAGTTTTTCCTCTCATTATGATGTGGGTGTATATATAACTCAACTTTTTTTATACTTTTACCTTATCCTCATTTTATTCAGCCTCTTAAACCTTTTCCTTTGGTGGTTCTTTTGTCTCTTTAGTAGGTGTAGTGTTTTTTCTACATATATTATTTATTTATCTATGTCATCATATGAATATTTTTTATCCTCTTCTATATCATCCTCATGCTATATCTTGATTATTATTTTTGCCTTTCCAATTATGATATCTTGTAAGGTAACCTTTCTTTTCTTATACCAAAATTTATTAAATTGCTTCTGTACATTAATATTGAATATTCTTAAAGTCTCTAACCATGGATATCCAAGAATCATATCCACACCATGCCTATCCAAAGAAAAAAATTTAAATGTAAAACATACTTATCCATCGTGAGATTCAAATCTCCAAAAACAAAAATATTCTTACCATCTATTTAAGCCTCTTTGATCTTCTTTGCTTGAACCTTTAGATGATGGACCACATCCATGTTGATGAATTTATATTCATTTATAAGGTTTATAGACACAATATCTTTCTTCTTTTGAATACATCCATGAAGCTAAAAAATTGACTCTAATTTCTTTGGAGCCAAATTATTTGAACACTTATCATTCAATCCTTATTCCTTCTCTTTGAGATAATCTACCTCTCCTTTTACACCATTTGTATCCTCTTCTTCATCATTATTATGATTTGTTTCTTTTTCTTCTTCATAATTACCTATAATCTCTTCCTCATTACCATCATCAAAGTTCTTTTCTTCCTATTTTTACCCCTCATGATCCTTAACCTCTCCTCCTGAATCATCTATAGCTCCTTCCTCATCATAATTATGTTCATCTTCTTTTTCCTTTTCTTCTTCCTCGTTTCACTCTCTTCTTGGTTATCATCATTAGTCTCTTTTTCCCTCACTTGTAATTTTTTTCTATAGCATACTTATCAAAAATATTTTTCATTTTTTTAAAACTCTTCAGAAAATGTTCTAACTATTTTTAATCAATGTAACCCATGATTTACAAGAGAAATAAAATAAAAGTAGGGTTAATGAGAAAACCCTAAAATTTAAATAACTCATGTGAAACTGATCCAAGAAGTCTATTTTTTTTTATCGTAGATTCTTGAATGATATTGTAACATTAGTGAAAATTTTGTGAAAAATTTCCAAATTTTTTGGCCTATAGAGTTAATCTATGAAAAATCATAAAATCTTAATAAATACGACAAAACTTGTCCAACAAATTAAAATTTTGACTATAGATCTCTTGTATAGAATAGTAAATTAGTAAAAGTTTCAATGAAAAATCATTTAAATTATGGTAGATATGATGAATTTATTATAAACACTAAAATATTAATAACTTCCTCAAAACTTATCATAAAACCTTGATGTTTTTACTATGAATTCTTTAAAATATTCTTCAATACCAAAAAAAAATTGTTGAAAAATTCATAACATATTGCAATATATAAGCAATCTCCAAACTTAGGGTTTTACCCATAATATTTGCTCAAATTAGTACTCTAATACCACTTGTTATGATCCACACTTATAATAATTGGAATAATGTAGAATATAACATAGATCAACATAACACAATAAATATTGATTGGCCAAAATGCCCAAATATTCAATACATGCAAAAAAAGAATAATACCGTTAAGGTAGGGCAACACCATACAATACTCCTTTAAGAAGGAATAACTCCATAATGTCTCTTCGAGGGGATAACCTCCAATATCCTTCTACCAAATAGAAGACTCAACACTTACTTGATTCCTTTCTTTACAATGATATTCACCTCCTTTATATATACCTCTATATAGCTAACAATGGATGGGTACCCTCTTAATCCTAATGTAGGCCAACCATTACCTAATTCACTAATTCCACAAGTTACTCATTTATCCTAATATATTAGACCCATATAACTAACTAAGGGGGATGTGTGGCACATGCCAGTATCTCCATCAACCTATATATATTAATATTCCATATCCCTAGGCACATAGAAATTAGGAGATCACATGGATTACAAAAAAATAATATACTTGTTTATACATAGAAAACATACACACATCCTTTGATTGATACACATGGTCTACCACCAACCTCCCCTAATAAAATTTCCCTTGTTACAACTGTACATGCTAGGGTGTTGAAATTAAATCAATGAATATCTAGAGTTAGTCATTCAATGGATTCCCATACTATGATTCACAATCCTTTAGCACCTAAGGTAAGACTCCCATTACCTTGATTCACAATCCTTTGGCACCTAAGATATAATCTTACCCATTACTAATATGATTTGTATATCCTAAGCTTTCACTCTATGCATGTAAAGGTAATCCTGAACAACACATTTGACCATTCCATGCAACATGCTTGGATTATGTGTACAATTAAAAATTATTAACCATGCTATTTACATGAAGCATCAAATAATATGTTTTATGAAGGTTATATAATCTTTTATTTCAATCAGTTAAGGAATTAAACGCTTTGGTGGATCAATTTATAGTGCACTTCTCTATTAACATTGGTGAGAAATTATCTTATGTGCAAATTTCTCAAGTGTCAAGTAAGGGTCCAATGAACTAAGAAGTGAATATGTTATTTGATACAAAAATTTGGTAGCTAAATTTACCCATTTTATGAAAAATAATGATCTATAAGATATCTTCACACAAAGTTTTCTAAAACCACTTTTTGAGTTTATCATGTTTGAAAAATTCAAATATTTTGATGAGCTATGGCAGATAGTGAATGATTGAGAAGTCAATATCATAATTTTAAACAAACATAAGAATGAACCAAATTCTCTAACTAATTTATTTACTAAGTTTCAAATCAAACCAAGCTACAAGGTCAAATATAATTAAATTAATAAAAAAATTAATAGTCAATGTAGTATCAAACCGATGAATAAGCTTCAGTTGATAGCTCCACCAAGGAGGTGATTTTCATGGTTAACATCACCTCCTCATATATTATTATAGAAGTTAATTGAGTTCAATATCATATCTCTCCCTCCACTATTATAGGTTGATATGACCAAGCCTTAACATAAGGGATTCGACAAAAACCGCATATTGTGACTATCATATATGTATTAGACATTATACAGACATGTATTACAAGCCAAGGTATAAGATATAATATCTTATTGATGACAATACTATTGTATTAAACACACCCATAGAGAAGGTTAGACCGCAAAAAAATGAAAATGAAAAGTTGAAAATATTTAATAATCCATATCCAAACAATGAAACAATAGAAATTAGGGATTATTAAGATCTACAATATGCATACAATGCATATCATACTCTTTAGAATATGGAAATTTAATACATAATATTATTGGCACACCTATAGGTGCATCAACACCACTTCTTGTGATCACATTTGATGATAATGAAAATTTTGATGATGATTCAGATAAACATGCACTTTTTATTCAAGATTATATCAACAAAAAATCATATAAAGTGTCATGATCAATAATGGGTCAAGTGAAAGTGCATGTATAATGGCATTTGTTCTCACATTTAGGTACACAAAGGACTTACAATATACATGAAAATTAGTTAAAGCATTTGTTGGACATATAAATAATACTCTTGGACATATAGTATTACCTTTTTAGGTCGATATAGTGATAATGTTTACCCAATTCATTGTATTACCAAGCATAAGGGTTTTTGACATGTTATTAAGACACCCTTAGATACATAAGATCCATGAAATGTTATCTATACTACATCAACATCTCAAATAAATACATTATAATAAGGTGGTCACATTTTCAAGTATTTGATATGAATACCATCGATATTTAGTGCTATCTCCTCCTCCCCAACCATCACCAAAATTGATTATTACACCTATTCAAGAGTGTTATGTAGAGTCAGTTATTGCACCTATGCATGATATTTTCATACATGAAATTTAAAAGAGAGGATCACACCCTCATAAATAATGAGCTTCAAATTAAAGATTTATTTAGATTTTAAATATATGTTAATATTTTATAGTGCATCCTAATGCAATACCTTAAATGGTTCAATATGTTTCACAATGAACATAGGCAATGACACCTTCTCCTACTATAAAATGAAATCCACCCAGTTCTATGCCTTATAGTGTTACACATCCTATATAATAGTCTATGAGAAATGATTATTATAGTTACATTACAACACCAAATTTTATTTTAGATTCATATTCATCTACATGTATCACTTTTTGTTTTTAGAAATCCAACGTCCAATTATATGATATAGGCACTCACTATTGTCCTCCCATTTATGGTATCACTAGGTAGCTTATTTTTTCACATAGTTAAATATTTAAAAAATATAAAAAATTAAATATTTCAAAATTATAAACACATTAAAAATATCCTCAAAAATAAAAATCCAAGACTTGAGCATGACATGATTTTCTAGTTTACTTCTCTACATATGTTATTTATCACATATTTTAATAGAAAGTATATTACTTTTAACACAAACATGTATTTCATGAGGTATATGAATGTGATGTAGGACATACATATTATACATGGATTCTTAGATGTTAGACTCCCTTCTACCTAGTGGTCATGTCTATGTTGGAGGCATCTTATTCTACATGTTATATTATCATAGGTTATATATATATATGACATACATACCATGTTGCCTTTTACCTAGTTGTCATGTCTATGCTAGGGGCATCTTATTATACATGTTACATTATCACAAATTATATCTATCTATGACCTATATACCATGCTAAATTATATATCTTACAAGTGTCTTGGTTTTTAATTATATATTACATTATGCTACATGGATCTTATACTTTATTATGATATGAAATTGATACATATAGATGGTTTAGAATAGTTTTCAATTGTTCTATACTCCTTTGATGTTATTAGTTTCTTATGTGATAGGTTAGACATTTGATTATTATTATTATTATGTGTGGCCACTAGGCCTTATGTGTGAAACATATTTATGTGTCTTATTTGTGACATTTTAATGTCCTTTGGATGTGTCTCTTGGTCTTATTTATTATAACATGTACATGCCCCTTGTATGTGGCTCTTGGCCTTATGTGTTCTATTGTGTGAGATTATGTGTTGTGCTTAATTAATGGTACCATGATCCATATCATTTAGTTTTAATGAATAGTTTTATTTAGATATGGTTACTTTATTATGTGCCTCATTTATATATCTATCTAATTATGACATTGTATGCCTTATTACATATGTTTTATGCATGGCTTGATAACATACACTATACTTTGATAACTTACTCTCCACACATTGACATGATTATATATTTATCACATGATACAATTAACTCTTTTTTTGAGATGATTGATTTGTAGGATACATCCTTCATCTCAAAATGAGGGCATTATAGTGGGTTTATATTATAAATTTAAACCTCCATAAGAAAAACAATAAGATTTTATGATAAAATATAGGTGTTAAAGATTAAAAGTAATTCAATAATCATATACATGATAAAATATTGACACATTAGTGTATATTATAGGGGCATATGACATGCATATGAACCCAATTTACAAATACTAGAGTACAAATTCATACATATTTAGATTCATATGCATGGGCATATGCAACATAGTCATAATAACACGAATTAAACGTTTCACATATAGTTATAGCTGAGCATATATATGCATGGAATTATATATAATTTGGAATAGATTCAAAATACATGATGCTAGTTCATTCACATATATGAATTTTTAAAATTCAAAATGCATTATGCTAGTTCATGCACATATATGTAATTTTCAAATTCAGAAGGCATGTTGTTGGTTATGCACATATGCACTTCCCAAAAAATTAAGATTAAATGGAAAATGGTTTAACTTAAAATTTATTGACATTATGATCATGATGGGGGCATGAATATTATTTAGTCTCTTTCAATCATGAAAATATAATTTACATCTATTTATATTATAGTGATTTGTTCTATTATGAGTAATGTATGCTCAAGTACAAAGACACTCAATGTCCTTGGTGTTACTTTTGGGGATCCCATTATATGGCTCCACCTTATATTATGGGTGATGTACATTTGAGGCTAGTGATAATCAATGGCATTAGCATCACTTATATTGAACCCATCATGGTTCCAAATTATTTTGGGTTGGTATAATAGGTACTTATCCTCATTCATTAGAATTAGAGTATGCATCTTTCAAACTCAAGGGATTCATTAGTTATTAAAATTTGGGACTTAATCACTTTTAATTCATAAATGGTTAAACATGAAGAACTATATCTCTAAGTTATTTGACATGGGTGGACATTTATCCAATGATTAAATAGAGAAGGATCATATTTTACAAGATATAAATAAACATGGTTTCATATCCATATATGTATACTCCTTCCTTGATTTCCTTTCAAATTCAATTTCAAAGTTAATATTTTCAAATTTCGAATATGGACATTAAACACTTCATGTACAATTTTAGGGTTTGATAAGTTGAGTTCTATACAATATTGGATTTTCCTATCAAAATACAATGTGTGTTTTACACACTCAAGTATATATATTTATCCTTCACTCTATCTATTTTATTACTAGAATAAAAGGGGGTTGGGGTGAGAGGAAATGTAGATACCTAAATCTAGTCACATGTACTTGATAATGTTAATACTTAACATATATTAAATCAATTAACTTATGCTCAAATATATGACTCTTATTTTCCATTCTTCTATTCATTTATCTATATCTAAGGTTTTCCCCTCTATTAGTCATCACTACTACATAGGAATTACAAAATAATTGATCAAACCAATTTATATCACTATCAGACTACTTCTAGCCTCAAGCTAGATGTTCTTAATTTTATGGGATAGGTCCATGTTATGAAGACATGTCTATTGTCACAAAATTATCCACTTAGTATGACCTTGCTGATGTGCCATTTAATGAATGGTTAATTTTTTTTGCAATATCCAGATGGGTCATCTCACATGATTTTTAATTTTGATAAAGGAAATCATCTAATTTAAATCCTATAAATATAAATCAAATGTCATTCATTATTAACACTAGATATCCCTATAACTTTGCACAATACACTACTACACATTGACAAAATTCACCCTATTCTTCTCAAATTTAATATCAATCACTAAGATAACTCTCAAGTTAATTCTAAAGAATTAAAAATCAATTCAAGAGCGAACATTTTCAAGTATCAAATCCAAATTACTAGATTCATACCTATGTTGAAGGATCATAATTACACAATCAAACTAAGTGAGATAAATACACAAGACTTGATTCATTCTTTAAAGTATCTAGATATGCAAGCATTAGTTAGTCATCAATGGGGGTGATTTGGGTCATCTTATCCCGTTAAACTCCCTCCTATTTTTTGTAGGTTTCTAGCTCTCATGAATACATCTAGGGTTTCCAAGGCAAAGATAAGAAAAATAAATATTTTTACATGACATTAAAAAAACATAAATATCTCAACAATCTCAGGTGAAAGCAGTAGATAAATTACAATTTTATCACTTTTATAGTGAAAACATTCTTAGTCAATGGATAATACTGTACTACATCACTATCCAAGGAGCTAAAACTTATCTAGACTCAGTTGTAGACTTTGTTTCTAGACTTGAGCTATCACATACCTATTTTATCCTATTTTATATTGTCAGATATATTCTACAATCAACCAAAAATAGGAAAAGTTAAGTATTTTTAATTGGTTGTACTTACTATATTTAACATATGCCACTTGTCAATAAATTTGAATTAATTTTGCTTTAAATTCATATTTATGCTTGAATGTCATATTTGACAATCTGAATAATATTTCAATATTTTATGCCAATTAAATATTTTTTAAGTACAAAATAGGGTAAAATAGTGTTTAAAAATGTCCCCCTTTTATTATAGTAATGAAATCTCTATATTAAAAGGATAAAATATACCTAAGTGTGTAAAATACACTTTGTATTTGTTATGAAACTCCAATTATGTAGGTCCCTTAATAACAAAACTTGTAATCATGTGTGGTCAATGTTCATAGATTAAAATTTTTAATTTGAAATTGATTTTTTGAATTTTTTAAATAGTAATTATTAGATTACACCTTTGTGTGGGTGAAAACTATGTTTACCTTGTAATTTTTTAGATATTATGCTTGCTTGTTAAAGCATTGGATAAACTTTTACTTCCTTGTTGAAGCACATGAAGAGTTGGGGTAATTTTGCCCCAAATTTGTGTAACTATCTAATATACTTAGGTTGGGAAGGTAACATGTCCCATACCTCATGAATGTGGGGAGAATAACATAATTTACTAGCCCAGATAACTATGCAGGTAAAGAGAGAAACATTAGGCCAATTTCACTGAATGAAACTAAATCAACCACTGTAGATGGCTTATAGATTTAATTGTATTATTTTACTCATGTTTGTTCAAGTTTTATTCATGTAAAAAAATAATGCATGACTAAAAGGGAATGAACAATGTCCATAATCCCATCTTGAACACATGTTTCTGATAGCAAAAATATAATTTCTTATATTCAACATAGTAAAATAGTATATAGAGATGAGGGTATGTATAAATAAAACAAGAATTTTCTTTCCTTTTCTCATTAGAAAAATTAATGGTGGAATTTTCAAAAGGTGGTGACACACATGAATAAACTACATGTGCACATTTAATATTTAAACATCACTTATTGCATTTAATATTCTCACCAACACTTGTCTAGACAATGATCTAATCACTCATTATAACATTCGACCCCTTAATTAATCATAGTCTTAAGATTACAAAAGAGATCATTTTTGAATGCCTCAAAATTATCACATACAAGTATCTTGGTGAATTCATGTACACATTGATATTGTGTGGAGAAAAAATGGGGCTAAATGTTGTGTTGTTCAACATGACTATATGGATTTAAGCTTCGATGTGCTTCATGTGCTCATGAAACAATGGATTGTAAAAAAGTTAAAAAATAATTTGATTATCACATTACATAATTATTGACTATACAAGTGGTAATCCTAGTTCTGAAAGTATGTGATGTATCTATATCAACTCGATAGATCCTTCTATTGCATAATATTATACCTTAGTATAAGATCAAGAAACAAAGTTTTGCTTCTTGATTCCCCATGAGATAGGAGCATATCATAGAAAAAAATTATAGATGTGGTTTTTTTGTCATCAATAAAGCTTGCATGATCCATGTCCATGTATCATGTCAATAATAATGATCATTATTATTGTGTTTTAGGACATTCTATAAATCACCTCAAATATATCTTAGTATTTGATACTTTATAGTGAGTCACCTTTGATTCTTGCATGAATCTTGAAATATAACCCATAACATAGTTGATATTTATCCTAACACAAGTTAAGTCAATGAGGCTCAAAATTAATTGATGATAAAGAGATTGGTGGCAATGGATCTAAATGAGACAACTAAAGTATTGTCTCCATGGTTGTTAAAATAGGTTTACAATCCATCATCCATAATTTCTCAAGCATTATATTGGAATTTTATTTTAAGACATAAATATATGATGTCTATTTTGACATACCTCCAATCCAAGATGCTAGTGTAATAGCTCAAGGTCTATCATGTCAAATGATCACATAATCTCATTCTTTGTTGCATCAAACATCTTTACTGAGCTACTAGTGATGATTATATTGTGAATCATGTCATTTATTGATTTGATTGATTAATTCCACATATACAAAAAATGTATAAAGATATATCTATATATTTTTATTTTTAAATATATAAAATAACACTTGATTTTATCACCCATATTAAAA
Organism: Torreya grandis; assembly: GCA_037957365.1. NCBI lineage: Eukaryota > Viridiplantae > Streptophyta > Pinopsida > Cupressales > Taxaceae > Torreya > Torreya grandis. Next base: position 285,777 of record JARHVA010004785.1, read on the forward strand.
TATTTATTTGTATTTTTATTTTTGCCATAGGCCATGTATAAAAATATTCAAAAATTAGGTTCATATGGTCAAACTCAGATTCAAATATCTCCCTTGATAACAATCATAATACTTAGTGTGCCCACTTTTCAAAAAATTCCCAAATTCCTCTTTCCATTTGTGAAATAATTATTTGAATCAAACACACGTGTGAGGATAGAAATATTCTACAATATAGTTACAATTTTATAAAAACAATTTTTACAACATCTCTAGAAAAAATCCCCACTTTATTAGGAAAAAATAGAATTTATTTGTCTATTTTTTAGATCTTATCTTAGAAAATACATAAATAAAGGGAAATAATTAAACTCTTGTGCTTCTTAATTATTACACATATGAAGAAGAAGAATTCAAGTGAAATAATTCTCCTCTTTCTTTTCTTCTCTCTCCATTTGATCTATCCCGATTAATTTAGATTTGAAAATTAATCTATTTCCTTCTTTGTATGCCTCTAATGGATTTCTATCATTTAAAGTAATTTTTGGAATGTGGAGATCTTCCAAAAAATAAATAAAATAGATATAGATTTGGAAAAAAATATAAAGAAGAAAGCAATGGTGCATTTCTCCATTCAATTGCAGTAAATTTGAGTACCTAAGGTTCCTCAATAAAATTCTCACTTCTTAATCTCCTTGCTCCTAATTTGATGCTAAATAATAGAAAAAACATAATTTATTATATTTAACATAATAAAAAAATACAAAGAGAGGATATATATAGCTAAAAAAATAACTATCCCTCCTTTTATTATTGGCCACATTAATGGTGGAATTTACAAAATGTGGTGACACATGTGACTTCCTACATGTGAAAATTTAATATTTTGCACCATCACTTATTAAATTAAATATTTTAACCAATATTTATTTAGATTATGATCTAATTAATTTTTCTAGTAGTTTTATTATATAGTTTCATTTAAGTTTGCTTAATGTAGAATAGAAAATGCATGATCGAAAGATAATGAATGATGTTCATGCCACCATCATGAACATAGATTTGATAAGGGTGAAGTGGAATGAAAATAATTTTCCATTCAAAAGTAAATACAATTCTAATTAGTATCATGCCTTTTGAATTGGTGTCAATTGATATAAAGTGTTATGCACCTATATGCTGAACTTGAGAGCTTGTATATCAAAGTACATGTATGTAGATATTTTTAATTTGTGTTCCTATAAACTATGTGCACATGCCCATGTATATGCACCAAAGTATATATTAATATATATTCAAGTTTTTATAAATTGAGTGCATATGCATGGCATATACCTCCATAATATATATCGATGTGCCAATATCTATCATGTATGTGAACCATTTTGAATATTTGAAATCTGTACTGTGATATAATTTTTTAATCATGAAGGCTTATGTATATATGACAATCTCAATGTAATTCATCCTTTTAAGATGAGGTATGTATCCTATAATCATTCATATTAAAATAATATTTAACTACATCATTTCATGTTTAATGATAACTTCATGTAATATCATGTGAACATGTGTTGAGTATGTCATCATAGTAATAATATATTGATAAAGGCATGTATGAAATATATGTAATGAAGGGCATGCAAGTTTCATGTCTAGATAAATTTATCAATAAGACATCCAATATAAAGATCTATGAATAAGACTACATAGTAAAAGTGCATGATATAGATCATGACACCACTCAATGTCAGCAAACTCAATAAACATGAATGTTAGTGTCACACATAAGGCCCAAGGCCTCATATAAGGAAAAAAACAATTTCACCAGAAAAAAATCCAAAGACCACATGCAAGGGACATAAAAATGTCATAAATAAGGGTCACGAAAGATGCCCATAGACATGGAATTTTTTTGTCCTTGAAATATCATCCCTTAAGGTCTCTGTTTTAGTGGATTTTAAAGGTCTTCACATGCATTATTGGATTTTGTTGGACCAATTGGTAGTGATTATTGACCAAGTAATTTTTCATGAGATTCCTAATTTTTAGTCTACCCACCTAAAAAAAGGGTTTATGTCAAAATTGACTTATCTCATGGCCTTAAGGAGATAATTAACATTCAAATAGGAAACTCTCATCATATCTAAAGGGATATATTCCTTAATCTTCCCAATAATTTTTTTTATTACCAAACATATGAACATAAAACCATGGGTGTTGAATATTTGATTATCATTGATGTCAAATAGGATGTCTATAAGCCATTCTTGATGATTTGATGAAGTGTTGTTTGTCATTGATGAGAGAGAAAGATGTTTGATCTTGAAAATCCTTGAAACCCTATCAAGGAGTAGAGTCTATCTTGGGGTTTGGATTATTATTTCCAATGAGGAGACCTTCCTAAATTTCATAGGAAATAGGTTGAGCATGTTGAGAGTATGAGGGAACCTTTACAGGGCCTTTAATCCATCCCTACATACATAAGACCCTTATTCAAGGGCTGCACCTAAAATACTCCAAATCCTTATTTGCCCCTATCAAGGTCTCATGACCATTTTAAAGGTGAATGATCTCTTTTAAACATGAATAGAGCTTAATCAGGTTGAGATATAGTTTCTCACAAAGTTTGAGGTCAATATTTGAAGGAAAAGTACATGAGTAATTGATTTAGGCCTTCTCGAGCTCATAGAATGAGGTACTCAAACCTGACAAGCACTTTCAGGCATTTGTTGGCATGTAAATCCATTGCATGGTGACCTGAGTCTTTCATGGGAGATGGATAAGGGTACTAGCTAAAATATATGTTGATTAGTTTTGAATTTTGTTAGCAGTTCTGTATGAATAATCACTTACACTAGACACTATCTTAAACCTCCTTAAAACCCTAATAAAGACCCTGTTGATGGTGAAAAATGTCATGTCTTCAACCCATTCCCTTATCTTTAATATCAATATGGAATCATACCAATTTAATCATAAGGGACCTATGACTAAAAATTAGTCATAAGGCATGCAAAATAGGTCTTTAAGTTCTATGGATTTACTTTGTTTAATAATAAATATAAATCAAGTATATAAACATTCACTAAATCAATCAAACACAATATGAAAATCAATTATGTCAAGAAAAGTTACTTATAAATAATGCTTTGATCCAAGAAGCTAAGCATTCCTTTAACATTATATAATTCAATTTCAACTCTGTTATAAATTGTCATCTGACCTATCCAACAGAGTAAAGTCTATGAATTAGACGATCTCTTAAAAGATAGAAATTAGATTGCTGAAAGGTGTATCTTATATTCATGCTTAAAACACAAAGATGAAAGTAATTAATGACAACCAATAAGACAAATAAACTTTAAATAACTAACAACTACTAACAGAAGAAATCTAATTAACAAACTTCTTAAACTAACTAATCTAACTAATAAGTAATATAAAATCTATTTAAATCTAGATCTAAAATATTAAATAAGGAAATAAATCTAAGAAACTAAAAAGTAGAAAAAAAGAAATAAATAGAAAGCTAAATCAAATTAAAAGTAAAATATATTAAACTAAACAAATTAAAAAAACTAGACTAATTAAAGATTTATCTAAAATATAAATAAACTATATTAAGATTAAAGTCAATATAAAGTACAATAAAATATGCGAGTTTAAAAAAAAAGAGTCATCTTAGTAAAATAGATAGATTTTATTTGAGAAAACAATATTTTTCAAACAAAACATCTTCAAAAGATAACTTTTAAAATCAATTAGATCAATAATATGTCGCAAACAATGATAGTTTTATCATTATTTGAGTTGAATACTCAAATTTTGTGCATAAAAAATCAAGCTACAATCATCAAAAGATATGAAACTTGAACATCTTTAGATAACTAGTTATAAATGACAATATAAAAACTATATATACATGTGTTGTCTAAGTAATATACTCAACCATCAGAGAAAGTACCATTGATCTATCTTTAAAAGTTATGCTATCTCAGAGAAGTTGTATAGAAGAGAGAGATAAATAATTGACTTCATAAATACACAAGTCTTCAATACCTGTGTTGTTCCTCTATTTTCAAATGAATCCTTGATATCCTTTTAAACCTCCAAAGTTGGTTGGAAAAGAAGTTATAACTAACTTTTAGCTAGTCATTTGTCAACTTTATTAATATACTTTAAAAATTAATTAATTTGGTGGTTACAAATTAAAAATTATTTAAGACTTAAAAAAAAAATCTTAAGAGATCAAATATTTAAATTTAGACTAGCTATTCCTAATGAGTGGGGAGCCCTTTTTAGCCAACTAGGAATATTTAGAATATCAATTAGTCAATAAATAATCAAGTAACATATCATATTAAATAAAATTTATTTTTACATTAATTCTATTTTGCATTTTAATTTACTCGATAACATATATATATATATATATATATATATATATATATATATATATATATATATATATATATATATATATATATATATATATCAATCCACTACCAAATTATACCAAATATCTAAAAAATTACTTCAATGGTCTTTATTCTATGTGCAATACCATGTTTTTGAAAACAAATTATTTTGTGAAATACCTTGATAGTAAAAATATTTTGACTATATCACATTAAAGATGGACCAAAACTCTCTATAAAACATCTTTCATTTTGCTGAAACTAACAATTTTATTATGTTTTCTATCTAGCTATAATTTGACATTCAAATGACTGTCAAACTGCATAATTTCTGATTTGTGTTGATGACCATTTGACCATCACATTTAACATCACAAAATTTTTTGTGGGTGACTATTTTGTAGATTTTGTACAGCAGAAAGAAATTGAAATAATTTTCAAAATCAAAATGAAAAGCCATTATTTATCTCACATTTACTATCACGATCCAACATCATGAATAAACAAGAAAAAAATTATATTCTTCGTAATTTTATCTTTAAATAATATGCCCATACCATTTTATTTTGTTCTATATTTGAAAAGAAAATTTAGAAATCCACCATATTTTGAAAAACAAATTCGACAAACGTATCGAGCTTTCAAATATACCACATAAATAAATACTATGCCTTTCAAATATACCGAGCTTTCAAAAATTTAGGATTAACAGACCTTACTATGCATAGACTCTCAAATCTAGAATTGAAAAACAAATGTGATAGGACCTTCTATATTTTGGAGCTTGACCAATTACACAAAGTTTTTTCTTGAAAACACATAATATCTGAGACTGTAGAAAGATTTTATCTAAAAAATGTATTTTTATGTGCCAAAATCCCTTTTATACTTATCCATTAAAAACCCAAAAAATTTCAACAAAACTTATATTTTCAAACACCTAGTTTTGAACCAAAATCATTTTTATAAAATAAACTAGTATTCAAGCTTTTTGGATATCTGAAGAATAAGCAAACATAGTTACACTTGCAGAAAAACAGATCAAACCTTATTACTCAAAAATAAAAAAATTGGTGAAACCCAAATCTTCAACCAAAATTTTAAAACTAATATATTCTCAAAATATCGATATAATACATATAATTCTTGTAGAGACCATACCACTTTACAATAAAAACAAACTTTTCAGTATTCAAGAAATCCATGTCCAAAACTGACTAATAACTCTATATTCATTCTCCTTTTCCATTAAAAAAACTAAAACTAACTTAATCATGCAAATAAATTGAAGACTCAACCACTGCAAACATATTCAACTTCCATGATATGCATACATAGATCATTAAATGAAATTTATTTCATACAGAACATAATCCCATTCTTGTTCAAAAAATCAAATGAAGATTTCTCAAAAAATCATTTATCTTGTTTATAGCATACTTGGTAATGCACCTTTTATAGTTTTTCTATCTATAATCTTTAAAAATCATTCTTTGCGACTCAAAATGTACTCATAATGTAAAATGCTAGAGCTTTGATTCCACAAGCAAGCTTCATCAAGTGATCAAAAATCAAGAAAAATGACCTATTTGTATTTTACACCTTTCATCGTAACTAACTTGTGTTGTTCCCAAAATCAGCTACGCTCGTTTTTGGAACAACCCCTACAAAACTTGTCCATTTCATATTTTTATCTCTAAGTTCATCCTTCGAGACAAGTTTTTCTTGATCTCACATTTGGTCAACTAGCATCCTTAAAAGTTCATGACATTCCCTTGTTGCGATTTCTCAAAAAATGTGAAAATTGTTACGTTTTTGATGTGATTAGATGATAAATTTTTGGTAAATTTGAGAGGATTTCTTGAGTTTACATGTAAGGGCAGAAAATTTTGCCACCACTAAATGTAGTTTTTATTTTCCCTACAAAGGAGGCAATTTTTACCGCCCTTGCATCCTTCATGCAGGAGTGGCAAAATTTTCTGCCCTTGCATTTTTTTCTCTCACTTCATGTAAGAGTGACAATTTTTTCTGCCCCTGTATCGCTCTTCTAACCTCATCATGCAGAGGCAACAATTTTTGCCACCCTTGTATGATCTCAATTTTTACATGTGACATTTATGGCTGTGCGCATCGAGTAGTTGGGGTCAATTTTCAACCCATTAAACCCCTTTTTCACCTCTTTTTATTCCATTCTTCTTTGCTTCCCCCTCCTTCTTACGTCTGGACGATCGTGCATGCGATTGGAATCAAGTTTTCACCAGATTCAAGTGTTGTATCATGATTTTCTAGGTAGGGTTTCGCATTTTTCTCTTCTTGTTTTTGTTTTTGTTTTTCTTCTTCTATTTGGTTCTCTTTCCTTTCCTCCTTTCTAGTCTAGGTTTTCTAGTATTTGTCTTCCCCTTCCTCCATTTTTTTCCCCTAAGGAGGCAATCTAAGCATGGAGAAAACCCTCCTCCTCTTCTTCTTACCCATCGGCCATTTAACCCATGTAATGGCAGTAAATTTTGCCGCCCTTACATGTGGCTGACAAAACCAATGTAAAGGTGATGAAATTCACCACCCTTATGGATCTCTTTCCAATTCGTGTAAGGGTGGCAATTTTTGCCGCCCTTACACAAACTCACTTTTCTCTTTTTCATGCATCAGTGGAAATTTTTGCCACCCTTATATGATATCCCTTCCCAACATGCATAGGCAGCAAAAATTGCCGTTGATGCACCTCTATTCTTCCCACTGTGCACAGGCTGTAATTTTTGCCGCCTATGCACAGGACCTTCCTCCACATGCAAGGGCAGAAATTTTTGCCACCCCTGCATGATTTCTCTCTAAACAACCTAACTCTAAATTTTTTTCATTTTTTGTATTTTTCTAAGCCTGCTTTCCTTTCACTTACTGACCTGATCTCATCTTAACCTTTTCAAGTGCATTCTTTGTTCATGATCATCCAACGTGCAATTTTCCCAGATTACCAATGTTTCCCTTGATTACATGATCATGATTCTTATTGAAGTTCCTCTTCAAGATCTTTCTTCATCAATATACTTTTGACAAAGGCTCATCTTGATGACTGAGGTTTCTCCAAAGAATTAGAAGATAATGAAGTACTAGTATCAAGGTGTTTTTCCATCTACCTCAGTTGCTTCTAATGTCGATGACATTAGGGATATAAAGATCGATCACGTAGATATGGCTGAGTTCATAGAAAGAACCAAAGTGAACAATCTTAGATTTGAAATGAAGAGAATAATTGAGAGCAATATTCATCTAGTCTCCTCTTTTCTTGTGGTGGCTCATCACACAGAGTTCATTCTCTAGTGCCCTCAATTCTACAACAGAGACATCAGGGCTGTGGTAGATGCTAATGATAACGTAGTAATTAGACTAGACCTTGAGTTCATTGAAAAAGTGTTCATGTGCCCTCTCGCTACTGATGTGTTGGAGCTTGACTTCGTTGAAGCACAAAAGGAATATGATAAAGATCTTGAGAAAGCAAAGAAAGTGATTAATAATAGATGGCTTAAAAACTCCCAGAGTGAACTTGTCCAAATGGACATGGAACTTTTCAAGGAGAGATTTTATAGAAGAGGTTGGTGACTTGATTACTCTTCTCAGCAGAGTACGAGGTTTACCTTCTTCCTCTCAGTTTCACGAATGGATGTATTCATTAAGATAATTCTCTAGGGTAAATAAGTCATTTTTGGGGGAGAACAAATCAGCAATGCCCTGCATGAACAATTGACAAAGGTATCCACTACCTTTAAATTCTACATGAATTCATACCTAGTATATATTATAGCATCCATGATAACCTTCCCTAGTTTAGCATTAGAGAGAGACAGGAGAACAACCCTAGTATATTGGTGCACAGTCCCAAACTGTATAAACTGCAATATTGACAAAATATTTTCTCTAGATATATCTTTTGGATTCTTCTTAAATTTGGACAGTTTGATCACGTGATATAAGGTTACAAACTTATAGATTTAAAGATAAAATGCAATCTCTAGACTTATTTGGCTAGGTTCTGCATGATTATGCTCTTTTGTTTCTTTTTTTTATGAACTTTTCTCAACTGTTTCAACCCATGCCGTTTCAATCAAGATTTCAACAGACTCATAGAGCCTCTCTCTGCATTTTCAACATACAAAAAAAATATGCGTTTATGTCCCATTCACTTAGGAACTGTCTAGATTAGCTTTATCAAATAGAAGTTTTCTTCCATACACAGACAATATGCAAGTAAATAAACAGTCACACATGTCTTGCTTACCTTGTGATTTGGCTCAATTTTGAAATCCCAAGTAGATGAATTATCATTCTAGCATACGCCCTATCTTGGGTATGTGCACTTATAACATTTACCACTAGCACACAGGTCTTACACGATAGGCGTATTATGTCTCTCTTGGCTCAGTGATGCCTTAATTCAATACACAGTTTCTTATACGTTTCTGACCTGGCTCGATGGACTTTTACTAAATAGAAGAAAATGCAAAAGTAATTAAGGTCTATTCACATAAGACCACACATAGGTGTAATGTAGCTACCTGATGCCATAACCTTCAGGCTCAAGTTCTCGGTCTATGTGTCTATCAAGACATAATATACGTTCTTCTTGATTCGGCAAACTGTGAATGTAATCCTGAAATAAAAGGAGACATTTGTCCTTGGATCCTTCAATGGCTATCGAGCCATTCTTGAAAATGAAATAAAGCCTCCACTTCACAAAAACCTTTGCCTATACGATGCAATATAAACCCCAAACACATTCTTTGGGAATGACAACCAAAAATACTATGTGCAACAACAGTGTTCTTTAACTATGAGATTTTATTTTCTTTTTTATCACCTGGTCCAATGGATTTTATCAAAAGGAAATAAAAATCCTTTTCAATCTCCTTGAATCTTACTTATCCTATAAAGACTCAACTATTCATCTAATAAGGGAATTTTTCAACTATACTTGACTCCACGCCATCCGTGGATGATTACAAAAATAATAGGATTATTGAAATCCTTTGACAACTAATAAATCCATACAAAATATATTTAGTCCTTATTTCTCCTCCACATGACAAATATTATATGTGAAAATATAACTTGGAGGGAAACTTATATAATTGCTTAGGCTAATGCCTATCCAAGGCTTATTCAACTAGTCCTTGCTAGATGCTCCTGCATCATACTCTCCCTCTAGAAATAATTTGAACCTTAGTTCAAATGAAATGCTTCCTCCATATATTAGTCGTCACTATATGCCTAGATCCCAAGGTCTTGTTGCCAATACCAATGTTGCTGTTTGTCTTTGATTGTCTTTGTCTTTCAGCTTCTTGCTTTTCTTCTTTTTTTTGGTATTTTCTTCTCCTCATATCTTTCTCAGCTACCATCTTCCACGTCCATTTTTCATCTTCATATGTGTCTCCAAAGTTTTCATCTTCCATACCATTTTTCTTGTTCTTGCCTCAATCCATTTTCCATCTGATCAATGGTGCCACCATGTTGATATGTGCCTCTACACAACTCTCTTGGAGGATTCAACAACTCTTCTATCCTCTTCAACTCTTCACTCAACACAAGCTCATACAAATCTTCATGTCCTATATAAAACTTAGGACCAAATTGTCTTTCATCCTCTATAAATACATTCATCCACTCTATGGTTTCTTCATACAAGTCAACTTCTTCATCAACATCAATATACTTATCAAAAACAATAGGAACACTATTACCTTGTCTCTCCTTGTTCTTTTCAAACATGTGAACTGATTTCACATCTCTACTTTCATCATCCATCCTCTTGGAACTCTCTCCTTGCTACACATTAGTTTTCATAGACATTTTCAATTCCTCATTTTTCATAAAAAGATCATTAAATGATTCAAAAACATCATTATCCCATTCATTACAAGCAATTGACTTACCTTTCCATGTACTTGTGTCATCCTCACACCTTTGGTTGCTTGTGTCAACCTTCACCTTCCTCCATTGAGTTCTTGGTGTTGTTACCTCAACACTCACATCTTCACTCTTTGCCTTCTTAGGCACCCACATTTGATTCTTTCTCTTATCAATTGACTTCACAAGCCATTTAGGCATCCTGTAACCATGCTCTTGTACCAACACTTTTTGTTGCTTAGGAGTTTGCTTCTTCCACCATTTAGGCATCACATATCCATGGTTAATTGAAAAATCCACCTTTCTCTTTGCTTCTTTATCATGTATATCAATGTTTCATGATTATAAGGATAAGAAAAAGCAATTTTTGAATTCACCTTTACCTCCGTAATGGGTTGCTCCATTAATTCTTTGACTTGTATAGTTTCTTGATTATTTGTACTTTCTTCTTCCTTTATGCTTGGCTGTTCTCTTGCCTCTTCTTCTTGGCATTCAATGGTATCATAGAAGTCATCTTCATCCTCCATATCTTCTCTTACTTGTAAGGGTTCCTCAACACCTTCCTCATGCATTAACCAATGCATCTCTTCTTCCTTATCAACAACAACAAACTTTTTCTTTTCTCCTACACATTCACTTGTGTACTTGGTGTCTTCTCTTGCACCAATCTCTTCATTCTTCAAGGCCTTTCTTTTGACCTTCACAAGGCTGTTCATACCTGCAATTACCCATGCAAAGACAACATTAGATATAAAAACAAGAGACCACAAGGTCCCTATGAGTGCTCTCTTCATCAACACTCTTATCTTTTCAAGTGCTCTTCCTGGCACTTTATTTTTTCTTTCTTCTCTACTCTTGTTCTCCTCAATGAGAACCTTCTTCTCCACCTCTTCCTCTTGCTGTTCACTTGGCAACTTTCTTATCTTCTTGCATCTATGGGCTTCTCTCTTCATGGAAATCTCATTTTTCCTTCTTCTCCTCTTCACTAGGAGATCAATTGGCCATTTCAACCTCTTCTTCATTGGCCATACCCATGCTTGCTTGTCCATCTGCATCCAAGACTCATATCTATTTGCAAACTTAGCTAAATCTCTTTTCAAACTATCAATCTCTTTATCAATTTCAATATTGTTCATACCTTTGATGCTTGCTTTCTTCTTGTTACTCTCATGTACCTTGCTGCTCTGTAGTGTTTTCAACAATGCTTCCATTTTTGAGATCTTCACCCAAGTCTTTTCCACCTTGGTCTCTTGATCCCTTCAGGTCCACTTGTCTCACCCAAGCCTTTCTCCTTGACTGGTCTTTGGACAATCTCCTTGATCTCACCTAGGCCTTTTGCATCCTAGTCTTTTGATCCCCTTTAATTGCTTTACTTAGCCTCACACTAAGTCAATGGCCTGCAACAACTCTTTATACAACACTTCATCAAACATAAATCACAAATCCAAGCTTACCTTGCTTTGGATCTTTCTCTTGAGCATTCACTTGCTCCCTTACTTTTGAGCTTCACTAAGCCTTCCTTGGCTTCTTTTCCTCTTAAACCTCAATGGCTTGACTGCCTTGAACCTAAAACTTCTTCACTTGCTTCAATCACTGCAATTTTATCTCTACAAAAACTGATTAGAAGAATACAAAATTTTCCTTTTTCCAGGAGCTTACTAGCTCTGATACCAAAATGGTGCACAGTCCCAAACTGCATAAACTGTAATATTGACAAAATATTTTCTCTAGATATATCATCTAGATTCTTCTTAAATTTGGATAGTTTGCTCATGTGATATAAGGTTATAAACCCATTCAATCTTGGAGAAAACAAACTTAAAGATTTAAAGATAAAATGCAATCTCCAGACCTATTTGGCTAGGTTCTGCATGATTATGTTTTTTTTTTAATGAACTTTTCTTAGCTATTTCAACTCATGCCATTTCAATCAAGATTTCAACAGACTCATAGAGTCTCTCTCTGCATTTTCAACATACAAAAAAAATATGTGTTTATCTCCCATTCACTTAGGAACTGTCCAGATCGACTTTATCAAATAGAAGTTTTCATCCATACATAGACAATATGCAAGTAAATATATAGTCACACATGTCTTGCTTACCTTGTGATTTGGCTTAGGTTCAAAATCCCAAGTAGATGAATTATCATTCTAGCATACGCCCTATCTTGGGTATGTGCACTTATAACATTTACCACTAGCACACAGGTCTTACACGATAGGCGTATTATGTCTCTCCTGGCTCAGCTATGCCTTAATTCAATACACAGTTGCCTATACATTTCTAACCTGGCTCGACGGCCTTTTACTAAATAGAAGAAAATGCAAAAGTAGTTCAGGTCTATTCACATAAGACCACACATAGGTGTAATGTAACTACCTGATGCCATAACCTTCAAGCTCAAGTTCTTGGTCTATGTGTCTATCAAGACATAATATATGTCCTTCTTTATTTGGCAAACTGTGAATGTAATCTTGAAATAAAAGGAGGCATTTGTCCTTGGCTCCTTCAATGGCTATCGAGCCCTTCCTGAAAATGAAATAAAGCCTCCACTTCACAAAAACCTTTGCCTATACGATGCAATATAAACCCTGCACACATTCTTTGGGAATGACAACCAAAAATACTTGTGCAACAATAGTGTTCTTCTTTAACTGCAAGATTTTATTTTCTTTTTTATGGCCCGGTCCAATGGATTTTATCAAAAGGAAATAAAAATCCTTTTCAATCTCCTTGAATTTTGCTTATCCTATAAAGACTCAACTATTCATCTAATAAGGGAATTCTTCAACTATATTTGACTCCACACCATCTGTGGATGATTAAAAGAATAATAGGATTATTGAAATCCTTTGACAACTAATAAATCCATACAAAATATATTTAGTCCTTATTTCTCCTAAACATGACAAATATTATATTTAAAAATATAACTTGGAGGGAAACTTATATAATTGCTTAGGCTAATGCCTATCCAAGGCTTATTCAACTAGTCTTTGCTAGATGCTCCTGCATCATATATCAATATTACCCTCAGCTAACATTGAAGAGTTCTATCCATCATTTTAGGAGGGTAAATGATGCTTTTTTTTGTAGTTTTTTTGTGTCTCTTCAACCCCCACCTAGAATAGAAAAGAGTGTCAGATGAGGCCTAGAATATTGTAAATGACTTTGGTTGTATGTTCTTGCAGTTCCCTACCTTTTGTTATCTATTGGTTGGCTTTTTCCAAGGTTATCCCTATATGCTCCCAAGATTTCCCTAAGATAAATTGGTCTTGATGGAGCTGTGCAGACAAATTATTGTCGTGCATAATAAGCAAAAAGAACCTATCTCAAGGGCAAAGTGCTTGAGAATTACTTAGACAAGATGCACACACAAAGGATTTCCTTACTTACAAAATTGTCTGAGAAAATGGGTAAGATGAAGAAGATGATAGCCAAACTAGATGAGCTTATCAATATCATTTCTCAAGATATTGAAAGCACAGATAAATATCTTGAAAAATGGATAGATATGAAGAATCTAAAAATAGGCACTCTAATATCAATTGGCATCATCGCTGATAGAGACTCGTATATTGAAACTAAAGAAGGATTAATATATAGGAGTTAGGGGCGTAAGGAATTAATCAGCGACCTCAAATCTTCCATATACCTCAGCGAACAAAGTGATATCAGTCTGTTGCATAAATTGGAGGAGCTACCTTGCAAATTTGCCACATAGGACAACCATTTCATTTTAGCAAAAGAAATAAATAAGGAATTTGAAGGTATGTTCTGAAGGGAATTCGAGGAAAAAACATTTTCAGTGGCCTCTGTGGATAACATCCTGGATAATCAGTTAACTCTAGATAATTTGAGAACCGAGTTAACTAGTCATATGAAATCAATCACATCAATGAGAGATGCCACAGTCAGGGCTAAGGTGGTCTTCAAAAATACCATTGCTCTAGACAGTATCGAGATTTAGGTAGCTATCACCATATACCATGCTCATATAAGGAAGGATGGAGCTACAAATTGAGTCAACTTTCTATTGGTTTAATTTCCATTTTTCTAAATGCACTTTGTAATTGACTTGGGACATTTGCACATGTACTTTTGTCATGTTTAATTACATGTAAAAATCCAAAAAGTCCCAAAGTCAACAAAGACTCTCATCTTTAACTAGGTTATAATATTTAAGTTTTTTTTCAAGTCTCAAGGCTTCTCCCTATATATTGAGGGAGCCTCTTTTGTAATGGATGGAATCTTTTGATAATTAAGAGCAAAAAACTCTACCCAAATTGAGATGCTTCCTGAGACTTTGAGCTCAGATTGTAAATCATATTTTCTTGAATGAGTGAGAAAGCAGGTTACTTTCAAGTTTTGTGTTGAAATAATTTGTGTTATTTAAGAGATCGTTCTTATGTTCTTTTTCCTAATAATCTCTCATCTATTTGATTAAACAAGCAAAGTATGTGGAAGTTATCTGAAGATGTTTTGAAGTTAATTATGAAGACTTTATGCTACTATAATTACCTTTAGTTCATGTTTTTCCTATTTTATTGATAAAGATATTAGAAAGGATTTGAACTGCTTTTATTCTTCATGATCTTATCCTCTATTGTAGTTTATGGTGGAGACTTTGAGCTGCACTTCACTCTACTGTTATGTATATTCTAAATCAGTAAGGGGAACAACGAAAGACTTTATGCTTTTGTGGGTTTCTCATGGATCTAATTACTATCCAAGAAGATTTTCTGCCATTTATTGAACATCATTTTTGAAAGAAGATAAATGCTTTCAGTCATTAAGCATGATTTCTCTTTTACCTTGTAAACATCATCTATCAAAAAAGAGAGATGGATGTTGTAATCTCACCCCTGAGTCTATTTTCAGTTCATATTAATATATAAATAGTTTATAGGGAACTTCCCCTTGATGAGAGGAGAGATTTATCTCACTATGATGTGGTGAACCCCCTTGTACTGTGGTCGATATACCCATTTTGCCGTCGGTTGCTTGACGACAAAATATTCACCCAACAGCTTTTGGTGACTCCACTAGGGATGTTAAGTTTAGTCTGAAGCCTCAAGATTCAGATTGAAGCAATTCATATCCTTATCCATTTCCATTTTATATCCATTTCCATTATCCATTTCTATTATATAGCCTTATCCATACTCTAACAACTGGGGATATGAATGTGCACTTTGAAGCCTCAAGCCTTAAATTGAAGCATTTCTAGTACTTGTTTAGTTTTTCACTCTAGCAGATCCACCATACACATGAAGCCAAAGAGCTCAAGGTATTGTTGATCATGTATTCAAGTTAGTGTGGTAAAATAATTTTGAGATCTCTCCTCCACCATCTCGTCTCCAGTGTACTAGGAGTTTTCCTCCTACCAACGTTAGATCTCCAATACCAAATGAAGCTTCTAGTCTTAGTGCTAGTAGAGTTTTCTCTATACTTACCCCACTAAGATTTTTTATCACTCCCTTCAATCATCATATCATAATGGCCCAAGGTCCTTGGTGAAACTCCTTTGGTCCTCTCAATCTAGCCCCACCTTTACATGAACTACCTCGTAGTTTGAGAAAAAATTTCCCTAATTCTATGGTGATGGGAAGGTTCATCTTGATAAGCATATTATTGCCTTCTCCATAGCATGTGGTGTGATAGGCATGGAATACAAAGATATAGCGGTGAGACTATTTGTAGAAACTTTGTAAGGCATTGCTGCTAACTAGTTTTATCACCTTCAAGCTCAAACTATAACTGACTCGAATACGCTCAAAGCCAAGTTTGAGGCCAGGTTTAAACCTGATGAAAATGCATGTGGCTTGTTGGCTCATCTTACATAAATGAAGAAGGAACCTCATGAACCTATGCAAGACTTCATTGCTAAATTCAATAAGCTGAAAAACTAAATTCCTATGATCACTCAACAAACACCAGAAAATCTCAAGTGCTTTTTCATCAACTCTCAACTTCCTATAGTAAGTTTTTTGTTGAGGTGGGCCAGTCCTATGGATATTTTTATAGCCCAAAATTTAGCTACCGAGGTGGAAGATGATCTTATCCTAGCAGGTAAGATCAGAAAAGATTTTAATAAAAATGAATTTTCTTCATCTGTTGAAAGTTCTTCCATGAGCACCATAGATCTTATGGCGTAAAAGTTGACAAATGAAATGTTAGCTTTGAAAAGACAAATGGCCCAAGGTATGTCTACTCCTCCTTATCAAGATATACTAAGGAGGACATTTTAGAACCAGTCATATCAAGGCAATGCTACCAAAAATCAAGGGCAACTAAATCGTCTGCCTCCCCCACAGGGGAAACTTGTCATTAAAGCAGCACCGACTAACTCAACAGTTGGTTATCTTGAAGCTGAACATGATTCCTCACTCTAACCTAAATTAGACCAAGAAGATGCTAATCTCTTTTTAGATCAAGAAGAAGAATTAGTTGATGACTCCAACATTAGTTTCCTAGATTATTAGGATGAAGCTGGAAGCAAGGGAGAAGTGTTTGATGGATCGTATGCTATTTTTATCAAATCCTAGAACCAATCAACTCAACAAGATGATAACAAAAAAGTAGGAGAAGAACCTTAGCCAGTATCTTTGATTGCTAAATGGGGGACTTCAATGCCTTTCCAATCAAAGGACCCGGTGACTAATAAAAAAGTGAGTACCTCAAACCATCCCGTACCTTCTACTTCTATCTCTCAGACCAGTTCCACACCCAATAAAGATCAGGATGAGGGGCTTGCTCCCTCTATCTCTAGTTCATTTCAATTATTTGATATAATTGATCATGCCAAAAATACTAAGATTTAAATGACCAAAGTTGAGTACTTGAGAGCTAATCTCAAATAGTTTGATAGGCTAGCTGAATATGTAAAAAATAAAACCATCCTTGTAGGACAAGATTTTCCAAAGGTGCCTCATGATTCCTCAAATAACAAATCCACCTAGAATAATCTTGTCACTACTCCCCTTATTTCCCTCAGGAAGATAAAACCTTTGTATGTTTCCCTATTGATAAATGGTCATAAGTTGAGTAACTATATAATAGACTATGGAGCCTTTGATAATGTTATGCCCATCAAAGTAGTAGATTTTCTTGGTCTTACCTTAACCAAGAATTTTGGTAGATTATTCTCCATGGAGAATAAGTAAGTACCACTCCTAGGTCAAATCAAAGATGCCCAATTTGCATTTATAGCTTTTCCAGAGAAGAGGATCAAAATGACAGTCTTAGTAGCTGATGTTTTAGCCTCTTATGGCATTCTGCTTGGGCATAATTTTTGCAAAGATGTAGGTGGAGAATTGAATATGGATCTATCTGAAGTAAGTATACCTATTAAAGGCATCATGAAAAAATTACTTCCTAAGAAAGAGTCAAAATATATAATCACCCAAACATTAGATTCTGAAGCTCAAATTTTATTTGAATCATCAAGAATGGATAATTATTTCCTGACTACTAAAGATACTTTCACCTCATCAAATGAAAGTCCTTTTAGTGACCATTCAAAAAATTTGGATGCAAATTTAGAAGAATTGTTAGAGCAAATTTCAGACAACAAAGGATCTTCCTTGAATAAGAAAGTGAAGTTTTTGAAAGGATCAAATTCTGATAATGTCTAGATTTTAGAATTTGATGGTCGTTGCTCTTCTACTAGTTTTGGACCCAGAATTGTTTTGATCTTCCCTCAAGGAGAAATTTTTCCTTATTCATATAAGTTGTAGTTCAATAATACTAACAACACCACTGCGTATGAGTCTTTACTGCTTGGATTGAAGGCTGCTCATGCTAAAGGTATTAAGATTATTCATGCTCAGGGAGATGCTGAACTGGTAGTTTGTCATTGCACCTTTGGTTCTCTTAGTCACTACTACTGATGAGTGGTATTCCAATATCACTCATTTTATTACCTATGGTGAGTGTCCCACCCATATATCCTACAAAGAAAAAAGAAATGTTAAGTTAAAGGCTGCTAACTATGTCTTGTGGCATAATGGTTCGTACAAGAGAAGCCCTGATGGGGTATTTCTTTGTTGCATCGATAAGGTGCAACAAGGTAAAATTTTAGAATCTTTCCATAATTTTACTTATGGGGGACATTTTTTTTCACTGGTGACAACTCATAAAATTCTACAAGTGAGGTACTATTGGCCTACATTGTTTCAGAACGCATACAAATGGGTACAAAGGTGTGAATTGGGTCAGCAGTTTGTCGGGAAACTTAAATTAGACACATTACCCCTCAAGCCAGTGGTGATTGAAGAACATTTTCAACAATGGGGTATTGATTTCATCGATGCAGTGAACCCATCCTCAAGTGCTAGACATGACTATATTCTCACCGTGACTGACTATTTTACCAAATGGGTGGAAGCCATTCCAGCTAAGCATGCTACTTCAAAAGTGGCATGTAATTTTCTTAAGGAAAATATTATTTCTTAGTTTGAGGTTCCAACTAAGATTATAACAGATAATGCAGCGTGTTTCTCTTCTCATGAGATTACCTAGTTATACTTTTATTATGGAATTACCCTCTCCCACTCTTTCTATTATTTTCCAAAAGGAAATGGCCAAGCAGAATCGAGCAACAAGAATCTAGTTACTATTATTAGGAAACTAGTAGATGATAATTAGAGGACTTGACATAAAGAATTATTTCACATTCTGTGGGCAAATAGGATTACACCCAAGAGGGCAATAAGCATGTCACCATTTCAACTTCTGTATGGTTTAAATGTGGAGATACCAATCACCCTAGAACTACCAGCACTGAAGTTGGCAAAGGCAATCAAAGATTCAACCTTTGAAAATTCCATTGATAAAATGATCATGTGCCTAATCGAATTAGATGAACAATGAACCATGGTAGTGGACTCGATTACTACACATCAAAATCAGGTGAAGAAACTCTTCGACAAGAGAGCAAGGATTCATGATTTTTAGATTGGAGATCAAGTCTTGTTGTGGGACAAGAGGAGGGAACCAAAAGGAATGCACGAAAAATTTGATTCTTTATGGAGAGGTCCATTTACCATTCATCAGTTCTATGGTGAAAATAGATTCTTGCTAGAATATCAAGGTGGAACACCATTCTCACTGACTCATAGTGGGCAACATCTGAAACACTTCAATCTTTGAAGTATTAGATGAGATCACTTGTACATTTGTATAATTTTTGAGTTATTTGTTTTCTTTTGGTTTTTTGTGTCTTTTTCCTTTTTTTGGCTTGACTCCATGGCCCAATGGCTTGGATGAAGGCACTTAGAGACTGGTTTCTACTCCCACCGATCATTTCAAGTTTTGATCAAGAGAAGTTCCCCAATAAGAGCCAGCTGTTGTTCCCAAAATCAGCTACACTCATTTTTGGAACAACCCCTATGAAACTTGTCTATTTCTTATTTTTTTCTCTAAGTTAATCTTTTGAGGCAAGTTTTTTTGATCTCATATTTGGTAAACTAGCATCGTTAAAAGTTTGTGACGTTCCCTTGTTGTGATTTCTCAAAAAATATAAAAATCCTTACATTTTTGATGTGATCAGATGACAAATTTTTGGTAAATTTGAGAGGTTTTCTTGAGTTTACATGTAAGGGCAACAAATTTTTACATCACTACATGTAGTTTTTATTTTTCCCTGCAAAGGCAGAAATTTTTTCTGCCCTTGCATCCTTCATGCACGAGCGGCAAAATTTTCCACCTTCGCATTTTTTGTCTCTTGCTTCATGCAGGAGTGGCAATTTTTGCCACCCCTGCATCACTCTTCTAACCTCATCATACAGAGGCAGAAATTTTTTCTACCCCTGCATGATCTCAATTTTCACGTGAAGTATTTATGGCCACGCGTACTGAGTAGTTGGGGTCAATTTTCACCCCATTTAACCCCTTTTTCACCTCTTTTCATTCGATTCTTCTTTGTTTTGGTTTTTGTTTTTATTCTTATATTTGGTTCTCTATCCTTTCTTCCTTCGTAGTCTAGGTTTTCTAGTATTTGTCTTCCCCTTCCTCTATTTTTTTCCCCTAAGGAGGCAATCTAAGCATGGAGAAAACCCTCCTCTTCTTCCTACCCGTCAGCCATATAACCCATGTAATGGTGGTGAATTTCATCGCCCTTACATGTGGCCGACAAAACTAGTGTAAAGGCGAGGAAATTCACCACCCTTAAGGATCTCTTGCCAATTCGTGCAAGGGTGGCAATTTTTGCCTCCCTTACACAAACTCACTTGTCTCTTTTTCATGCATTAGCAGAAATTTTTGCCACCCTTATATGATATCCCTTCTCAACATGCATAGGTGGCAAAAATTACCACCGATGCACCTCTATTCTTCCCACTGTGCATAGGCGGTAATTTTTTCCACCTATACACAAGACCTTCCTCCACATGTAAGGGTGGAAATTTTTGCCTCCCCTGCATGCTTTCTCTCTAAACAACCTAACTCTAAGAAATTTTCATTTTTCTTGTTTTCTCGAGCTTGCTTCCCTTTCACTTACCTACCTGATCTCACCTTAACTTTTTCAAGTGCATTCCCTGGTCATGATCATCCAACATGCAATTTTCCCAGATTGCCAATGTTTCCCCTAATTGTGTGATCATGATTCTTATTGCAGTTCCTCTTCAAGATCCTTCTTCATCAATATACTTTTGACAAAGGATTGTCCCGATGACTAAGGTTTCTCCAAATAATTTAAAGATAATGAAGTACCAGTATTAAGGTGTTTTTCCATCCACCTCAGTTGCTTCTAATGTCGATGACATTAGGGATATAGAGATCGGGCACGTAGATATGGATGAGTTCATAGAAAGAACCAAAGTGAACAATCTTAGCTCTGAAATGAAGAGAATAATTGAAATCAATATTCATCTGGTCTCCTCTTTTCCTGTGGTGGCTCATCACACAGAGTTTGTCCTCTAGTGCGCTCAATTTTACAACAAAGACATCAACGCTGTGGTAGATGCTATTGATAACATATTAATTAGACTAGACCCTGAGTTTATTGAAAAAGTGTTCATGTGTCATCCTACTACTGATGTGTTGAAGCTTGAATTTGTTGAAGCATAAAAGGAATATGATAAAGATCTTGAGAAAGCAAAGAAAGTGATTAATAATAGATGGCTCAAAACTCCCAGAGTGAACGTGTCCAGATGGCCATGGAACTTTCTAAGGAGAGATTTTATAGAAGAGGTTGGTGACTTGATTACTCTTCTCAGTAAAGTATGAGGTTTACCTTCTTCCTCTCAGTTTCATGAATGGATGTATCACTTCATTAAGATAATTCTCCAGGGTAAATAAGTCATTTTTTAGAGAGAACAAATCAGCAATGCCCTGCATGAACAATTGATAAAGGTATCCACTACCTTGAAATTCTACATGAATTCATACCTGGTATATATTGTAGCATCCATGAGAACCTCCCTAGTTTAGCATCAAAGAGAGATAGGAAAATAACCATGGTATATCAATATTACCCTCAGCGAACATTGAAGGGTTTTATCCATCATTTTAGGAGGGTAAATGATATTTTTTTGGTAGTATTTTTGTGTCTCTTCGACCCCCAACTAGAAAAAAATAGTGTCAGATGAGGCTTGGACTATTGTAAATGACTTTGGTTGTATGTTCTTGTAGTTACCTACCTTTTGTTATCTGTGGGTTGGCTTTTTCCAAGGTTATCCCTATATGCTCCCAAGATTCCCCTCAGATAAATTGGTCTTGATGGAGCTATGCAGGCAAATTATTGTCGTGCACAATAAGCAGAAAGAACCTATCTCAAGGGCAAAGTGCTGTTGGGATGAGGATGTAAACCGGAAGCACACAATTTGATTACCAAACCAAGCAACTTAATATGCGGAAATTAACCAGATTCACCAAGTAACTAGAATTCAGAATAACACAGCATATGAGAGACAATACACAACTTGTATTAACACTTTATACAGAAAAGAATACAATAAAGAAGATGCCACTTCTTCTCCACCACCTTACAGAGGTTTCCCATGCCTCAAGTGAATAGTAATTCTTCTCCCCAAAGCTCTCCCTCTCACAGGTCCCAACACCCAACTCAAAATACAGAGTTGGTGTTCACCTCCCATGCTCCACGCACACCACAAGTGCTCCACGCACTCCACAAGTACTCAAGGTACTTCAAGTAGGTCTCCCATGAATCTGCAACAACCTACAATTCAACAGACCATACTTATGGAAGGAACTCCCTTGCCTTCCTCTCGCTCTATCCGAGTACACACCTGTACTCCAAGTAGATCCTGCCTGATACTGCTCCCTGTTGTGTTGCTGTCTATATGACCTTGCACACCTGCAAATCAAACAATGGTTCTATTCACCTGTGAACCTCGACCTTGCACACACATACAATTGCAGATCAATGATCTTACTTACCATGTAGATCTCCTATATAGGCCATGCAACTGTGACCAAGATCCTACACTCTTGAAGAACCCAGCTGGCTCTCCAATCCAGCACCAACACACCTGGTACTGAGGCACTATGAGGAACGCACCATAGCTCTACCTCACACACAGAAGGAGCTTATAATTATGCTCTCTTACTCCCTAGCACACTTTTCCAATACAACCATGAGTCTATTATATAGATCTCATCCAAACAATGATTAGACATCTAATTATAATAATTAGATCCGCAGCTATGAGTCTAAAATTAGCACTCATCATGCAAACTCTTGGTTCGTTAGCTAACTACCCGTAAATAGCTCACAGTTAAACCACACAGGCGACCGACGTCGGTCCCTGTCTGCCTGGGGTCGCCAACGCCGGCCGATATATGACCGACGTCGGTTGCCTTCCTGTCTTACCCTGCCGACGCCGGTTGGCCAGACCAACGCCAAACACTTCTGACACTCAGCAACTCATTCTGCAACCTCCTCCATGTCTGCATCAGTGAAGCTTTTAGCTCCACAATCCTAACAATCTCCCACTTGGAGATAAACAGCTGCACTGTACCTGTACCTATACTCCGTCTAATCTGTTTCCTGGTTTGTATCCCTCTTCAAGCTCCCACCTGAAGACAACCCACCACACAACCTGTGATGTACCACCTGTCATCCGAGTACCCTGCCACATCCGAACCTACAAATACATGTAGTGAAGTCCTGACCCTGCATAGCAACACCTGCTGCCGGTCCCTCTCAGAAAACTTGAGAACCCACTTCCCCAAATTGGCTCCTAACTCTCTGACAGCTCCCACTGCATGGGAATACTCAGGTCTATGCCAGACCTCATGTGATTTCGGACACTGTACCTGTCCAGCCCTTAGTGTGCTCTGGTTCTGCATCCTGAACCTCGCCAACACCTGATTCACATCAGCTCCCACTCGAGACAAAATCAACCTGTGATCTCCATGCCTCCCATGTCAAAGAATTCCGCTGCTCCAAACTCCTCCTGACATGCCACTGAACTAATCTTACCCTTAGCTCAGCAAAACCCTGTATGTACAAACCTGCTAGCTAGCATACTATCCACATACAGCAACAGAATGATGTCATGACTCATCATCCCCCTGGTAAGACAAAACATAGTAATTACCCTGACATTGACTGAAGCCATGCTTCGTCCTCCACCTATCAAAAATCTTGTACCACTGTCCTGCAGCTCCTCAAGACCATATACCTGATCTTCCGTCTCACGTATCCGTTCTCTCTATTCTTCTACTAAGGTATCCATTCATCTCTGTGCTTTTATACCTGCTGGAAACTCTACCAAAACACACCTGTTCGGTTCTCCTCCAAGGAATCACATCCTCATCCATGCCAAGCTCACACCTGTTTCCTGGATCCTTCCTGCTTTACAATCAGCAACATGTATAAAGAAGAGGAACAACGAATTTGAGGGCCTACTTACGCCTTCAGTCCTCCGTATGGGTGTTTGAGACTCCTTGACAGCTTGCTGTCCACCCAAAATTCATTACAGTGACCGACCTCGGTCACTCCACAGTCTGCATCCGACCGACGTCGGTTCCATGCGTCTGTACCTGACTACCAACTTGCCTGCACTGGTGTCCTTGCTGCCGACGTCGGTCCTCATAACCGACATCGGTCTTACATACTGCCGATGTCGGTCCCATGACCGACATCGGTCTTACCCTGCCCGACATCGCTGGCTTCGGTCTGCACATGACCGACATCGGCATCTGTCTGTTCGACGCCGGTTCCTCCTGACCGACATCGGTACCTGTGTTCGCCTGTGAGTGATGACTTTTTACCCGCGAGCTTCTTTGAATCAAAATCCATGTCCAAACTGCCCTGCTCAGAAGTATCCAGCCACATCCACTGGGTTCTGCCCGCCATCTCCTCCATAAACACCAAGGCTTTCCAGTTCTTAAGCCTGTCGAATATATCTGTCTTCCGCTTAAGAACATGGATCTCCTTCCTGCTCATGTGACCAAGCCTATGAAGCCACGTCTCCGCAACAAAAGAAGAATCAGTAATATAAACAAGTAGATAAAGGATACCTATTTTCTTACCACCAGCTAATTCAAGTGCATCCGCTGTGAGAGTTCTTGTGCATCTCTCATCACCCAATCTTTCTGAAGAAATTAGCCATATCTCCAAACCTGGGACCTGCATGACCTTCATCAACACCTGTGTGTTGGCCGCCTGCAATTTCAGCTTCACTTCCCCTTTGCCAATTCTTTGGCAAGGCTCACCAGCTCCTCTACCTGGAACTGCATGGAAAGAGGCAACCAAATCTTTTATCCAAGATTCAACTTTATCCAAGAAACCTGCAAACACATCCTGTGCAACAAAACCTACTACATCTGTATCTTCAGTTTCTTCATGCTGATCTGCTACCAACCAACAATGATCTTTTACCTGCTCTTTCTTTCCATAGGACCGTGAGTAACCATCTGTGCTTTTCAACTCCTCCATTCTTAGCTTACTTTGATCTGCTGTTGCTCTACTCCCACTCGATCAGAAACCCCTGAGAGTGCCCTGTAACCAAACACAAAACCTGCTTCCTCCAACCTTAGCTCTGATACCACTTGTTGGTATCACGCTCAAGAACCTACAACCAAGGCTCTGATACCACTTGTTGGTATCAAGCTCAAGAACCTACAACCAAGGCTCTAATACCACTTGTTGGTATCAAGCTCAAGAACCTACAACCAAGGCTCTGATACCACTTGTTGGTATCAAGCTCAAGAACCTACAACCAAGGCTCTAATACCACTTGTTGGGATGAGGATGTAAACCGGAAGCACACAATTTGATTACCAAACCAAGCAACTTAATATGCGGAAATTAACCAGATTCACCAAGTAACTAGAATTCAGAATAACACAGCATATGAGAGACAATACACAACTTGTATTAACACTTTATACAGAAAAGAATACAATAAAGAAGATGCCACTTCTTCTCCACCACCTTACAGAGGTTTCCCACGCCTCAAGTGAATAGTAATTCTTCTCCCCAAAGCTCTCCCTCTCACAGGTCCCAACACCCAACTCAAAATACAGAGTTGGTGTTCACCTCCCGTGCTCCACGCACACCACAAGTGCTCCACGCACTCCACAAGTACTCAAGGTACTTCAAGTAGGTCTCCCATGAATCTGCAACAACCTGCAATTCAACAGACCATACTTATGGAAGGAACTCCCTTGCCTTCCTCTCGCTCTATCCGAGTACACACCTGTACTCCAAGTAGATCCTGCCTGATACTGCTCCCTGTTGTGTTGCTGTCTATATGACCTTGCACACCTGCAAATCAAACAATGGTTCTATTCACCTGTGAACCTCGACCTTGCACACACATACACCTGTAGATCAATGATCTTACTTACCATGTAGATCTCCTATATAGGCCATGCAACTATGACCAAGATCCTACACTCTTGAAGAACCCAGCTGGCTCTCCAATCCAGCACCAACACACCTGGTACTGAGGCACTAGGAGGAACACACCATAGCTCTACCTCACACACATAAGGAGCTTATAATTATGCTCTCTTACTCCCTAGCACACTTTTCCAATACAACCATGAGTCTATTATATAGATCTCATCCAAACAATGATTAGACATCTAATTACAATAATTAGATCCGCAGCTATGAGTCTAAAATTAGCACTCATCATGCAAACTCTTGGTTCGTTAGCTAACTGCCCGTAAATAGCTCGCAGTCGAACCACACAGGCGACCGACGTCGGTCCCTGTCTGCCTGGGGTCGCCGACGCCGGCCGATATATGACCGATGTCGGTTGCCTTCCTGTCTTACCCTGCCGACGCCGGTTGGCCAGACCAACGCCAAACACTTCTGACACTCAGCAACTCATTCTGCAACCTCCTCCATGTCTGCATCAATGAAGCTTTTAGCTCCACAATCCTAACAAGTGCTTGAGGATTACTTGGACAAGATGCATGCATAAAGGATTTCCTTGCTTACAAAACTGTCTGAGAAAATGGGTAAGATGAAGAAGATGATAGCCGAACTAGATGAGCTTATCAATATCATTTCTCAAGCTATTGAAAGTATAGATAAATATCTTGGCAAATGGATAGATATGAAGAATCTAAAAATAGGCACTCTAATATCAATTGGTGTCATTGCTGATAGAGACTCATATATTGAAACTAAAGAAGCATTAATATATAGGAGTCAGGTGGGTAAGGAATTAATCAACGACCTCAAATCTTCCATAGACCTCAGTGAAAAAAGTGATATCAGTCTATTGCATAAATTAGAGGAGCTACCTTGAAAACTTGTCACATAGGAAAACTAGTTCATTTCAATAGAAGAAATGATTCAAGAATTTGAAGGTATGTTTTGAAGGGAATTTGATGAAAAAGCATTTTTAGAGGCCTCTGTGGATAACATCCTGGATAATCAGTTAACTCTAGATAATCTGAGAACTAGGTTAACTAGTCATATGAAATTAATCACAGTAGTGAGAGATGCCACAATTAGGGCTAAGGTGGTCTTCAAAAATAACAATTTCTCTAGACAGTATCAGAATTCAGGTAGCTATCACCATGTACCATGCTCATATAAGGAAGGATGGAGCTACAAATTGAGTCAACTTTTCATTGGTTTAATTTCCATTTTTCTAAATGAACTTTGTAATTGACTTGGGACATTTGCACATGTACTTTTGTCATGTGTAATTACATGTAAAAATATAGAAAGTCCCAAAGTCAACAAAGATTCACATATTTGACTAGGTTATAATATTTAAGTTTTTTCTCAAGTCTCAAGGATTCTCCCTATATATAGAGGGAGCCTCTTTTGTAATGGATGGAATCTTTTGATAATTAAGAGCAAAAAACTCTACCCAAATTGAGATGCTTCCTGAGACTTTGAGCTCGAATTGTAAATCATATTTTCTTGAATGAATGAGAAAGCAGGTTAGACTTTGTGTTGAAATAATTTGTGTTATTTAGGAGATCATTCTTATGTTCTTTTTCCTAATAATCTCTCATCTATTTGATTAAACAAGCAAAGTGTGTGAAAATTATCTAAAGATGTTCTGAAGTTAATTATGAAGACTTTGTGCTGCTATAATTACCTTTAGTATACGTTTCTCCTATTTTATTGATAAGGATATTAGAAAGGCTTTGAACTACTTTTATCCTTCGTGATCTTATGCTTTTTTGTAGTTTACGGTGGAGACTTTGAGCTGCACTTCACTCTATTATTATGTATGTTCTAAATCAATAAGGGGAGAAATGAAAGACTTTGTGCTTTCGTGGGTTTCTCATGGATCTAGTTACTATCTGAGAAGATTTTTTGCCATTTACTAAACATCATTTCTGAAAGAAGAGAAATGCTTTTAGTCATTAACCAGGATTTCTCTTTTACCTTGTAAACATCATCTCTGAAAAAAGAGAGATGGATGGTGTAATCTCACCCCTGAGTCTATTTTCAATTCATATTAATATATAAATAGTTTATAGGGAACCTCCCCTTGATGAGAGGAGAGATTTATCTCACTATAATTTGGTAAACCCACACTTTTTTCCATACAAATCTCCTTCTACTGTGGTCGATATACCCATTTTGCTGTCGGTTGCTTGACGATAAAATATTCACCCAACAAGTTGTTGACATGTTAAATCTTTATTAGCTCATCCAACTAGCATTAAAGTTTAGCAACCCACTAAAATTTTTAATAGAACCATCAAATTAAACAATAACCAAGAACTTACTAAACACCTCACCAACTTCCACCATTCGAGACAAACATGCTTTGCATTAAATTCTTCCTTGCCGCCAAATCTTCCATCATGATCTTGACGCATCAAATATGCTTCACATTAAATATTTTTACAACTAGATGATGTCTATAAATTAAAGACAAATCAAAATCCAACTCACCATACCAATGAGGGTGCCAACTTATCATCGAATATGCCTTAAAAACACACCACAATATACTTACCTTTAAAATTTATCCTTCAAAATCATACACCTTAAGACTTAGGTTTAAAACATTAACCTTCCAAACAAGATTTATGCCCTCGAAATCGCACTCCATATACTTAGGTTTAAAAAATATATTAGAAATCATCGTGGCCCAATGAATTTATTAGTATCCTTTCAAAACTCTAGGATAAGTGATCTTAGGCTAGGATCCTTATGAAAACATAAGTTATATTATTTTAGAATTTAGGATAGGTAATTATGAATTAGGACCCATATCATTATGAATCATTTTGATTTAAAACTTATAATCCTTTTAAAAATATGAATAATCTTTAAGGATATAATCATAAACCAAATTTCACTTCCATAATATTATAATGCCAATTTTCACATTTACAATTAGATTTTGAACAAAGATATTCTAAAAATCATTACGAGTCATATAATGCCTTTATTTTCAATAAAACCATAATAAAAATTATGTTTTTCAAACTAAAACTCTAATTCACAAAATGTTATAATTTGACTGTCGATGCAACTGAAAATGTAACATTCATTTGATCATATAAATATGCCAATTTTATTCATTAATCCACAAATACTTTTCAAAACCACTATAATGCAAACTTTAATTTATAAATATGATAATTACCAAATTATTAAATTAAAATTATGAATATTCATAAATAAAAATAATAGATTTAGGGCCCTCGATTATAGTTTTAAATTTTATGACCAAGTCATCACTATGACAGAGCATGAGTAATAGCATATTATTTTCAAAAAAATTAGGCATGTAAAAATTAGGCATTCTCAATTTCAAGTATGAAATTAGGTAACAATCAAATTTCCTAATATAAGAACACTAATTTGAGAGTGTGATCTAGGTAAATCATTTCTCAAGTAACTATGCAGGAATCCCTTCCATAATGAATTTCAATAACGGATGAGTTGTTCGACTAGTGTGACATGAAGAAAAGAAATGATATAATAGGGAACTTTAGGATATATGCACATAAAAATGCAAAAGCTTCAAATACAATATTTGAAAATAAAGTATAACTTAGACAACTAGTTATAACTCAACATATATTATTCATCCATAAAGAAAACTGAATTTATAAAGAGTAATATTTGGAAATAATTGATACTTACAATCTAATTTTAGCATCTTCCCATTCTTCATTCATTTGTAACACTTGTTGATCTCTTCAAAAATAAAAGAAAGTAACAACAAAAAAAAAACAAACAACAAGAAAAGAAAAGAGCACAAACCAAAATAAAAATAAAAGCAAAACATTAAATCAAAATAACAAAATATTTACAGATCAAAAAGAAAAAAAAAATCTAACCAACATAAAAAATATTCCATTATGAGACAAAATGAAGGATGCACCATAACTAGAAACTATCAAAAGCAAAAAAAATAATACTTAATAAATAAAAGAGTTATATGAATAAACAATAAGATATCTTTTCCAGTGTAACTATAATATAAGATATTATTTTCAGCATGCAAATATGCATGATTAGTTAATCTATATGATTTTAAAGCAACAAGATAATATGATAAACACATTAAATAACCTTGAATAAACAAAATTAAATCATGATTATGCATGTTTTTAACCATTTATTAGTTTTGTATTGTATATGAAAGATTATCTATCTTATTTGGATTAGATGAATATTTTTAAGGTTAGGATAGAGAGAATCTTGACCTATAAATTAAATTGACTGTTCATGTATCATTAAATAATTTTGAATATCTTCTAATTTAATATATTCAATAAGATTTATCATTTCAAACTCTAACAGGCCATAAAATTTGAAACATTCATAGTCTCTTGATTTAAATTATGTAGAAGAAATCTTATAAGAAATATCATATTCATTTGTTAATTTTATATCGTGAAATGAATAATTTAGAAAATCAATTTTTTCATACTCAACTTTAGTCAATTGATTGCTCATCTCGATGCCTACAAGATCACGAACATTTTTTTTATAGCACTAAATCCAACATCAAATAAATTAAATTTTTTGGTATCAAGATAATCTTTTGAATCAAAATTAATAAGATAATTATCAAAAAGATTAAAATTAGATTTGATATTGTTATAAATAGTAATAAATTCATAAGTAGATGAATAATTTTTGTTTGAAAAGCAATCAAATTCAAAATCCAAAAAAAATTTCATATCAAAGTTAAGAGTTTCTAGTTTAGTATTTTTCAAAACATCATAATCTTCTATATTAATTATGTCTAAAAAAGAATCAGGAGTAGTTTTATTTGGTAAAGATTCATCACTAGAAAATGAATCAGAATTAAAAGAAAATATGTTATCAAATGATTGTTCAGATTGACTAAATGAATTAAATTATTCTAATTTTGAATTTGATGAAAACTCAAAATCATAATATTTTGATGAAATATCTAAACTGTAAACTAATTCTTGAGAGGTATTTTTAGTATACCATGTCATGATTTAATCATAGAAAAAAAATATAGAAAATTCTTTAGAAAATTTATGTTGAAAATGTAGCATTAGAGTAAAGAATCTTTTGCATTTGATCATATCATGATTGAGCGAGCAAATTTTACATAAATATTGATTTTATCTTCATATGTGAGAAAAATTCAAGGCTAAGCTAAAGTTAATAATATCAATTTTTTGAATAATCTGAATACAATTCTCGAGTAAATTATTCTTCCAACAAAGAAAGAAAAGATCAACACTTGATTGAAAAGAAATAAAATTTTTATGAAAGAAAGCGTAATAAATATTCTCCTATGGATTCTTTTTATTTCAATTAGAGTGTAAACCAAGATATTAGATGTTGATATACTTGATTTTTAATTAAACTTTTGATGTAAAACTATTCTCGAGTGAACTCATCCATATCTTCCATAACTGAGTAAGAAACAGTCAAGAAACTAGAATCAAAAATCTGGGTGACCAGTTATGATAACTATGAACTAAAAATTGGTGATCGATTATGGTAAAGTGAATCATTGAAGATAAAAATAGATAAGAAAGATTCCTGATTCAAGTTCTCTAATGAAGTTGCCAAATTTGTTGACTGTGAAAAATGTCACACCAATGAATCAATTTATTTTTCTATCACAAAAGTCAAGATGGAATCATATCAGTTTAATCACAAGGGACCTATGGCTAAAAAATAGTCTTAAGGCATGTAAAAAGGGTCTTTAAAATTTCTACAGATTTACTATTTTCAATAATAAATCTAAATCAAGTGTACAAATATTCATTAAGTCGATCAAACACAACATAAAAATCAATTATGTCAAGAAAAGTTATAAACAATGTTTTGATCTAAGAAGCTAATCATTCCTTTAATATTATATAATTCAATCTCAAGTCTGTTATAAACTGTCATCTAACCTATCCAATAGAGTAAAGTTTATGAATTAGATGATCTCTTGAAGGACAAAAAATTAGATTGCTGAAAGGTGTATCTTATGTTCATGCTCAAAACACAAAGATTAAATTAATTAATGACAACCAAGAAGGCAGTGAAACTCTAAATAACTAACAACTACTAACAAAATAAGTCTAATTAACAAACTCTCTAAACTAACTATACTTAAATAAACTAATCTAACTATTAGCTAATCTAAAATCTATCTAAATTTAGATCTAAAATATTAAATAAGGAAATAAATCTAAGAAACTAAAAATAAGAAAAATAGAAATAAACAATAAGATAAACCAAATTAAAAGTAAAATATATTAAACTAAATAAATAGAAAGAAATTAGACTAACTAAAGATTAATCTAAAATAGAAATAAACTATATTAAGATTAAAGTCAATGTAAAGTAAAATAAAATCTACGAGTCTCAAAAGGGAGAGTCATCTTAACAAAATATATAGATTTTATTTGAAAAAAACATTTTTCATATAAAATATCTTCAAAAGATAACTTTTACAATCAATTAGATCAATAATATGTTGCAAACAGTGATGTTTTTATCATTATTCAGATTGAATATCCAGATTCTGTGTATATGACTACAAGCTACAATCATCAAAATATATTAAACTTGACAATCTTCAGATAACCAGTTATAAATGATAATATAAAAATTAGCTATACCTACATTGTCTAAGCAATATACTCAGCTATTAAAGAAAGTACCATTGGTCTATCTACAAAAGTCATGTTATCTCAGAGAAGTTGCATAGAACAGAGAGATAAATGATTGACTTCATAAATACATAAGTTTTCAATACTCATGTTGTTCCTCTATTTTCAAATGAATTCTTGATCTCTTTTTAAACCTTCAAATTTGATTGGAAAAGAAGTTATAACTAATTTATAGTTAGTTATTTATCAACTTTATTAATTAAATTTAAAATTTAATTAATTTGATGGTTACAAATTAAAAATTATTTAAGACTTTCAAAAAAAAATCTTAAGAGATCAAATATTTGAATTTAGACCAGGTATTCATAACGAGTGGAGACCCCTTTTTAACCAACTAAAACTATTTAGAATATCAATTAATTAAAAAATAATCAAGTAACATATCATATTAAATAAAATTTATTTTTTCATTAATATATATAATCAATCCAATGCCAAATTATACCAAATCTCTAAAAACTTACTTCAATGGTCTTTATTCCATGTGCAATATCCCGTTTTTGAAAATAAATTATTTTGTGAAATACCCTGATAATAAAACTATTTTGACTATATCACATGAAACATGAATAAAAAATATCCATAAAACATATTTTGTTTTGCTAAAAATAATAATTTTATTGTGTTTTTTAGCCAATTTAAATTTGATGCTTAAATGACTGTCAAACTACATAATTTATGGTTTATGGTGACAGTCATTTGATTGTCAAATTTAACATCACAAAAATTTTTGTAGGTGACTATTTTATATAGCAGAAGGAAATTGAACCAATTTTTAAAATTAAATGAAAACCCTTTATTTATCTCCCATTTACTATCATGATCCAACATCATGAATAAACTAGAAAAAAATTCTATTCTTCATAATTTTGTCTTTAAATACTCTACCCATAACATTTTATTTTGTTATATAATTGAAAGAAAAATTTAGAAATCCACCATATTTTGAAAATATAAAATCCAACAAATGCACCAAGCTTTCAAATATACCATAGAAATAAAATACCTTGTCTTTCAACTATACCAAGCTTTCAAAAATTTAGGATTAACATACCCTACTATGCATAGACTATCAAATCCAGAATTGAAAAAAACATTTGATAGGACTTTCTATATTTTGGAGCTTGACTAATTACATAAAAGTCTTTTCTTGAAAGACCATAATATCTAAGACTATAGAAAGATTTTATCTGAAAAACATATTTGTATGTGCCAAAATCCCTTTTATATTCATCAATCAAAAGCCCCAAAATTACAACAAAACTTTTTATATTTTTAAACACCTAGTTTTTAACCAAAATCATTTCTACATAATAAACAAGTATTCAAGATTTTTGGATATTTGAAGAATAAGCAAACATAGTTAAACTTAAAAAAAACTAGATGAAACTTTATTGCTCAACAATAAAAAACTGGTGAAACCTAAATCTTCAACTAAGCCTTTAAAACCAAAATATTCTCAAAATATCGATATAATACATATAACTCTTGCAGATACCAGACCACTTTGTAATAAAGAATAAATTTTAGGTATTCAATAAATTCATGTCCAAAACTGATAGATAACTTTGTACTCATTCTCTTCTTCCATCAAGAGATCCAAAACTAACTCATTAATGCAAATAAACTGAATACTTAACCACTACAAACTTATTCAACTTCTATAATATGAATGCATAGATCATTAAACAAAATTTATTCAATGCAAAACATAATCACATTATTATTCAAAAAATCAAATAAAGATTTCTCAAAAATTCATTTATCTTGTTTAAAATATACCTGGTAATGCACCTTTTGTAGTTTTTCTACCTATAATTTTTAAAAATCTTCTTTGTGACTTGAAATCCATTTAAAATGAAAAATGATAGAGCTTCAATTTCATAAGAAAGTTTCATCAAATAACTAGTAATCAAGAAAAATGACCTATTTGTATTTTCCACCTTCCACCATAACTGACTTGTTGACATGTTCAATTTTTATTGGCTCATCCAACTAGCATTAAAGTTTAACAAACTACTAACAATTGTAATAGAACCATAAAATTAATCAATAATCAAAAACCTACTAAACTACTCACCAACTTCTACCATTCGAGGCAAACATGCTTCACATTAAATTCTTCCTTATTGCCAATTCTTCCATTATGATCTTGAAGCATCAGATATGCTTCACATTAAATATTTTTCTAACTAGATGATGTATATCAATTAAAGACAAATCAAAAGCCAACTCACCATGCCAATGAGGGTGCCAACTTATCATTGAATATGCCTTCAAAACACATCATAATACTTGACTTTAAAATTTGTCCTTCGAAATCATACATCTTAAGATTTAGACTTAGGTTAAAACCATTAACCTTCCAAACAAGCTTTATACCCTCGAAATCCCACTCCATAGATTTATGTTTAAAAAATAAATATTAGAAATCATCATGACCCAATGGATTCATTAGTATCCTTTCAAAACGTTGGTATCCTTATGAAAACATAAAGTTATATTATTTTAGAATTTAAGATAGATAATGTATGAATTAGGACCAATAGCATAACGAAGCATTTAGGATTTAAAAATTATAATCATTTTTAAAATATTAATAATATTTAAGGATATAATCTTAAACTAAATTTCTTTTATACCATAACGTTATAATGTCAATTTTCACATTTGTAATTGGATTTTGAATGAAGACAATTTGAAAATCATTATGACAAGTCATATAATGCCTTCAACTTCGATAAAACCATAATGAGCACTATGTTTTTCAAATTGAAACTCTAATTTGTAAAATTTTATAATTTAACTATCGATGCAACTAAAACTATAACATTTATTTGATCATATAAATATGCCATTTTTATTCATTGATCCACAAATACTTTTTGAAACCATTATAATGCAAACATAAATTTATAAATATGATAATTAGTAAATTACTAAATTTAAATTATGAATATTTATAAATAACACTAATTGACTTAAGGTCCTCGATTGCAGTTTTAAATTTTATGACTGAGTCATCACTATGACAGAGTATGAGTAATAGCATATTATTTCAAAAAAATTAGGTGTGTGAAAATTAGGTATAATAAAATTAACGATCGAGTTTTGATTAAAAAATCTCAGAATGGATTCAATTAATTGGAAAACCTATTGGAATAGGTAGAGGACTCTCTCAAGTACCTCATGGTGGTACTGGCTTGTTAGAAGAGAGAGAAAACAATCTAGAAAAGGGCTTATTTATCATATTTATATAGTTTTTCTTAGAAATTGGATTGATCAAGGAATAAAAATAGATTGGAGAGGATGATATAGAATTTAGGTATATGTCCATGATGTTTTATGAGGAAATTATATCATTAGAATTTGCTAAATAGTTCATTCAAGTTAGCTAGTCATAGGCAGATTTGAGCATAAGGAATGGAGTCAAGAAATTAGTCTGCAAAACCAATATTGGTCATTAAGTCATATTTTTCTATGTAATTGAATATGACCTTAGGGTCATATAGTTATTATAAACATGTTTTGTATGCCCTGATTGCATGACATGAAGGTGATCAAGAATGAGAGAGATCAGACATCTAGTGAGTGTTAATACACCTAATATGATAGTAAACTACAAGGAGTGTTTTCATGAAATGGTTGGATATAAAATGTATTATAGAGATTAAAAGCTATTATATGGGGTATATTTGAATTGTATTTGAAATATCTTGTTATATATCAAGGTGAAAGGTGTTCCAAGGGAACATGGTATACCCATTACTAGATATATCTAATGCAATTGGGTCTCCATGAGTCCTAATAGAGAAATAAGGATTTAAGGTGCTATGGATGACCAATATGTGATTGAGTTATTGATGAAAAATATGTGAATAAGTTATTAAGATAATTTGATAACCAATATTGAAGGAATAAGGTTAATGGCTGACTATATTGTCATATGATCATTAGGTTTGTATATAAGCAAATTGATCTTTTTGATGTTTGAAAGCGAAATAGAAGATGTATGTGTAGAATAATGTTGTGAAACATATTTTGAAATATAAAAGGAGAGAATATAAGTATTAATTAGAAGTTTTTAGCTTGTCTACATATGAAGATCAGGTATACATGACCTAATCAGACTTGATGAGGGTTAGACAAGTGAAGAAGAGTGTGCATTGAGATTAAAGAATAGAGAAGGAAGAAGTGATCATCATATGGTGATTGAAAAACAAATGAATTATATGATTGTCATAAACTAGAGTTTAATGAGTTGGTCCTTATTAATAAAGGGAGTTTTAGCTTCCTATCAAGTAGTTTCTTGTTAAAACATTGGTCAAGTGGGTGTTTGATAGTTTGGGGTTGGTGTTCTAAGTTAAGTTGGTACTTAATATAGTTTTATCTTTTATAAAAATTTATAGCACTATAGTCCAATTATATAGGTCATAGTGAATTTTTTTCCCTTCAAGGGTTTCTTAATCATATTATGTTATGCTCATTGTTTCACGTTTATGTATTTGGTTCTTTATGAATTGATTGATCACTCCATTACTTTGATGGTTAATTAAAGGTAACATAAAATTTTAAAATTTTTGTAAGGTCACTGATTCAAACCCCCCCTCAATGATTTATGCTTCTAATAATTACTATCAGATCTTGGTATTTTGAAGTAGGCATAATAACTTAAAAGAGATCCTATAAGCAAAAACATGTCTATTAATTAAGTACAAGGAGGTTTATCAACCAAGAAGGCCCCTCTCTTTAGTGGGACTAATTATGCACTTTAGAGCATCATGATGAATACCTATTTAATGTCCTTATCCTATGATATATGGAAATTAATTTTTGATGGATTAACTCCATCTCCTACACCAACAAATAATGTAGTAGGTAAGAAGGAAAGTGAAAAAAAATATAAGGCAATGAATGCCATCCTATGTGGTCTTTCAGTGGCATAATTTATAAAGGTCATGCATTGTGATTCAGCCAAATAAATTTGGGAAAAGTTTCAAACCATCTATGAATGAGATACTAAAGTCAAGTTGGAAAAATTATAGACCCACTGAAAATAGTTTGAAAGTCTGAGAATGAAAACATTGCTTCTTATCTGTTAAGAGTAGATGAAGTGGTAAATGTCATCAGAGGTGTAGGAGAAAAGTTGAAAGAATCAATAGTAGCATAAAAGGTATTAATATCCCTAACATCCAAGTTTTATTAAAAAGTATTTGCTATGGAGGAGATCAAATAACTCAACAAACTATAGATGGATGAGCTTCATGGTATCTTGACTGCCTATGAAATGAGAATAAGTGATGGAATACCTTCCAAAAATGAAGATGCATTCAAAGATAAGAAAAAATCATAAGGTAAAAAAGCAAAAGATGATGTTGATATAGACAATGATGATGATAAGATAGAATTCATGTTTGTTAGAAAAAAAGGAAAGGATCAGGTAAGTATAAGTGCAAGTTACCATTTAAGCACTTTAACTATGGTAGGATTGGTCCCTTTGCATCCAAGTGCCCTAACAAGGATAAGAATGATCATGATGGAGAGCATGATGAGAATAATGTTGAGGATAAGAAATTATATAATATTGATAAGAGAAAAATGAGCTTCAGGAAGTATGAAGGCAAGAAAGGGTCATTTAAGAACAAGAAAAGTTTTTACACCAAATAAGATAATAATTCCTCTAATATAAGTGATACAAGTATATATGATAGTGATGATGATAGTGTTGATCATGATAGAAATGAAATTATATTCATGGACATAGAAACAAATAATGAAGGCTATTCAAAAGGGAAAATTCTTATGGAAGATGAAGAAGAGGTTGAAGTGAACATTAAGGCAAAATTGGTGAGTGTTCTATAGGAGTTGAAGTTTCAAATAAGGAAGAATTAGAAATTGAGATTATTGGTAAGGGTTATGAGGAAAAAATCAATATCTTTGAAGAGAGACTAAGTAACAACACCAAGGAACATGAAGAGATCATTAAATAGTTAAAAACTTAGTTTGAGATTGTCACTACAAGTATTAAAACTAATGAGGAAGAATGCATCAAGTTTAGAATATAAATGGAGTCCTTGAAAGTGGAATTGGATCAAGAAACAATAAAATTATAGACAACATAAATTTTAAAAGAGCACTAAAAGTTTCAATGATATTTTGAATAGTTAGAAGTCTCCACATGATAAGATAGGTATTGGGTTCAAAGAAGACCAAAAGGAAAATAAGGAGAGTTAGACCTCAAAGGACAATGCACTATCAAGAAGTGATGGTACTACCAGATTAAAGACCTATGCATAAACTCTAAAATTAGAGATCCCAATTAACCATCAACAAGTAAAGAAGAATATAAATCTTTCAAGAGACAACAAAGGTATAAGTGCATCATCCAATAGTCATCAGAAGATAATTCCTATCAGACAGACAAGGTATGTGAATTATTTTAATGGTTGCTATTTCTCATGCAATCAATATGAAAATAGAGCTTTGGATGGTAGAAATAATTGTAGAATCAGTTCATCATGGAGGAATAGGATGAATGATTATTTAAATAGTAGAAGCAAAATTCTATGCTACAATTGTGATCAAAGAGGACATATTTCAAGGGATTGCAAGATGAGACATATGAGGAAGATCAGTCAATATAAAAGGTATATAGTCATACCACTGAGAAGTGGATCAAGAAGTCAGACCCTATGGAAATAGATAAGGAGGATGAAAATACTAAAGGAGAATAATCTATGCTAGCTCAGACTACTTTCACATTCAAAATGAAGACATGAAGTGGTATATAGATAGTGGTTGATCAAGCCACATGATAGGAGGCAAAAGCAAGTTAATTTCATTAAATAAGAGTGCTACAAGAATAGTGAGATTTAGAGATAACACAACTACCAATATTTATGGCAAGGGTATCTTAAGTTTAGATAATGGGAAGACTGAGATAGAGAATGTGTTGTATATAGAAGGCTTGAAACATAATTTTTTTAATGTAAATTAAATGTGCAACCAAGGACACACACCGACCTTTCATGATAGAGGGTGTGATATAAGGAGAGCCAAATTAGGAGGGTTGATTTCCAATGATAAGAGGACTGAGAACAATCTGTATGTCTTGAATGAGATTAATAAGGAGAGATGATTCATGAGCAAGGTGGATGAATGTTGGCTATGGCATAGAAGGTTGGGCCACCAAAACTTTGATAATCTGGTCAAGATCATCTTTAAGAAGTCTAGGAAGAATATTTATAAAATCACAAAACCAACAAATACACTTTGAAAGGCATGCCAACATGGTAAGAAAACTAGAAGGAGGTTCAAGTCTAAGGAGTATTATATTACAAGGCCTTTAGAGTTAATTTACACTAATATTTGTGGACCTACAAGAATACAAAACATTCAAGGAGATAACTATTTCATGTTACTCATAAATGACTACACAAGAATGACCTGGGTAACATTCTTGAAAGAAAAGTAAGAAGCTCTTGATAAGTTCAAGGCATTATTCAAGGCTCTATTTGAGAATGAAATGAATGTAAAAATAAAATGCCTAAGTTATGATAGAGGAGGAGAAATTTGGTCCAATGAATTTGATGATATTTGTGAGGTTCATAGGATAAGGAGACAATTATCAAAAAATAAGACACCTCAGTATAATGGGATAGTGGAAAGAAAGAATAGAAAAGTTAAAGAAATGTCAAAGACTATGCTAAATGAATCAAGATTATCTGATGGATACTAGAGAGAAGTAGTGAGCACTGTAGTTGTAGGCCCCAAAATTTTGGCTAAGTATTGTCTAATTTTAGTACAAAATTAATAGGACACTAAAGGACCATGGCATGTAGCTGATAGGTGCAAAAGCATCATGGCCTAAAACCTATAGGGTGCAAGAGGACAACAGTGTGGAGGAACCAATGCAAGAGGACTCAATCATAAGGGAATGAGTCACAAGGAAACTAAGGACATAAGACTTAGAATATAAGTATAAGACTAGGGGAGTGCATGAGAAGTAGGAACAATTAAGAGAACGGTTCATATGGGTCATCTCGACCATATTAATAGGAAGTTTTGCACTATCCCACAAGGAGAGGAACACATGGTAGCAAAGATATAACATAGATTGAGGATATAGGGGGTGCAGAGGCCTGGGTCTTAAAGAACAACTAATTGTATAAGCACCATGACTCTCATTCTGTTGAGAGTTTATTGGCTAATTCTTCATGCCATTAATGATTGTAAACACTTGGTCATGAAATAAAAGTATAAATACACCAATTTTAAAGTACTATGAAGAGTGATTTTGGGACAAATTTGTGATGAACTTTTACCTTTCTGGTGATTAAGCTTAACATATGAGATAATAGGTTTTATCAACTTCTTGCATTTTATGATGAATGATGGTGTGTGAGTTAAGTGAATATAGTTAAATATGAGTTTTTCCCTATCTTTCTTTTCTTTTCAAGTAATTGATGCTAATATAAGATGACAATATTTTGTAGAATGTTATTATTTGAACCTAAAACTTAAAGGATAAAGGTAGTCTATCTTTTCATTTATATAATCCCTATTTAATTTTCATAAAGAGAAGGATATGAACAAGTTAAGGCCATACAACAAAACCTATGGGAACTAGTCTTTTACTGTGTGCTTTGGGTGAGCACACAAGACCTAAATCTTATGTGAAAGGGCCAACACACTAGCTCATTGGGTTAGACTTTAGCACTAAAGATGGAATTATAAAAAAAACCCAACATTTTAGTTTTTTTACCAGGACATGAATCACTTGAAGCATAGTCATGGAAAATGTTTGAGTGTATTATTGATAACACAGAAAAATGGATTACCAGTGTTGAAGATAAATTTTTAGTTCCTTACCTTGATCTAGGAATCTCCACATGATAATGGGTAGAGGAGAACCTCTACCGTGCATTATACAAAACCTTCTTTTCAGATGTCTTAGTTCATTTACATACTTGGTTATCAGCATATGATAAAGGATGATCAAGGAACCTTGGAAGGAGATAGTATTGAACACTAGAATGATAAAGATCTTTAGCAAAACTTGGAGCTTCATGAATATGAGAAGTCAAATTTTGGTGGAAAGCAGTTCTAAATAGCTATATTTTAGAGTATGCTATAACTACCTATTCATTTATTGAAGAATCCAAGTTCCAATTCCTTTTAGAACTATATGGTCATTATATTAGGCTTTTTGCTTTAGAAATAAAGAAGCTATTTGTTGATTTTGGACTTGAAACTTTACCAATGAAAAACTAAATCTTCTTGTGCATGAGTCACACATTTGGAAGGGGAGAATAGGAGTTGGTATAAGATTGTGGGTTCAAAATAGTAGCCAACCAGTGTGCATTATTGAGATGAAAGTATGATGAAGCTTGATAAAGGATTATAGGATTTAGTGGCACAAAAAGAGACTAAGAGAAATCAAGGAGTGATTTTAGGAGACATAGGGAAGCATAAACACATGAAGACCCCATCACTTTTGAGATGCATTCTATGCCACTTTTATACTATGAAGGAGAAACAAGTTGGATGGCAGGAATCGAGCAACTAA
This sequence comes from Torreya grandis, assembly GCA_037957365.1. Lineage (NCBI taxonomy): Eukaryota > Viridiplantae > Streptophyta > Pinopsida > Cupressales > Taxaceae > Torreya > Torreya grandis. The sequence goes on from JARHVA010004785.1 coordinate 328,214, forward strand.
GTTTAAACCAACCAGTCTCCCCCACCATAGTGTGTTCGCATGCTTTTGAGTTAGATGAGGTACAAATATAATTGGGATACAAATAGTTTGGAATCAAAGATGAAACCATTAAGGGATATTGAAGTTGAGACTTTTAATGCTAATTTATACTTAACACTTTATTTCCCTATTCAAGGGAATTTCATGGCACAATTGGGATGCCTGGTGGATCAGGCCTACAAGGATAGAATATAAGCCCCAATTTGAGTAATTATCTAGCTACCGTGCCTCATATCATAAGCATTGTTATTGGAGGTGGACTAAGAAGTGGTATAAGAGGTAGTAGGTTTCCTCCTCAAGGGACTGGGGTTGAAGGTTCCTAACAAGCACTTCTTCAAGCACCTCCATAGACTATGATGTATTATTAAATGACACTAAACTTACCAAAATATTGAGGTATGGAAAATGTAGCTGAGCATGTCCACAAATGTGAACTAATTTAGAGGGCACGAGGTATTACCTCCTCTGAGTGTAAGGACACATAGTTTACAACTACAATTTTGGATCATGTGCATAAATGGTATCAAAATTTTGACCCTTAATAAGTGGTGGTTGACTGTGATCAACTTAAGATAGTCTTCCTTTAGGAATTTGACATTCTTGAATTCAACAATAAAGCATAGTAGCACTAAAGGACATAAATTAAGGACATAATAAGAGCGTGCATGATTATGATGCAAGGTTTAAGACCTTGATATATAAATCATCATTTGAGATTAAAAATGTCCAACATGCACAATGGTTTATCAGAGGATTGTTACTACCCTTCCATCAAACTTTGTCACAACAAACCTTCACTAGTTTATGCGAGCCTTTAGAAGCTGATATCCATGCTCAAGAAGTTAGAAGCATTGGTATTGGGATCAATCCCTTTATGGAGGCCTAAATAGACTCAATAGCATAATATATTGAGAATTTAATAGCCAATAACCAATAATGCACATGAAACACATAGTGGTGTTTGGTGCATAGACTACAAATTTGAAGGGCATACATGGAGTAATGTTTTTCACAAGAACATTAATGTGGTAGTTAAATAGACATGTGAAATATATCATGAGGAACATGATGTACACTCTTATCTTATTATATAGTGAGCTACACACACTAAGGTGTCTGATATTTCAATATATATGATGCCTATACTCATGACACTAATGACTATCATTTGATTAGTGACATCCATGAAGCTTGAGTGCGCAACACACACCAAACCTCAGTAGCAAATAATCAAGACAATGGTGGCTATTGTGAACAAGTAATAGGGTGAGGATGAGGAAGTGGTCATTTCCCACCCAAGACCTATTATACATGTGGATATTTGAACCACTATCAAAGGGATTGCCCAGACTACCTAATGTGTGCTTTCTGTAAAAAGGGCCACCGCCTAGAAGAATGTCTTAATTTATACACAACTATTACCAAGGATCAAAATGAAAAAGGTGTTGAGATGATTTTAATTGATAAATCACATTAGTATGCATGCCCAATCATCCCTATAGTTCAATAGGTAAACATTAACACTCATAGTGGGGGATAGACCCAGTCACCATCTAATCCATCAAGAAAGTGAAACAAGAAGAACCAAGAGAAATAAAGTATCCTGATGTTCAACAATAGAAGGATGTCCTTTAAGATATGATGTAACTAGTATGAGAAATTTAGGGAGATATTCAATTCCTAAAATATAAAGACATAATGTAGCATGCTACTATATAAAGGGAAGCTAAACCTCAACATGTGACATGTGATGATTTTCAAGAGTTGTGCAAATGCATGTTGGATGAGGAAATTATTCCATAGCTAAGTGTTTGGCTTAAGAATCAAGCCCAAATCTAAATGAATTTCACCCTCAATTCACTAGGTAGAGTGAATATTACCATTTAAATAATGCTCGATGATAGTACACTAGTTATTATACTCCCATGAAAGATAAATAAATATTGGTTAATGCTGCCATCAATGGATGGGTAATCCAAGACATATTGGTAGAGACCAGTGTAGAAGTCAATGTCCTCACAAAGGATGCTTGGTGCAAGATGGCTAGTCCAACACTACTACCTTCACCTCTTGTCTTATTTATGGAAAATAAGACTTACATGTTACCTATTGAGGTCCTAAATAATGTAAAAGTTGACATAGTTGGAGTACCATCCAAAGTGGATTTTGAAGTTATAAAGCTAGCTAAAGCTAATGATTACCCAGATCTATTGGGAAGACCTTGGTGCAATGAGAATAATATAGACTTGAGATTCAAGAAGTGATACATTAGTTTTGAAAACACTGACCAACATGTTGTAATACCACTAGATCAAACATAAGGGCCTCTTTACATAGAGCTTGTCAATGTTGATGAAGATAAAAACCATATCTATAATGTGACTACAAGGAAAAATGAGCAAAGAGATCCCAATCTAGATGGTGTTTTTTGATTATCAGATACTCAATCCCATTTTGACATTACAAGTAATACATGTAATTTTTGAGATCATGGTGACTATGACCTCACTGATAGAATATGTATTACCATCAACAACAAGGATAATGTGCCACACCAATTTAATAAATCACACAAGTTCATTAACCTTATCACTGGCCAAGTCATGAGGGGACCTATCATATAAAAACTACTTGAAAGACTCGATAAGGCTCCAAGGTTGTATGGGTAGATGGAAGTTTGAGATTTTATTCAACACCTTGAAGAGTTTTACCATACTGATGAAGATTGTCTTCGATCTTTAGTTAATCTCTTTGATGGAAAATATACACAATGGTTGTGAACCCATTGTGAATTATTCCTCTAATGGGATCAAGTATGCTCATAATTACATCACTAGTTCCATCATGATAACAAAGTAAAGGGAGTAATCAGTTACAACAGATTACAAGCACTTGAGCCACACATTGAAGCTTGTGAAATAATGTGGCAGGATAATGAGTCCTATTTAGCAAAATATTTATGGGTGCATGAATTATATGTAAATTTATGTGCTTGGGCATGATCATATTAAATTCATGAAGAGTGACACATGGGTACCATGTTTTTGCATCTATTGAAGGAGAACATGAACTCAAAACTATCCTATTCTTCACCAAGGATGGATTTGTGCCTAACCCTTCAAGTTATGCATGAAGTAGTAGTAGGTAACACATGTATCATGGAATAATACTTTAATATTATCCATCAAGACCCTGAGGAGCCCCTACACCTATTCCATGAACCATTGACATACCTAGTTCCTATACCTATACCAATCCTCGACCAAAACTGATGTGAAAAAATTCATCTAGGGAAACAAAAGCTCATGTTATAAGTGGAAGAAGGTGAAGGATCCAATCCACTTGGCCTAATGTCCAACCATTTATATGTTTCTATGGATGTTGGCATAAGAACAAAAAACAATTAGGGCCAACATCACCCCACACTATGCTCTTAATCCATCTTGGATTAAGTCATGCTAGCATTCATAAAAAAATTGGGCCCCAACTACATGATCTCCTTCTTCAGATTGTCTCAATATGAAAATGCCTCAAGAAATTTTTTAGTTATTTATTATATCTCCCATTTTAATTTATTTATCTCCTCAATTTTTTTGGAGGTCTTATCAACCTTTTTAACCTTTTAATCTAGGGATGCAATGACATCTTTCTAGATGTCTTCAAGTGTGGAGATCTCCTTATCAACCTATCCTCAAAAGACTAAAAAAATTTAATGAACCTATTGATGATGTTTATTTATTACATCATCAAACTTATATACATCCCTAAATTATTTGGCATGCTTGACACAATCTTTTTTTAAGAGTGTAGCATCAACCAGCTATTGCCTCTAGTCTTCTTCAGCTTGGAGCTAAGCTTCCAAGACTTTATTTGGGTGATCTAACTATGCAAAAATTATATCCAAAATGGGGATAACATTCTTAACTCTCTATATATCATGCTTGAATATTTTGATGGCCATGGTGAACTATTTAACTAATTCTAATCCCTAATCTTTTGGTGCAGGTTACTCCTTACATCGCTTGAGCAAAAGTTCTACCAAGGTCTCTAGATTTTCTATGGTGTCCTCATCAAGAGGTACACCATCTATTGATGTTGGTTCTTTATTAAAAATTGATTTATTGAGGTTCAAAATCCTTAATTTTGCCTCTATGGCCTCTTGGATCTATTTCTTAAACATGGCCACTTCCTTGGTGAGCTCTTATTTCTCTATAGCTTCTTTATTATACATGCCCACAATCTTGTCATGTTTCTTCTCAGTAGCACACACATCAAAATATGATAAAATATTTTTTTGTATGATTTCCATACCCATATTAAAAATAGTGATGCTTACTATAAGAGGGGATATATTTTGTGTATCTACCCACAATGGTTTTGGAAGCACTAGAGAATCTAGACCTAAGGAAAGGCTACCTTAGGGCATTTTAAACTTGTGCTCCTTGTTGTACATATCTAACAAGGACACCTGATTCTTTATTTCCAAGGTTTCCTTATTGGGAACAAAGTGTTGCCAAATATAGAGCATCTTATCTTGGATGCCAAAATAATATCACTCACACACATTGCTAGTTGCATCATCACCATGCTCTTCTATGGTCTCAGCCACTCCCTTTCCTTTTCTAGGGTCACACTTAAGTTTGGCCTCCTCATGGATACCAGTGACCATCTCACTCAGTTCTCATTCACCTTTCCCCTCCTCACCATATATATAGTGGTTAAACATCAAGAAATGAATAATCAGATGTGGCTTTCTCCTCCCACACTAGGAAGGGAATTTTCTCAGAATCAAAACCTGAGCTATGAACCTATACCTCAAGAATTTCCTATTGGGGCACTTGTCTTGGGGGTTGATGCTAGGCATCTCATAAACTAGAATCAATTGGGGGAGATAGTAGTGTAGTTAATTTAGGGGGATAAGGAGGAGGTGGAGGTGGAGGTGGAGAAGGTGGAGGAGAAAGAGGAGGAGTAGGCTAGGGAGATGAAGGACATGGTGGTGAATAACATGAAGGAGATGGAGAAGTGTGGAAAGGGGATGGAGATGGATGAGGCAGAGAAGGTGTAGGGTGAGGTAGAAGTAGTATAAATGGATGGGATAACATGGGTCTAGATGTTGTAGGGGTATAACATGGTGTTTCTATAGTCTTTTACCATTTTTGTGGTGCTTAATGCCCACTTGTGCTAGCACCCACATTTGACTACTTTTTCTTCTTTTGGGGTGACAATGATGGAAGTTTATCATTGGGGTCTCCACCATATGGATATTTTTGAGGGTGCATCATGTAAAACAAGTTGTGAATTTGTTCCCCCATCATCATCTACTTGACCTTTATATTGGTCAGGTCCATCTCCCTTTTCTTTGTATAGGCCTTTTTTCTTGGATAGACAAACATTTTTAGGAGAGTATGAATCTTTGAGTTTATTATCTCACCCTGTAGGATGATAGGTTGTGCATCATAAATATAATTCAAAAAATATATGAAGTAACACATTGAGAAGGTGTATGGTAACTTGAACCATGTAGAGAGCTCTCCAAATGGGTTCATTCAGATATGCATAGGGGAGAAGTGATACTTCATGGAAAATTGTGCTTGATCTATATCTAAAGGGGGAAAAGACTTGGGGATTCACCACTCATCTTCAAATACCAACTTCATTCCATCAAAATAATAACTTATCTTGATCTTTTATGAGGGGGTGATGTGACTAGGGCATGTGAACAATTTGTAGAATTCAGTGAGGGACTTATGCGTGGGAGGGTATACCCACTTCAACACTCCCAAGATATAATCTAGCACACCAATTTCATTGAAAACTAATAAGAGCATGATTACTCCACATGGGAACCTATCTTTAAGAATATTATGGGTCCTCTCCACATCTTCAATAATATTTTAGGTGAAGTACATATACTAGTTATAATTTAGCCCATATGTGACTTGATGGACAATATAGAGGTACACCATGTCAACATAGTTTCAATGATTGATCCCTTTGATCTTGGTCATGATGATCTGTGTCATAACTTAGAGGGTGAGATCCTATATGTTTTTAATGTGAATGACATGGTGATGTAGAGATTGCACAAGATTCTTTCTCTTCTCTTTGAACAAAGGATCACTTCTTTGGTTTTTAGGCTTAAGAAACTATGCACCATTCAAAAGTATAGAACCTCTAAATTTTTTCCAAGATACAAGGTATTTATTTTGCTTAGAAGAGTCTCTAACAATTGTCTATGATCCTTTCTTAGACTATTTCAAACACCTACTTTCCTCTTATGCAACTTTGCCAATGCAATACTCCATCCTTGTAGCCATCTTTAACTGATAATGCCCTTGTATAAAAAAAGTACACACTATTATGACTTAGAAAAATTATATTCTCCACCTTGTTGAAAAACACGTGGGTCAAATTTCAAGACCTATCTCACTTTTTAAGTCCACTTTCCTTCTTAAAGCCTTCCAAACTAGGCCTTCTTTAGCCCTTTCTCAATACCACTTGATATAAATACATACTATAGGTACTGTAAGTCATAAAATTGTTTGAATTAATTAGGGCATGACAAATTACACAATATTACAAAAAATTGTAATTTTTCCATTGTTGGTTCTCTCAAAAACTTCAAAACCCTAGTTTTTAGGGTTTGTGAACACTAAACAGGTCGAGAGTGGTTTAAATTTTAAATATTAAACAATAAAGAGTTTAAAAAAAAAACCAATTAATGGATTAGGTATATCTAGGCATTATTTAACTTTTTCATTCAATAACCTTCAGATCATACTCAAACAATGAATCTTAGTCATTCTTGACTGTGTCTTAATAAAAATAACAAGATACACTCAAGGTTTTGTCTATGTTTCAACTTCCAAAGATTTAAAACCTTCACTAAGGTTATTAAAACCTTATTCAAAGGATATAAACTATTTATAATCCCTTTTGTATTCAAAACACATTTTAATACCAAAACCCAGTACTCAGAATGTCATTTTTAAATGGATTATATGCTATCAAAGTTTACTATTTATAACCAACCTGACTTAACAAAGTTTGAACTAGTACATATGTCAAATGGATTACCTATAAATATTTAAATTTATCTACAATATATTATTCTCCATATAAATGAAATAGGAAAAAGATAAAATTTTCAAATTATTCTTGAATAACCTGTATGTGAGTTTACTCTGTTGACAGACTGGGCATAATTCACAAAAGTGACTAGTAATCAAATCACTTATATTTCTCCTATCTAAAACAAGAGAATATAACTTGTTCATAGTCAATAAAAATAAACAAACAATTATGCACTTACTACTTAAAATATTCAAACATACAATAGGCTTTGTTTCAGCCTTGCCATTACAATGTACTCAAAAAATTCATTAACATAGTCCTCTTCATTCATCAAGAATTATTTATTACATGCCAATTCCCTCTATACTTAAAATGGAACACCTAACACCATGCTAAAATTGAATCTACCCAGCTATTCCAAGAATCATAACTAAATCTTGGATTATTTCCCACGTTGAGGTCCTCTATTACATGCATTTTTTTTTATTTTACATAAAAAGGTCTATTGTATGACCTTGCCTAAAGACTAATTAATATATCAAAGACCCTTTTAATTTTCATAATACCTCTTAGACACCTCTTGGACATGTTATTACACCTTTCCAACTTCATATAATGCATAGAAATCCATCCATAATGTTTACAAATTTAAATTTTCAAATAGTGGCATTTTGGAGGGAAACTCCATAATTCAAATTTTACGTAACTTTTGCTAACCTAGATCACACACCTAATACACATATAAAACACATAAAATAATAATAAAATCCAAAATTTAATCTATTTTTGGGTCCATTTAGGTGCCCCTGTATCGTACTACCAAGCTGAAGAAATTTTGCCATAGGAATCAACTTGGTGTATGCTCCTCTTTAGTTTATTTGTACCTCTTGATTGAAGGTTGCTAATAATACTTAACTCTCATAGTGGTGAATATGTTATTGGGACCCATAATTAGGCCTCCTCTAGTTCTTCTTCTTCATTGGTAGACCTACACATACAACAAACTTGTTAAGGAAAACACCGCTGATGTCTTTTGTTGCTTGCTTTGGGTGTGAAAACCGTGATTCCACTCCTTAAAACTGATCCATTACCACCTTAATTTCATTATAAACTACTAATAAAAATGTATCTTCTTCTTCCTTCAACCATTCACTTTTTTTGGTACACTTCACCTCATGCATATCAACTTTAGGGTCCTTGTATGCCATTTGCTTGCATAAATTCTTGGTCTGTTGTTATATATCTTCATAACTACCTTCTACATCCTATATACACAAGGAATGCATGTTCTCATCCACATTCTCATTCTCTTTATTTAAAACTTTCATACTATTCCATTCACTTGGTTGTCCTTCTTGGACTTATTGTACACTACTCATCTCTTTTTCATCTTTTATCTTTTTAAGACTTTCTCTCATGCATTGGAGCTTGCTTATTACTCCCTTAATGAAATCACAACTAGAAATATTCAATAAATACTGAGGCAAACTTGAAAACAACTTATTTACAAACTCACTTGAAATTTTTTTACTTGGCATAGGTTCACATTCCTCAACTTGGGTTGCCTCAATCTCCTTGGGTTGTTCATCTATCTTCACATCTTCATCTTGTTACTAAACCAACTCTTTCTAACCTGCAACCAATACTTTAGAATAGACATCAAAAACTTTATCATCATTATTCAAAGGCAATAATGTATACTTGACTCCCTTATGCTCCAAATAATTGGTGTTTTTCAACCCATCATGACTAGTTGACCTATCAAACTACCAAGGCCTTCCTAGTAAGACATGACATACATCTATGGGGATGATATCACACATGACTTGATCCCTATAGGTTCAATCTAAAAATATAATAATCACTTTTCATTAAAAAGTACACTATATCCTTTCTGAAGCCAATAAACTTTGTAAGGTGTAGGATGAGGTAATATTTTGAGACCAAGTTTGCTTACCATCTCATTTGCAATGAAGTTGTTTGTACTTCTTAAGTCTATTATCATCTTGAAACATTTACCATGGGACTTACATGTTGTCCTAAAGAATTTTCTCCACTATGTAGGTTATTTATCCTTTGGAGGCTTCAACAATGCCTTTCTCATCAAGAGTGACTCTCCTTCTTTAGGTGCCACCATATATGAATCTGATATAAAAATCTCTTCCTCTATATGTTACACCATTTAATTTTTTCTCTCATTCCTATAACTCCTTTCTTGCTGCTCCTATGGACACTCCCAATACTTTTGACCTACATACTTGTTGCATTTGAAACATTTTATTGTGAAACTAGTAGTCCCTCTTCCTATAGCATCTCCACCTCTGTAATATGGCCTCCTACCTCTATAACCACCTCTTGGATGTATTTCATGTCTTTGTTCACTATTTTCACCTTCCTCATATGCATTCTTGCTATCATACTCTCCTTTTCCTCTCACTTATTTACCTCTTCCTTTTTCTTGTTGTGTATGCCTTCTTGCCAACTTTATTTTAGCTTTCAAGGCTGCTTGGTATGCTTTTTCAATTATTTTCAAAGTCAATATATTTATCTCATCTTGTATGGAAAACTTGAGAGCCTTCACTACCTTCTCATCATCTTCTTCCAAGTGTCCTGTTCTGATTGTCAACCTATGAAACTCTTCAATATATTCCTTCACTAAATGCTCCTTTTTTCTAAGATTCTAAAACCTTCTAAATAAATGTATATGGTAATCCTTGGGCATGAACTTTGCCTTCATCTTCATCACCATCTTATCCCATGATTGAATTTTTATTTTACCTCTTCTCCTTCTCTCTTCCTGGATTCCATCCCACCAAAAAGAAGCATGATTTATCAATATTGTGACTAAAAATTTCACTTTCATAGTGTCATCCACCTCCTCATATTCAAAATACTTGTCCATGGTTGATATCCAATCTACCAGCTCATCCACATTAAGATTACCTTCATACATTGGCAAATCTAGCTTTGGTTTTGATCCCATCTTCATTATGGATTTGATCAATATTTCTTTTACTCTATATTCTATTTCTTCCTCCTCTTCTTCTCTATCACTATCATATTTATCTATGACCCTTCTTTGAGCTATCTCCATAGCTTCCATTCTAGCCTGCATGTTCCTCATCTCAATGAGCAAATTTACCATATTTTGTTGCATTCTTTAAGATGCTATAGGTTACCTTTGAATTATTTCCATTTTTTCCTCTTAATATTATCCTCTGATAGTCCTTATGCTTTGATACCAAATTATGTAGATATTTCACAAGATTCTTTCTCTTTTCCTTGAACAAAGGATCACTTCTTTGGATTTTAGGCTTAAAAAACTATGCACCATTCAAAATTCTAGAACCTTTGAATTTTTTTAGCACACAAGGTCTTTATATTTCTTAGAAGAGTCTCTAAAAGTTCTTTAAACCCCTTTCTTAGACCATCTCAAACACCTACTTTCCTCTTATGCAACTTTGCCAATGTAATACTCCATCCTTGTATCCATATTTGACTGATAATTCCCTTGTAAAAAAAATACACACTATTATGACTTACCAAAATGATATTCTCCTTCATCTTGTTGAAACACACCTATGGGTAAAATTTCAAGACCTATCTCACTTTCTAAGTCGACTTTCCTTCTTAAAGCCTTCCAAACTAGGCCTTCTTTAGCCCTTTCTCAATACTACTTGATAGAAATCCATACTAAAGGTACTGTACAGTCCTAAATTTATTTGAATAAATTAGGGAATGTAAAATTACACAAGATTACAAAAATTTTCAATTTTTCCATAGTTAATTCTCTCAAAAACTTTGAAACCCTAGTTACCAGGGTTTGTGAACACTAAGCAAGCTGAGAGTGGTCTAAATTGTAAATATTGAACAAGAAAGAGTTTTAAAAAAAATTAATGTATTAGGTCTATCTAAACATTATTCAACTTTTTCATTTAATAACCTTGGTTAGATAACCTTCAAATCCTACTCAAATAATGAATCTCAGTCATTCTTGACTGTGTCTTAACAACAACAATAGGGTACACTTAGGGTTTTGTCTATGTTTCAACTTATGAATATTTAAAAAATTAAATGAGGTTATTAAAAACTTATTAAAAATATATAAAATATTTCTAATCCATTTTGGATTCAAAACACATTTCAACACTAAGACATAGTACTCATAATGTCATGTTTAAATGGACCGTATGCTATCCAAGTTTTTAGTTTATAACCAACCTGGATTAACAAAGTTTGAACTAGTACATATGTAAAATGGATTACATAAAACTATTAAAATGTATCTACAATATATTATGCTCCACAAAACTCAAATAGGAAAAAGAACAAATGTTCAAATTATTCTTGAATAACCTGTATGTGAACTTACTCTATTGATAAATTGGGCAGACTTCACAAAAGTGACTAGTAAAAAACTCACTTAGATTTATCATATATCAAAAAATAGAATATAAATTTTTCATAGTTAATAAAATAAACAAAAAATCATGCACTTACCACATAAAATATTCAAACATACAATAGGCTTTGTTTCAACCTTGCCATTACAATATACTCAAAAAATTCATTAACACAGTCCTCTTCATTCATCAATAATTATTTATTCCATGTCCATTCCCTCTCTCCTTCAAATGGAATACATAATACCAATCTCAAACTGACTCTACCCAATTATTCCAAGAAGCAAAACTGAATCTTGGATTTTTCCCATGTTGAGGTCCTCTATTACATGCATTTTTTTTTACATAAAATGTCCAATGTATGACCTTGCCTAAAGACTAAGGAATATAGAAATGACCATTCTAATTGTATGAAGACCTCTTAAACACATTTTAGACATGTTATTACACCTTTAAAACTTCATACAATGCATAGACATCCTTCTACAAGGTTTACAAAATCAGATTTTTAAATAGTGGCATTTTGGAGGGAAACTCCATAATTTAAATTTTATGAAACTTGTGCTAACCTAGATCACACCTAAGACAAAATTATGACCTAATACACCTATAAAATACCTAAAAGACTAATAAAATCTAGAATTTAATCTATTTCTGGGTCCATATAGGATGCCCCTGCATCACATGGCCCTATTTTTGATATATGAGCATCATGGCGGTCTTTTGGACCTCCTTGGTGTCTGTCAAGTCATCAATTATGCTCAATGTTGAGCACTGTAGTCCCATGAATTTTAGGATACTCTCAATTTTGATATTTAGATGCACCTAGTGGAGTAAATATAGTCCTCATGGATGCATGAAATAAGGAATTAAACTACCTCCATGGATTTACCAAAGTATGGTAAATTAAAGAGCTGAAATAACCATGTAGCATCTAGCTGGTTAAAGATCATGAGATCATACACCACTTGGTTCCTAGTGTTCATGGTCTTGACCTGATAGTCACTTTGGAGCTCAATATTTTTCTTAGGTTGGTGATGATTGTAGTCAAAGATAGTACAAGTGGAAACCTTAGAGACCTAGTTCTCTACATGTAACACTAATTCTGGATATTAAATTTCTTTAAAAATAGAGATAGAGGTGGGGATGCTTGAGATTTTTATGCCAAGGATGATTGAGCTTGCTTCACTTTGTGAATCATACTTTTATCTTCTTCTTCTACATGTTGCACTTGTTCTTTTGGTGTCTTTTCCCTAATTGGAACCTAGTCTCCTCTGCTCACCTCCTCTTGTTTTGGTATTGTTGGTAAAGGTTTATTTCATTTGGAATTTTTATTAGGTTACATCACCATTTGAGGAGCCCAAAGGTTAATGCATGTCCATCCAACATGTCCAAAATAATACATGGTTATGTATTATTTCTTCAACTTTTCAAGCTTAAGAAACCTTCAATGGTAGACTTGCAACCTATAAATTTTGGTACTAATGTTTTTTTAATGAACCCAACTCATAATATCTATTCTCAACTTGGTAATACCCTGTGTAGGTTACTGTGAGGATGAATTCACTTTTGTTATTTTTTTGTTCAATTAACTTAGCTCTAGTAGTCACTTTATCTTTAGTTCTGTTAATCTTCAAGGTAAAGTGTAAGATGAGTTTAACTTGTATATTTATACATTCTAGGAGGGGTTTACCATCATTAATATTTTCCTATCACTCATAAATTCATGTCATTAATGCAAATCAGTATTGGCCACCATGATTGGATCTTTAATTTTGTCAATTAATACATTTAATGGTATTTGTCACATCACATAATTGGCCCATTCCTTGCCATAACTATTATTTTTGTATTAATGGCATGTCCCATCTTGTGCCTTTATTCAAAGTAGATGAAAGTTGTGTCCCACACTTAAATATGCATAATTGATATGATTCTACTAGATCAAACATGGACCATTGATACACTTTTGCAATGTTCAAATGTGTATCATTAAATTAATTAACAACTCCTATAGTCATGACGCTTGGCAACCTCTCACTTATTTTTAGGATTCACTGACCTTTAGATCTTGAGCTCACCATTAGATCTATTTTTATATGAGTGAATGTGAGCCATAGATATACTTGGACCTAGTAACTCAAGCTCATCCATGTGCCATTAGATATGGATTCTACTCCTGATATCACACCACTTGTCATTGACATGTTCAATTTTAGGATCTTTTGAATTTAAACGTGATGCTCACTGTTTATTTTTTATGCATGATTAAATTTTCTTTGTTATATCTTTAGGAACCAATGATACTATCTTCACCTACTAATCATTGGATCTTCATGGTATAATTGAAAACTGACAATTGATCTTAAAGTATTTGAATTCAAATGGCTATTTTATGAGGCTTAAACTTGATGTTTACATGCCCTAGAATGTTACGTGCCCATGTAACTTTCACACGTATCTAAACCTACATGCCTAGGTAACTTACATGGTTTAATTAATAAACATGACTTCTTACCCTACACTAAAATGAGTCATGGTCCTCTATGAAGAGAATAAGAACTTTTGAAATAAAATTTCAAAAGGAAAAGTTATGTGAAACAAAAGTAGTGCTTTTATTAAAAGTAGTAAATATTAAACTAATGGCATAAGCCTTATTAATTACAATAATTCAACTATTCCAAAGTGAAATACAGCTAGATCAGGCTTCTATTATAGTTCCCAGGAAATATATTACCATCCATCCTTTGTAACTGACATGATCTGTTAGGTCTATTGTTATGAATTATAAAGGGGCCATCCCAATGTATGTGAATCTTTCTAAGGTGGTGCATGAACTTAGAGTCATATAACAAGACTTTCATTCCTATATAAAATGTTTTGGTTTTTATATGGAGATCATGCCATGCCTTTTTCTTATGATTTTCTATATCCTGGTACCAATGAGAGAGACAACAAGCTTCATAAAATTATAATAAAGTGTCTAGGTGCACTTTCAAGGATCAATCTTCATCCAGTTATCTTACTTGCATGATATGTAGAGATTGTACCAAGAACTCTATTGGTAGGATTGTCTCCTTACCATGTAACAAGTTGAATAACATTCTTTTGTTTAGGAATTTGAAGGTTGTTCGATAAGCCCATAGTATTGCAAACACCCTATCATCCCAATCAGTTAAACTAATGTTACAAATTTTTATTAGTGTGGTACCTAGGATATTGTTAAAAGACTTAGTAGTTCCATTGGCTTGCATATGTTATTTTGTAGTGTGCGATCATGAATTCAACCAACAAGACATGAATTGTTTCATTCAAAAAGTGGGTTCCATGATCACTAGTGAAACTCAAGGGACATATAAATTGAGTTATGATATTTGTTGGGTGAATATTTTGTCACTAGCTAACTGATGGGAAAAATAGGTGTTTTAACCGCAACATAGGGAGATTTATTAGCCAAATGTGCAGGTTGACCACATCAAAAGGGAAAAATTCTCTCCTCTCATCAAGGGGAGGTTCCCTATAACTATAAAATACTATATTAATATATATATATATATATATATATATATATATATATATATATATATATATAAGCTGAAAATAACATTTAGGGGTAGGACAACACCATCCATCTCTCTCTTTTTAGAGATGATGTTCATAGATAGAGGAGAAATCCTAGGTAATTGCTGAAGGTAATTCTCTTCTTTTATAAGTAATATTCAGTCACTAGCCAAATTCCTTCCTGGTAGTAATTGTAACCATGAGAAGCCCACGAAAGCACAAAGTCTTTTGTTGCTTCCCTCACTGAAACAGGACGTAGTAACACAACATAATGAAGTGTAGCACAAAGTCTCCACCTCAACTACCAAAGAGTAAAAGATTATGAAGGATAATGGGGGGACAAATTCTTCCCAAGATCCTTTACATAGAGATAGAAAATACACACTAAAGACAATTGTAGCAGCACAAAGTCTCCTATAATTGGCTTCAAGACACCTTTCAGATTACTTCCACTAGTTCTACTTATTTAATTAAATGGGCAAGATGATATTTAGGAAATAGAACATAAGAACAATCCCATATAAAACACAAGGTATCTCAGTGCAAACTCTAAAAGGTCACTTGCTTTCTCATTCAAATAACAAAATATGATTAACAATCTGAGCTCAAAGTCTCAGTAATGCCTTTCAATTTTGGCAAAGTTTTGTTTCTATAACAGAGAGATCCCCCTTGCATAAAATAAGAGATTAAAATATATAGCTCTCTAATAATGGCTTGGGCACTTTGTTTCATGGAATGGCACATGCTACATTCAATGCCTTGAATGTATTTTTAGTTCTGTCAATGGGCCATACTGGAACAGGGCATCAGCCTTAACTGTGGCATGTCAATTCATCTCAAATGTCTCCTTTTGAAGTATGGACTGCCTAGTCCTTTTCATGATATGTGCACAACTATCCACTTCACCTTTACTTGATGGATAAAAATAGGCCGCATCCTTGAGTGCTCGCGCTCTTTGATGTCTACTTGGTGGACTATTTCACCTACTGGAATAACTCTTACACAGTTATTTTTGGTCTTTCTACATCATTCCCTATTTCCTTGTTGTATTTTGTCTCTTCCTCATGATCTAAGATCTCAAGCTATCTCTGCCTTTTCAGCTCCTTTTTTGGCTGGTCATTGAGTTTGTTCTTCAGGTTTCATGCCATATTTGAAAATAAATGGGAATTTTATTACCTTGAATTTGACATCTATAGGGACGTCATTGGTCACTTGGTCACTTGAAAAAAATTGAACCTTGAACCTTTGAACCATGAGAGTGCATCGATTCAATGGTTCAACGGTTCAGGCAATCCTATCAGCTCCTTGGTCCAATTGGCTCCTTGGTTTAATTGGTTGAACCATCTCTTCGAACTTGTCTATGGGATCTTCCACTTCCTTCCTTTGCTTGAAGCTTCCTTTTGAATTTTGAAGTTCCTTGAACCTTTGAACTTTGAACCATTTTGGTTCAAGGTTCAATGGTTCATTCTCTTTCTTTGAATCTTTTATTCCTTCAAACTTTCTAGATCCTTTTCTTTTCTGTTGAAGATCGATGAACCTTTAAACTTTGAACTCCTTTGGTCCTTCAAACTTTCTAGATCCTTTTCCTTTTTGTTGAAATCATTAAACCTTTGAACTTTGAACTCTTTTTGTTCAAGTTTCAATGGTTCAATGGTTCATTCTTTATTCTTTGAATCCTTTATTTTTCTAAGTCTCTCAAACTTTATTAAACACATTAAACCTTTGAACTCTTTTGGTTCAAGGTTCAACAGTACATTGGTTCATTCTTTCTTCTTTGAATTCTTCTTTCATTTAATTATTTTGATCTTATTGAACTCATTGAACCTTTGAACTCGTTGAACCATTTTGGTTCAAGGTTCAATGGTTCAATAGTTCAACCTTCAATTTTCAAAGCCTTCCTTTCTTTAAGTCTTTTGATCTTATTGAACTCATTAAACCTTTAAACTTATTAAACCATTTTGGTTTAAGGTCCAACAGTTCAAAAGTTCAACTTTCACTCTTTAAAGCCTTATTTTCTTTAAGTCCATTGAACTTATTGAACTTTAGAACTTACCGAAGTCTTCAAACTTGTTGAACTCTTCAAAGCAGTTGAACTTCTTTGAAATCGTTGAGCGCTTAACTCTTTTTGAACCTTTGAAATCATTAAACCTTTGAACCTTGTTAAAGTGGGGTTCAATGGTTCATTCCATTTTTTTGAATCCTGTTGATAAGTTTTTTGATTGAACTTCGGCATTGAACTAGCCTTGAAATGCCTAAGTGTTTGGAAGTTGTTCCTTTATGAGAGCCCACCTGTTGAAGTTGTTGAACCCATTGAACCTATGAGGCCCTTGATTGAAAATGCTTGAATAATTGAAGAACTTGAGCACTCAAAACATTTTTTGAGAAGGGAAGAGATAATTTTGGCCTACAGGACCAAAATAGTTGATATGTTGTCCCCAAAAATTAGTGATGGATTTTGGGAACAACAACTGGCTCCAATTGGGGAACTTCCATTGTCTGTAAAAATAATTGAAGGGAGTAGAGTCCAAAATCTCTAGTGCCTTTAAGTATGCCATTGGGCTACAGAGTCATGCTACCCAAAAATAAAGCTGCCAAAAAGAAACAAAAATGAAAAGCACCAAACAGAACTAAAGACTATACAAATATGCATATGTACAACCGAACTTATTTGATACTTCAAGAATTGAAGTGCTTCAAATGCTGCCCACTGTGAGGCAGAGAAAAGGATGTGCCATCTTGATATTTCAACAAGAAACTATTTTTACCATTGAGCTAATGAATAGCAAATGTGCCTCTCCATAAGGAATCAAATTTCCCATGCATTCCCTTTGGTTCTCTTCTCTTGTCCCATAACAGAACTTGATCTCTAATCTGAAAGTCATGGGTTTTTTCTTTCTAGTCGAAGAGCTTCTTCACCAAACTTTGATGTGTATAAATTTAGTGCACCACCATAGTTCATTGCTCATTCAGCTCAGTTAAGTACATGATCTTCTTATCGATAGAGCTTTCATATGTCTGATCTTCAATCGCCTTTGCCAATTTTAGTGCTTGCAATTCCAGGGTGATTAGTATCTCTGCATTGAGACCATACAAAAGTTGGAAAGGTAACATACCTATTACCCTCTTGGGCATAATTTTGTCTGCCCATAAAGCATCAAATAATACTTTATGCCAGGTTCGTTGGTTGTCATCTACCAGCTTCCTGATGATGGTCACCAGGTTCTTGTTGCTCGATTCTGCTTGACCATTTCCTTGTGGGAAATGATTTGAGGAGTAAGAGAGGGTAATCCCATAATAAAATAGAACTAAGTAATCTCATGGGAAGATAAATAGGTTACACTATCTATCACAATCTTGGTTGGGACCCCAAACCTGGAAATGATGTTTTCTTTGAGGAAATTGCATATTACTTCTGAAGTAGCATGCTTGGCTAAAATAGCTTCCACCCATTTGGTGAAGTAATTTATGTCTATGAGGACATAATCATGTCCAAAACTTGAAGATGGGTTTACAACACCTATGAAATCAATTCCCCATTACTGAAATGGTTCTTCTATTACTACAGGTTTGAGAGGTAACACAACCAATTTGGGTCTTCCAATAAATTGTTGACACATTTCACATTTATGTACCCATTTGTATGCGTCTTGAAACAGGGTAGGCCAATAATACTTGGCTTGTATAATCTTATGAGTAGTCATAGGCACAAAAAAATGTCCTCCACAAGCCAAATTGTGGAAGGCTTCTAAAATTTTGTTTTGTTGCACTTTATCCATGCAGCGAAGGAATACTCCATCGAGGTTCTTATACAGACCATTTTCTCACAGGACAAAATTGACAGCTTTTAATCAAATAGTCCTATTTTATTTATGAGATAGGTGATTAGGACACTCACTCTAGGTAAGAAATTGATCAATATTCGAATACCACTCATTTGTAGTGGTGACAAAGAGAACTGTTGGTGTGTCTCCCACTTCTATTTTTTCATGCCCTATTTCTTCTAGTATGTTGTCAGCAATTAATTGGTAGAGACCCCTTCCCTGCACCAGCTTCATTGGTTTGATAACTAGATCAAACTCCTAGATTTTAGTAATCTAATTACCCCTTTTGGTTCCAAACTCCTGCTAAGTTAATATGGACTTGACTGTTGTATCAGGAAGCATGGCAACAATGTGTAAGTTTAGGATGTAAAAATGGAAGTGCTTTACTACCTTTACCACTACGTAAGCATGCTTCTCTATTTTTTAATACTTTAGCTCATGAATTTTGAGGGGAAAACTCATGAAGGATATGGGAGATTCTACACCTTCTTTGTTTTGTTGAACTAGAATTGCTGAAAGTGTGTGTTTGGAAGCATAACTATACATTATGAAGCCTTTGGTGTAATTTAGACAAACTAGAATTGGGGTATGGGCAATAGCTGTCTTGATGTATCAAAATGCCAATTTGCCTTCTTTAATCTAGTTGAAAGTGGCCTTTCCCTTCATCATATCCACAATGTGGCGAGTCTTCTTAGCAAACTCAGGAATGAACCTTCGTAAAAAATTCACCTTTCTAAAGAAAGAGTGAACTGCAATCTTACGTGTGGGTAGAGTAAGCTCTTGGATGGATTTGAATCTTTCTGAGTTAATCTTTATGCCTTCTTGGGATACAATGTGTTTGAGAAGTTTCCCTTCTATTACTCCAAAAATAGACTTCTTAGGATTTAGAGAAATGCCATTCTGGTGACATCGTCCTAGCACTTATTGTAGATAGTGCATATGATCAGGGCAATGCTTGGAAAAGATAGTCAAGTCATCAAGGTATACAATAATGAACTTACCCATTTCATCTTTGAAATAAAGGTCCATTGCTCTTTAGAAAGTGGTGCCAGCATTTATTATACCAAATGACATTCTTTAATATGCAAAGGTGCCCCAAGGCGTGGTGAAAGTAGTCTTATGCTAGTCTACTTCACCAACTTCAACTTGATTGTACCCTAAGAAGCTGTCTAACATTAATAACATCTCTGAACTGGTCACTATCTAAAGGACTTGATCCCTGATGGGTAAAGGGTAGTTATCCTTTAGAGAGGATTGATTCAAGTTTCTAAAATCCACACAAAGGCAAATTTTGCCATTTTTTTTCTCACAGGGACTATGTTTGCAATCCATGTGGAATGATGGATTGGGAAAATTATTCTAGTGTTCAACATTTTTTGTATTTTGGATATAATAGTACTTGATATCTTTGGATTATATTACTGAGATTTTTGCTTGTAAGGTACCAAATCACTCTTGAGAGGAATTTTATGGCAGATTTCTTCAGGTCTGAGTGACTTTAGATCATCATAGGAGTATGCTAGAACATCCATGTATTGGCAAAGTAGGGTAGTAAATTTGAGCTTCTCCTTAGGAGTGCAACATTTCCCAACATTCACCATCTTGGGATTTTCCTTAGTATCCAAATCTTTTGATCAAACTCTTGGGAGGAACTTGAATCTTTTTGTTGCTGCTTGATGAACCTATCATGCTTATCAAATAACTTCTCAAGGGAAACCAGTCCTTTTAGGATTTTATTCCCTTTGAGTTGCAGGAATTCTTCACCTACTCTTGGAATTGTTTCCTGAACTAATTTCCATGGTAGAGGTCCATTGCCTTCGAAATTAAGTTGTTCAAAGTTATCCTTTTATTCCAAAAAGGTGATGATTTGGTTGTCATATTTTAACACTTGCCAATGATTGGTGTTGTTAGGAAAAATTGGTTGAAAGACTAGTTTGATGGTGTAATTGTATCCTTTGAAATCTTGGTGAGGAACCAAGAGAGTCACCGAAATAGCTAATGCATCAGCTCAATCATTAAATTCTCTAGGCACTACAGAGATACTAAAAACATCAAAGCTTTCAATTTGATCCCAAACTAGATTGTGGTAATGATGCAATCTTCTATTCTTGGTTTGATATAGGTTCCTCACTTGACAAACCACTAGCTCAGCATCTCCTTTGGCGTGGAGTTTGACACCTTTGTCTTGAGCAGCCTTCAACCTGAGTAACATAGATTCATACTCGGTAGTGTTATTGGTGTTGTTGAACTGTAACTTGTATGAAGAAGGAAAAATATCTCCTTGAAGAGATATTAGAACAATCCCAACTCCAGCATCGATAGAAGAATAGTTGCCATCAAATTCTAGAATCTAGACATTATCAGAAATTGATCTTTTTTTAGATTCCTCCTAGTCAGGGAGGGAGGATTCTTTTACTTCTAAAGTTTACTCTACAAATCCTTCTACTATTCCATCTGAACCAATTTTTAGACTGTCATTTTTAGAAGTTTCATCAGCTAGGATATGAACATCCTCTATAGTCAGGAAGTAATTACCCATGCTCTAAGACTCAAACATAATTTTAGCTTTAGGTGCTAATATTTGAGTGACAACATATTTTGCCTCCTTCTCAGGAAGTAGCCTTTGCATGATGCCCTTCACAGGGAACCTTGCCTCAGATAGGTCCATGTTCAATTCTCCACCAACATCCTTGCAGAAATTTTTCCCAAGAAGGATGCCATAGGAGGCTGGGATGTCGACCACCAGGACTGCCATCTTAATTCTGTTATCTGGGAATGTTGTAAATGCAAATTGGGCATCCTTGATTTGTCCCAATAGTGGCACTTATTTATTCTCCATGGAGAAAAACCTACCAAAGGTCCTGGTCAGCATGAGTCCAAGAGATTCTACCACTTTGGTAGGCATGACATTGTTAGATGCACCTAAGTCTATGATGCAATTGTTTAGCTAGTGTCTATTTATCAACAGGAAGACATAAAATAGTTCTGTCTCCCCAAGAGTAGCAAGAGGAGTAATGACAAGGTTATTATGGGTGGATTTTGGAGTCACCTTTGGAACAGCTGGTCCTATAGGGATGGTTTTATTCTTTACACACTGAACCAACTTATCCAATTGCTCAGGGTTAGATTGCAGGAATTCAAATTCAGACATTTAAATTTTGGTTTTCTTGACATGGTCGATTATATCAAATGTCTGAAATGAATTAGGAATAGGGGAAGGTAGTTCATTCTTCTAATTTTTAGGAGGGGTGGTACTAGTCTATGAATTTGAAGTAAAAAGTGTAGGAACATTTGGGGTACTTACTTCTTTAGTGATTATCGGGTTCTTTGATTGAAAAGATAGAGTAGTCCCTCGTTTAGCAATTGAAGTTGCTAGTTGAGATCCTTCCCTTGATTTTCCCTTATTAGCTTTTTGAGCTGACTAGTTCTAGGCCCTGGTTAATATAGCGTATGATCCATCAAATGCCTTTGACTTGCTTTTGACTTCTTCCTAGTAATTTAGGAAACCAATGTTGGAGTCACCAATTAATTCTTTTTCTCCCTCTATGAAGAGATTAGCATCATATTTTGGGTTGAACTCAGGTTGGAAAGAGAAATCAGATTATGTTTCTAGATATCCAACTGTTGAGTTGGTTGGTGCTACTTCAATGGCAAGCTTCCCCTGTGGGGGAGGAAGATGATTTGGTTGCCCTTGATTTCAGGCAGCATTGCCTTGGTATGACTAGTTGAGAAATGTCCTCCTTGGTATATCTTGGTATGAAGGAGGAGTAGACATCCCTTACACCATTTGTTTTTTAAGAGCTAGTAACTCATTTGCCAACTTTTGCACCATTGGATCAGTGGTGCCTGTAGATGGATATTCAGAGGATGAAGGAGACTTACCTTTGTTAAGATCTCTCCTTATCTTCCCCACCAAGATGAGATCATCTTCCACCTCAGTAGCCAAATCCTACGCTGTAGTAAGGTCTATGTAGCTAGCACGTCTCAATAGAAAACTCACTTCAAGTAGCTGAGAGTTGATGAAGAAACATTTGAGATTCTTAGCTGTTAGTTAAGCAATTGTAGGAATCCTATTTCTCAACTTGTCAAATTTGGCAATGAAGTCCCTCATAGGTTCATGAGGCTCTTTCTTCATTTGTATGAGTTGGTCTAGTAGGGCATGTGCATCTTCTACAGGCTTGAACCTAGCTTTGAATTTGGCTTTGAGGGTGTTCTAGTTAGTCACATTTTGGACCTGTAGATGATAGAACTAGTCTACAGTAGTACCTTTTAAAGTCTCTACGAATATCCTAACTGCTATGTCCTCATACTCCACACCTATCATGCCACATGCTATGCTAAAGGCTGAAATATGTTCATCAGGATGAACTCTCCCATCACTATAGAATTTGGGGGAATTTTTCCTTGAAATGCGTGGTAGCTCATGTAGAGGTGGAGTTAAATTGAGTGGGCCAAAAGAGTTACCCCATGGGCCTTGAATTACCATTATTTGACTACTGAAGGGAGGGATAACAAATGTCTGAGGGGTATGCATTGACAAAGCTTTGTTAATAGCATAAATGGATGTTTTGCTTGGTAATGGAGACCTAAATTTTGTATGAGGAAAACTCATAGTTTGTTGGAGGTGAGATGGTGAAAGAAACATATCAAAATTAATTTGTTGTACCAACTCAAATATAGGGTCAATAATACCTTTAGATCTCTAGCTTATTGTATATCATGGAGCTGCCAGATTGTAAAGTAAAAATGGATAAGGATAGGGACTACTTTATCTTATCTTGAGGCTTTAAACTGCACAAAATGATCCCCAGTGGAGTCACCAAAAAATTATTGGGTGAATATTTTGTCACCAGCTAACTGATGGGAAAAATAGGTGTTTCAACCATAGCATAGGGAGATTTATCAACCAAATGTGCAGGTTGACCACATCAAAAGGGGATAAATCTCTCCTCTCATCAAGGGGAGGTTCCTTGTAACTATAGAATACTATATATATATATATATATAAAATCTGAAAATAACACTCATGGGTAGGACAACACCATACCACATCAAAAGGAGACAAATCTCTCCTCTCAATAAGGGGAGGTTCCTTGTAACTATAGAATACTATATATATATATATATATATATATATATATATATATATATATATATATATATATATAAGCTGAAAATAACACTCAGGGGTAGGACAACACCATCCATCTCTCTTTTTTTAAAGATGATATTCACAGATAGAGGTGAAATATTGGGTAATTGCTAAAGGTACTTCTCTTCTTTTAGAATTAATATTCAGTCAACAGCCAGATTCCTTCTTGGTAGTAATTGTAACCATGAGAAACCCACAAAAGCATAAATTCTTTCATTGCTTTCCTCACTAAAATACGGCATAGTAACATAGCAGAATGAAGTGTAGCACAAAGTCTCCACCTCAACTACCAAAGAGTAAAAGATTACAAAGGATAATGGGGGCATAAATTCTTCCCAAGATCCTTTATATAGATATAGAAAACACACACTAAAGACAATTTTAGCAGCACAAAGTCTCCCACAGTTGGCTTTAGGACACCTTTCAGATTACTTCCACTAGTTATGCTTATTTAATTAAATGGGCAAGATGGTATTTAGGAAATAGAACATAAGAAAAATATCCTAAAAAACACAAACTATCTTAGCGCAAAGTCTAAAAGGTCACTTGCTTTCTCATTCAAATAACAAAATATGATTAACAATCTGAGTTCAAAGTCTCAGTAATGCCTTTCAATTTTGGCAGAGTTTTGTTTCTATAATAGATAGATCTCCCTTGCATAAAATAAGAAATTACAATATATAGTGCTCCAATAAAGACTTGGGCACTTTGTTTTATGGAATGGCCCATGCCGAATTCAATGCCTTGAATGTATTTTCAGTTCTATCAAAGGGCCATGCTAGAACAGGGCATTGGCCTTTACTGTGGCATGTCAATTTATCTCAAATGTCTCCTTTTGAAGTATGGGCTGCCTGGTCCTCTTCCTAATATGTGCACAGCTATCCACTTCACCTTTACTTTATGGAGAAAAATAGGCCGTGTCCTTGAGTGCTTGCGCTCTCTGATGTCTACTTGGTGGACTGTTTCACCTACTGGAAGAACTCTTGTGTAGATATTTTTGGTCTTTCTACATCATTCCCTCTTTCCTTGTTTTTTTTCTCTTCCTCATGACCTGAGCTCTTGGGCTATCTCTTCCCTTTCATCTAGCTTTTTCAGCTCCTTCTTTGGCTGGTCACTGAGTTCTTCAGATTCTGTGCCATATTTGAAAATAAATGGGCTTTTTATTACCTTGAATTTGACGTCTGCAAGGACATCATTGGTCACTTGGTTACTTGAACCACTTTGAACCTTGAACCTTTAAATCATGAGAGTGCATCAGTTCAATGGTTTGGGTGGTCCTATCGGCCCCTTGGTTCAATTGGCTCCTTCATTCAATCAATTCCTTGGTTTAATCGGTTGAACCATCTCTTCGAACTTGTCTTTGGAATATTCTTCTTCCTTCCTTCACTCAAATCTTCCTTTTGAATTTTGAAATTCCTTAAACCTTTGAACTTTGAACCATTTTGGTTCAAGGTTCAACGATTCATTCTCTTTCTTTGAATCTTTTGTTCCTTCAAACTTTCTGGATCCTTTTCTTTTCTATTGAACAATGATGAACCTTTGAACTTTGAAATCCTTTGGTCCTTCAAAATTTTTGGATCCTTTTCCTTTCTATTGAACTCATTGAAACTTTGAACTTTGAACTCTTTTAGTTGAAGGTTCAACGGTTCAATGGTTCATTCTTTGTTAGTCGAATCCTTTGTTCTTCTAAGTCTCTCAAACTTTATTGAACTCGTTAAATCTTTGAACTTTGAACTCTTTTGGTTCAAGGTTCAACGGTTCATTGGTTCATTCTTTCTTCTTCAAAGTCTTCTTTCATTTAAGTCTTTTGATCTTATTAAACTCATTGAACCTTTGATCTCGTTGGACCATTTTGGTTTAAGGTTCAATGGTTCAACAGTTCAACCTTCACTCTTTAAATCCTTCTTTTCAATAAGTCTTTTGATCTTATTGAACTCATTGAACCATTTGGTTCAAGGTTTAATAGTTCAATAGTTCAACCTTCACTCTTTAAAGCCTTATTTTCTTTAAGTCCACCAAAATTATTGAACTTTAAAACTTGCTGAAGTTTTCAAACTTGTTGAACTCTTCAAAGTGGTTGAACTTCTTTAAACTCGTTGAGCACTTAACTCTTTTTGAACCTTTAAACTCGTTGAACCTTTGAACCTTGCTGAAGTGGGGCTCAATGGCTCAATGGTCAATGGTTCATTCCATTTGTTTGAAGCCTACTAATAAGTCTTTTGATTGAACTTTGGCATTGAACCAACCTTGAAATGCCTAAGTGTTTGGAAGTTGTTCCTTTATTAGAGCCCCCCTGTTGAAGTTGTTGAACCTATTGAACTTGCAAGTCCCTTGACTGAAAATGCTTGAATAATTGAAGAATTTGAGCACTTAGAACATTTTTTGAGAAGGGAAGAGGGAATTTTGGCCTATAGGACCAAAATAGTTGATATGTTGTCCCCAAAAACTAGTGACAAATTTTGGGAACAACAATATTCTCCTAGATGAATTATATAGTAGTAGTATTAGTACAATCCTTTGTCATCATAGCTTCAACCCAACATGTAAGGTAGTTAGTTACAACAATGATGTATTGAGAACCTATTCATCATCCTACTAGGGTGATGGGGCCTACAAAATCAATAGACCACTTTTCAAAGGATTATATCATGTGATATATTTGAAAACAAATTATTTAATATTAGCTTTTATTTAATCAATTATAGAATTGGGGGTGAATATTTGTTTAGAGTAATGATCAGCCTTTCCATTAAAAAACATGCATATTAATTATTTTAATTACTATTATTATTATTATTATTATTATTATTATTATTATTATTATTATTATTATTATCAAATAGGATGGATTCGTGAGGTCAAGGTGGAGGTTGAATATAGGGAGCAACAGGAAGGGCAGGGCCTGGGTAATTAGTGTAGTAGTTGAAGCCCTCATGGTAGATGGATACTATGTGCATTAACACTATTACTTCCACTACAAGAGGAAACTGCACAACTTAGTTTAGGATGGTACCATAGCACAAAAAGACCATAGCACAAAAAGATCGTGGTGCATAGATAATAGGAAAAAAATCACTATGGCATAGAACCTACAAGGCACAAGAGGAAAACAACATAGAAGAACCAACATGAGAGGACCCAGTTAGAGGGGAATGAGTCACGAGGAACCCAAGGACATAGTAATCAAAATAAAAGTGGAAGACTAGGGGAGCACATGGGAAGTGGGGTAATTAAGAGAATGGTTCATATAGGTCACCCAACCCTATTAATAGGAATTTTTGTAGCAAATTTTAAGGATAGGAACATATGGTAGCAAATATATAGCATAGAGCGAGGATATAGGGGGCACAAAGGTTTGGGTCTTTAGGAATAACTAATTATTGAAGCACCACAACTCTTAGTTTGTTAAGAGTTTGTTGGCCAATTATTCATACCATTAATTATTATACTTGGTTAGGGAAAAAAAGTATAAATACCCCTATTGTAAATTACTATGGAGAGAGATCTTGAGACAAATTTTTGATGGAATTTTACCCTTCTGATGATTAAGCTTAACATATGAGATTGCAGGTTTTATCCACTTCTTGTGTTTTATGATGAATGATGGTGTGTGAGTTAAGTGAATAGAATTAAATATGAGCTATGTCATATCCTTATTTTCTTTTCTAAGTAAATGATGCTAATATAAGATGACAATATTATACAGAGTTATTAATCAAACCTAGAACTCAGAGGATCAAGGTAGTCTATGTTTGAATTTATATAATCCTCATTTACTTTGCATAAAGAGAAGGATATGAATAAGTTAACACTATGAAACAAAAACTATGGGAAATATTCTTTCACTACAAGATTCAGGTGAGAAATCAATACTTAAATCTTGTATGAAAGGGATAACATGTTAGCTCATTGGGATAGACTTCAGTGCCAAAGCCGGAATTATCAAAGAAATGCCAATAAAAATCTACATTTTGAATATAGGGTAGATAAAGATTAATGGAAATAAAACCTCTTATAAATTTTAGAAAGGCATACCTACTAATGTGTAACATGTTTTAGGATCAATCTACACCCTTGGAGAGAGTTCTTTAACCTCCCTCTAATTGATCTACACAATGGGGATAACCCCAGGCTATGGGTCACCTATAGTAGGATTGAACCTCTAAAGAAGGTTAGCTTCCTCTTGATGCTCACCTAAACTAATGTAAATTGATAATAAAATGGTTAGAAAGGGTTTTAGGGTTCCTAAGAAGGCTAAAAGGTGATGCACCAAAGTTAAAATGGACACTCATATAAGCTTGAACCCATATTGGATCAACATAAGATAAATATAGCTCACACATCCTCATAATCTCACTAGTTACATAAATATTTCATAGAAGAGATTCCAAGTAGAACACTAATATAGACTTACAAGTTAGCTTGAAAATACCTTCAAAGAGGCAAGCAAAAGGTTAGTGAACTAGGAAGACCCTCCTTTACAAATTCACCATACACAAGCATACTAAACACTGATTCAAGATAAGAGATAGGCAAAGAGTTGATTCTATTAATTCAAAAGGTAGTTCTTATAATATTTTTATAGGGTTTAACCATATCAAATGAGCACACTTTTGCAAGATTCTCAATGAGTATCATTATCTTAGAAAAGAATGAAAATTTTAAGAGTTGAGAACCCTCATAATAGGAATGAGACTAGGATATATAGGATAAGAGAGAAAAAATGTGAGAACATGTCATCTGTAATGATCTTGATATTCAATAGATGCATAAATACCCTTAAGGTAGGGAAACACCATATAATACTCCTTTAGGAAGGAATAACTCCATAATGTCTCTTCGAGGGGACAACCCCCAATATCCTCTTACAATAGAAGACTCAATGCTTACTTGATATCTTTCCCATGATAATCATCTCCTATATATATACATTTATCTAACCCATGGATGGGTAACCTCCTAATCCAATGTAGGTCAATTATTATCCAATGTACTACTTCCACAACTTACTCTATTATCCTAATATATTGTACCCATATAACTAAGGGGATGTGTGCCACATGTTGGCATCTCCATCAACCTATATACATCAATATATCATATCCCTAGGTACATAGCATTCCTTCCCTCCTTGACATGTTTCATCCCGAAAACATAAGAAGAAACCAAATAATGAGTGTGCTTCAAATCATTGCACACTTGTCTCCAATCTCGATCATCTAGCCATCCATATGTGATCTTGGCAAGTGATAGCTCTCCAAGCTTGTTTCTAGATTTTATTGTGCTCCTCTGATTTCACTTATGATCAGAATTATACTGCTTTGGTGTCCAAGCATAATTATTCCTCTTTTTATTCCATGTACCATATTCCACTGTGCTACTTTGATTCCAACCATGACCATAGTAGGTATTCTTCCATGCATAGTCATAGTGATTCCCCCATTCATTCCATGTGCCATATTATTTTTCTTTGGATTCCATGCATATCCATAATGATTGGAAATTTTATTTCTTGTATAGACAAAATGATTATTATTATGACAATTCCTCACCTGGTTCCATGTTGTTACCTCTCATGATGATGTGGGTGTCTATATACCTCAACCTTTAACAATACTTTGACCTTATCCACCTTTGCTTCTACCTCTTCCACCTTTTCCTTCTTTGTCTCTTGAGTAGATGAAGTGCTCATTTGTAGTGTGTATTTATCTATATCATCTGAATCTTCATCATGTTATTCATCACTCCATCTCATCTTCATGATCTACCTAGATTGTTATGGGTGCCTTTTTCACTATGATATCTTGTAAAGTGATCTTCTTTTTCTTATACCAAAACTTCATGAACTTTTTTTGAATATTAATATTCATTGTTCCCAAAGTCTCTAACCATGGATATCCAAGAACTATATCCATATCATCCATATCCAAAGCATAAAAATCTGAATGTAAAACATATTTTTCCATAATGAGCTTCCGATCTTCAAACATTGAAATATTCTTACCATCTACTTGAATCTCTTTGATATTCTTTGCTTGAACATGTAGATGCTTGGACACATTCATGTTGATGAAGTTATACTTACTGGTAGGGTTTATGGACATAATAACCCTTTTCTTTTGAATGCATCCATGAAATTGAAAAATTGACTCAAATTTCTTTGGAGCCAAATAATTTGAACCTTTATCATCTAATTCTTCTTCTTCTTCTTTTTTTTCTTCTTCTTCTTCTTCTTTTTCTTCTTCTTCTATTGCTTCTTCTACTTCTTCTTCTTATTCTTCTACTTCTTCTTCTATTTCTTCTTCTTCTATTTCTACTTCTTCTTCTTCTTCTTCTACTGATTCTTCCTTTTCTACTTCTTGTTTTATATCCCATCGATCTAAAAAAATCCGTTCCAATTCTTTCTATGAAGAAAATCTTTCTGTACAGCTCAACTGATCAAACCAATCTAGTGCAGGCCCAGACAAAAAAGGAGTTAATCATCTTTACCCAAAATTTTTCCTGAAATTATTCTCCAAAAGGAGCCACCATTATTTAGCATCAATATCATCTTCCCCTGAAATTTTTTTCAACTCCATGATCCACAAATAAATTAGGGTTCATGAAACCCTAAAATGTCAAAATTGATCCATAAAATCACAATAAATCACTCCAAACAACTCTAAAAATCCTGAAATTTTGACTGTAATTCTCTTAAATCTTCTTACATCTCTAGTAAAAATTTCAAATAAAAATTCCCTATATTTTAGAAGATATAGCGAAATTATTATAAACCCTAAAATATCAATAACTCCCTCAAAACGAATCAAAAAATTCTGAAATTTTTACTACGATTCTCTTATATTTTTTTACATCTCTTTTAAAAATTTGAAATAAAAATTCATAATATTTCAAAGGATATAGTGATATTAGGGTTTCACTGCACACAAATTGCCCAAATCAAAGCTCTGATACCACTTGTAATGATCTTGATATTTAATAGATGCATAAATACCCTTAAGGTAGGGAAACACCATATAATACTCCTTTAGGAAGGAATAACTCCATAATGTCTCTTTGAGGGGAAACCTCCAATATCCTCTTACAATAGAAGACTCAATGCTTACTTGATATCTTTCCCATGATAATCATCTCCTATATATATACATCTATCTAACCCATGGATGGGTAACCTCCTAATCCAATGTAGGCCGACCATTACCCAATGTACTACTTCCACAGTTACTCTATTATCCTAATATATTGTACCCATATAACTAAGGGGATGTGTGCCACATGTCGGCATCTCCATCAACCCATATACATCAATATATCATATCCCTAGGTACATAGTATCATCATAGACGAGACATGCCATCCTAAATCATTAATTGATACTTGAGTTACCACCTTTTGATTTAATGCTTCTCCACCCTATTGATCAATCAGGATGCTGCTCATGGCTTACCAAGTGGAAAAGTCCACATATGCTCTGAGGATGTATTGAATGCTCTTAGCTACAAGTCCCAACCACCAGATCCTTTTCTATGATCCTTCATGCCATCTCCCATTGAAGACAAAACTTTCATGTTCATGGATTTTCCTACTTTAGGTGGCTACATATAAAAAAATATGGCCATGCTAAAGGACATGGAGCCTCTTCAATAATCAAAAACATCTACCCTTGATCAAATATAGACCAAATATTTTCTATAGATGGAAAACCAATCTCCTTTATTTATTTTCCTATAGCCACATATATTGATGTAGACCTATAGATTGCACAGCTTTGCTCTTGATCTCTATTAGGTTTATAAGACTTATTTTTTCCTTTGAGTATCTATCGAAAATGAAAACTTCATCATATATAGGTCTCCTTTAAAGAATGGTGAACACAGTCATAGAATGAACCCTTAGTGCCACAAACCTTTAAACCAAATATCTATATTTAGCTTCAATGGTGCCCTTTTATCAATGATTGCCTTGATTACATCATTGTGTCCCTTTAATGGAATTATAATGAGTTTTAATTTTGGTGAGATGATCTCTACAAGACTTATTTATATTGATTGAAAACCAATCCTTTAGTTTGACCTTGTCCATTGAATATTGCTAAGGCCAATCACATGTCTCCAACCTATCTTTACTCCCATTAGTTTCACATATCCTCATTATCAGATCTTAACATTTTGAATTATTGCACACAATTGATCTCCTTGGTACAAATGAACATGATAAATTGATTTCTTGCCACAAAGATCCTTTGACATGTTGACTTTCACTCACACTATTGGATCAAGCTGTATGAAGTAACGTGAGTCTTTGATCTACCTGGGCCCACTTTCTTGTCAATGAACATGAACCATTGGATCTTTGCTTGATGATCCCACACTATTATATTTTGTCCAACTTGTAGCCTTTTAAAGGCTTTTAACCTAGGGACTTTTTGACTTATTTGACCCAAGAGTGAACCATTAGATTTATATTTTCAGTATGTGAAATCACCTAGACCATTAGATCTTGATAAAATTTAAACCCTTTAAGGACTTTTTGAATCAAAAAAGTCATTTACGAAGCTCAACATTGACACTTGCATGAATTTCCTACCTTGTAGGTCTAAATTTGAAGCTCCATAACTTGAGCTAAAAAGCTCACACAGACATGAATCTTGTAGAGCATGTTCATAGCATGAAGAACTCCATGGTGTTATAATATTTTGGCTCATGAGGCTATTTAAGGTGCACTTATAAAATGCATAAGTAAACTAGTATACTCTATTTTATGTGACATCTTAGTGACAGTCTAGTTCATTTAGACATGTGTTTGTTCTTTTGCATGAATCTACAAGGCTCGTATGAACTCTTGAGGCTTGTGAAAAATCTAATTTATGCTCCTAAATGTTATGACCATCATGGAGACCTACTATTTTGAATTTATACAAACTAGACTTTAAGTTAAATTAAAGTGTTTTAAAATATTTACAGGATACCTAAGATCTTTTCTCCTACTATTGGATCCTTTGTTCATGTTTCAGTTAATTTTTTCTCATTTCTTAATTTGGAAGCAAGTAATGAAACTAGTAATAGGGTTTGTATAAGAATACCTAATAAAGTGTGCTCATGATCTAAATGATGGTGAGAACTCCTCTTTGGCTTGGAAGGAATAACCTATATATAAGAAATACACTAGAAAAAGGGGTTGTTAGATGGATGGTTGAGTGGACTCCCTAGCATGAGCCAGATATAAGAAACATATGCTTGTGAGGAGGCTATTAATTCACTATTTATAATAATTACGTTGATATAAATGAAAAGAAAGGAAATTTGCATTCAATAACTATAAAGTAAATGCATGTAAGATAAGATGAAAGTAAATTGATTATTAAACAAAATGACCAAATGTATCAAAAGTGGGTTAATACTCATGCTAAAATAATTGGGGCCAAGTTGAAAAATCAAAAAAGTCTCTATGAACAAATGAGAACATAAAAAATAGGGTTTGGTTAGGGTCAAGGGGGTGAAAATAACTTATTATTTTTTGCCATAGTGACCATCAATGGTTGGGTAAACCATCAGTGGTTGGGCTAACTATCGATGGTTAGGTGACCATCGATAGTTGAGGTGACCATTGGTGGTTAGGATAACTATTAGTGGTTACCTATGAAATTTTAGAAATGATTAGAAAAAATACTACAGATTGGGTAATTAGGTAAATAAAAGTTTGTTATGGATTAGGGGAATGGAAAATAAGATACTAATAGTTTTGATAGGGTAGGGAGGTTAAAAATTAATAAAAATCAAAGAAAATAAGTAGGAGACACCTATAACTTGTTGGTGGAAGGTTTAAGCAATTTGGCCAAAGTGATAGTACTTTGGCCTTTAAAAGTGATACTAATAAAGGTTCAAGTCTCTGTTGATGTTGATTGTTTACTAAAGAGACACTAGATACCTATATGCAAGATAGCTTAGATGTAGATTGCTTGATTTTTAGATCCTTTTCTCATCCTACTTCTCTCTTTTTATAGGAAAAATTTACTAAATGTGCAAGAAGTTGCTAAATGGATAGAGAAAAAACCTTCTAATTACAATGTTTTAAAGTTGGTTTACATTGAAAAATAGAAGTTTCTAAATGTACCATGCTTATCTCATATAGCTGGTAATGATTTTAAAGCTTTAAAGTAGGCTTGTAGACGTGACCCTTGATGGTTATGTTAACCATCGATGGTTAGGCTGATTGTCAGTAGTCAAGGTTATAGAGGAAAATGGGTTAAAAAAAGGGTGAATTAAAAAGTTAAGTTAGAAAATTGATAAATAGGCCACCTCAACTAGGTGGTCAACTAGCCTTAGAGTTGGGTAGGAGTTTAGGGCACTTTGACATGTAAAATTGTGTAGTTTTAAAGAGTTTACATTTTTACCCTTTTTGTTGTGGCTTTAGATTAATGAGCTACAAAAAAAAAGGGATAGGTTGATGGTCATGGTCTAATTGCCCTGAGTATGGGAGGAGTTATTCCCCCTCAAAGTGAGAGTCAATGTGGTGAAAGAAAAATGTTAAATGGGTAGTCGTAAGGTGGGTGACACAAAATGGGTTAGGCATTTGAAATGTAAACACATGCATAAAAGGCAACTAAGTATGATAAGTAAGATTATGTAAAGACTAAAGTTACCAATGTTGATAAAAATAAGATCGAGTTCTAGGGAGACATGTGATAGGGTAACCAGTCCATGTCGTTAGTCATAATTAATCAGGTCAAGCCTATCAAGTCCTCTAGATAGGGTTGATATTGGTCACATGTATCTAGGGTAGGAAGTGATCCTAAAAAATAACATGAATGGTATAGTCACACATGAGGTGGTGCAAAGTTTTACAAGTGATACATGGCAAGGTTGGTTAGTGTGATGAAAATGATCAAGGCAAGGTTATCACAAAACATGCAAATGTTTGGGTCAAAATAACCAACGTCAAGGTGGACATGGTTAGATGGGTTGGTTGGATAAGGTTAATCTCTAAAAGGTCAAGTGGTTGGTTTGGGGTACTAAAATATTGTAAAAATAATGTGGTATTCCAAGTGTTGATGGTTAGGTTTATCCCCAGGGTCAACTGTTGATGGTCACCTTAACCATTGATGAGCAGGGAAAACCTTAAAAAGATGAGAAGACAAAAGTAAAATGTGAATTTATTTTTACCATTTGACTTGTGTCATTTGTGTTCTATGTAATTTTTCATTTGTGTTGGAACTTGTTGAGGTGGAGTGTTATGATTGGGGGATTGAGTGCTCAAGTCATAATTGAGCATGGATTCAATGGAGGGTGGATGAGGACATGGTTGGGTAGTGGTACAAGGACTCTAACCATGTTAGTGATATGGAATGAGGTAGGTGGAGTTTTAAAATTAAAAATTTAGTTGAATTATGCTATTTGATAGTAGTATTGATTAGGTGGAAATGAAAAAAAGAGGGTTTTACAAATGATGCCTTAGGTCATATGGTTTGTGGAATTAGGCAAATGTGTAGGTGAAATTTAGAGTTGGAGGGTGTTTTAGGTTGGGAATGGGTTAAATAAGTGCCTTAGGTAGGTTATTTAGTTTATTTGGGTGTGTTTTGAGAGGAGTGAGGAGGTTTTGGGTTTGAGTTGCACCATCAGTGGTCACACACAATGACCGTCAATAGTTTAACTCAACCATTGGTGATTAGACACTGAGGGTATAAGATACCTAAGGGACCATTTATGGTTTGATGAACCATCATTGGTTGAAGGGATCAAATAATTTTTTGTGAAAAAGGTGTTAGTGGGGTTAAAGGTTGTGCAAGGGGTCTTTGTTGAATTTGTTTGGTTTTAAAAGTTAATAGTTTTTGAAATATTTGTTGGTAATTAGAATTGTTGTTAAAGTTGATGAATTTGTTTAAGGGATTTGATGTTGTAGAAATGATAAAGGGGTGGTAGAGTTTTTATAAATTGTGTTATGTATTGGAAGGGGGTTACGGTTAGAAGCTAGTAGAAATTTTTTGGTTTGGAAATGGGTATAAAAGATATATGTAATGTATAAAAATGTGAGTAAAATGTTTGGGAATGGGTTAAATGAGTTATAGGTAAAGTGTAACAAGTTTACTACAGGTTTGATAGGAGAAGTTGATGGGTAAAGTTTAATCAATATAAATAATTAGGTGGTGAAATGATAGATTTAGAGATGTATAAATGGATAGGTGACAAAGTAATTAGGTAGCGAATAAAGTTTTATGAGTTAGTGTTGGGGTGGGTGATAAGGGAGAAGTATAAGTTAGTTCAAGAGGTTTGGATAAATGTAATTTAGGTAGATGTAAATGGTTTGGTTGTAATGGGTTGAAAAAATTAAGTATAGGGTAGCACTTAGGTAGATGTGAAAAACTAAGTATGCTTTGCTAACATGATTGTTATGTAGGCCCATGACCAGATCTAGATGAGGGACCGAGTCCCTAGGATCTTTGTCAAGGTTTGAGATGGGATGACTGATGCTGAGTGGAGACATATGGAGGAAGTTGGCCTAAGGGCCATGAGATACTACTAGAACCTACCTCATGATGCAGCTATGATCATGGATCTCATCCAGAGATGGGACCCAGCCATGAACACTTTCATGCTAACAATGGGGGAGATGATGATCCTCGTGGAGGATGTTTAATGTATCACATGGATACCCATTTTTAAGGAGCCAATATATCATGTATAGAGAAAAGAGAGATTATTTCATGGACCTGATATATAGATCAGATCAAGTTCAAGATATATATCATGCAGGTAGGGTTTGTTATGGGCTATTATACCATAAGGCTTTAGGGGACTAGTGCTTATTAATGATGATGATGATGATGATGATGATGATGATGATGATGATGATGATGATGATGATGGGGGTGTATTTCTTCACGTTTCTATATTTGAGTAGTGATTGGTTTTTATGTTTGATATTAGGAGTACTAGTGGATATGTTGTTGGGAAGGACTATGTTTAGTTAGTCCCTCATGTTATTAGTGTAGATATATAAGGAGATTTGGGCCTTCCAAACACATAGGTGGTATGGTATTAACATTAGTTTCATGCTCCATTGTTAGGCATACTAGCATATTTAAGTGTTGATACCATTGGGACTACCTTGGGATGGTTATGTTTTGATTGAATATAGGGTTGGATTTATGAGATGGAGAGGGGATTATGTGTTGATAGGGGTTGGTTTTGGTGTCAGGGATATAGAGTGGTTCAGAGATGCTTTGGATGGTTTAGTGGTAGGTGATGTAGTGTGGAGGCCCTATGTGAGTTGGGTAAGTTGGGTAGGTTACAAATACCACACATTATCAATGTAGAGCTAGCACTGGATCTATGAGAGGTAGGATGGCAAGATGGAGCTTATCTTATTTGACCAAGTACATAGATAGTTTGGACTAGTCTAGGGGATCCCACTAGATTTACCTTGATATAGGAGGGAGATGCTGAGTTCTTACTCCCAAAGATACAACCACAAGATGTCATTTTGGACCAAGAGGAGTTACCAGGGAGAGATCCCATAGATGATGCTAGTGTTGGAGATGGGTATGTAGTCTGGTATCAGGCCAGATATGCAACAACTAACTTTGGATGGGGTGATAGTGGTTAGTAGCCTATGGATGTGGTTCTTACTAGGGTATCAATATAGGGTGGTGGACCAGATGGATAGGCATAGGTAGCACTAACAACAACACATGCCCAAATCACTAGATTACAAGGATAGGTGGCCACTTTATAGGCACAAATTGTCACCTTATAGGGGTAGGTTATGACTTTAATTGGTGAGCATGATTAGGGAAGGATATATCTTAGGTTAGTGACTTAAGAGAGGTATTTGTTGAGACAGAGGGTAGGAGTAGCCATAGTATCAGTAGGAGGACCACTTGACATAGTTCTAAGGACATGGCACCTAACCACCATTGAGGAGCTTAGATATTATGGGGTGATAGTGCTAATGTAGTCGCCATTGGAGATGAGATATGAAGAGTATAGAGCCAGCTTGGTAGGGGTCCATCTTTAGATACTCTAGGATAGTGGGCCTCGATAGTGGGGTAGATAGGGATATCCTAGGGACCACCACTAGATGGTAGTGTAGGTGTAGGTATAGGTGCATGTGAAAATGGAGCTAGTGGGAGTGGTGGCTTAGGGGATTGATAGATGAGATTATATGATGTATATGATTTTTATAACAACCTACATGCTGATGATGTGACATGTATATGAGAAAAAGAGACATGGATACATTATTAAATGTATGTCCTTACTAATGTAGATGATGATGATTATATGTTGATTATAGTGATGATAGGAGGATTATGCTTTCATGTTTATAGATGTTTATGATATTTATTTGATTATGTATTTATGTATTATGATTATGATGATGAAGACTTTTGCTTATGAGAGGAAATGTAGATTGATTGTTGTTGTGCACATTTTTTTTATGTGATGGATATGGTGTATTATGATGATGGATTTCATGGATGAATTTATGATCGTGATGTTATGATGTTTATAAATGATGACATTAGCTTAGTGATGCATGATTTTAGATATGTAGATGATTGATTTAATTGTGTTATTTGTGATGTTATTCATAGATGTATATGCTTTGTTCAATGGATGGATATGATATATATACATACATACATACATACATACATATATATATATATATATATATATAGACACATACATACATACATACATATATATGTATATATATACATACATACATACATACATACATATATATATATATATATATATACATACATACATACATACATACATATACATACACACACACACACACACACACACACATACACACATACATATATGTGTGTGTGTGTGTGTGTGTGTGTGTGTGTGTGTGTGTGTATATGTATATATATATATATATGTGTGTGTGTGTGTGTGTGTGTATATGTATACATGTATATATATATGTGTGTGTGTGTATATATATATATATGTATGTATATGTATATGTATATGTGTATATATATATATATCACATATACATATACATATACATATACATATACATATGTATATGTATATGATCGAAGATGGATATTGAGTGTGGTGATAGAATGATTTTGTTCATGATATGATTTATGGATATGAGATAGATGACTTTAGGTATATATGATCATTATGACTTCATGTTTTTGATAGATTATTTGATGTATAGATGTTGATAGTAAAGATAATGATGACATAGTTTTATACGTATGACATGGTTATTCCATGGTTATGATGTGGTTTGATTATAATGTATATGTCAAATGGTATGATGACATAGCTTATGTGGTTTGTCAACACGATGTGATTGATAGTATTATGAATATGTGGTTCATGGTTATCTCATTTATTTTGATATTTATGAGTGTGTATGATGTGTTTTTTCCCCATGATTAATGATACAAGATGTGTATATATGAGGACATGTGAAATGGACAATATGTTGTGTCTTATGTTTTGATAGGTATAGATGATGGATGATGAGATGAAAGAATGTCTTTTGTGATTAGATGTTTGAATTTATTATTTGGATGGTTTTAGGTGAAATTTTGTGTTTATTTGAGGGGTGGCATGCTTGTTTATGGGGGTGGATAGGATGGGTTTGATTTTTTATTTTGATGAGGTGATTTATGATATGTTAGATGTTTGAGTGCATTGATGGGATATAGTGCGTAGTGTTGTGATGAAAATGGTGTTTTTAATACTTGGATATGATATGGATTAATGAATGAATATAGATTAAGGTTGGGATAAAAATGATGTTGACTATTTGGATATGGTATGTGATATTAAAAGATAATAAAGACACATATAGTAGGTTTAGATAACACATTGAATGTGGGAAAGTGAGAAGAATTTATGAGACACATGTCTACATGAACTAATGACTAGAGTGTAAGAAAAATCCATGATATGTTCATTTGTAAGGGCCTAACAAAAATTGAAGTTGGATTGACTTAATGAAAATAAGCCTTTTGAATGCTTCGCATTAGCATGCTTTGAGTGATAAAGATGGTGTCTTGATCACATTGTGTCAAATAAGCTCATAGTCCCTTTATTTTAGAGAGTTTAAGAAGGGAAAAGTGGGTGATATGGGTAACATGGGTAATATGGGAACCTGATGTGGGTTAGCTTTCCCCTTCTCTAGGTAACCAAAGAACCCTAATAGACAAGTCCATGCCTTATATAATGTGTATATTGATCGATGAGGGAAGTCTACTAATGCCATATGTAAGAGCCGATTGTGGCCCTTTTGGGATAACTTGATTTGATTTTGATATAGGTCCTCCATTTTTAATCTTTTGTTGTTTTTGATAAAGGGGGTGAAGCTAATCGATGTAGGAAGCTTTCAATGATTGATTTGAAAAACTTGGATTTATCTATCCTTCAAGAGAGTGGTCTAAAGTTAAATTTGTTTATTTTGTAGCTGTTCTTATAGAGATGAGTATATTTTTTAAGCAGTAGAGTTTTGTGCAACCATCCTTCATGGGAGCGGTCTATAATGCTTGAGACATGGACCCAAGTGATATTTTGGTATCCCAATTTGATTTTGAGTGCTAATGTTAGACATGGAAAAGTCTATTTAAGCTCAAAATTTAACATTTATGGGGGAAAGACTTTTAACACTAAAGGTTAACAATGGATAAGGGAAAGTGGTTTGAAAGATAATGGATCATGGGATTCTATCTGATTAGAGATGAAAAGTATCCATTAAAACCATGCCATGGGTAGAGCCATGGTATCCATGCTTAATATTAAGCTATAATTGTGATGGATAATCACATGGTCCTATGTTGTAATCCATTGTCCCTAAAATAAATAGGGATAGGTAGGTGAAAGGAACTAAAAATCTTATAAACCAAGGGATGAGCTTAAGTTAGACATAAAGGTGATTTTGATCCTTGTTTTAAAAATAGAAAGGACACAAATTCAAAGCATTGAGAGGCTCAGTTTCTGGTTTGCCTTGGAAAGAAGATAAATGATAAGCACCTAATCCATACTTATGGCTTATGATGTAGGGTCCAAACCAATTGAAAGCAAACTTTCCTTTTTTTCTATTCTTCATATTAGTTACATGTTGGTTTTATTTAAGGATGAGGTCTCTGATATTGAATTCTCATTCTTTTAGCTATTTGTGGTATGCACACTTGATTCATTATTGATAGACATGAAGATGATTAAGTGTGGTGAGGCGATATTCATCAAGTGGTTCAAGACATACAAGGTGTTCTTAATGATAATTCCTCTAAAAAATGATGTCATGTAAAGAAATGTGAAGAGAAGGAATTTAGACTTCGAAAGGCAAGACTGCCTCTACCCCAAAGATGAAAGAGAATGGGGTAGAACCCATAGAGGTTTGAATGTTAGTGTGAAAGGTTCATAAATCAAAGGGAATATGAAAGTTCCAATCTCAACTTGAAGCACTGACTAATTTGGTTAACATTTTGTTGAGGATTTTGTTAGATGCCTTTGCTTATCCATTTTCTTGTGGATGATAGGGTGAGTAAAAGCTTAACTTAGTGCCAAATACATTACAAAGACCTTAGACTTTCTTGTTTTTAAGTATTTTCCATTATTGATGATGATCTTATGGGGAACATCAAAGTGGAAAATTATGTGGTGGGTGATGAAGTCGATAATCTTCTCACCTTTGGTGGAGATAAGAGGGATGGATTCCACCCACTTGGTGAAATATTTAGTGGTGATAATGATATATTGGTGTCATTGTGAAGAATGAGGATTTATTTCCCCAATAAAATCAAGACCCCATTATGAGAAGCGCCAATAGTCCTTGGGTAATCGAAGGCCATGGGTA
Source organism: Torreya grandis (assembly GCA_037957365.1). NCBI lineage: Eukaryota > Viridiplantae > Streptophyta > Pinopsida > Cupressales > Taxaceae > Torreya > Torreya grandis. Next base: position 370,102 of record JARHVA010004785.1, read on the forward strand.
GGTGTGAGATGTAAATTGGTGTGTTGTTGACATTTGACACATTTATTCACATAATCAAAAAATATTGATTAAGGGTGGGCCAATAATATCCCAAGTGAAGAATATGTTTAGTGATGGCTAGGCCACTAAAATGCCCCCACAAATTATGTCATGTGTTTCCTTGATAACATGGGAAGCTTCATGACTATGAAGGTAATAGAGAAGGAGACCATCAAATCCATGTTTGTAAAAGATTCCCCATAGTATGGTGTAATGAGAGGTACTCTGAATAAAATCTCTTTAGGCATTATTCATAAGGTTGGGAGGAATAATGCAAAGGTTAAGGTAGTTAAAAGTTTGGTCGTACCAAAGGTCAGAAGGAGATGCTTCAACATTACAAATGATGGGAAGGTCAGAACTAGTATATGAGGGTGTGATAAATTTATGGATGGTGATAAATAGTTTGGATTTAGTAGGTTGAGATGGGATTTGGGAAGAAAGGGAAGCCATTGTATATGTGAACTTGTTGGTAGATTGAGTAACTGACTAGATAAGGTAATGGACAAATAATGCTAAGAGTACATACATAAGTTGTTTTTACTTTAATGGGACATCATTTTTACATTGATATGATCTATTTACTTGGTTGATCACAAGTTGGGAATCACTAAATATACTAATTTTTTTAACTCCCAAAGCTAGAGCAATTTAGAGACCTATGACCAGGGCTTCATATTCGGCCATATTGTTAGTACATTAAAAATAAAGTTTAAATGAAAGGGGAAGAGGTTCAATATTAAGAGGAATGAGAATAACTCCACCACCCCCACCATAGTGGCATTTGGAGCCATAAAAAAACATGGTCATTTGGTAAGTGGGTTCTTCTTGAGAAAGAGTTGTAATGGACTCATCAAGAAATGTAAGGGGAAATGGTTGATTATTCATTAAAAGAGATTAGACTAATTGATCAACAATCACTTGTACTTTAATCAATTTTTTTTTAAGGAACTCAATATCAAATTTAGTTAGGAGCATGAACCACTTAGCCATACACTGGTTTTGGGATGGTTTAGAGTGCATGTATTTGAGTGGGTCAGTGTTAGTGATGACATAGGTTTTGTGATTAAGAAGGTAATGATGAAGTTTAGAGGCCACAAATGTTAAGGTGAGGAAAAGTTTCTTGGGATGGGTATACCTAGTCTTTTATTCTATGAGTATGCAACTAATGTAATAGATGGCTTGCTCTTTATTATCTTCATCATGATGAGCAAGAATTGCCCCTAAAAATGGTTCATAGTAGATATATAAAGGTAGAAGGGTTGGTCTTCTTTAGGAAGAATAAGAATAGGTAGAGAAATAAGGTACTCCTTGATTAAATAAAAGGCCTATTGATAATCCTTGGTCCACTTAAAAGAGGTGTCTTTCTTGAGGAGATTTTGAAAGGGTTGACATCTATCTCATAGTTGGGAGATGAAGTGATGAATGGATTAGAGCTTCCCCTATCCATTGTAGAGTTGTTTAAGGTTGGGAAGATGCGACATCTACAAGATTTCTCTAACTTTGGTGGGGTCTATTTTGATTCCTCAAAGAGAGATGATAAAGCCAACAAGCTTTCTATATAGGACCCCAAAAATGCATTTCTTAAGATTGAGCCTGACATGATAATGGATTTGTTGGTCAAAGATGATTGTGAGAATGACTAGGTAATCTTTGTGGTGTTTATATTTCCCAAGGAGATCATCCACATAGTCCTCTAAAATTTTATGGATGAGATCATGAAATATATAGGTCATGTCATGTTGATAGGTTGCTTTAACATTCTTTAGACCAAAAGGCATGATCTTGTAATAGAATGTCCCCCCATGAGGTGATAAAGGAAGTTTTATACCAATATTTGGGGGTAATCAATATCTAATTATATCCCAAGAAACCATCCATAAGGTATAACCTTTCATGGCCAGCTGTAAGATCAACACGTTGGTCTATGTTGGGCAAAGGGAAGTCATCCTTTGGGAAAGTGAGGTTAAGGTCACAAAATTCGATGCAGAGGAAAAGTCCCCCTATGGTTTTGTTAATGAGAATGGTGTTATAAACCCATTTTGGATAATCAATAGGTTAGATGAAGTTAATATAAAAGAGATGCTAAAGTTCTTCTTTAACTAGAAGAGCAATACGAAGATTTATCCTACGAAGCTTTTGATGAAATAGCTTAACCTTAGGATGGGTGACAATGGTGTGGATGGAAATAGAAGGGTCAATTATAGGCATATCCTAATAATACCAAAAAAATTTAATGCTATAGTCATGAGAAAAGAAGGGTAATCTTGTTTCTCTATGGAATTTAAGGATTGACTGATTTTGATGATATGAGGGTTATCCTAAGTACCTAAATTGAAATTGATAGTGGATTCATTTAGCATGGTTTGGTTATGAGGAGGAAAGGATTTATGGATATAGTAGTCCCTTGCACTGAGGTAGGTGAGAAGAATCATCATCTTGATGTTGGATGGTGTTGATGGTAGGAGAATCCCTCTCTATCATTTCAGGATGGATGAGAGGAAGGGATTTATTTTGGCTACCCTTTTGATAGGTTAGAGGGCCAAAACTAATGGTATTGATAAAAAAAAATTAGATGGTATGATATTAATGTCTTAAAATGTTGAGGGAGATGGGGTCGATGAAGATGGGATGTCCTCATCATCGATGGTGGCAAAGGGTTTTGGTGAGGTGGTTTCTTTTGGTGGTACAAACCCAAGGCCAAATAACTCACAAGGTTTTTGAGTCTTAATGATGGGTAACTCATGAGGTCCCTATTAGTAAAGGCTAAGGCCAAACCCCTCATAAGCACACCTATAAAGGTAGGCTTTAATAAAGGCTGGTTTGTTGAGATAAAAAAGTTAGAGGTGAATGATCAGATGGATGAAGTAGTGGCAAGAGAAAGAAGTGGATAATCAAGTCCCCCATAAATGAAATATTTTTGATGTTTGGGGATCCTAAAAGGGATGATGTTTTTGATGTTAGGATCATAGGAAATTTCATACTTGAGGTTGCCATACTCTTGTAGAGTAAGGAAATCATCCAAGTCTAAAAGGTGATATTCCCCAAGGGATATGCATTGAAATGTGGATTCCAAGGGGTCCTATATGGGAATATAGGAAGAAGGGATAGATGATCTAGTTGAATATTCATCACCATCATGGATGAGAGTGTTGTTGGTTTTGGTTGGTGGTGAGGTGGTGTTGTTAGTAGTTGATGGTGAGGTAGATGGAGGAATAAGAATGTCACTGGTCGATATGTCATATTTCAAGAAGAAAAAATTAGGGTTAACTTTGATGGTAAAAGCTTGACCTTCATGCTCAAATTTGACACATCGATGTAAGATGGAAGGGACATAACTCATGGCATATATCCAAGAGCATCCAAGCAACACATTGTATTATAACTCACCCTCTATAATGTAAAATAGTTTAAGAATGGTGCAAGGTCCCAATCAAATATGAAGGATAAATATCCCCAAGGTTGTGGCCATGGTATCATTGAAGGAGTGAAGAACCACTATGATTTTTGACATGATGTTCTTGGGTAGTTACAATTAATCATAAGCATGGGAGGAAATAATGTTGATGTTAGCTCCTCTATCGATCATCAACCTTTTGATGTGGGTATGATTGATATATGTGGTAATGAAGAGGGAAAGATTGGAATCCTCAAGATGAGCAAGAGGTATTTTAGAATCCTGAAAGGTGACAAAGGTATAAAGTTGGAGGGATTCAACAAAGGGTGTAAGATGTTATGGGTCATCTAATTGAATCTATATAGATTGTAGAGCATTTATCAGTGCCTAATTATGGTGAATCAAGGTGTTGATTAGTTCATAAAGTCTCATCTTTATCGATGTCTAGTGAAGCTATTTTAACATGATATGTTGGATGGATTCAGAAGGGTTGGAGAGGGAGGATCTTAAAATGGATACTTTAGATTTTGGTGGCTATGAAGGTGAGGGTAAATTTTTAGGTGTTTAGGTTTGGTTATAAGGTTGAAGGGTATGTCCAAGGAATCGACAATTTGGATTTTACCTTGTCCTTCTATTGGGCCCAAGATTGGATAACCATATGAATAGTGTGGATGAGGGGATTTTCTAGGTTTGATGGTTACTTCGGTTCCTCTCCCTCACTCATGGATGAGAGTGGGGGGGTAGGTAAAGGTTGGGTAGGTTGGGTTGATGATAGGATTGGTAATAGAAGTAAATAAGGTTCATCAAATAATAGATCATCCTCATCATATAGGCTATGAACAAGTGCTTGGAGAGCTTTGCAGTTATTCATGTTGTGTCCTGGTGCCCTATGGTGTGCACAGATCAAATTATCATTAAACTAAGAGGGTTTGGTATTAATGAGGTAGAATTTTTTGATAAGTGGTAAGCTAATGGAAGAAGTTTACAATAACATTTATAGGATGATTGAATAAGATTCATTCAAAGGTTTTGGAGGTGATGAGTTTATATTTTTAGGAACGAGAGCCTTCTTAGAGGTAGTTTTCACCTTAAAAGTTGTAGGTGGTGGAATGGTTTTTGTTGGTGGTTGGGATTGCTTAGTTATGGTTGAATTAAAGGTAAATAATGTGGAGTTTGAAAATTTAGATGATGAAGGGTTGGATATAGGTGGGAAAGTAGAGGTGGGTAGGTTAGTTAAGAATCAAGGAGTGCTAGAGGACTTAGTAGGTGTTGGTTTAGGTAAAAAAAGGAGGATGGATTACTAAAGGAAGAGTAGGTAATTGGGATGGTAGAAGGATGGGGTCCTAAGATAGAAGGAAAATCATAAAGAGGTGGTATGGGTCTAGTTTGAGGTTGAGGTTTGGGTAATTCTACCTTCTTAATTAGTTTGGTTGGGGGTTTCTTTGGTGGATTAGATGGGGTTAAATCGAACTTCAATGACAAGTGAGTTTGACTAGTTTTGGGATGGATTCCTAAATTATTGATAGGTTTAGTGAGAGAGGCATATTGTGATTTGGTGATGTTTGATGGTGGTAGTTGGGATGGTTCATCTATGATTTTGAAATAAGTGGTATTTGATGGAGGGGTAGTGATGGAATTAAGGGTGAATTCAAGTGAGGTTGAGGATTCATATTTGTTTTGGTAAGGGAGCCCTAGATGATGACAAAAGGTGGATATATAAAATTTGGGTTGAGAAGTGAACTCTAAACTTTAGACTAGTATAGAAATGGGCTTGTAGATGGGTTTGGTTTCCTAGTCATTAGTTTCAAAAATTAAGCCCCTAGGTGGAGAAGAGGGAATGGTTCCTCCATCCTTATTCTTGATGAAAGGTTCCAAAGTTAATGATTAGGTGGATGAGGTAACATTTTCTTGTGGGATTGTTTCTAAAGAGGGAATGCATGGTTCTATGATGGGGGAGGTAGGTGTAGTGCTCTCAAGTGAAGGAATGAGCATGGTTACTTCCTTGGTTTGGGTCTCTAATAGAATGGAGGATAATTATACCACTTCAATGGGTGGAGTGGAGGAAGAATAAATTATTAAAGAAATGGTTATCTCCTTTTCTATTTCTATCAAAGGAGAGGTGGATAAATCCAAGGTCTCATTAGATGAAGAGAAGGGGGTGGTTGATTCCTTCATTTGGGTATTTGAAGGAATATAAGGTGAACCACTACTTTTTAAAGTGAAATGAAGGAATAAGTGGTTGATTTAGTGGTTTATTCAATAATGGGCTCACTAATAATAACATTGATTATATGTGCCTCATGAGAGTGATATGATTTTGATTTGCTATCATGGTGATGGGTAAAAGGAACATGATTGGGAAAAGGTTTGTGAAAGATGTCAAGGGAATGATTAGGAGGTACATTGGGATTATCAAATGTAAGTTATCCACTGTTAATTATGCTTTGGACAAGAATTTTGAAGGTATTGCATCTATTAATGTCATGTCCAGTAACTTAGTGAGAAGCACAATGGTTATTCTCATTATACCAACTAGACAAGAGGTGAGAATCATCAAATTTTTGGGGTGGTTTGATAGGTGGAAGTTGTATGATGTTAGCTTTGAGAAATTTATCCAAAACTAAATCATAATACTCCCTTATGGGAGTTTATTATTTTGAAGGATCTCAGTTTTGGTTTTGGTTTTGATGGTAGGTAGGTTTGGAAGAATTAGTTTGATGGGGTTGGTTGACAGTTGGTGGTGGGGTATTATTTAAGATAACTAAGTTTGAAGATGATTTCACTTTGGATTGGTTAGTATTTTTTATGGAGGGTATATTATTGGATTTAAATCTAGAGTTCTTGTTTTGCAGTTTCAATTTTCCTTCGTCAATGGCTTAATTTTCAAGTTTACGTGACATGGTGAATGCCTCATAAAAAGTTTTAAAAGTTTAAACTTGAAGAGTATGGAAAATAAGTTTGGCAAAACCTCGATAAAAGAGATCAATCAACTCAGGTTTGGGTAGTGAAAAAGTAATTTAGTTGATGATTCCTCTCCATCTAGCTACATAATCAATAATTGATTCATCATCAAATTGCCTAATAGAATAAAGGTTGGTAATAGAAACCTTTTTAGATATAGTTATTGAGAAATGTTCTAAAAATATTTGGGAAGTTGGGAGAATGAAAATATGGATTACTTGGTAAGGGCACTATACCAATCAAGGGTTGGTCCTGATAAATACATGGGAAAGGTACAAAGGAGGAAATCATCATCATATGCGATAAAATAACAAGAGTGATGAAATGCTCTCAAATGTTGTTGGGGGTCCTCCTTACCTTAGAATTTGGAAAACTTAGGTAATTACCATTAAGGAGGATAAGTATGGATAGGAATGGATGGATGGATGGGTTCATTACATATTTAATCATAGGATAAAAGGTTATGAGGCCCAGAGATAGATGACTCTAGGTTGGTCATTTTATCCAAATCTGTTTGAATTTGGAAAGCTGCATAATTAGGTGGTAAACCTTATTGAGGTTGGGTGGTTACAATGTATGAATAAGTGATAGAGGGTGCTGAAGAAGACACATATTGGTAAGTGGTCATAGGAGGTTGGGATAGTGCCACATAAGGGTTCATTGGCATAAATGATTGGGTGGAAGGTGTCATGGGTTCTTGTTGGGGGACAATAGGGGTTGTGTTAGAGGTATGTTTAGGTTGGTGGATGGAAGAATGGACATAAATTAGGTTAGGGGTATGAAGGTGATAGTGGGTTATTGGTGGGTGGTATCTCGAATGCTAATAGGTGGGAGGGTTTGAGGTATGGAAAGTACCAAACTCTGAAGTGGGGTAGAAGTTGGTGGGTTGGTCAAACTAAGGGGAATGGTAGAAGTAGGAGTAGAAGATACCCCCACTATATAAGGAGTATAGGTAATGAGAAGTAAAGTTGATATGAGGTTAGAGGTATTAGCTAGGGTAGTAGATGTTTGGTTATTGGTTGGGATGTTAGATGGAGTTTGGGAGGTGGTAGTAGGTGGGATATTGAAAGAAGAAGAGGCTTAGGTGAGCATAGGTTAGGTTGAGGTGGCACCCACCAAAATATGGTAAAGCATACCATAGGGAGGATTTGTATGAGGAACCAAAACAAAAGGGGTATAGTTAGATAAGGTGTTTAGGTAATGTTGAAGAGCCACAGGGTTGTTGTCAAGGAAGGCGGAAAAATCCAGATCACCCTTAGCAATAATTATAGGCCTAGTAGGATGGGGAAAATGAGGGTAACTCTTAGCATCATATGCATATTCCATGAAGGAAGAATAAGAAGGTGGTTGTTGGTTATTTTTATTCTTCAACTATTGTCTAGTAAAGACCATGAGAGGAAATAGGAGATAAAATGATGAGACTCACACCTCAAACAAAGAGCAAGCAAAAGGAAAAAACTCAAGGAAATTAAACATACACTAAAGTGAATTTAACAACCTAGGGTTATTTTTAAATCTCTTTTAGCTTATGCCTTAGAAAGTGCAAAGAAGAAATTGGTTTGTAGATTGGGTACTAAAGAGGAAATCTAAGGTTGGTTTTAGGTTATGTTTAGGTGCTCAAGATAGAAATCTATATTGATTTTTAGCACATGTCCATGTATTAGGGCCTAACCCCTCACTTCACACACCATAATAATAAGGGTGTTAGGTGCTTATCCAAAATATAATAAATTTTAGAGTTTATACTCAACCAGAGAGCTGAGTTGGTTCTCCCCTTGGTAATGAACTCCAAGTAGGATTACTAAGAAAGGGTAAGGTTTACTACTAGGTGATGAAATCCTAGTCAAGCCTTGTCTCAGGTATGTTTTGATGTGTTGATTGATTATGTGGTTTGGATAAGCGTGTGACAACAAGTGAAATCTATGATTAATTACTATGCCTTTTAGTCACTAGATGAACTAAAATAAGTAAGCAATCAATATATGCAAAAGATTTATTTTAAGCCCAAAAAAATTTCAAATTTCATTTGATGAGCATACAATAAAGGAGGAAAAAGGGATGCTAGGTCCCACTAGGCATGCCAAAATATTTTAGTTAATTTTTTCTTATTTCTTAATTTGGAAGCAAGTAATGAAACTAGTAATAGGGTGTGTAGAAGAATACCTGTTAAAGAGCACACATGATCCAAATAATGGTGAGAACTCCTATTTGGATTGCAAGGAATAACCTATAGATAAGAAAGACACTAGAAAAAGGGGTTGTTAAATGGTTGGTTGAGTGGACTACCTAGCATGAGCTAGATCCAAGAAGCATATGCTTGCTATAAGGCTGTCAATCTATTATTTATAACAATTAAGTTGATATAAATGAAAAGAAAGGAAATTTAATTTCAATAACTAGAAAGTAAATGCATGTAAGATAAGATGAAAGTAAATTGATTGTTAAATAAAATGACCAAATTTAGCTAAAATGGGTCAATACTCATGCTAAAATAGTTGGGGTCAGGTTCAAAAAATCAAAAAAGTCTTTGTGAATAGGTAGAAACATAGAAAATAGGGGTTGGTTGGGGTTAATGGGGTTGAAATTAATTTCTATTATTTTCTACCAAAATGACCATCGATGATTGGGTGAACCATCAATGGTCTAGTGGCCGTCGATGGTTGATGTGACCATCAACGGTTAGGCTAACCATTTGTGGTTGCCTATAAAATTCTTGAAATGATCAAAAAAAGGATTATAGATTGGGTAATTGGGAAAATAGAGGTCTGTTATGGATTAAGGGAATAGAAAACAAGATAATGATGGGTTTGATAGGGTAGGGAGGTTAGAAATCAAATAAAAATAAAATAAAATAAATAATAGATACTTGTAACTTGGTGGTGGAAGGCTAAAGCAATTTGGCTAGAGTGATAGTACTTTGGCCTTTGAAAGTGATACCGATAAAGGTTTGGGTCTCCATTGATGGTGCTTTCTTGGTGAAGGGACACTAGATACCTATATGCAAGATAGCTTGGATGCATATTGCTTGATTTCTAGATCCTTTTCTCCTCCTACTTCTCTCTTTTTATAGGATGAAGTTATTAAATGTGTAGGAGGTTGCTAAATGGATAGAGGAAAAAGTTGCTACCTATGATGTTTTAAAGTTGGTTTGCATCACAAAATGGAAGTTTCTAAATGTGTTATGCTTATATCTTATAACTATTAATTCTTTTAAAACTTTAAAGTAGGTTTAGAGATCTGTTCATCAATGGTCAGGCTAACCATTAATGGTTAGGCTGATTTCCAATGGTCAAGGTTCTAGAGGAAAATGGGTTAAAAAAGGGGTGATTAAAAAGTTAAGTTAGCAAATTAATAAATGGGCTAATTTAACTAGGTGGTCAACTAACCTCAGAGTCAGGTAGGGGTTCAAGGCACTTTGACATTTAAAACTATGTAGTTTTTGAGTGTCTATAGTTTAACATGATCTTTGCTCTACTTCTTGATTCATACCAAGACCCCTATAATCTTTATTGTAATGTCAAGTTTTGTATGAGGGAAAAAATTGGCCAACATTTCTAGTAACATCTTGGGCTTTCATGGATGTTATGAAATATTAGTGGCCTTAAACTAATCTATTGGGAGTATAGAGTCCCAAGTCTTCTCTCAACTGATCATGAAGATATTCCAAATATATCCCTATTTGGAATCTCTCTTGAAACAACAAAAACAAAATAAAAATAGAAAAATAAAGTGTCCAAGGCACTTCTTAAAAGGGAAATACACAATAAAAAAGGAATGTACAGAAGGCACTTAGTGGAAAACACAAAATCTATTCTAATATGTACAATATGATACAATAGATGCAATGCTTTTAATTTTTTAGGCTTCAAGTGAATGCCATTGAACGAGATGGGTAATACCTCTCCATCTAGTTGGGCAAGCTGAAAAGCATTATGTTCCTTGCATCCATAGATCAAATAAGGACTAGTTCATAAGCTATCAAACCTGGTATGGTTTCTTGGATTGGCCTTATTTGAGTCCCATTTGAGTACTAGGTCCCCCTCCTTGAAATTACTCATTTTAGCTCTCTTGTTAAAGGATTTTTTGACCTAAGCTTGATGTGACTCCGAAGTATTCATTACAAGGTCCCTAATTTCTTCTAGCTCCATGAGCTCTATTATCCTCATATTCATGGGATCATCCTCCATCAAATCAAGTTGATATACTAATTCTAATGTAGGTAGATTGAGAGAGATAGGCAATTTGGATTCCCTTACATACACAAGGACATATAGAGTATTGCCAATGATAGTTTTAGGAGTCATTCTGTCAACCCATAAGGTTGTCCTTATCTTGGTGTGCCATGTTCTTTGATTCTCTTCCACAGTCCTCCTGATGATCCTTAGCAAGTTCTTGTTTATGGAATCTACCAGTCCATTTCCTTGAAGATATTAGTTGAAAGAGGTGTTTAATAGAAACCCAATTTAAGATCCCATTCACTTGTCTTCATGCCAAGGAATGCTAAGACATTGTCTAGAATTATAATGGCTAGGACACCAAACCTGGTCACAATGCTATCATAGAAATTCAAAACTACACCATCATTAACCTCCTTCAGAGAAATGGCTTCCACCCACTTGGTGATGTAGTGAGTTGCAGTGAGCACCCATTTATGCCCTATAATTTATGGTGGATTGATCATCCCTATGAATTCTAACCCAAATTGCATGAAGGGTTGGTCCACTTAAATTGGATTGAGTGTAAGGGATGCTAATTTATGTTTTCATTAAAAAAGAGCACACTTTTAGCATTTTTTAACCCATGCATGATCATCTTTGAAAAGATTGGGCCAGTAATAACCAACTCTCATTAACTTTACTAATGTGGTTCTAAGTGCAAAATGGTCTCCTATAGACCCATCATGAAATTTCTCCAAGAGATTTGACACTTGGTCATCATCCATGCACCTAAGGAGTAATTCATTGATTTCCCTTCTAAAAATAACTCCATTAATCAATGCATAAGGTATGGATTGAATCCTAAAATACCTTTTTTTTAATCTATCTAAACCTTGGGGGCATTTTCCTATTGTCAAAAAGTGAGTCATGTCTTGAAGCAAACTCTTTTGAAGTAGAGGTACACCTACTTGTGAGTTGTCTTGGGTTACCAAGACAACTTCTTTATCTTCTTTGATATCCTCTACCATGTGATCGCATAAGCCCTTACCTATGAATAGCTTGGTGACCTTAATCTCCACATCATATTCCATGAATTTGGTGATCTAAACTACTTTTTTCTCATTCAAATCCTTGTTAAGGAGGAAGTCCCTAACTTTAGGATGAGACACCATAAGATGAACTTTTCCATTAGAGATCATGGGTCTAAACTTATTGAGACTCCTCAAGGTTTAAAGAACCTATTTTTAAATGAAGGTGTACCTCACTTCATATCCTTCTAGCCCTTGACTAAAAAAGGCAATTAGCTGATCCATTCCTTTACCATTATTCTACATTAGCATAGTTGATATGTTGTCAACATTGGTAAATGTGTACAAGATGAAGTCCTTAGAGAAGTCAGGTTTCATGAGTGAGGGTGCTTGGGTAATGGCATATTTTATGGCCTTAAAAGATGCCTTGCCTTCATTTAAAAAATCAAACACTTAACTCTTCTTTATCATGGTGGTGATGGGTTTGACTAGGTTTGTAAAACTAGGTATGAACCTTCTCACAAAGTTGATCTTCCCAAGTAATATATAGATACCCTTCTTGTGTTTTAGTAAGGAAAAGGCTAAGATAGAACTATTTTTATTAGGGTTAATGGATAGTCCCTCTTTTAAAACAATATGAACCATGGAGTTTGACTTCATGCATGACAAATACACACTTATTGGGATTTAAAGAGATCCCATACACTCTACATCTCTAGAATATCAACCTCAAATGGTCCATGTGATCACTAGCTCTCTTGGAGAAGACTATGATGTCATCCAAGTAGACCAATACTATTTAATTTAGCAGCCCTTGGAAAGCCATGTCCATTGCTCTTTGAAAGGTTTATGCAACATTGGATAATCCAAAAGGCATCTTATGGTAAGCAAATATGCCCCACTTGGTGGTGAAGGTATTTTTATACTAGTCCTCCTCTCACTAGCACTTGGTTATAACCTAAATACCCATCCAAGAGAGGTAAGCATTATGAACTAGTAACTATTTGAAGGAGTTGCTCCATAGATGGTAGAGGGTAGTGATCCTTCAAATATACTTTATTTAGATCCCTAAAATCAACACACAACCTAATTTCCCCATTTTTATTCCTGATAGATAATAGATTAGCTACCTATAAGGAGTGCTTAATTGGAAAGATGATCTTGGATTCAATTAACTTGGTCAATTCCTTCCTTATGAACTCTTTAATCTTGGAGTTTATGGGCCTCTGCTTCTGCCTGATAGGCTTGACATTAGATTTTAGTTCTATAGTGTGTTTGGCCAATTTAGGATCAAATCCCCTTAGGTCATTATAATGTGAATAAAATATGTCTACATATTATTTACAAACCTCTATGAAGGCATGCCTTTCATCTTTAGTGCTTACCTCTCTAAGCTTGAGGAGATTATCTTCAAGGATAAGAACTCTCTCATAGTTCTCTTCATTTGTTGACATCACTACTTTATCCTCCCTCATATGTTCTCCCTCATGAAAGATATATTCTAGGGTGACTATCCCTTTAGGAAGCTTATTGGTCCTTAATTGAACAATATACTCCTCATATTGATGCTGCAACTTTCCTTGGTTGATAGAGTAAAAATTTTCTTCTTATTACAAGAAACATGCAATTTGTTGGTCACTTTTAAAGACATTCTAATGAGATTAATTATCTAGAACTGATGGTCTTATTACCACTTTGACATGTGGTTGTACCTTGGTCCTTTTCAATTAATTATGTTGATTTTGGCCCCTTGGCACTGATTGGACATTGAAGGCCTCAAAGTCCTCAATTAGGTCCCACACTCTATGTTTTTAGGACTTCACTAAGGGGTTATCAATGAAATTATGGCCTATGACTTGGTGCATAACCAATTCACTATCCCCATAAAATTTCAATTGCAGAACCTATATGAAGATAAATATTTATCATTTGAAGGGGAAAATAACATAACACCTACACCCACTCCATTCTTTCTCCTTGAGACATCAAATATCAATTTCCATAGACCACTAGGATCTTCTTGATGCCTCATGAGGGATGGCATGGACTAGATTTCTTCATATAAATAGTAGACACCCAAGTCCCTTTCTTTAACACCCTTTAAGTGGTCTAACAATTAATTGTCATTCGATAGTTTATCCAAGAACATGTTTGGTATCTCTTCTAGATGAGTGTTCCCCCATTACAAATTCATCCTCATCAATAATGTGCAATTGATGTTTCTTCTATTTGACCCATAGGGCTCTATGTGGACTTATGTAATGGTCTTGGCTTTGATTGACACTTTGGCTTCATATCATGTTATGTATTCCATGTATGACCAATATGCTACAAGATAACCTCATATCTTTGTTATGAACTCTCTAGATAGGCATAGCATAAAATAAGGAGGCACATCAAGGATCAATACATCTTGAGCCACTAAGACACTAGGACAAGTGTGCAGGTTCATATTGAGGTATCTGATTATGCTAGATGGATTAATAAAAGAATCATCAAGTTACAACACTCCTTTAGATTGGGGTTCATATTTTAGACCAAGCTTATTATCTATGGACTTTGGCATTATCAAGGTAATATCCCTAGTATCCACTAAGCAATTATGCACTAGAGAGTTATCAAGGATCACTAAAATGTATAAGGGAGGAGGTTTGACCACTTTACTTAGTTTCCCTTCATTTTATCCTTTAGATGCATTGGTAAGGACTAAATTCTCCTTACTTGGTAGTCTATCTGCAATATTGATCTTTGATAATCCTTCATAAAGGATATCCACTTGATCAAACATGGAGAGCATGTCACACATTGGCACACTCACATTAGACTTTTTCATTTATTTTAAAATGTTGATGGGTGAACCACCAACCTTTGGTTATGCTTTAGGGGCCATAACTGTACCTTGATCTTGTGATTTTTGAGGGACCAAGACATTTACTTGATTTTGATTCCTTAGAGCTATTAGAACCATTAGAATATTAGCAAGTTCAACTAGCTTTGATATTGAAGGAGTAATGGTAGGAGACTCCTTGACTATCTCTTGGTTACCATCCATGTTCCTTTTCTTGAATCTAGTATTTGATGCTACTAAAATATAAGTTTGCTTAGAACTATAATGTTGATTGAGTGCCTAACACTCTTCTTATTCATAGTTCACCATTGTGGCACCTAATTGGATTGATCCTTGATTAGAATTTTGAATTTGTTGAGGCTATTTTGGCTTGATAATCATAGGTACATCTATATTTTGGGCCATAAGAGCTTGGTTGTACCCAAAATTAGCAACATGATATCATTAATCATTAAAAAATTGGGTTAAATTAGTGGTTGGGATAATGGATTTACCAAAAGACTAATTCTAAGGCATAGTACCTTCAATTTCTAAAGCCACATTATTTTGAACTGGGACCAAGGTGTTAGAAGTTCTTAAAAAATTAGGATTTTAGTTATTTTTCCTATTATATCCATGTTTCCCTTAGCCTTAGTTTTGACCTTGGCCTTGGCCTTGGTAGTTCCCTTTGTATGATGGCCTATTTGCTTGAAAATCTTGTTGCTAAGGTTGATATAAACCTTGATAAGGCCTATTGAAAGCTCGATACCTATTAAAATTTAATAGATCATTTCCTAAGGATTGGAACATGCTCTTGAGATCTTGAAATTTATTTTACTCTAGAGAATCACTATATCCACTAGTAGAAGCTTTCTCTTTTTTTAGTGTAGGTATTGCAACAATTGTTGGCATAGGAGGAATGCTATCAAGTGGATGGATAATAATAAGAGGTGGGCTAATTTCAAGAAATAAGGACATTGGTGGTTTAGGTATAAGCTTACCAAATTGAACCAAACAATTTTCTACTTTGATGGACACCTCATAAGCTTTTGGAAAAATATATCCTCCTATAGATTGGATCATCATTGCTATATCACTATTTAAAGCCTTCAAATAATATAGAAAGGAAAAGTTAGGGGTTGGTCTAACTGAGACTGGAATTATATCCCAAGTTTTTTTAAACCTTTTTTTGAAGTCTTGTATGACTTCATGAGGAGCTCTCTTAATGGAAATTATTTGCTTTGCAAGTGAAAAATGGTCACTTTTATCCTCAAATATTTTACACAAGGCATCGCCTAATTGGTCCCATGTTTGAATGAAATTAGTGGCAATGACTCTATACCAATATAGGGCCTTTCCTTTGAAATAAGTAGATAATAACTTAATACTTATATTATCCTTAGTGACATTATGGATATTGAAAAAATTGGCTATGTCCATGAGGTGCTCAGAAGGTGTTGTAGCTTGGTCTCGATTATAATAGGGGATACTTTTAAAATTTGTGACTGGGATGGGATCATATTAAGCTAGGTCTAGAGGAATTTATGCATTAAAATCCATAAATGGAAAAGGTATAGGGGTTTCCATGGTAATATAAGGGTTTAACAAAAGTATTTTTGTAGAGGTAGGCCTTGAAATTGACCTACGAGCAAAGGTTACTTGATATGGATGTGTACTGGAAAACCTTAATATTTTTACTAAATTTATAGGTAACTCAAAAAATTTAGAGGAATACCTCTCAAATCTAACCTTGTTATCACCTTTGGCATGAGATGAAGTCATAACTCTACTACCAAAAATTTGAATCTTCCTTTTGGAGTCACTAGATGTTATTGCTTGGGAGCTTAATTGTTACAAATTTGATCAAACTAGCATGAAATTTGATCAATCTTCCTTGAAATATAGTCCCAATGATCATGATAGAGACTATTGTAAGATAAATCTACACCCTTGGAGAGTTTTTTAGTTTCCCTCCAATTGAGCTACATAATGGGGACATCCCTAGGTCGTGGGTCACCTATAGTAGGGTTGAACCTCTGGCTAAGGCTGACTTCCTCTTGATGCTCACCTAAACTAATGAAAATTGTTGAGAAAAGGGTTAAAAAGGGTTTAAAGTTTCCTAATAAGGCTAAAAGGTGATGCACCAAATTTAAAATGGACACTCATATAAGATTGAACCCACATTGGATCAACATAAGACAACTATAGCTCACACAACCTCATAATCTCACTAGTTACATAAGTATTTCATAAGAGAAGTTCTAAGTATAAATCTAATCTAGACCTAAAAGTTAGCTTGGAAACACCTTCAAAGAGGCAAGAAGAAGGATAGTGAATTAGGAAGACCCTCCTTCAAAAATTCACCATACACAAGCATACTACGAACTGATTTAAGATAAGAGATAGGCAAAGAGTTGATTCTATTTCTTCAAAAGGTAGTTCTTACAATATTTTGACAGGGTTTAACCATATCAAATGAGCACACTTTTTCAAGAGTATCAATGAGTATCCTTGTCCCAAAATAGAATGAAAAATTCTAAGAGCTAAAAAACCCCATAATGGGAATGAGACTATGATATAGAGGAGAAGGGAGAGAGAGAAACAATGTGGGAGCACATTATCAGAGAGGGGACACACCATCTTGAATCATTATTTGAAGCTTGAGATGCCATCTTTTTCTTGAACACTCTACCACCCTCTTGATCAATCAAGACATTACTCATGGATTACCAAGTGGAAAAGTCCCCATAGGCTTTGAGGATGCATTGAATGCTCTTAGCTGTAAGTCCCAACCACCAAATCCTTTTTTTTGTCCTTCACACCACCTCCCACTAAAGATAAAACTTTCATGCTTGTGGATCTAAAAGAAGCATGGATTTTCCTTCTTTAGGTGGTTGCATATCAAAAATATGTCCATCTTGAAGGATGTGAAGCCTCTTCAATAATCATAGACATCTACCCTTGATCAAATCTAGACCAGATCTTTTCTATAGATGGAAAACCAATCTCCTTTATTGGTTTTCCCATAGCCACATATATTGATGTAGACCTATAGACTGCATAACTTTACTCTTAATCTCTATTAGGTATATAAGACCTATTTTTTCCTTTAAGTATCTCTAGAAAATGAGAACTTCATCATATCTATGTCTCCTTTAATTAATGGTGAAGACAATCATAAAATAAACCCTATATGCCATGAACCTTCAAACCAAAGATATATATTTAGCTTCAATGGCACCTTTTTATTATTAATTACCTTGACTACATAACTATGACCCTTTAATGGTGTTTGAATGAGCTTTAATGGTAGTGAGATGATCTATACAAGACTTGTTTATATCGATAAAAAACTACTCCTTTGGTTCAACCTTATCAATCAAATATTGATAGGGCCAATCAAATTTCTCCAACCTGTCTTTACTCCCATTGGTTTTGTAGATCCTTACTATTAGATCTTGACCTTTTAACTTCCTGCACACCATTTATCTCCATGGTATAAAGAAATGAAATCCATTAATTTCCTACCATGAAGATCCTTTTTAAATGTTAAATTTCACTCACATCATTGGATCAAGATGTATGAAGCAACATGAGCCTTTGATCTACCTGGACTCATTTTCTTGTCAGTGAACACACACCATTAGATCTCTGCTCGATGAACTTGTACTATTGGATCTTGTCCAACTTGTTGCATTTTATGGGATTTAACCCAAGGAACTTTTGACTTGTTTGACCCAAGAATGAATCATTAGATCTATGTTTTCATTATGTAAGATCACACAAACCATTAGATCTCAATCATTTTAGAACCTTTTAAGGAATTTTTGAATCCAAACGATCATTTATGAAGCTCAAATTTGACACTTTCATGAACATCCTACCCTATAGGTCTAACTTTGTAGCTCCATAACTTGAGATAGAAAGCTTACATAGACATGAAACTTACAAAGTATGTTTTTGGCATGAATAAATCCATGATGTTGGAATATTTTGGATCATGAGGCTATTTAAGGACACTAATAAAATTCATAAGTGAACTAGTCTGATCTATTTTACATGACATCTTGATGATGGTCTAGTTCATTTAGACTTGTGATTGATCTTTTGCATGAGTCTCCAAGTCTTGGATGAACCCTTGAGGCTTGTGCAAAACCTACATCATACTCTTAAATGTTATGACCACCATGGTGACTTGCTTTCTTGAATTTAGACAAACTACACTTTAAGTTAAGTTAAAGTGTTTCAAAAGATTTGCAAGTTGTATGAGATCTTTTCTCCTACTATTGGATCCTTTATTCAACACAAACTCTACTCAATTTCTTGCTTCACACCAAGACCCCTAGAATCTTTACTACAATGTCAAGTTCTATATGTGGGCCAAAATTGGCCAATAGTATACTTTAGAGTGTTTGGAAAAAAATTATTCATCAAGAAAGATGAGGAAGACTTAGGTAAGTCTGATTAATGGTCTAATGACGGAATATTCTTGGGATACTTATCAGTAAGCTCTGCTTATAGATCCTATAATAAGAGGTTGCAAAAGATAGTAGAAAACACCAATGTGACGATTGATGAGACTAGTTCTAAGAAGTTATAATATTAATCAAAGGATGCATTAGATAATTTGGAATTAAATAATGAGTAATAATTAATATGGTTAGATTACGAAGAAGAAGTTGAGGAAATACAAGATTCAAAAGGCCCTTCAAGATAGATTCAGAGAGACAATCCTAAATCACAAATCATTGGCAACATGTATACTAGTATGCAAACAAGGAGAAAAATGGTAAGTAGCCTAAATCAAGATAATGTTTCTCTCTTATCTAAGATTGAACCTATGAAAGTTATAGAAGTAAGAAAAGGCAAGTTTTGGATAGGTGATATGAATGAGGAGTTAGACCAAATAGAAAATAATGAGACTTGGGAACTAGTTCCTAGGCCTAAAGACAAGAATGTCATTGGCACAAAATGGGTGTTTAGGAACAAGTTAAATTAAAATGGAAAAGTCACTAGGAATAGGGATAGATTGGTATGAAAGCTGTATGCACAAGTATAAGGGATAAAATTTGAGGCGCCCTTTGCTCTAGTAGAAAGATTGGAGGCTATCAAACTATTCTTAGCATATTTAAGCTTCAAAGGGTTTTAGGTGTATTAGATTCATGTCAAATCAAATTTTCTAAATGAGAACTTGGAAGAGGAGGTATACATAGAGTATCCTAAGTGTTTCTTATTATTATGTAATAAGGAGTATGTATGTAAATTGAAAAAGGAACTTTATGGTCTAAAGCAAGCTCTAGATCTTGGTACACATGATTCAAAAGAGGTATTATAAATATTAATCTATACATAAAGACAAAAAGTGATCATTAGTTGATAGTGGTTGTCTATTTGGATGACATCATATTTGTTGTAAATAGTGAGAGTTTGACTAAAGCCTTTGTAAAAGTGATGATTGAAGAGTTTGAGATTATGATTATCATTCTTCTTTGGGTTATAAATCATTCAATCAAGAAAAGGTATATTCATTTCACAAGCTAAGTACATAAGAGATATGTTGAAGAAATTTGAGATGGAATATTGTAAGGAAGTTAACACACCTATGATCATAGGGTGTAATTTAAGCAAGGAGGATAAATATCCAAAGGTCAATCAGACATCATACAAGTCAATGATTAGAAGTTTGTTGTATAATACTACCTCTATACCTGATATTATTGAAGCATTAGGTCTTGTGGAAAGATTTCAAGTAGATCCAACGAAAAACCATTTACAAGCAGTCAAGAGGATACTTAAGTATCTCAAGGGGACTATGGAGTTTGGATTTGGTATCCAAGGAACAAGGAGTTTGATTTATTAGCCTATATAGATGTTGATTGGGTAGGGAATCCAGATGATCAAAGAAGATCTAGTGGAAGAACTTTCTTCTTAGTATAAATCCAAGAATATAAATGGAGCCACTAGGGTTTGGCATGGGGGTACACAAGTTACTTAAGCAAACACCTAGAAGGTTGACTAGCTCAGGGATGCTATGGGCTACTTATGACCTATATGTTGGTTGTGAATCCATTATTCACAACTTAATATTCATGGAGTACTATTCATATGCATTATTCACTATTCATGGTGACATGGTAGTGGGTCCCAAGTGATGGGTCCCATGATGTGGGCCTCATGGAGAGGGTACCAAGTGGTGTGCAATGATGTGGTATACAGGTGATGTGGTCGATGATGTAACAAGATGGTGAAATGGTAGGAATGCCCTTTAGAGGGTCCAATGGTGTGGTCAAGGTCATGTCACATGATGCAAAAGATAAAGGGTCATTCATGGGTTGAATTTTTAAGGGGACCCATGATTCACATGTGTAGATAAAGTCAAAAGGTGATTGCAACACCTTTTAGATTTGTGTGAGCACATGGAAGAAAAAGATAATAAATCACTATTGGTAATTAGCCTCACATGTGTGAGTGGATCATAATTATTAAAGTCAAATGGGGTGGCTTGAATCTTATCTAAAGTGTAGCATCCACTTTGTTGACCCTTGGAGATGAAGATAAGAAAAACACTATTGAGTGTTTGGACTCACTTTTGGAAGTGAGGAGCATGTTTTAGAGCCACATAAAAGTGGAACATGTTCTTGTCTAAGTGGAGGGTCATTTTTTATGACTTTGGGCACATGGGAATAACCACCACTATAGATTATTATACATCTAGTCAAATGTGGAAAATTTCTTTGAGTAGCCATGAAATTATCTCTCCCTCTCTCTCTTCTCTCACATTATATAAAAATGCTAGAAAGCATTGAGCTATCTCATTGTAATGTTATCATATTAGAGGATAAATGGAGGATAATTTGGATGTTCTCCATTTTACATCCATGGTTAGAGGTTAGAGCTTGTAATGCTTAGGATTAGCTTAGCTCACCTAGATGCTTGGATTGTAAGAATTAGATGTAGGTTCCAGGTTGCGGCATGGAAGTATGGATTTCTTTGCTCACCTATATGCATGATAGATCCAAGAAGGATTTTATAAATTGGAAGGCATGGTTGTATGTTTAGTTTACCTAAATGCTATGGTGTTTTAGAATTGTTTGAAGTTACTTATTACAATAAGGAGGTTAGAACCTAGAAGGCATGGTTGTATCTTTGGTTCACATGAGTGTTTGGTTTTATCACTGGATAGTAGTTATTGTGAGAAGAACTATGTAAGAGAGGATTCAATAAAGAAATAATGAAGTCTGGTGTTGCCTTTACCCTTTGGTTTTTACCTTGATAGTTTTTCAAGGGATTTCATGTATAGCTAGTGTTATGGTTTGTCTCTCCTATTTTATGTATTTTTATTTTTTAGCTTATTTATTTCTATAATCATTTTTATGATTAACTTGCACATGTAGGAATGTTTGTTTTCCTAACAATTGGTATAAGAGATATTTTTTAGTTTTGGTACCTGAGCCTTGTTAATCTCAACAACTGGTATCAAAGCCTAGGTTGGCTAGTTTTGTGTAAGTGGGAGCTACAAGTGGAGAGACCTAGATATGAATTAAAATAAAAAGTTTTCATGGAAGGTATTCTCTCTTGGTGGAAGATGAAGAATGAAGAATAGAAGCTTAACACGCTTTTATAGATAGATCAACACCAACATAGTGTTCCTATTGAAGAAGCAACCATATAGCTTGAGGAGCAAGCTAGTCTCTATTGGTGAATATGGAAGGTGATGAAAAAAAATTACATTATTGTGTTTATCGACTAGAGAAGGGGTGCATGATGTGGTATCCTAATAACCACATGTTGGTTGAGATGATGTAAAAAATCCATGTAGAGGAGGAGGTACCAGAAACTTAATTCTATACCTAGAGTAGGTTATGGATGGAGGAGAACAAGTTGAAACCTAAGGTTTTGTGGAAGAGTAAGGCTGGTGTTTTATATTTTATAGCTTAGAGATGTATTAAGTGAAGTGTTTAGTGATTTTGGTGTGAGTAACCAGGTAGACCAATACATGGAGTAAATCTACACATGAGTTTGATTGACATGCATTAGAGTAGGATACAATTTGGCTATGAGCTCAAAAACTTGGTAGGTGATGTAATGCATTGAGTAGTGTGATGACTTCCTAAAAACTATGGATAGGTACCATGTTGATCATGGTGGGTAGTGGTTTTATACATATAAAAGTTAGGTGTTGACTTCTATGGATTCTTCTCTCCAATTGGTGACTATGGATGTGAGTGAGGTATGCACTTATTTATATTTAGGAGTTGAATCAGTGAGATGCATCTTTGACATAATTTTTACATGGTGGTCTTGTGATGAGACGAGTATCTAGAGGGTTATGTGGATGAGGTAGAGTTGTTAGTTTGTAGAATTGGAGACTATATGAGTTTTAGCAAGCATACTGATGTGGTATATGAATATCTTCATAGAGAGCCAAGTAATAGTAGAATTTGTTGCTATGTTTGATGACATGTTGTTTATAGGCCCAACATGATCACTGGTGAGATGGCTTAGGTGACAAAGATGATATGAAGGAGCAAACCAAGGATGGGGATGCATAAGGATAGGAAAAGAAAGAAAGTCAAGTATCCCACTTCTTGTGGTATTTTCAAGTATGTCTTCTAGAGTGTCCTATAAAGGAGGAGAAGATTATTATCTTGTGTATTATATTCATTGAGAGTAGGAGTAGCCTCATGTAAGACATGATGTGCTAAACCAGATACTTCTAAGTAGTGGGAGTTGTGAGCGGTTCATGGTAGAATCTTAGATAGAGGATTGGGTCTATGGTGAAGTGGGAGTCACTTCAGGTTGCTACATTTCTATTGAGAGGAGCATATGTTGACAAAACCATCACAAAAAATAATTTTTAGTAGTGTCAAAAACTTCTTCTAGGCTTGTGTGTGAGTAGTAGTGGGGATGATGATAGATGGTAGGTAGCTGTATTGTAGTAGGTTAGCATGAATACATAGGTGGTTCAAAGTCTTATGTATATGACTTTAAGTGGGATATTTTTGGGTGTGAATCCATTATGCACAGGTCACTATTCATGAGTACTATTCATAGACACTATTCACTAGTCATTATTTATGGTGACATGGTAGTGGGTCTCATAATGGGTCCTAAGGTGGGTCCCAAGTGGTGGGTCACAAGGTGTGGGCCTCATAGAGAGGGTCCCAAGTGGTGTGTAGTTATGTGGCATGTAAGTGATATGGCATACAAGTGATGTGGCTGATGATGTAGTAATATGGTGAAGTGTTAGGAGGGCCCTTTGGAGGGTCCTATGGTGTGGTCAATGTGGTATCACATGATGAAAAAGATAAAGGGTCATGCATGGGTCAAATTTGTAAGGGGAACCATGATTCACATGTGTAGATAAAGTTAAAAGGTGATTACAACACCTTTTGGACTTGTGTGAGCACATAGAAGAAGAAGACAAGAAATCAATATTGTTGTTTGGCCTCACATGTGTGAGTGGGTCATAATTATTGGAGTCACATGGGTTGGATTGAATCTTGTCTAAAATGGAGCATCCACTTTGTTGACCCTTGGAGATGAAGACAATAAAAACACTATTTAGTGTTTGGACTCACTTGTGGAAATGGGGAGCAAATTTTGGAGCCACATATAGGTGGCCCATGTTCTTGTATAAGTGGAGGGTATTTTTTAATAACTTTGGCACATGGGGACAACAACCACTATGGATTGATATACACCCACTAAAATGTGGTGAATTTATTTGAGTAGCCATGAAGTTATCTCTCCCTCTCTCTCTTATCTCACATTGTATGAAAATTCTATAAAGCATTGAGCTCTCTCATTGTAATGTTATCCTATCAGAGGATCAATGGAGGAGCCTTTGGAGGATCTCCATTTTGGATCCATGATTATATGTTATATATTGTAAGGCTTAGGATTATCTTAGCTCACCTAGATTCTTGGGTTATAAGCATCATATGTAGGTTACAGGTTGGGGCATGGAAGGCTGGATTGCTTTGCTCACCTAGATGCATGATGGATCCATGGAGGAGGTTAGAACCTAGAAGGCATGGTTGTATGTTTGGTTCACCTAAATTATATGGGGTTTTATCATTTTTTGGAGTTGCTTGTTTCATCAAGGAGGTTAGAACCTGGAGGGCATGGTTGTATGCTTGGTTACATGAGTGTTTAGTTTTAGCACTGGATAGTAGGTGTTATGAGAGGAAATATGTAAGAGAGGATTTGTTGAAGAAATAATGAAGTATGGTGTTGCCTTTTCCTTGTGGTTTTTCCCTTGATAGTTTTTAAAGGTCTTCCACATATATATAGTGTTATGGTTTATCTCTCTTGTTTTATGTATTTTAATTATATAGCTTGTTTATTTCCACAATCATTTTTATGATTTACATGCACATGTAAGAATGTTTATTTTCCTAAATATTGGTATCAGAGCTATGATTTAGTTTTGGTATCTAAGCCTTATTTATCCCAAAACTATAGAAGCTATCTAGTTTGCTTGATTACACTAAATTATAGGTAGACTCATAAACTAGGTTAGGGCTAGCATGATCAAGTGCACAAAGAATGCATGTACTCTAATTGGTATAACTAGATTAAATCAAATAATAAGGGGGTAACATTTAATGCATAAAGAATTAGAAAATAACCTATTTAAACAAGATAACACTACCAAGCGTGAAATGTATTTAATAAACATGCAATCCTATGAATTAAAAAATGATATCAAAAAAGAAATGAAATTTTCAATAGAGAGAGAGAGATAGGGAGAGCATAAAATTTTATAAACCTAAGCTAATGCTTTTATTCAAATGAAACTATCTTGAACATGTGAATGAGTGAGGGAATGCCATTTGAGTCAAGCAAACTAAGCTATTTGAACATGAGGGAATACACCAAGTAATTTAATACTATAAAACCAATTAGTTTAAGCAATAAAATACATTTTTAAAGGGAAATATTTTCTCAAGTTTAATAAAATGCATAAAATTTAGAAAATACTCTAAAATGTGTTTAAAATGAGCTAAAATAGCATGAAAATGGTAAAACCTAGCATATATGCTACAATAAACAAAGGATTTTCACTTTTCATAACAAATTGCCCTCAAATGAAGCTCAAAAATATTATGTAGATGTTCTACCAACTAAGAATCCAAGTTTGAGACAATAATGGAGGAATACAGGGTTAAAGTGTAGAACCAAGTCTAAACCAATGTCCAAACAACCAAGAAGAGGTGAAGTGAAAACTTGACAGGATGTGAGATCTCCAACCAAGTGTAATTCAAAATGTAGCAACTAGGAGAAAGCCACAAGGAAGCAGGAACAACTGGAAGTAGTAATGGAATCTCCAAGTCAATATGTAGCAGTATATGGGATTCTCTCTCACCAATCAAGCTCAAGAGTGCCAAGAATGAATCAACAGGGATTCAAAAAGTAATGAAAGTCAAGAGAGATAATAATAATGAAATATATAGATAAAAATGGATGAAAATGAGTGATATAGAGCACCCAAATGCCAAAACCCCCCAAAACTAGTCATTTCTAGCTGTTAGAGGCCTAAAAATAACCATTTTAGCTAGGTTGTGTCCTAGGCCACAACTTTTGTGAAGGAAAAGTGTGGCCTAGGCCATGATTTTACCCTATAAGCTATGTCTTAGGTTGAAAACTAATCTTGAGTGGTTAATGGGACCCTAGAAGGGCTCTAAGAAGCATGCAAAGGGTTTGTCGATGAGTGGAAAGGCCAAAGAGATGTAGGGGATCCATATGTAGAGCAAGAGAGTGCCTATGCAAGTGGGAAATGTCTCAACTAAGATGACCCAGGTTGGTATTATACATATGAGCTGATGCATAATCATATGTAGGAGTAGGGTCATGGGAAGTATGATTACATTTACCCCTGAGGTATAATTAGTTGATGCTTTAATGAATAAGTGTTGTGCAGTAATTGGAAGCCACAAAAAAAAATAAAAAATAAAGAAAGAAATAAAATGATAAAATATAAAATTACCTACACTTACTAGATAAGGATGGCAATGAAAGAAGTTGATGACATGATCCATGGGTAAGAGTGTGAATGCTATGTAATCCCAATCCAAATCTAGCTCCAACTTTATTCCTACATAGAAGGGACATAAGTGACATCAAATCAAATTATATAATCTAGCATGACATTCACTATTGTGCTAGCTCTAGTGTTCTCCCTATGAGGAATAAGGGTGTCCTATATACCATTAAAGGAAGAAAGTAAATCATGCACCACCTCAAAGAGAGAAATCAACTTAGAGATAAAGATAGACCAAGCATTGATGAGCTTTGACACAACTAAGAGTGAGTCATAAAATAACTGCACATAGCACATATCTAGCACATGAGTGTCAATCACATCACTAATAATTGCATGATACTTGGTTTCATTATTCATCTCATTGGTAAGGAGTTAACTAAATCCAACAACCTTGTAGTCTAATGGGTCATCGATAATCTAAGTAGCAGTGGTGGGTCTTAGGTTGCCTCGATTGCCACTATTAGTGTGAATCATCATTGAGAGGTGCACCATGATGGGGGTTAAGGATGTAAGAAGAAATTAAAAAAGGATCATCTCGATATGGATCTGGACAAGTGAGTCGCATGAGAGAGACAAAGAACATAATCAAGTCATAATCAAGGGTGAATACCAACACTAACTATGTGATGAGGTGATAAAGGGTGGTAGGACATCTATGAAGGGATGAATAATGGTCAATGAAGACTAGAGCTAGTCATAGAGTAATCAAAACCATGAACCCACACCTACAAGAACTATAATGAAAGAGGAAAAGGAGTTATTAGGGATTGACTATAAATGAGCAAAGAAACTACTGACTGAAAGAAGAGAGATCAACTTCTATCTGAAGGTGTACCTGGCAAGGAGTACATGATCTTGATAGGATAGAGGACCTAGGGATCCAAGAGACTAGAATAGTCCAAAAATAGACCCAAAAAGACATCAAAGAGAGAAATTTACTCCATCGTTACATCCAAAATAAGCCAAAGCCTCTTAAATAAAGGTTTTTTAGTTCCATGAGTAATAATGGAGTGAAACGAAGGTCAAGAGAGGCAAAAAGAAGGTCTCTGGACTAGGCTATGATTTTCCTCGGTAAACCTATGGCCTAGATCACTATCAATCCAATAGATCCATGGCTTGAACCACTGCCAAGACTCATGTTATCCGAAAAATCCATGGCTTGGGCCATAAAGGGCCAAAAATAGGCCAAGGGAGCCCATTAAGGGCCCAAAACTTGCTTAGGAAGGTTGGGAAGGGGGAACAAAAAAAAATGTTTCTTGAAGATGTTTATCTCATTTTAACACACACATGACTGATCTAGGGTCACATTGATCTATTATGTAGATGCGAGGAGTCAGAGTGTTATAGGTAGGAAAGATACCTCAATTAGTAGAGCCATCACCATTATGCATTAGCCAACTAAGAGAGAGTGTGTCAATACCAACAATAAAGAGAGGTAAAGAGGGATGGTAGGAGGCCCATAAAATATGAAGACCAACTAGGAAAGGCTAAAAAAGTCTAAAGCAACCAAAACCACTAACCCATATCACCTACAGGAACTATAGATAAGGAGAGAGGGAGTCCATAGAGGGATAAATTCAAGCAAGTAATAACAAAATCAACTAAAAGAAGTGAAATACTTTGCTTATATCTTGAGGTACATCCAAGGAGGAATGCACAAGACAAATGACCATAGAGATCCATAAGGTCTGATGATGGATGCCATGAGAGGGGAAATCTACCAAACAAAGGCTTGGGGTGGGTATTATGATAAGATTTGAATATCACCAAAGCATCACAAGCCCAAGCCTAGGCCTACTCTTTAGGGCAGGCCACTACTTCAGCCACTACTTCACCCTAACCATGATATGCCCTTAACCTTTGGTATATCTAAGTGGTTGACTTATGGCTTACATACCTCTTTTATATTCTTGTTACATTTCTCTATGTTTTTAGTTATGTTGGCCTATGGAATAACCATGGTTAGTAGACTATATATATGAGGTAGTGGTTATTATTTCAATGTTATATTAAGTATTTTTCTCTTATTACATTATTGTGGAGGTTTCCCCCTCGAAGTGGCTCTGCTATATTATCTAGTATTTTGCTCTACTATCAATTATTGCTATGTGATATCTTATCTTTATATATTTTGTATAGGATATAATTATTATATATGAACATATAAGTAATTTAACTACAAGTGGTATTATAGATTTTATTTAGGCAAGTTTCCTATGATGTTTTTTTTTTGATCTGGTAAGGCGTGACTTTTGCAAGTGGAAGGAGCGAAAAAACATAACTTACAATCTGGGAAGAATTAAATTTTTTTTTCAATGAAGTATTGTTCGAAACATTTTTTTGAAAAAAATATTTAAAAAAATTTCCTTTGCAAATTTTCAGTCATTGGATTCATCTTGGAAAGATGATCATAATGGTATATTATGTTGGTACACTTTTTTGGTGATGAAATGTTTCACCCTAGTGTGCAAAAGTAGTCATTAGATTCATCTTAGCAAGGAGATCACAATGATACCATCTCTTGGTACACTTCTTTTATGGAAAAAAACCATTTTAGGGTTTATACATGGTGGGTCATACTACTCGGGGGTAAAAGGGGGCCAAGAAACTCTTAAGACTCCTAGGGATGACATGGAATCTAGAACTTCAAATTTGATGATTTCTCAACTTCAGGCTAACATAAAGGGCTGCACATGGCATGATGAATTTTATATAGTTGAAACTAATGTTTCAAGGATACATAAATATATTACTAGGGTACACACTCAATTGCATCAAATCACTACATAATTGGCTGCCATTTCATCTTAGTTACAACAAACAACCCTTCACTTCATCCTTTGGGTCCTCCTCCTCTCAACACTAATAGCTCTAATCATGGTGTGAAACTGATGTTTCCAAAAGTGGACATGCATAAGTTTTATGTTAAATATACTCTCACTTAGATTACCCAAATTTAGAATTTACTTGATCTACACCAAACTCCTAGTTCTCAGAAGGTGATAGTGGCATCTTTATATTTGGAACCTAACCAATTCATTTGGTATTATTAGTTGTGTGCTCAATATAAAATGAATGGTACTCCTATTACATGATCTATTTTCACTGATGAATTATTAGATCATTATCAAAATAATGTCTCTAAGAACTAATTTATCTAGTTAGCCAAACTATGTCAAATAGGAACCATGAAGGATTATTTATATTCATTCATTTTAGAATCTATCCTTATAGGTGGAAGAAATCACTGAGGCAAATTTGTCTAATATTTTTTTGGGTGGGCTCAAAGATAGAATCCAATTGTAGGTTCATATGTTTAATCCATTGTCTATATTAGCTATCCCAAGGACATGCATAGCAAAAGAAAAAGAGATGGTCAAATGGAAAACTTTCACTACTAGTCATGATTACACCTTTTTAGCACCATCATTTCCTCAACCCACAAGATTGAAACCTCACCAAATTGAGGATAAGTGAGCCAAAGGGTTGTGTTATGGTTGTGATATAAAATGGACCAAAGGACATCATTATATAGAAAAGAAGCTATTTTACATCAAAGGTGCCAATGAGGATGAAAATGATAAGGAAATTGGTGAGGATGTAGAAGGAACTGAGGAGGAATCTGAAGATTCTCAGTCTACTATTTCTTTTCATTCTATTTCAAGTAATAATACTCCCCAAACTCTTAAGGTGGTGGGTTTCCTTAAGAAATAGAAGGTCACTGTATTGATTGATTCTAGGAGCATACACAAATTCATCAATAGTAATTTGGCTACTCGTTTAAATTGTTTTATTTATCCCACTCCAAAATTTTAGGTCATGATTGTAAATGGTGGTAATATCAGTTGTTCAAAAAATGCCATAGTATTAAGCTGGCTATGAGAGACTAATTGTTATATTCTTCCATGTTTTTTATTCCCATGAGTGGATTTGACATTATTTTGGAAGTATAGTGGCTCACCACTTTGGGAACTATTGAGATGAATTTATACGATCTATTATTGTGCTTTTATTCTGAGGGAAGGACATTTGAGCTAAGGGGATTAAGGGATAAATCTCCACAAATTGTTAGATCCTATAAAATAACCAATATTATTCGAAAGGGTGCTAAAGGGTTTGTGTCTCTCTTGTTTTTCATTAAAGTCTAACCAACTCAACCATCTACACCTCCTGATCTACAATAAGTGATTAATGCCCATTTTGTTATTTTTATGTGACATGCCAAAAGGAATTCCACCCAGATGCACACATGATCATGCCATAAAACTTATTCTTGGTAGTACACCACCCAAAATTAGACCATATAGGTATCCTTAGACCTATAAAAATGAAATTGAAAATATGGTATAGGAGATGTTGGACGTAGGAACCATTTGTTATAGCCAAAGTGATTCCAGTTGTCATGATGAAAAATAAAGATGACACTTGGAAGATGTGCCTTGACTATATAGAGATCAACAAGTACACTATCAAATAAAAGTTTCATATTCCTATCATTGATGATTTTTTAGATGAATTGAATGGTGCTCTTTATTTTACCAAGTTAGATCTATGTTCTGGATATCATCAAATTCAGATCCATGATGACGGCATACCTAGAACAACTTGTAGAATTCATGAGGGCCATTATGAGTTTATGGTTATGCCTTTTTGTCTAACAAATGTAACATTCTCCTTTCAGAGTTTGATGAATACTATTTTTAGGCCATTTTTGAGGAAATATTTTTTGGTGTTTTTTGATGATATCTTTATTTATAGTAAAAATTGGGAAGAACATTTACAACATGTGAAACAAGTACTCTCAATTCTAAAAAAGCATTAGTTGTATGCCAAATATTCCAAATGTACTTTTGAAGCTTGTGAGGTTGAGTATTTGGGTCATATGGTTTCACATGAATGATTAAAAGTGGATCCTAAAAAAATCCAAGCAATGGTGGATTGGATGATTCCTAAGACAATCAAGAAATTAAGGGGATTTTTGGGGTTAACTGGTTACTATCATAGGTTTGTCAAAAATTATGGTAGTATTTCAGCCCCACTCACCTATTTGTTAAAGATGGACTCCTTCCATTGGATTGCAATAACTATTGGAGCATTTGAACAACTAAAATTAGCTATGTGCACCACTTCAGTGTTGGCCACTCCTAGTTTTTATAAGACTTTTGTGGTTGAATGTGATACATTTGGATATGGTATGGGTGCTATGCTCATACAAGAAGGTAGACCACTTGCATTTGAAAATTTCCAACTGAAGGTTAAAAATCAGCTCAAGCACATATATGGGAAGGAAATGATGGTCATTCTATATGTAGTAAAATAATGGAGACCTTATTTGATTGGCCATCACATTTAGGTAAATACTAAACATGATAGTCTCAAATATTTTTTGGAACAATGGTTGTCATCAAAAGAACAATATAAATGGGTAACTAAAATGTTAGGCTATGATTTTGAAATAGTCTACACGAAAAATAAGGAAAATGTGGTGGCAGATGCACTATCGAAGAGGGATGAATCAATAGAGACATACCTATGTGCCATGACTATTTGGCAAGCAGATTGGCTAGAGGAAGCAAGATCAAAATCAAAAAATGACACTGCTACCCATGATTTGATTCAGAATATTCAACAAGATTTGGGTGGATTTGAAAAATTCACATGGAAGGGTAATACATTATGATATAAAGATAGATTATGCCTATGTAAGAATTCTCTTCTCAAACAAAAAATCTTTCAGAAACTTCATGTAACTCCACTCAAGGGTCATTCAAGATTTTTAAAAACCTATCATATAATCAAGCATGATTTATTTTGTAAAGGTCTCAAGGGGGATGTCTATAAATATCTGGCTAAATGTATGATCTATCATTAAAATAAAGGTGAAACCATCAAAACCCAGGTCTTTTGTAGCCTGTATCCATCCCTAAATAGTGTTGGGAAGAGGTGTCTATGGATTTCATTATAAGGTTACCGATATCTGATGGTCAAAATTTTATCATGGTTATTGTGGATTATCTTAGTATGTATGCTCATTTTTATTCTTTATTATATCCATTTGTTGCTATTACAATAGCTTATACTTTTCTAAATATAGTTCAAAAATTGCATAGTACTCCCAAGATCATTATCAATGATAGAGATCCCTTTTTCACTAGTAATTTTTAGACTAAATTATTTACATATTTTTACACCAATTTTGGTCATATCTCATCCTATAATTCTCAATCATATGGACAAATTGAGGTAATCAATAAATGTATAGAAGGATATCTCTATTGTTTTGTTTATAATAAACATGATAAATGAGTTCATTGGTTGCCACTAATTAAATGGTGGTATAATACATCTACTCATAGTTCTTCAAAAATGTCTCCCTTTGTGGCCTTGTACGAATACCACCATCTATCCATCAATTTAACCTTTAAGGTCCATCATAAGGTTCATGTAGTTGAGGAGCATATTCACCATCAACAAGAGGTCATTCTAAGTTTGCGTTAAAATTTATCCATGGCCTTGAATTGCATGAAGTAGAAGGTAGATCAACACAAAAGTGAGAGGCATTTTGACATTGGTGATTGGGTCTTTGCTCGATTACAGCCATATAAGTAGATGTACTTAAATTAACAAAAAAAGGATAACAAGCTATCCCCTAAGTATTATGGGCCTTATTAGATCTTGCAAAAATTTGGTAGTGTGGCCTAAAAGTTAGAGTTTCTTTCATCCACTCGCATACATCTAGTATTTCATATATCATGCCTAAAGAAAGTCATTAGACATAGAGTTGATATTCAAATTAATTTACCAAAATTGGATGAGGAAGGGAGAGTTATTATTGATCCTAAGGAGATCCTTCAAATGTGCACTAATTAGTTATGGTTTAGAGCAATTAAGAAGTACCTGATAAAATGGAATAATCTACCATGTGAATATGCCACCTGGGAGGATGAGTCCTTTATGTAACAACATCTAGAGTTGATTCAACATTGAGGATAATATTGTTTTGAAGGAAAGGGGAATGCTATTCTCCCAACCTTTATCATGTCTAGGGATATGTGTGGCCAACTTGTGGCTTACATACCTCTTTTATATTCTTGTTATATTTCTCTATGTTCATAGTTAAGTTAGCTTATGGAATAACCATGGCTAAGTATACTATATATAGGATGTAGTGGTTTTTATTTCATCATAATATTAAGTATTATGCTCTTATTACATTGTTTTGGAGGTTTACTTCTTAAAGTGGCTCTGATACATTATCCAGTACTCTAATATGTTGTTAATTATTGCTATGTGATCTCTTATCTTTGCTTTTTTTTTGTGATATATAATTATTCTATGCAAACATATAAATATTTTCATTGCAAGAATAAATAAGAAAAAATGTTGTTTGAACATGTTTATCTTGTTCCAACACATACATGAATGATCTAGGGTAAAATTGATTTACTATGCAGATGTGAAGAGTCAGAGTACTATAGGTAGGAAAGACACCTCAATTGGTAGAGCCATTGCCACTATGAATTGGTCAATTGGGAGAGTGTGTGTCAATTCTAACCATAAAGAGAGGTAAGGAAGGGTGGTAAGAGGCCCATAAAAGATGAATAATAGCTAGGGAAGGCTAGAGATAGTCTCAAGCAACCAAAACCACTAACCCATATCATCTATAGGAACTACAAAGGAGAGAGGGTGTCTGTAGACGAATAACTACATGAAAGTAGTAACACAATCAAATAAAATAAGAAAATGACTTTTTTCTATCCCAAGGTGCATCCAAGGAGGAGTACATAGGCCAAATAGCCATAGAGACCCATAAGGTGTGATGATGGATGCCAAAAAATGGGCAATCTACCAAATGGGGGCCTAAGGTGGGTGTTTCAATAAGCTTTGAAGCTGACCAAAGCACCATAGGCCTAGGCCTAGGCCTGCCCTTGAGGGTAGGCCACCACTTTGCCCTAACTAGAGGCTTACCCTTAAGGTAAGACACTGGTTAGCCTATGACAAGGCTAACCAAGAGGGAGAAGGTAGGAATAAGGATATGAAGCATCCATATCCTTGGGTTTACTAATTATGACCTGAAACACATGAGTGCTAAATATGGGGTCATTATTGGTGAATAAGACCTCTGAACCCCAAAAATTAAGAGGATGGTAACATGTGTAATGTATGAGCATGATCTTATTGTAATATCTCCTCTCATTGATTGGGTTATGTGCTATACCATGAATTGAATATCACTCAATATCAAACTTAATAAATCTATAAATATTAGTGATAGATGTGGTGAGAGAGTTGATAGTTTGATGGCAGAAATGCAAAGAGAGGGGAAGCTTGAATTCAGGGAGACATATCAAAAGAGGTATCTGATAAGGAAAGAACTAACCTGTCATCATGGGGTAAGAGAGGGAGTTGGTGAATGTATGATAGACTCTAAAGGAGTTAACACTGATCGGTACTCATCTAGATCAAAATGCTTATCCTTAAGAAAATAAGATTCAGAGGTGGAAGCCTTGGGTAAAGCCATAGGGCATTGTGAGGAGACAACCAAAGCTTCATCAAAGGGATTTATATTAACATTTTTAGGACGTTTTTTGGCTAAGTATGGATCCATGCCAACTTATTAGATATCTCAGTGCAAGGTGATCAATTGGAATGATTGCTATTTTGGCACTTTTTTCACTAATTGGAAGAATATTCACAAATCTTGTGCCAACTGGCAGACATTTACTTGGCACTTAGGTTTTGTAGGGTATCATCATAAGTGGATGCACATGGATATAGGAGAATAAAGGGCATAAGGTGATGGAGCTGGTATAATGATCAACCAAGGCTCTATCTTAGCACCAAGTGTGTGCCCTCCACCTTGGCATGAAGATGCTACTTAGTGATATAAAGCCAAAATTGAATGAGTATGCAAGAGACATGACTTTGAGATAGAGAAGATCTATAGAATTAGTTCTATACATAGTGAAGTGACCATCATTAAAACTTAGGACTAGCATGGATGCCCTTGAGGCTCCCCATTGTAGTGCCCAAGCTCACTTGTGAGGCTCTAGGCCTTTATTAGCTTTAGATGAGCATCTTCTTTATTTTAGTTGATGTGTTCTATATTTATCCAAATAATGTTTAATGAAGAATAGATTTGTGCTTAAATTAGTATTGATATAGTTTATATGGTTATAGTATTGTTCATTGATTATGTAATGTTTGTAATAGTGGTAATGCTTAGATCTAGTAGATGAATGTTAAGTTCTAACAAGATTTTAGGCTAGTTTATTAATGGTGTCTCTATGTAAATGATGATGTCAACATATTATATAGCAATACTCTAAGTCTAGGAAGGATCCCACATCAAGTAATGATATCCATGCCTAAATCACTAGCCTAAGCATGAACCCTTGACATAAAGTAATTCCCTTAACCCATCTTAATTATAAATGGTACTAAGACCCATAATACAAAAGATTTCACCTTTGAGATCCTAGCATCAGCCTAATTTAGGTTTATGCTCCTATGACCATAACAAGTTACTTAAATAGGATTTGTGCCTATAGATAGTCAAACTCCACCTAGAATGTCTTGTGCCAATGAAAATGCCAATGTTATTATTGTAATGACCAAATATTTTAAAGAGTGAGTTATACCATGGCATGACTAGCCCAATGCAAGCCTTGGTTCTTTCTTTATTGCACTTCAAGTGAGCACATAAGGCTTGTGCCTTATTTGAATTGATATAGGCATAGTAGAGTGACAAATTTTGAATGCCATGGGTTTATTCTATGATTATATGATCCAGGCAATAATTTAGGCAACAATTTGGGTGACAGTTAATTCCTTGAATTTTGTATTGTTTTAAATCTTCACCCAATATTTCCTTGAATTTTGTATTGTTTTAAATCTTAGAAGTCAAACCACTTAATCTCCCTTGAGATTGGTGACCTTCCACATCCTCCCCATGCTTTCAAAATGTGTATAAATGAAGAGGTAACCCAAAATGTGAAGACATACATCTCTTCCTAGATATAAGCATGTATTTGTATTGCGATCTTAAGTAATACTACATCTGTTCTCACAGAATTCATTGTTGCTATGTTATTTCTATGTTATTGAAATATTTATCAACTAGAACTTCTAAGTTTTGGATCAGTGGTATCAGAGCGGTTTGTCTTGAGAGTGTATGATCCTGAGGATGAGGTCAAGCTACAAGAAACTTGGGTGGGAAGCAACAGAGCTTCCAAACTTTCCACCTGTTCACTCCAAACAACTTCAAATGGTGGAAAACACCGAGACAGCTGATCCTTTCAAGGAAATGGTGAATGAAGCCCTCTAATGGTAGCAAGCGTAGATGCTACAACAATTTGCCCAAATTATTCAAACACTTTTGATGGGAAATTTTGGCTCCATGGCTACATTTCCTGGCTCCTCATCTAGGGAACATCCTTTTAGTGCCCCAACACCCTTCAAGGTTTAGGTAAATTTTGATATTCCCACATTTGAAGGCAAAATCAATGCTGATGCAGTAGAAAATTGGTTAGATCAACTATCTTCCTACTTCTCTATAAATAAGTTCACTGATGGAGAAAAGATCACTTTTGATCTTTTGAAATCATCATTGCCCATGAAAAATTGGTGGGAAGTGTACAAAAAGAGGTTTAGTATAGATGTCATTGGCCTTGAGGTGGAACCTACTTGGGATGATTTTGTGGAAGTAGTGAAAGAAAAATACTATCCCATCAGAGCATATGATGATCTATACATATAGTGGCAACAACTTTGCCAAGGTAAGGACCAATCTATTCAAGATTACACAGACACTTTTCATTCTTTGTCTGCAAGATTGGGCATTCAAGAAAGTGAGACACATAGGAATCTCAAATATCATGGTGGACTACAATGATATATATGGGGGGAAATGGAACTCTTCAATTTGGAAACCCTCGGTGAGGCATATAAATTTATAGTGAAGATTAAATAGAAGCATGGTAGAAAGAATACAAAGAGTCAGCCCTCAAAATGGAAAAGTGACAAGGAAGGTCAAACATGAGGCTAAAATTAGAAGCAAAAGGAGTTTCAAGATAAGAAATCCTAGAAGGGGAAGGATAGAAAATGGTGTGATTACCACAAAATTGGAACTCACTCCAAAGAATAATGTTGAGCCTGAGTCACAATACTTGACATCTACTACTCTACCTCATACACAACCCACAGTCAAAGAGGATGAAGAAGAAATTATAGATGCTGAGCCTAACACTATCATCACTTCATCACAAACCCATGTGGAAAGACCAGATGACAAAGAAAGATTGTTTCACTCCAAATTATGGGTAAAAGGTAAACCTCTACATTTCATTCTTGATAGTGGGAGTTAAAAGAATTTAATCTTTGCTAAAGTTGTGAAAAGTCTAAATCTATCCATGAAGCCTCATCCAAAGCCCTACAGTATTGGATGGTTGAGCCCAGGGAGAGACCTTCGTGTCACCCATTAGTGTCTTCTTTCATATGCTATAAAACCATTCCAAGATGAAGTCTTGTGTGATGTGGTCAATCTAGATGTTTGTGATGTACTCCTTGGTCTAGCATTCATGTATGAGTGACATGGCATCTATGAATCATGAACTTGAAGGATCACCCTCACTCTTGGAACATGGTGCTATAGGGTACCAGAGGTACTACCTCCCACATATATCTCCCTGATCAGTGCTAAACAATGTAAGAGATTGGTGGAGAAGACAAAGCAATTTGTTCTCATGGTGGTAAAACCATAGAAATCCAAGAAGGCCAATATTGCAGTCCTGACTACACAATTAACACAAAAACAAAATCATATAGGATGAATCATAGGAGAATATGATGACTTATTCAAGTCACCCATAGGAGTTCCACTACATTGCCAGGTAAAACATTCTATTGATTTGATCCCAGGATCACCTTTGCCTAATAATCTTGTGTATCATAGATCAGTTTTAGAGAATGATGAGATAAAAAGATAGATTCAAGAATTGATCCAAAAGGGTCACATTAGGGCAAGATATTCACCTTTTGGTAGCCCAATTACCTTGGCATTGAAGAAAGATGGAACATGGAGGCTTTGCATTGACTATCGAGCCCAGAATAAAATCTCTATGAAGAATCAGTACCCTCTCCCCAAGATTGATGACCTACTGGACCAGCTCCATGGTGTGAAGTTCTTCACCAAAATTGATCTTAGTTTTGGTAATCACCAAATTCCCATTGATCCCACTAGTGTCTGGAAGACTGCATTCAAATCTAAGGAGGGACTCTTTGAATGGTTGGTTATGCCTTTTAGCTTAACTAACACACTTGTAACCTTCATGAGGATGATGGATGACATCCTACGACCATTTACCAACTCAGTCATGGTTGTATACTTAGATGACATACTCATCTATAACAAAACATGGGAAGAACATTTTCAACATGTTCGTAAGGTGTTTCAAACTCTTTGAGAGCACAAGTTGTATGCAAATATTCACAAATGCACATTTGGGATGACAACAATTTAGTACCTCAAGTACATTGTGAATGAGGAAGGGGTCCATGTTGACCCAGAATAGATTGGGGTTATTCGATAATGGCCCACACCAAGGACCTTCACAGAGCTTCACAACTTTTTGGGTCTTGCAAATTTCTATCACAGGTTTGTTCTTGGATTTTCACATGTTGCTTGGTCACTAACCCAAGTGACTAAAGGAGGAGCTAAAGATAAATTTTAGTGGGGTGAAATACAACAAAGGGCATTTGAGAATTTGAAGAATAGACTCTGCTCATCCCTTGTTCTTGCCTTGCCAGAGTTTCATCAACCATTTGAGTTGATGATAGATGCATCTGAATATGCCATGGGAGCTGTCATCATGTAACATGGCCATCTTGTTGCATATCACAGTGAAACTTTCACTGATACATTCAAGAAATATCCAACATATGAAAGGAGCTCTATGCCATTGTGCAAGCCTACAAATAATGAAAACACTACATCTTGGGGAAAGAGATGGTCATCCACATTGACCACAGACCATTGGAATTCATCTAGATGCAAAGCAAACTATGAAATGAGAGGCACCAAAAGTGGGCCACATATCTTTAGCAATTCCACTTGATAATAAAAAAAGGGGGAGCTCAAATATAGCTACAGATTGTCTGAGCTGCCCACCAATTACTATAATCACAACAGTTCTTGACTTGTGCAGACATGAGACTACCACTTGGGGTGCTCTGTATGAAGCAGATCCTACCTTTGCTGATACATATCAAGTGCTTCAAAAAGGTAAACATGTTTTTAATTTATATTTTCAAGATAATGTCCTTTGTCATATGGGGCACATCTATGTTCTAGTTGTAGAGCAATAAAAGATGATATGGGAAGCACACTTCAGTAGGACAACTGGAAACTTTGGTATCGAACAGACAATGGTAGTTCTTCAAAAACACTTCTACTTGCCCCATATGTGAAAATATGTGGAAATATATCTCAAATCTTGCACCCCATTTGTAATATCCAAGCCAACAAATAAGAAGCAAAGATTGTACATGCCATTGCCAGAACCAACCAGGCCTTGGGAATCCGTCTCAATGGATTTTCTCCCAGGTTTGCCAACTTCAAAACATATCAAGGACTATATTTTTGTGGTAGTTGATCATTTTTCAAAAATGGCTATCATGATTGCTTGTAAGAAAAATATATTTGCTAAGGAAACTGCTCAACTATATTTTAGTCATGTATGGCTCTATTTTGGTCTCCCTGAGTCCATTGTCTCAGATTGAGATAACAAGTTCCTAAGCATCTTTTGGTCCACTCTATGGAAGATGATGGATACTAAGCTAATAAAGTCCATAGACCTCCATCCATAGACTGATGGTCAGACAGAGGTGGTAAACTGCTTGATTGTTTACATGATTCGGATGTATCACTCTAAGCATCCATGCACATGGGATGAGGGACTTCTTTTCATACAACATGGATACAATCAGGTGCTGCACATCTTGACCAAGCACAATCCATTCCAAGTATGTTTTGGGTTCTAACCCATGGCACCAATTGATAGAGTTGTTCCATTTTCCACCATGGAATACACACCTCATGGAAGATCTGAGGTAGCAAAAGCAACAAAGTTTATTGAGCAGATGCAACACATCCAACAATAAGTTCATGACATCCTAAAGAAGAATTAGAAGTATAAGCAATGCCATAACAAACATAGGATTTCAAACCATTTTGTTGTGGGTGACAAGGTTTGGTTATGGATTCAGAAGGAATAGCTTGCATGCCCAAACAAAAATATTAGGCCTTTGTGATATGGTCCATACACCATCACCAAAAAAGTTGGAAAAAATGCTTTTGAGTTGAACCTACCATCCTACCTTGGTCTACATCCAATATTCAATATGGAGCTCCTAAAACCATATCACCCACCTCTATTAGACACTTTAGTTGTAGCAGAACAACTAGACATTGATGAGCTTGATCCACAAAGTTTTTCTCCAGTGGAAGAGGATCAGATTGTGGAGACCTGAATGAAGACAACAAGAGGACACTCTATTCCACTTTATCGAGTGAAAGGGGCTAACTTAACCACCAAGGTGAATGGCTCACAAAGGATCAAATCAAGAAATAACTACCACACCTGATGGGGAACATTGACACAATGGGGACCATTGCTTTTCAAGGAGGGAGGAATGATTCAGGAAATAATTTAGGTGACAGTTAATTCCTCAAATTTTATATTGTTTTAAATCTTCACCTGTTATTTCCTCAAATTTTGTATTTTTTTTAAATCTTGGAAGTCAAACCACTTAATCTCCCTCGATATTGGTGACCTTCCACATCTTCCCCATGCTTTCAAAATGTTTATAAATGAAGAGGTAACCTGAAATGTGAAGACAAACATCTCTTCCCAGAGATAAGCATATATTTGTATTGTGATCTTGAGTAATACTACATCTCTTCTCAGAGAATTCATTGTTACTATGTTATTTCTATGCTATTTAAATATTTATCAACTAGAATTTCTGAGTTTTGGATCATTATACCTAGTTACAACTAATTTAGAATCAACTTGGATAGCTAGATAAACACCTGATATAGTAAATGACTTAGAATACCAACACTTTTCTACAACATTTTGGTTCTATTTCCAAGATCCGTGTTGAATTTTATTGATGTAATGGTTCAAAATAACAATGTTGTATCTGTCCCTTAAGAACATTGTGCATTGGTTGGAACAGGTGGAAGATAGTTTTGTGCTGAAACATCCATCCTATAAAGAACATAAGCCAAGGAAGTGGGTCCAAAATAGCCTATATGATACTCTATATGAGGTCTTCTTTTCTTAACTACTTGATCATGTGTACTGATGGTTGGCTTCCTATACAACCCACAAAAGATGAAGCTATAGATATCTCCTTTAGTGGATGATAGAGCACCTAGATAAGATTGAGCACCTTAATGTCACTTAGACCAAAACTGTAGTTACTTTCTTGAGTTTATAATATGAACACACTCCTATGCTGAAGAAGTAGAGTATCAATTATTACATGAACGTAGAGGCACATTTGTGAAAGAATTTGTAAAATAACTAAAGAAAATGATGGTAGATTATAGCTATGAAACTATAAGAATGGAAGGCTAAAGTCCTTTCATGTATGAGTAACATAATGGGGAAGAATGGGATGTGTAGGTGAGGTTTAATGGAATGGGATGAGTAGATTGACACTCAATAGCTTAGGTGATAGAATTATAACAAGAGAAGGCATAGGATGATCAAAGATCTAGAACCTGGAAGTGTCAAGAGAACTCATAATGAGTGGGAATGGCATGGTGAAGGATGTCTTAAATTGTAATAATATAAGGTAAGGAACAATGAATCCATAGATCAAGATCAATTTTTGATGGGTAAAGAATACATTAGATCCCTATAGAATTTGACCACTGAATATTCATCAAAAGTGCCTACCCAATTTAAACCTATAACATATGCTCATCGACTGAATCCCCATCAAGAAGAAATAAGAGGGATAACTGACCTTTTTTTCCACATTGACTTTGACCATTTTGTAGACTTAGATTATAATTTTATGATTAAACAAGTTATTCCTTATGAAGAGATAAGTGAGGATACCACTATAACTTTGGGTGCTAGCTCTATAACACTTAAACATGAGCACAAGCATTCTAGTTCAACAAATATTAGTTTTGTAGACTAGGCAACAACCCATAAGAGGTGGCTTGGTACCATAAGTGAGTAGCATCATGCCATCAACTTCAATGGTGTCAACCACAACAATAGGGTTAACACCCAACCCAATAATTGGAGGCATTATAGGACACCACTAGGACAAGTACTTGGGGGTAAGTACCTTAGATGATGATGCCCCCCATAGGAAATATATTATGAGATATCAATGCACTTACTAGAATATTGTGACATAGAAAATGCCATAGAGCGTGTTTTAAAATGTGAGCTTCAATGGCATGCTTGGGGTATAACCTAGTCAGATCACAATGTAACATAGTTTGTGACAACTCTGCTTGATCACACTCATACTTGGTATAGGAAATTTGATCCTAATCAGGTTATGATTGATGAAGACACCTTGAAGGAAGCATTTTTGAAAGAATTCAACATACCCATGTTTAAATAGAAGAGCATCATCATATTCAAAAAAATTAGTGAAGGGTTATCAAAGAGTGTATGCCTATATGATACTAGGTTTAAAAATTCTTCTTTTTAAGATTCCTTGTGACATTCACCACTCTTAACATGCACAATGGTTCATTGGAGGATTGTTAGTACAATTTAGAAGAACACTCTCTATGAAGACATTCATAGATCCTCAAGAAGAGTTTAAAGTTGTACAAAGATTTGAGGTATTTAGAACCACTAATATTAGGATTAACCCATTTATGGAAGCACAAATTGCATCCATGGCTAAACAAATC
Organism: Torreya grandis; assembly: GCA_037957365.1. Lineage (NCBI taxonomy): Eukaryota > Viridiplantae > Streptophyta > Pinopsida > Cupressales > Taxaceae > Torreya > Torreya grandis. Next base: position 413,511 of record JARHVA010004785.1, read on the forward strand.
TAAAAAATAACCACTAGTTCATTACAAGACACTCAAAGTGGATTATGGCTCACTGACTATAAGACAAAAGGCCATAATAGGAATAATTATCCTTAAAGGAATGTGCACACATTTATTGAAAGCTCTAAGGTTTTTTTCAAGGTGAATGATGTTCACAACTTCCCTTTATTGCAATATGCCATTCAGGTTAATACAACCATATATTTTTAGTTGTGTGATTCCTACACTCACACCATAATCGATTACCATGTAATCGATGAGATACATGAAAATATGGAGAGAGGTGCATGGCAAGCAACTAATATAGTTGAAGAGTAGGAAATCTAATGAAATGAGGGCTATGGTCAATAGAATACATGTTATGGCTAACATAATGTAGGATATGGGATGGAAAGAGGCACTAAAGGCCAGGGTGGAGGACACCATGGAGGAAGATTCCCATCGTTATCATGTTATAAGTGTGGTTTGATTTATCACTATCAACATGACTGCCCTACACATCCAACATGTGGGTATTTTTGAGGAATACACAAGGTTGAGGAATGCCCCAAATTGTATGAAAAGTTAACCCAAGACTAGCTCAACATAGATAAAGGTACAAGAATGATCTGGCATGAACTAAAAGTAGAGAAATGGGCTCTGAGGGCATAATTAAACAACACTAAAAAAGAAAAGGTATAAGCAACTAATTGTAGTGGGCTCACAACTCAACCACCTATTGCACTAGTACCAGAGTTATGCTTAGAATATGAGGAATTGAGTCATACTGAGCGGATCACATGGTTAGAACCCAAAGCTACACCTTACCCAGATCTTGCATGTTAGAAAATGTATTGTAACAAGTTATGAGTGTTATTCAAAACCTTCAAGGAGAGATCCAATTGGAATGAGATATATAGGTACAATATGCTACCTACCATAAGAATCAAGATAGGTAATAATCTGAGGTAAAAGAGCTAATGGAGATCGTGTACCTCTTATAAATAGAAGGGATGATGCCCATTTTGAATAATTTGATTTTAAAATATGCAAAGTAGAAGCCAATTGAAATTAATGTACCGTGCATGGAAATGGCACAAAAGATTAGGCATACATAGAATATAGATTATGATCAAGAGATATTCATAAATACCACCATTAATGGATGGTTTGTATGCGGGTCCTCATAGACACAGATGCCAAGGTCAATATATTAACAAGGAATGCATGGGAGAAGATGGGTAGGCTAGCTTTGAGGCCTTCCCCTCATGTTATTTTCATGGCCAACAAATATAGGACACAACCAATCAAAATTCTAAAAGGTATTGATATAGATTTTATGGGCACATAGTTTTTGGTTGACTTTAAAGTGATTGAGTTGGCTAAGCAAGATAATTATCCAACACTTTTAGGCAAGCCATGGTGTTATGCAAATAATACTAACATGCACTTTAAGAAGTTCTATATGAAATTTGAAAATGGTAAGGAGAGTGTCATGATTCCCCTCTTAGGTGACCAAGGATCCCCTTATGTAGAAAGTGTTGATCTTGAAGATGAGATCAACCATATATACAACATCATGGTGCAAGGTGCCAAAACTATCAACCCAAATGACCAAGGAGTGTTTTTTTGGGATGATGGATAGTCATCCTTAGACACTACCAATGTAGTTTACAATTTATGGTTCAAATAATATTATGAAACCACTGGTTGGAGGTGTCGTGTAGTGAGCACCAAGGCACCAAAACCTATGAGGACTAGCTAGGTCCAGATTGATCAAACTTCAAAAAGAGGAGTCCCTTGCAATAGGAAGAAGGGAAATAAAGTGTTTTACCTAAGAAAAGGTAAACTTGTATCACTCCCAAGATATGAGGGGAGCAATCCTATATAAGAATATGTCTGTAACCTAGAGTCATGCATCTTAAAATAAGTAGATAGGATGGGCACACTAGTGTATACTTTGAGAAGCATTACTTCTCATTGGTTGGTAGTGTAGATTTTTTGTTTTCCAACTTGGAAATATTTAAAAATAGACATCTACACTAGATTTAGAAAAATTAATGAGGACCTAAACATTTTTGTATAGTCTATCAATTCAGACCTAATAGTACACATACACTTGATTGCAATGTAAATGCCCTGAGGAACCTGTGGGTGCATGCCTTCTATAAAACCTTGAAGATGTGGGTGTGATATTTGTATATGGTCGATGAAATATTACATAAGATATATATTTGGGATGTCTTGAATGAGAAGTTTATGCACACCTCCTTTTCCTCACATAACCTAGAATTGATTGAGATATTGTAAGTCATTTGAAGGGCAATGTTTGAGAACACTAAAATCTTAGAGGAACACCTAAAATATATGTTCAAGGAGAAAGGATTAGTGATCCAAACTTTATTTGAGGAGTAGGGACTCAATAGTGACTCAAGTGATGAAGATACATATGTCTAAAAAGCATGAAATTAGACATCCTTGATAGGAAAGAGAAAGATCATGCACTAAGTAAATGATAGTTACCCTGATGAGGAAGACCCTACTCATATCCACATCAAAAAAATTGAGGGAATAGGGAATTTGAGGACATACATCAAGTGATAAATGAGCCACCGCACACTACTCAAGACCATGTAGGTTGATATCTTCATGGAAGGAGAACCAAAGATGGTTACTCTAGCTGCATATTGGTCTAATGTGGAGCTAACACAAATTATGGATCTCCAGAAGGAGTTTCAAGATTTGTTTTCATTCAATTATCAAGACATGAAGGGCATCTACCCATCTCTTGGAAAAATGAGCATAAAGTTGGTGGATGGTGCATAACCTATCAAAAAACACCCCTAAGAATGAACCCCAATCTTTGCACTAAGGTTAAAATGGATGTACAGTATGCTAGATGCAAGAGTAATCTACCCAATGTAAGAGTCAAAATAGGTGAGACTTATGGTGATTATCATTAATAAAGATGGGTGCATCCACATTTATGTTGATTATCAATTGTTAAACAATTCCTATATCACTAACCCCTTCTTGACTCCATACATTGATGAAGTCTTGGATGGAGTTGTAGGCTTCAAAATCTATACTTTCACTCATGGTTTCTTTGGATACCATCAAGTCCAAATTGAAGAGGAGGACAAGCCTAAGACAACCTTTAAAATATATTGGGGTTATTTCACCTATAATTTGATGCCCTATAGGCTCAAGAATGCATTGTCTGTATTTTCCAGAGTGGTCATCACCACATTCAAGGTTTTACCCATAAGTTCCTCCAAGTGTACCTTGATGATTAGACTATGTATGGGCTCATGAGAGACCATTATGATAACTTGTGCCTCATGTTTGAGAGGTTATAATAGCTACATATATCCTTTAACCTTAAAAAGTGCATCTTATGTCACCATTTTGAACTTTGCTTAGGCACATCATCTACAAGGATGGTCTACTCATCAACCCTACAAATATTTCTATTATTCTATAGTTTCAGACCCTTTCCATGTAGAAAGATGTTTTCCCCTTTCTTGGCCATTATGGATATTATATAAATTTTATGAGGAGATATGCAAGGATAATAGCACCTCTAGAGGAGATATTTCACAAGGATGGCTTATTCCACTAGGACATAATGCCAGAGGATGCCTTTGAAACTTTGAAGATCAAGTTGGCTAGCATACCTATCCCTCAATTTTCCAACTAAACAAATCCATTCCATGTCTATGTCAATGCATTAATCTCTACTATTGTCATCATTTTGGTGTAACCTAATGAATGTAAGATGTATCATCTTTTCTCGTTAATAAGTCATAAATTGACCCTAAAAGAACAAAATTACATGGTCAACACCCTCCATAAATTTGGGAAATATCTGTTAGCAACCCCATTCATCTTTTTCATCAATTATAAGGAACTTAAGTATCTTGTGAATAATCCCATTCTCTATGGGTGCATTTGTAGATGGATAGTTCTATTTAAATAATTCTAGTTTTTAGTTATTATGAAACCTAACAAACATAACTTGGACCATAAAAATTATCCTATATCAGTTCTAGTGATGTAGTAGTGCCCATTGAAGATGTCATACTAGATATGAAACTTGAAAGAGTCCAACATGTTCTCTAAGACTTGGCGGATATATTCACATTTCTAACATCTAGGTTTGCAACCCAAATCATGAAAACCAAAGAGAAGAAACTATTAGTGTAGGTTTTTATTTTTCCCTATTTATTAATTAGGGAAATTATATTTCTTGTGCATACATGGAGTTTTCCTACATTTGTGGGATAGGCTAGCTTATGTGGAGGTGTGTGTCATAGATGTGTCATAGGTGTCATAAGTAACTCCCTTAATGGGAGTTACTTCTCTATTCTTAGCACCTTGTCACCACCTTTCATGGAGGAGTTACATTCTATTCTTGGGGTGCCTTGTCCACCTTTTGTGGAGGAGTTACTTTCGTACTCTCCTATTTGTAGTCCTCACTTTGGCCATTCCATGCTAATCAGATTTTGGTTTTCTACATTTTGTCTTGTGTAATATATCTCTTGTGTTATTTTCAAATTGCGTTAACATCTTTGTGGTGTGCACTTGTTCATCTTGTGTGATCACGTCTCCATTACACTCGTGTTATTCAGATTTTGGCAACAACTCCGATAAAAACAACTCTTCATTCAAGTCATCCCCTTTCAAATCATTAGTGTGGATTTATATAAATTAATTCAAGATGTAGTCCTATTCTAATGTGTTTTGGAACATGAAAGGGACTCCATTCTACATGAGGTGTATGAGGGGATTGTAGGGGTCTATTATGTTAGAGACAATGACACATAAAGTGTTTCATTTAGGATTGTGGTGGTCAATCCTATTATAAGCTTCAAAGGATGACACTAAGTAATGTGACATATGATAGCACATTTGGAAGCCAAACTGATGGGATGAGATGCATCTCATCCCCATTCTTGCTTAGGGGCTATTAAAAAAATAAGCCATTTATTTTGTTGGGCTGATCACTCTAACAATAACACACATCGGTACAAGATATATTTCAGTGGCCATTGATTATTTTATGAAGTGGGCCAAGGCAGTGCCTATTAAAAAATACACTACTTCTAATATGGCATGATTCATATGTGAGAACATCATAAGTCACTATGGGTGCCAACTCAATTTAACTAGTGATAGAGGAACACACTTCCTTAATGAAATTATGAAAATCTTACTAGTTGAGTACATGAAGGTAAACCACAAGACCACCCCATATCATCCCCAAGAAAATGACACAGCCAAAGCATTCAACAAGATAATAAGAATTTGCATCATAAAAATATGTGATGTTGGTCACAAAGATTGTGATGATCAAGTGTCAATAGTTCTATGGGCATATTGCACAACCTACAAGCACCTAAATAAGGATACACCATTCCAAATAGTGTTTCTCATAGATGTGATTCTATCGATGGAGTTCTTGGTGCCATCATTTTTCATTGCACAAATTTTAATTAGATGAACAATAATCATTGAGTATGAGGATGGAGGACTTGGAACACTTGGATGAAGTATGCACCCAAGTAAGGTAGAGCCAACATATAGAGAAGTCATGCTAAAGGTTATGGTATGATAGGCATATTAAATGAAAGGTCCTAATTAAATGAGAATTGGTCTTGTTCTATGACCCTAAGTACCTTAAGCACCTGTGAAAGCTACAAATTTAGTGAATGGGTCCATATGTTATCCACAACATGTTAAAAAATGGCACATGCAAGTTACACACATTATAGAGTAAATGTTCCCTAGGCATTTCAACAACAATAGATTCAAGCCATATAGGCAATACGATGGTGATTACACCATAAAACACTAACTTCCTATTCATAAGTTGGTTGTGTTGTATTGACCTGAATGACATTCAGTGCAAGCCAAACATTTCCTTGTATTTTGTGATTGTTATTCTTATAAAATGAATAAGTGGCACTTTTAGGCCCATATATGAAATATTATGGCACTTCTACATATAACCTTAGTCAGGTGAGTTCAGCACAGATGCTTTATAAAGAATTTGAGGCTAGAAACCTATGTTTATAGGTGCATGAAATTTTCCAAACTTTGAAAATATGAGTACAAGTTAAAAAATAGAGGTGCATAATATGTAAATGCAAAAAAGGTAGAAGGAAGACACATAATATCATCATGCATAAGAGATCAAAAGTAGAGATGAATTATTTTTATGGGGTAGGTTAGGCCAAGGCAAAGAGATGAAAGTGCACAAAAATTGATCAAGATAGGAAAGTGCACTTTAAAGGCAAGTGCAATAGGAAAATAAAATAGAACTATGGAGGCTAAATCATACGCATGTAAGGTGTTGTGCATAGGTTGCCATAAAGAAGGCAAAAGGCTATGCCAAGTGAACAAAGCATTGGAGAAATATCATCAGGATACGTTGGCATCCAACCAAAGTGAGGTAGGAAGTGGTTGTTTTAACTCCATGTCACTTCACCAAAAATACCGTTAAGAGAATTTATTGACGTGACAAAAAAGGCACAAAGATCTGCATTGAATGCATGTGTGGAAAAGGATTTTCATAGATTTCATAGGTTTTAGTGAATGCTAAGAAATTGAGGTGCCACCATGCCATTAATCACCTAAAATTAAGAAGGTAGCTAAATTAAGGGTATAAAAAAATAAAAGATTGATTGGTTTAGGTTACAAACCTCAAGATAATTTACACCAAAAAATGTAGAATAATGAACCAGAGCTAAACCAACAAACTAGATCCAAATTAAAAAAATGATACTACAGTGAGACCTTAAGAATCCATATATTCCAAAAGTGAATGATTGAATATAAAAAGGAATTGTGTTCCCTTAGAGATTGGCATATAGAAGTGTGGGGTATAAATTATGCAAAAACTAGGCAATAAAAAATTAGAGTGACACTGAGGCTACCATTAATGGCAAGCAGATATCAAGAGCTAAAGTTATAATCACAGATCTCATGACTGTGAGGATCACCAATAAAAATCACTAACTTCAATAAAGTAAATAAACTGTGCTTCAACACCAACCAATTCATAATAGGCAAGAAATGCATGAGTTTTGAACCACCATAAGGGAAGAAAGATGCTAAGAGGGTGTAGATGATAGAAGAATTAAACATAAAAAATAAGAAAACACAACTAGTATAGAGAATTAGCATCATTGAGGTTGATCCAAAAGTGCTTACAAAAATGTGATATTAGGAGATACAGTTTCCTAAAGAGGTCTTGGTAGGAGAGAGTTGAGCATATTTCATGTACACTTTTCAACTCAAATAATATAACCACCACACCTTAATCAATACACAAGACCTAACATAAGACTGGGTGGTTGATATGAGGGACAATACTAAAGTAGTAATGACAATATTTGATGTCTCTATCTGAGACAAACTTGTAACCACCAATGCAACTCAACTATATGAGTTGTCATGTTTCAAGAAGCTAGAAGAACTCATGCAGTTCTTCCTCTCATGCATCCATGGGGACTGCTTCTACTTTGTGAAGAGGTGCATGTAGTTATTAGTGAGCCTCATTGGAAAAATCACCAGGATCCTAGACTCTAGTGCAAACATCCACTAGATGATGGTGGATAATACTGAAGTTGAAAGAGTTGGGAAACTCTTGGGGTACTACAAGGGAGATTTTACATTCCAAATCAAAGACATCAAGGATCCAAAAATAAAGGTATCTACATGCCTTATGAGTTCCAAAATGGTTGGTGGGCAAACATCACCAAGACCTACCTATGCATCACCTACTGCATGGTATAGGGGTAAAATTTCATTTATGAAATTTCATTGTAGAGGAGATGGTGAAGAATGTGCTTGAGTATCATATAGCATGAAAGACCTTTCGATGTGGGTCTATGTTAATTATAATTATGGTGGAGGAGATCAATGTGTTTGATGGTGATGAAGATAAACTTTAGGTCTTCTAAATGCACCAGGACTCCCTTGCATAGAAATATCAATACTTCCCTTGCCCCCTCACCTTCTCCCAAAAGTACAAGACCAAATTAATAAGGTGGTGCACCCAGTATATGAAAGAATTTGGGGAGGAATGATGAATCTTAGAGGAGATCCCCTTGAATATGTTTAGAATGGCAACCTTCACCATTATGAATCACTTCTATTTTATGTGCTTAGCACTCATAGATGGTAACTGATCTAGTTGGCTAAAGATCACCTAGGATTTTTTAGCCAAATACTTCAAGGATGTGCTTAAATGAATTCCTAATGTGTATAAGTTGGAAATATTGGTGAAAACCATGGATTTAAAATAAATTAGGTTACAACACCAATATGTGTACATAATAGGAAAGAAACCGTGGATGAGGAGGATGATTCAGATCACACTGACATCCATCCCTCCAAAAGGAAGTCATACTTAGGCAAATCCACATGCTATACTTTGAGATGAAGCCAAGAAAGAAGGGTGAAAGCATCAAGAAGGATGATGACCTCCCCCTTTGGATCATCAATGAAAGGAAATTTGTACTAGTATCATAGAATAAGTCTCCCCAAAAGAAAAATGGGGAGACACTTGAGGAGATACAGGAGTGCATCAGATTGAAGATCACCTCTAGAAATGAATCCACTCACTCTATAGGATGATAACCTTTGTAGAGATGGAGGAATAAGAGTCACATGAGGAATTGGAAGCATAATAGGCACATGGAGATGGAGGAGGAAGGAGGGATGACAGTTTACATCATCTAGGAAGAAGCAACTAAAGAAGAGCCCTGCACCAAAGAAGTTCAAGGGGCCCTCCAAGGTGGAACTACCACCATGATTAGAGAGGTATAAAAGATGCCCAGTGCCTCATCTGAAGAGTCCTCCACATAACCTACATTAACTGAGGAGGTAAAAAGAAGATAGTGGAAGAAAATAGGCCTCAACAAGGAAGAAATAGAGATATCACTGATGCTAGAGAAAATAGAGGTATCACTAATGCTAGAGAAAAAGGAGTGGCCATAAAGGTATTTGGTGTGACCTAGGAAGAGATTAATGAAGTTGAGGTTGAGGAAATAAGATCTGAGGAAGATAAGACCTTAGTAATAATAAAGAAGAGGAAGGTAGAGAAAAAGAAGGCCCAAGAGGAAAGGGCCAAGAACGAAAAGAAAAATAAGACGGTTGATTCAAGCATGAAAACAATGGAGGATAAATCAATAAAGGTTCCTAGTTCCCCCACTATCATAGTAGAAGAAGTTGCACCATAGGCATGCCTTAGTAATGAAGGGGTACTTGGAGACAAGGAAGTTGATACTAGAACCTTGAAAGAGTAAACAAAGAGCATTGAAAAAACCCAAAAGAAATAGGAGGGAAAAGCTAGCACTGAGGTAGAATAAGAAATAGACCAAGGGGACAAGTTTGAGGAAGAACTCCTATTGAAACAAGAGGAAGGAACCTCATAGGGAAGCACTAAAGATAGCACTAGCACTGATGAAGAGGAAGGAAAAAATATGGAGTTGGCCATCACTGAGGAAGAAGACACCAAACCAAGCCTAAGGGAAAGGGCATAGAAGGAGTGGACTGATGAATATTACTATATGTTTGAGTACATTCCCCTTGAATATACCATAATAAGGATGTGCCAACAATTGTCATTCCCTTTTGATAGTTATATGGATGAGACACATTTTGAGGTACCATAGAAGTCCATAGTAGGTGTAGAAGAACCAAAAAAAGGGCATTATTCCCTTCTTATAGACCCCCATGCAATAAACCTAGTTAGGTCAGCTAATGCGCTCATTTGAATGGCCTTGTAGACACTAGAAAACCATACTAGATGTCAAAATACCTTGGAACACCCTAGGGACCACCTAACCCTTCTTTACCCACTAATTAATCTATCAAACCTTAGGTATAGTTAGCTATCTATCTAACTAAACTCAATAACATATTAACCTAACCTTAACCCACCCTTATTAACTCACCTTGACCCTTTACCCTTGAACACTCAACTGTCGATGGTTGTAGACACCTAAAACTAGCTGTTGATAACCTTCAACTAGGCTTTAGATGAATTTCTATCAAAGTGCACAATTTGGCCTAAAAACAGTAAAACACACTAAATGATGTGAACCTGCTATATTCAAGTGCCTATTTTGGATAGAGTGTCACTAAATGGGGCAATGAAATTTATAAAGCAGTTAACTTTGATCAAATCATTTCTTGCCAAAATGGCATTTTCACACCTGGGTGCTCTGGATTGCTCTTTTATACCAAATTTCTTACATAAGACATGTGCCTTTATTATTTCACATTGGAAACATCCTAAAAGGGATAACATATCCAATGCATCTAACATAACCTTCCAATTCTAATCTAGTCAAATTTTGATTCAATAATGAGACATTTTGACCAATTTGATTAATTTGTGCACTAAGGGCCAAAATTTGCATCAAAATTGCCTAATCATTTTAAAAGCTAATTAATTCAAATCATAAGCCTAATTAAGAATTCCATGGAGCTTTTTGAATATTTATTTTTTGAAATGAATATCAAATATCTGCATCATCAAATGACATCATTTCTATGGGGTGGCATCCCTAGGACATAAATGCAAAAAATATCAAGATTAAGCCACCCCATTCCTCATTAAGACCCTCTCATGCCTCATAAATGCCCCTTCTTCCCAAATCATGATGAGGGTATTTATGTATTTTATTTTCATAATTGGATTTATTCATGGCCACACATCTCAATCTTGAGATGGACTGTCATGGTTAATCCTGAACCATTTTAAAAATCTATAAATAGAAGAGCCATGAACATGAATTTTAAGCTATATTGGTGCAAAGTTATAATGCTAAACTTATTCCAAAATCCATTTAAATTAGTGTTATAATGCCAAATTATTCAACCAAGCCAAAGCCACAAGCCACATGGTGCCAAAAGGAGGTAGAGGATAGCTAAGCTCCATTGCAACATAACTTTTGAAGCACAAAGCCAAGCAAGCCACTTCAATAAGTTATTTAGAGAATCCAAAGAAGGTGAAGTATTTATTTATCTTTGCATTTTAGTTGTGTTTCTCATTTGGATTTGTTAATAGTCTCTCCCATTGAGATAGGATTAGGGTGTTAACTTAGTGTGTTCTTTATTTGGATTTGATTTCATTCACTAACACCATATTAATCTCTCACTATTAAAATCTTATATTAAAAAATGTCATAACTTATCAGAATCAACTCTGAGACCACTACAATCGATGTGTGAAACATAGATAATTTGAATTTGGTGATCTTGTCCTTAAATAAAACCAAAAGAATACCATAGCAAAAAAGAAGCATAAAGGTAAGTTCAAACCTAACTAGGTTGGTCCTTTCATCCTTATATCAAGCTTTAAAAAAAGAGCATACATGCTTGCCACACCAAATGGCCACAAACTTTATGAGTTGATGAACATTATCCACCTCAAGTGGTAATATGCTTGAGTGACTTGGCATATTATCTATAAATACCATTTTAAGTTGTATCATTTTATCAATATTCTTTGTAATAATACCATTTTATCATCCTACCAACCTATCACTTTTCATATCACATGTCTATTTTATGATAACTTCCTCATCAATCGAGTTCATCTCTCCCTCCCTACCCAGCCCTGTGACCTTGGTTATGTTCCATTTGGTTCCATCACCACTTTCAACAAGAGGATTCAGATCTAGTTTCAGTAATTGTTTCACACATTCTAGATAGAGGTAGTATTTTGGAGTAGTCAAATAAACATTTGGTAGTTGCATCCTTCATTTCTTGTTTCATTCTCTCTCATTGTCTTGATCCTAATTATAACTACCTATGGGAAAATTATTATCATTGACCTATGTCATTGTATCCTAGTTATAACCACCTATAGGAAAACTAGGGGAAACACTTGTTTATTATGCCTTGATCATACCAACTAGCCATTCTCTATGCCATATTGTGCCATCATACCAATTGTGCCTATTTTATTTGAATTAGATGCTACAATAGTTAGATTTCTCTATTGTAAAGTAGAATAACAATGACTTGAGGTCCTAATTTAGGACTATGTAGGCAATGCTTGATACTTATTGAGGTCAGCTCAATCACCCTATTAAGCCACACTCTCACCATTTTGAGATCACCCTAAGCCATGCTCTCACCATTTTGTGAGAAACCTAAGCCATACTCTCACCATTTTGCAAGAAACCTAAGCTATGCTCTCACTATTTTGTGAGCATCTTATGCAATGCTATCACCATTTTGTGAGCATGAACCATTTAGTGTCTCATCATTATCTATTGAGTTGAGATACTATAAAAATTCCAAAAACATTGTAAAACCAAAAACATTTGTAAAACCAAAAACATTGACCACTTTTTTTCCTTAAGGATTTTGGGAACCCTTACTAAGTTACAAGCAAATCATTTGTCATTTGGGTTCCCCATCCTTTTTTGGCCTTTTCTCCCATACACTTACCATTTTACAAGACCATTCCTATTCTTCTATTAGATTCACAATGTTTGTTTTCATTAGTTATCATTTTCTTCCCATTCCTTGGGAGAACTACATTTGGTCTTATGTTTTTGTTGGATATTACATCTATGGGACTATGTAGGTAGTATCCACTTGCCTAGTGCATATGGAGACAACTCGGCCATCGTATTCCTTTTCTTCTATCCCCCCCATCATGTTTTTTTACTAATTTTTCACCTATTTTCTAGGGGTAATGTTTGTCATTTTATTTCTACTAACATTAAGACTAATTGTTATTTATTTCTTTGCTTATTTTTGTTGTTGTTTGTGTGCTTATTTGTTTGCCTTCAACACTGTCACCTTGATTTAGTCTATATGCATTTATTGGGTGATTCCTTATGTAGTTATACTTGAATCCATTCATATTCATATGTTTACATTATCATCATGGTTTTTATCATTGGTGCATTATTTTCTATTGAGTATTAGATCTCAAGAGTTAGTCCTTATGCATATTTCAGCCTAGTATTCATGGTGTTCTATCATGATGACTATTTTCAAGTGCTAAAAAATTATCTTCAAGAAGTCTATTCAATAAGGGAGGAAGAAACATCTCCTCGACACCAGTATCCCAATCATATCCTAAACAAAGTAATTAACCATGAAATAATTTCAACCTTTGTTAGTTTGGATGAGCTTCTCCCTACTAATAGGTTGTTCTAATTCATCATTACCCTCTATGCCAAATTATCATCATCATAAACAAATCAATCATGTTTTCCATAATTGGGGTCCAATGACTATAATTCCATATGGGCAAATCATTATACACTGTCCCACCTACATTTCTCAATGATTATAATCACATTTGGGAAAATCATTGTGTTCTCATCAAATTTACCATCTTTTTGCCCAAACAAGAGCATGTTATTATCTTGTTTGTCTATCTTAACTGAGGCAGATCCATCTTCTCAATGATTATAACCACCTTTGGGAAAATCATTGTGTTATCATACCACGTTGTTACTATCTAGGTACAATGCTTATAACTACCTTTGGGAAAACCATTGTACATTGTCCCACTTGTATTCTCAATGATTTTGACTACTTTTTCAAACTCATTGTGTTTTCACCCCATCATATTCATTTCTTTGGTCCCCTCATTTCACTTCTTTATTTTTGAGGGATCATTTGCTGACCTACTTGTGCCAACCATTCCCTTGAGGGGGAATCATATAGTTCATCAATTGACATTAAATTTATAAGCATACAAGACATTTTCATTCTTTAATAAGACATTACTATGCTTATATCTTGTAATGCCTTCTCAAACAGGGGTAAAATATAGACACTTAAAACTGGCCACTGATAACCTTCAACTAGATTTTAGACCAATTTCTATCAAAGTGCACAATTTTGCCTAAAAACACTAAAACACACTAAATGATGTGAACCTGTTATATTCAAGTGTCAATTTTGGCAGAGTGTCACTAAATAGGGCAATGCAATTTATAAAGTAGCTAATTTTGATTAAATCATTTTGAGTTAAAATGGCATTTTTGCACCTAGATGCTATGTTGCTCTTTTCTACCAAATTTCTTGTATAAGACATGTGCCTTTGTTAGTTTGCTTTGGAAACATTCTAAATGGGATAACATATCTAATACATTTAACATCACCTTATAATTCCAATCCAAACATATTTTGATCCAATAATGAGACATTTGGACCAGTTTGATTAATTTGTACACCAAGGGCCAAAATTTGCATCAAAATGGCATAATCATGTTTAAAAGCTAATCAATTCAAATCATGAGCCTAATTAAGAATTCCATGGGGATTTTTCACTTTTTCTTTTTGGAAATGAATATTGAATATCTATATCATCAAATGACATCATTTTTATGGGGTGGCATCCCTAGGCCATAAATACATAAAATATCAAGATTAAACCACCCCATGCCTCATAAATTCCCCTTCTTCCCAAATCATGATGAGGGCATTTATGTATTTTATTTGCATAATTAGATTTATTCATGGCCACACATCTCAATCTTAAGATGGACAGTCATGGTTAATCTTGAACCATTTTGAAAATATATAAATAGAAGAGCCATGAACATGAATTTTAATTTATCTTAAAGAAAATTATAATGCTAAATTGATTCCAAAATCCATTACAATTAGTGTTATAATTCCAAACTATTAAACCAAGCCAAAGCCACAAGCCACATGGTATCAAAAAGAGGGTAGTATGAGGTAAAATGGATCCATGATCATCTCAAGCATTCTTTCATATAGGTACTCAAGCTTTCTAGCATCCATTCTTTCTTCAACAACTCAACAACAACAAAAGAGAATTGAACCTCTACCAAATTTGCTTTTTGAGGCCAAAGGACTGTTACTCTTGCAAAATTGCCCCATCCTTCAACCATCAGCCATATAGAAAGCTATAGTTCTTTCTTATCTATAGGTTATTCCTTCCAAGACAAAGAGAAGTTCTCCATGTTCATCTGGATTATGCATGCATCAACAACTAGGTATTTCTACCACACCTTTATTACTAGTTTCTTATCTTCTTTCAAAATTAAGAAATGACCATAAATTAAGAGAACCATTTTGGCACACCCAGTGGAACCCTAACATCATCTAGGTGCCCCTTTCTTCCTTTATTCTTTTCTCATACAATGTAATCTAAAATTTCTTTTTGGGATTAAAATAAACCTTGCATACATTGATTGATTGCTTTTTTAGTTCATTTAGTAACTTAAAATCAAAGTAATTAATCATAGTTTCACTCTTGTTATCACACACTTTACCAAACCACATAGTTAATCAAACACATCAAAACAAACTTGAGATAAGGCCTGACTAGGATTTCATCACCTAGCGATAAACCTTACCCTTCCTTGACAATCCTACTTGCAGGTCATTACCAAGGGGAGAACCAACAAAGCTCTCTGGTTGAGTATAAACTCTAAAATTCAATATATCTTGGCTAAGCACCTAATACCCTTATCAATGCGATGTGTGAAGTGAGGGGGTAGGCCCCAATATCAAGCCACATACTAATGTTCAGTACAGATTCTTTTTTATCACCTAAACACAACCTAAAACCAACATTAGATTTCCTCTTTAGTACCTAATCTACAAACCAAATTTTCTTCTTCACACTTTCTAAGGCATAAGCCAAAAGTGATTTAAAAAGAATCCTATGTTTTAAATGAAATTTTAGTGTATGTTTGGATTGCCTTGAGATTATATTCCTTTTTATTTCTTTGTGTTTGAGTTGTGAGTTTTTCATTATTTCTTTTCTGTTCCTCACATGGTCTTTACTTGACAAAAATTGATGAATCAAACTGACCTAGAACCACCATCTTCCTCCTCTTCTTCTTCTTCTTCCATGGAGTATACTATAGATGTTGATATTTCTCCTCATTTTTATCACCCTCCTACCATGCCTTGGATAGTTGTTGAGGGTGATGTAGATTTCTCTACCTTCCTTGATAATAACCCCATGGCCCTCCAACATTACCTTAACACCTTAGCTCACCGCACAACTATTGCTTCGGTTCCTCCTACGGATCTACCCTATGGTATGCCTCCACATCTTATGGTGGGTGTTACCTCTATCCAACCTATGATCACCCAAGATATTTTCAAGAATATCCCATCACTACCACCACCCAAACACAATCCAACATCCCAACCAATAGTCAAACACCCCCCATACCAACCAATACCTCTAATATTGGAGAAAACTCACATTTTTTCACCCATGCCTCATCCATCATGGGGGTATATTCTACCCCTATCTACACCATTCTTCTTATCACCACCAACCCACTAGTTTTTACCCCTCTTTAAAATTTGTGCTTTTGATACGTCCTACTCTTCCACCTATTAGCACAAGAGTTACCACTCAACCCCAACTATCTACCAGCCCATCCATACCTCCAAATCAACCCATCTCAATCTTACAACAAATACCCATGACATCTTACCAATATGTTATTAATCCACAAGGATACATAACACCTTATACCCAACCTTTTGTGCCCATCAACCCTTATGTGGCACAATCTGAACCTACAATGACCACATACCAATAAGTGGTATGTTCCCAACCTTATAACTCTTATCCATAAATTTTTGTCACCCAACCTCAACCAAAATTACCATCCAATTATGGAGCTTCCTAACCTCAAACAAATTTGGTCAAAATGTTAATGGACAAAATGACCAACCTAGATTCATCTATCTCTGGGGCCCATAACCTTTTATCTTATGATCAAATCTACAACAAACCTATCCATCCATCTGTCCCTATCCAATCTTATCCTCCTCAATGGTAACTACCCAAGTTTTCCAAGTTCCAAAGAAAGGACCCCCAACAATGCTTGAAAGTATTTCTCCATTCTTGCTATTTAATTGGATATGATGATGCTCTTCTCCTTCATACCTTCCCTATGTCTTTATCTAGACCAGCCTTGGATTGGTATAGTCTTCTCACCAAGAAATCCATATTTTATTTTTCTCAACTTGTCCAAGTCTTTTTAGATCATTTCTCAATCAACATATCTAAAATGGTCTCTCTTATCGACCTCTACTCCATTAGGTAGTTTGATTATGTCAATTGCCAATTTCGTATCTAGATGGAGAGGTCTCATAAAAAAACTTTATTTATCCTTACCCCAACCTAAATTAATTGATATTTTATCTTAGGGTTGTGTAAAACATATTTCACCTACTCTTCAAGTTCAAACTTTCAGGACTTTTGATGAGGCTTTCACCATGGCACAAAACTTGGAAATCTGAGCCATTGATGGGGGAAAATTGAAATTGTGGAACAAACATTATAGCTTTAAATCCAATGAACCTCCTTCCACCAAGACCACCAATCAATCTGACCATCCCAATACCAAACCAAAGGCATCCACCAACTTGATTATCCTTAAAACCACTCCACCACCAAATGTCAACCAACCCAACCCAACCAATTCCTCTAATTCTTCTAACCAAAAAAACTAAAATCGAGTTTCCATAAAATAATATTATCTAATAGGGGAGTCTTATGCTTCAGTTTTGGATAAATTACTCAAAACAAACATTATAAAACTTCATCTAATAAAAACTCCATAACAATTTGATGATTCTCATCTACACTTGGTTGATACAATGATAACGATCTATGTGATTTCCATCATGTCATTGGACATGATGTTAGTAGGTGCAATACCTTTAAGACCATTGTTCAAAACATGATTGATAAGGAAGAACTTGTTTTTGATAATCCTAATGCACCTCTAAATTAGTCCCTTGACATCTTTCATAAACCTTTTCCCAACCATGCCCCTTCCACCAACTATGATGATAATAAACTAGAATCATCTCATGATCATGATGTTCATATAGTTAATGTCATTATTAGTGAGCCTATCATTGAGGATACCATTAAATCAACTACTATTTCCTCCATTCCACTCATTGAAGTGATGGACTCACCTTCTATTCCTTTAGACATCCAAATAGAGGAAGTAACCACCCCTCTTTTCTTACTTAAGGATACCATATACTTATCCACATCTCCTTTGATATAAATACCAAAGGAGGCAACCATTTCTTAAACCACATCTTCACCCACTCCACCTATTGAAGTGGTTGAATTACCATCCATTCCTTTGAATACACAAATAAGGAAAATAATCATCTCCATCCTTTCACCTGAGGATATCATACCTTTATCTTTTATCTGAGAACCACTCATTCTCTCTTTGGGAACCATCCTAAAAGAAGAGATCACTTTACCTACACCTTCCATTTAGGAAACATCCTCCCAAACCTTTAAACCCTCCACCAATAACAAATATGAATAAACTATCCCCTCACATCCACCTATGGGCTTAAACTTTGAAACTAATAACCAAGGAATCAAACCTATTTACAAGCCTTTCTCTAGGTTGGTCCAAAGTCTAGAGTTTAATTCTCAACCTAACCTAGATAGAGCCACTTTTTGGCATAGTATTGGGCTCCCTTACCAAAACAAACAATAACCCTTAACCTAGCTTTCATCCACCATCAAACCTATAATTACCTCAACCCTATCCTCAAACCTTTCTCCTTTCAAAACCATAGTTGAACCATCCAAACCATTTCTACCCAAATTGTCAAATCACCCTATGCCTCTCTAACCAATCCCATCAAGAATCTAGGAATACTTCCTACACCTATCCCTGCTCACCCATATTTGAAGTTGTACTTAACCCCTTCAAGTCCATTGAATAAAAACCCAACCATCTCTAACTAGATCTATACCACCCCCTTATCTCTTACCTTCATTTTTAGGACCTCATCCTTCCACTATCCTAGGAGCTCATCTTTCTACCAATAAGGTAAACCTTCTTACAATTACTTATTCCTCATATAGTAAACCTTCTCATTGTGCTTTACCTACATCTACCTCCACCAAATCATCAAACTACCCATCATTCTTAATTAACTTATCTACCTCTACCTTCCCACCTATCACCAACCCTTTACCCTCTACCTCAAAATATTCATTCTCCAAACCAACCATAACCAAATAATCCAAACCAAAACCACCTACCAAAACCATTCCAACACCTACCATTTATGTAATAAATCCTACTCCCAAGAAGGCTCCCACTCTTAAAACCAAAAACCCAACACCCTTAACACCTTTGATTGAATATTATTTGACCTTTCTACAAAGGTTATTGCAAACCTATTCTTTAACCTTACCACCAATCAAACCTTTCAACCCTTCACTCCCTAAACTATCATGGTTCAATGATAATTTGATTTTCTCATACCATAGGAGTCTTGGACATAATAGATAAAATTAAAAATTTCTCAAAACACTTGTCCATAGCTTATAGAAAGAGGATGATCTATTATCAGATGAATTTCCCTAATCCCTTCACCAATCCAACCACTACTTCAATCCATCCAACATTTACATACTCCTCCACTCTCATTTGAAAGTGAGGAGGAACCAAAGAAACCATCTATCCCAACACCTCCCTTAATCCACACTATCCATATGGTTACCCAACAAAAGGATAAGGGAAAAACAAAAGTGTCCATACCCTAGATATATCCTTATACCCCTCAACCTTCCAACTCAAACCAAATACCTTTACCTTTAACTTCACCTTCACCAAAACCTAAAATTCCATTTTCAGTGCCTCCCCCTCTAACCCTTCTAAATCCATCTAGCGAGTGGTTCTAAAACAACTTCACCAGACACCAGTGAAGATGAGTCTTTATGAACTAGTCAACACCTCACCTCATCACCGCCAAGAATTGATAGAGACCTTACAAAAGATAGAGGTTCAACTAGAAGATCCTCAACCTCTTTCATCCTTTGTCAGATCCCTTCAAATTTCTACCTTCATCACCTTCTAGGATTTAAAAATACCATCTATCTATTCTAAAGATCCCAATCCTCCCCTCTTCATTACTACATACATCAATCAAACCCACATCAAAAGGGTGATGATTAATGGAGGAGATAGTATCAAAATTATCTCCTCTCATGCATATGACCAAATTCAATTACCTAAGAATATCATGTTAAAAATTATGGTGGTCCTTTGCTCTTTCAATGATACTATGGCCACCACCTTGGGGATAGTCATCATCCACATCCACTTGGGACCTCACACAATTCCAAAACTCTTTTACAATATAGAGAGTGATTTCCAATATAAAATCCTACTTGGATTCCATTGGATCCATGCCATGAATTGTGTCCCTTCTACCTTACACTGATGTGTCAAATTTGAACATGAAGTTCAAGTTGTTACCATAAGAGTTGACCCTAGTCTTTTTGCCTCATGCAACATGACATATCGACCCAATGATGTTTTTTATCCTACTTGATGTAATGGAATCCCATGATTACCTAAGTTGATTCATTTTTGGTATTTTTGAAACCTATTAGGTGTTTTGATAGGTGAAGATGAGTCTTTATGAACTAATCAACACCTCACCTCATCACCACCAAGCATTAATAGAGGCCTTGAAAAAGATAGAGGTTACACAAAAATATATTCAACCTCTTTCATCCTTTGTTATATCCCTTAAACTTTATAATTTCATCACCTTCTAGGATTCAAAAATACCATCTATCTATTATGAAGATCCCGATCCTCCCCTCTTTATTACTACATACATCAATCAAACCTGGATCAAAAGGGTGATGATTAATGGAGGAGATAGTATCAACATTATATCCTCTCATGCATATGAAAAAATTAAATTACCTAAGAATATCATGTCAAAAATTATAGTGGTCCTCTACTCTTTTAATGATACTATGGCCACCACCTTAGGGATAGTCATCATCCACATCTGCTTGGGACCTCGCACAATTATATAACTCTTTTACATTGTAGAGGGTGAGTTCCAAAACAAAAATATTACTTGGATGACCTTGAATCTATGCCATGAGTTTTGTCCCTTATAACTTACACTAATGTTTCAAATTTGAACATGAAGGTCAAGTTGTTACCATAAGAGCTGACCCTAGTTCTTTTGCCTCATGCAACATGACATATTGACCCAACAACATTTTTCATCCTCCTTGATGTAAGGGCATCCCATGATGACATAAGTTGATTCATTTTTGGTCTTTTAGAAGTATATTAGGTGATTTGATATGTAATATAGGTTGTATAAATTTCATTTGTGGAGACTAGATTGTCTATAGGTGCATAGAATTCAAATTTTGGAATTTCCTTCCAAAATGCACTATTTAAAAATTTGAATCTTCTTAGCCTTGTAAAGGGATGTTCATGAATTATATGAGGTGGAAAAAGGTGTAAGGGCATGCGAAAATGGATTATATATTTTTGGGGTTCTAAAATTTTTTCTTTAACATATGTTTGGATATATATGTCATATTAGGTGAAAATCATGAATAATGCATCTTTGAAAAAGAAAACCTCCATGTAGTATGAGAGTCCAAGATTCATTTATGCACCTTAGTAGGAGTATAGAGAGTCAATTTTAAAAGGTTATAGGATATTTAATTCTAATATAGATTAATTGATAATGATATCAAGCTTGTATGTAGAAAAAGAGAGGTTTTTATAACCCTTGTTTTTGTAGTTAAATAGAAGAGTGCATATCTCTATTGAAAGGTCATTATTGTTTTTGTAAATTACATGTAGTTTTTAAATGGAAAAAGTGAGATTTAATATTCTTAAAAATGTGGTTGAAATAAATTTTTATGTTTACTTTAATTCAATATTGGAAGAGATAAGTACAGTGAGAGCTCCTACTATAGACTGTCACAAGTGTATCTTATAGACAAACCCCTATTGAGTGAATAAGAGTGGGTGTTTTCCACTGTATGTGTTTTGTTGGAGAAGAAAAGACATTGATAATATTTTTATAATATTTTTTAATGATAGTGGACTTTTTTATTGTGAATATCTAATTTATAAATAAGGGAAAATGAATAACCCTATTTAAAGAAGATGTGTTAAGGACCTTGTATTCTGAGTTAAACCTTGGCAAAGTGGATTGTGCATTGATTTATTAATAAGGAAAGACCCAAAATTATAGTTTTAAAACATAATAATGTTTTGGTAAGCATTAATAATTATATATAAAGTTTTTAGTTCCTGTGATTCACTTAAGAATGTGATATGAGTTTTTTAAACCCTAATTCAGACCTGTAGATGGTCTTTTATTAACATAGTCAAGTAGAGTTTGAATTGAAAAGGTGGAATAGTCAATTAAGAAGAGATATCTGATTATTTAAAAACTTTTAGGAGGTAATCATAGAGCTATAAAACCTATTTTTAATATATGAAACCATGTCTAATGTCCATAATGTATTTTTGATTACCCTTGGGCTAGACTGAGATGAGCAATAGCCCTAACCTAGGGTTTTGTAGTTATTGGGAGATTCCATCAATAAAAACCAATTTTTTTTTAAAAAAAATTAGGTAAAATGTATTTTAATATATATTTTATTTTATTTTATTACTCCATATGTGGTCGTACCTTAGGAGAAGATTATTGGTGTGATAGACCTAAATAGGCCTAAACAGAGGTATGATTTGAGCTTGAAAGTTACTGAAAACAAAAAGTTGGGGTCTAAAAGTGTATGGTTAGATATAAATTGATAAAGTGTTGTTTAAATAATAACTATTTTTTAAATATTGTAAGGAACACTTTTGTACATAATGAAAAAGCCCAAAATAATGGCTAGTAGGAGTGAAACAATTGTATGCAGAATGTGTAAGGGTGTGAGTGGATAATTGGAGAGTGATGGTATTGGAATGAGAGGTCAATATGACCCTATATAAGTTGACTAAAACAATATTATGACCCATTTAATAATCAAATAAAAACTTGGAAAGTTTTCAAGAAAGACTTGACCTAGTGAACCACTATAAATACTATGAAAAAGGCAGGTAGAATTGTAGAAAGAGGTGAATTGAGTATTAGATAGAGTTGGTAAGTTGATGAATGGGACTGATATACTAAAGAGACCTTGTTGAACTTGATAATAATAGCAAATAATTTTTAAATCATATATTGACATATTAAATATAGAATCTTGCATATAGAAGTGATCTTATAAGCATTGCTTAAGGGAGAGGAATAAGAAATAGAAGTCAAGATGTTTTCTTTGTACATACTTTGCATCATTTTGGTATCAAAACTTAGGGAAATATTTTATGGAATGTGTAAAGGATTAATAATGTTTTATTTGTACATACTCTGCATCATTTTGGTATCAAAACTTAGGGAAATATTTTATGGAATGTGTAAAGGATTAATAATGTGTTTTGAAGTACATTGCAGGATAGGTAACCAATTACAGTGCTCTATGGAGAGAGCTAACAGGGATGATGAGCTGGTTAAGAGTTTGATGGACCAAGTAACATAATTGATTGCTCCATTGATGGTTAGAATGGAGGATATAGAGGATACACTCATAATGAGAGAAAAAAGTTTAAAAATATATGATAGGTAACAAGGTGAATCTTTGCAATCAAGAATGGAAGAGAGAGGAAAAGAAGAGGTGGTACAAGAGAGACCACATGAACATGCATCAATAACTAAAGAAGATGGCATGGAGAAGTAACATGAAAGGAAGGTTAGAACATTTGAATATGATAGGTTGAGAAGGAATGAAGATCCAATGAGGTAAGGATCAAGTTAGAGATTTCAAGGGCAATGTTGGAGTTACCATAGAGATGGACACAGGGTAGTAGAGTGTCCAAGAGGTATGAACAACAATATGAAATAGTAGAGAATGAGAGAGATTAATGAGGAGAGATGGAATGAAAATAATGAGTCATTAATCATGAGGAGAGTCTTAATGCAATAGAAATAAAGCATGGAACCAATCCAAAGGAGGAGCTTATTCAAAAGTAGATGTAAGGCCCATGGTAAGGTATGTAACTTGGTTATTGATGGTGGTAGTAATAACAATATTATTTCATTGGAGATGGTGAAAAATTTAAGGTTAAATAGGATTACACATCTAGATCCATACATAATTGCATGTGTTTAGAGAAGACACCATATACTAGTAAGTGAACAGATTTGGGTTGAATTTTAGATAGGTGGATATAGAGATAGTGTATTATGTGATATTATGCCTATATATATGTGCCATGTGTTGTTAGGGAGGACATGGTAGTATGATATACATGCCATAAATGATGGGAAGGTAAATACATCTACTATTAATTATCATGGAGAGGTATATATACTACTACCCGTGAAAGGAGATGAAAGAAGAAAATATGAAAGACTCATGATGATAATGATATAGTGTTGGAATCAAGCTATGAAAGGTTTAGGCTTGGTCAAGGTACCAAAGGAAGAAAATAAAGTGAAGAGTGAGATAATGCAAGAGATTATGCAACCCATAGATGTGTAGGAGTTAGATATTATTCAAGATGATGAAGAGGTATAGTAACAAACTAAGCATGAATATGAGAATGAGGTATGCAAAGGACAAGCATAAGTAATGCATGAGATATAATGGGTAGAACAAGGAGTATTGGTGAAGGAATCAAAATTAATATTTTTAGTATTGTTATATGATATATAAAAGGATAATTTTGATCAATTTATAGAGGGAAAAGAATGGAAGACATCTACATGGCAAGAGGAAGTTGGCAACAGACATGTTTTGTTTAAAATTGGTGTTTCATGTGTAGGTATGAAGGATAAGTAGAGGAGGCCTAGATGTGGTGCCTAAGAGCATGGACACATTTATGAAAGGAAAGTG
This sequence comes from Torreya grandis, assembly GCA_037957365.1. Lineage (NCBI taxonomy): Eukaryota > Viridiplantae > Streptophyta > Pinopsida > Cupressales > Taxaceae > Torreya > Torreya grandis. The sequence goes on from JARHVA010004785.1 coordinate 438,247, forward strand.
GAGGTATAAAAATTCAAAAATAATTTAATTTATGAAGGTAGAAACATATACCAAGTGCATCATTACATACATGAGGCAAATATTCCTTAGCTTGGTAGTATAATGCAAGGGCATCCCATGATGACCCCAAGTTGATTCATTTTTGGTATTTTTGAAGTATATTAAGTGTTTTGATAGGTAATATAGGTCTTAATAATTCCATTTATGGAGACTATATTGTCTATGGGTGCATATAATTCAAATTTTGGAGTTTCCCTCCAAAATGAACTATTTGAAAATTTGAATCTTCTTAGCCTTGTAAAGGGATGTTCATAGATTGAATGAAGTTGACCAAGGTGTCAAGCATGTAAAAAGGGATTATATATTATTGGAGGTCAAAAAGTTTTTTTTAAACTTATGTTTGGATATACATGTCATATTTGGTGAAAATCATGAATAATGCATCTTTGAAAAAGAAAACCTTCACATAGGACGAGGCTCCAAGATTCAGTTATGCACATTAGTAGGAGTATAGAGAGTTAGTTTTAGAATGTTATAGGGTATTCCATTCAAATAGATATGAATTGATAATGATATCAATATTTTATGTATAAAAATAAAATAAGTTTTTGTAACCCCTATTTTTGCTGCTAAATGGAAGAGTGCAGACCTCTATTAGAAGGTCATTATTATTTTTGTAAATTACATGCATTTTGTGAATGGAAAAAGTGATATTTAATCTTCTTAAAAATGTGGTTGAAAGACACTTTTAAGTTTGATTTAATTTAATATTATAATAGATAAGTACAGTGAGAGATTCTATAGTAGTCTGTCATAATTATATCTTAAAGATAGACCCATGTTGAGTGAACAAGAATGGGTGTTTACCACTGTATGTGTTTTGTTGGAGAAGAAAGACATTGAAAATTGTTTCATAATATGCTTGAATGATAGTGGAAGTTTTGATTGTGAATATCTACTTCATGAACAAGGGAAAATGAATAACCCTATTTTAATAAGATGTGTTAAGGGCCCTATTTTTTGAGTTAAACCTTGACAAAGTGGACTGTGTGTTGATTTATTAATAAGGCAAGACCCCAAATTCTAGTTGTAAACATATGAATGTTTTGGTAAGAATTAATAAGTCTATATAAAGTTTTTAGTGCCTTTGATTCACTTAAGAACCTGATATGAGTTTTTAAAACCTTGATTAAGATGTGTAGATGATCTTTTATTAACATAGTCAAGTAGACTTTGAATTGAAAAGGTGGAACAATCAATAAAGAAGAGATATCTGATGATTGAAAAACTTGTAGGAGGTAATCACAGAGCTATAAAACCTATTTTTAATATTTGAAACCATATGTAACATCCATAATGGATTTTTGATTGCCCTCAGGTCAGACTGAGACAAGCAAAAGCCCTAACCTAGGGTTTTGTAGTTATTGGAAGATTCCACTGACGAAAACTAGAGAATTTTTGAAAATATTAGGTAAAATGTATTTGAAGATATTTTGAAGTTTATTTTTTATTCCATACGTGGCCATACCTTAGGAGAAGACTGTTGGTGTGACACACCTAAATAGGCCTAAATAGAGGTATGATTTGAGTTTGAAAGTTCCTCAAAACAAAGATTTGGGGTCTAAAAGTGCATGGTTTGATACAAATTGATAAAATTTTGTTGAAAAAATAATTATTTTTTAAATATTATAAGGTACACTTCCGTACATAGTGAGAAATCCCAAAAATAGGGCTAGTAGGAGTGAAACAACTATTTACAAAATGTGTAAGGGTGTGAGTGGAGAATTGGAGAGTGATGGTATGGGAATGAGAGGTAAATATGACCCTAGATAATATTACTAAAACAATATTATAACCCATTAAATAATCCAATAATATTTGGAAAGTTTACAAGAAAGACTTGACCTAGTGAACCACTACAAATACTATGAAAAAGGAAGGCATAATTATGGAAAGAGGTGAATTGAGTATTAAAAAGAATTGGTAAGTTGATGAATGGGAATAAGATACTAAAGAGACCTTGTTGAACCTGATAACAAGAACAAATAATTTTAAAATCATATATTGACATGTGAAATCTAGAATCTTTCATAAAGAAGTGATCTTGTAAGCATTATTTAAGGGAGAGGAATAAGAAATAGAGGTCAAGATGTTTTATTTTTATATTCTCTACATAACTCCATCCAAATCACCACAAAATAATAAAAACACCACCTTACCAACCAAAACCAACAATACCTCCACCCTTACCATCGATGAATCTTCAACTATCTCATATCTCCCTTCTTCCTAGATCCCCATAGAGGACCCCTTGGAACCCACATTTAAACATCTCCAACTTGGGGAGTATCATATTCTAGCCTTGGATGATTTACCTACTCCTAAATAGTATGGGAAACTCACCCATGATCTTATTTATGATCCCAACATTGGAACCATCATCCCTTTCAGGCCTCCTAACCATCAAACCAAATTAATCTATGAGGGCCTTGATCATTCACTTCTTGCTTCTACCACTACCTCTACCATCTAACCATTTAACTCTAACTCCTCCTACCTTGACAAATTGGGATTTTCTAAATTATACCTCCATAGGTGTGCCTAGAGGGGATTTGTCCTAGGATGTTATGATCATGGACCTCATGAGTTACCTTTCATCAAAACTAAAAACCTTGTTAGTTATTTGGCCTTGGGTTCATACCACCAAAATAACCCACCTCACCTAAAACCATCACCACCATTGGTGAGGATATACCATCCTCACCAACCCAATCTCCATAGAAGTTTGAGTATTTTTATATCATTCCTTATAACTTTTTCTTGATCAATACCATTAGTTTGGGCCCCTTGACTTATCAAAAGGATGGTTGAACTAAAACTCTTCCTCTCATCTATCCTGACATGGTAGAAAATGATTTTCCTACCATCAACACCATCCAACATTAGGACAATGCTTCCATTCTCACCTACCTTAGTATGGGGGATTCTTATATCCACAAATACCTTCCTCTTGAGAACCAAATCATGTTGAAAGAATCCATTATCGATGTAAACTTAGGTACTCAAGATAACCCTTGCATTGTCAAGATTGGGAAATATTTAAATTCCATATATCAAATCTTTACTTCATGATCATAGCATAACATTTACTTGGTCCTATTAGGATATGCCTAGAATTGACCCTTCCATATCCCTCGACAACATTATCACCCATCCTGATGCTAAGCCTGTTCGGCAAAATATTCATAAGATGTACCCTCGTATCACCCTTTAGTCAAAGAAGAGCTTCGACATCTCTTGTCTATCGACTTCATCCATGATTATCCTCAATGGGTTTCTAACATTGTTACTATTATCAAACCCATAGGGGGACTTCACCTCTGTATTAACTTTCATGACATTAACCTCACTTTCATAAAGGATGACTTCTTTTTGCCTAACATTCACTAACTTATTGATCTTATAGCTATCCATGAGATTTTATCTATCATGGATGGTTTCTAGGGATATAATCAATTCTTGATTGCCCCCAAGGATCAACATAAAACTTATTTCATGACCCCATGGGGAACCTTTTGCTATAGGGTCATGCCATTTAGTCTGAAGAATGTTGGAGAAAGATACTAGCATGTGATGACCTACATATTCCATGATCTAATCCATAAAATCATAAAGGACTATGTGGATGATCTCCTTGGAAAATCTAAACATTATAGGGATCACCTAGCCATTCTCATGATAATATTTGACCACTTAATCCACTTCCATGTCAGACTCAACCCCAATAAATGTATTTTTAGGGTCCTATCTATAAAGCTTCTTGGATTCATCATCTCTCTTTGAGGAATTGAATTAGATCCTACCAAAGTCAGAGCAATTTTGGAGATGCCTCCTTTGACCCACCTTAAGTAACTTTGTAACCTACAGGGGAAGATTTAATCCATCTATCGCTTCATCTCTTAATTATCAGATAGATGTCAACCCTTTCATCATCTTTTCAAGAAAGATACATATTTTAAGTAGACCAAGGACTGTCAACAAGACTTTGATTAACTCAAATAATAACTTATTTCTTCACTTGTTTTGAACCCTCTTAAAGAGTACCAACCCTTATACCTTTATATATCTATCACTGACCATTTCTTAGGGGCAATGCCTGCTCATCATGATGAACAAAATAAAGAGTAAGATGTCTACTATATAAGTTAAACACTTATAGAGTATGAGACTTGGTACACCCATTTTGAGAAACTTTACCTCACCTTAGTCTTTTTGGCTTCCAAACTTCATCATTATCTTCTTAATCACAAAACTTTCATCATCACCCACACTGAACCACTCAAGTACATGCACTTTAAACCATACCAAAACTAACATATGGCTAAGTGGCTTATTCTTTTAGTGGAGTTTGACCTTGAGTTCCTCTATTAGAAGTTAATTAAAGGAAAATTCATTTCCAACCAATTGGTCTAACTCCTCTATTGGTCTAATGAGTCCATCATGACTCTTTCTCAAGGGGACTCGGCTTACCAAATGACCATGTTCTTCACTGGTTACAAATGCTAGTGTGGTGGGGGTGATAGAGTTATCCTCATTCCCATTAATGGTGAACCTCTTCCCATTTCCTTTAAACTTTATTTTTAATGTACCAACAATGTGGATGAGTATGAATCCCTAGTAAAAGGTCTCCAAATTTCTCTAGCCTTAGGAGTCAAGAAAATTAGTGTCTTTGGTGACTCCCAACTTATGGTCAACTAGTTCAATGGATCTTACCAATGTAATAATTATGTCTTATAAAATTACAAATAGCTAGTTGAGTACTCTTAGCATCATTTTATCATTACCTTATCCCATCTATTCCATGATCTATCAACAAGTTCATGATACAATGGATTCTCTTGCTTCCCAAATCCCATCTCAACCTTTCAAATCTAAACTCTTTATTACCATCCACCATTTTATCACACCCTCTTACATTCACTTTGACCTTGTTACCATTTTTAGTATAGATCAATCTCCATTTGACATTTGGTACAAGCAAACCTTCAACTACCTTAACCTCAACATTGTTCCTCCCAACCTCTATAGAAATTCCCAAAGAGACTTTGTTTAGAGTACTTCTCATTATACCAAACTAGAGGGAATATTTTAAAATTGTGGTTTTAATGTCCTCCATCTCCATTGTCTACATAGTCATGAAGTTTCCCATGTTATCAAGGAAATGCATGATGGAATATGTGGGGTACACTTTATCAGTTTAGCTATCATTAAATGTATCCTTTGCCTTAGATACTATTATCCCACCCTCAACCAAGGATATTATGATTATGTAAATAAGTGTGTTAAATTTTAACATCATGCTAATTTACATCACACACCTGACCATGGCCTTCAAGTATCCAAGTACTATTGGCCCTTCTCATAATGGGAACCCAATCTCATTGGGGAAATCAACCCTCATTATTAAAAATGACACCAATCCATAATTATCTCCATAAAATATTAAACTAAGTAGGTGGAAGTTATTTCTCTCATATTGAATAAATTTGATAAGATTTTCAACTTCATCAGCGATCACATCATCTCTCATTTCGATGTTCCCCATAAGATAATCACTGATAACAGTAAATATTTCAAGAAAAAGAAAGTCCAAGATCTTTTTGATGAATTTGGCATTAAGTTAAGCTTCTCCTCACCTTACCATCCACAAGAAAATGGATAGGTGAAATCCTTTAACAAAATAATTAACAAAATGTTGACCAAATTAGTGAGTGTTTTAGGTTGGGATTGGCACTTTTACATCTCCTTCACTTTATTGGCCTATCATACTAGCATTCAAACCTCTAAATGTGCTACCCTATTCTCTCTAGTATTAAGAGTAGAGGTAATCTTGCCTCTCAAAGTCCATATTCCCTCTCTTCACATATATTTTCAAGACATCATTTTTTAGAGTGACTATCATCAAGAAAGTCTCGTATGACTTGAGCTACTTGATGAACATCACCTTGTAACACTTAACCATATTCATGTCTATCAAGAACGGATTAAGTGTGCTTATAAAAAACACCTAAAAGAACAAGAATTCAATATTTAAGACCTCATCTCAAAGGAAAACTAACATGTAACTAATATGGAGAAAAGAAAAAGAGGCAAGTTTGCTTTCAATTGGCTTGTATCTTACATCATAACCCATAAGTATGGATCAAGCATTTACTGTTTATCCTCTTTCAAAGGTGAACTAGAACCCGAGCCTCTCAATTATTTGAATTTGCATCCTTTCTTTTTTTTAAACAAGGATAAAACTCACTCTTTTATCTAACTTAAGATCATCCCTTGATTTACAATATTTTCACCCTCACACCTATCCCTCTCCTTTTGAGGACAACTGATTACAACATAGAACCATGTGATTTACCATCATAATCATAGCCTAATCCTAAATATGGGTACCATAACTCTACCCATGGCATGGTTCTCATTGATACTTTTCATCTCTAATCAAATAGAATCCCAAGGTTATTTATATTTCAAAATCCACCCCTTTTTCCCTATCCTTACCTTCTTATGCTAAAAGTTTTTGCCCTCATAAAGGTAAACCTCTAAGCCTAATTAGACTTGTCCATGTATAAACCTAGCATAAAAATAATTTTGGATACAAAAATATCACTTGGGTCACACATTTTCTATCATGAAAATTAATCCCTTAAAGGACAACTACCTAAAATCAAAATTGCTTAAACTTAAGGTAGACTACTCCCTTGAATGATAGCTATCAAACACAAATAAACACAAACCTAGACCACTCCATTGAAGGATGGCTAAGTCAAATGAGTTAAAATAAATCATTTGAAGCTTCTCACATCAATAAAATTCACAAAACTATCAAAACAAAATTTTAAAAGACCCTATATCAAAATCAGAATAAGCTATCCCAAGGAAGCTGCAATCAACTTTCATATCTAGAATTAGTAGGCTTCCCCCATCAATCAGTCTACACCTAGAATTAAGTCATGGAATTTTATAATATGGTTCTTAGGTCACCTATATAATGGGAACACTAACCCACATAAGGTTACCTTAACTATCAACCCATTCACCTATCACCTATTTCCCCTTTATACCATCTATAAATCAAAGGATTCAGAGCTTACTTGACACAATGTGATCAAGACACCCTTTTTATCAACCAACACATGCTAATGTGAATCATTTAAAAGGCTTATTTTCCTTAAACCATTCTAACTTTGGTCTTGTTAGGTCCTTACCAATGAAGAAGCATCATGATTTTTCCTTAACCTCTTCTCATTGGTTCATGCAGACATGCATCTCATGATTAAAATTTATTTTTCCTACATTTAGTTTTTTATCTTAATTTATGTATTTTCATTACATCCTTAACCATAATCACATCAAATCTCCATGATCATGAAAAAAAAAACATCAATAATGAACATAACATTATGAACCCTATCCATGAAGCACATCATATATCTATCTATGATCAAAACATCGTGAACCACATCATATATCTATCTATAAATCATAATTATCATCCTATCCATCTAACATCAAACATCATATAAACATCATATCATAAACCACATCAATAAACATAATTTAACCATTCATCATCATATCCATGAGCAAAACAAAAACATCATCCATAAATCATCACATGCCTAAAGCTACCAAGTCCACATCTCATAAGTATAAAGCATAAAACATCAAAACCATGAACCATGAACCATAAATAACATATATAATCACATATATATCATATGGATAATAAAAATCATCATATACATCATGTCCATCAAATAAATAATACATGTAACAATGTATAATCTATTTGTCATGTACATCTCACTACATCAACACGTAGGTCAATATCAAAATCATGTACATCTACATCTACACCTACATATCATATCATACTCTCTGGGCACCACTACCATTGGCCCGTCTTACTCCTAAACCTAAAATACCATTTGGTGATAGTCCTTTTAGTATGTAAACCTATCCAGTCACTGATGTGGCCCATTGACCTAGAGTCACCACTACTACCCCACGTACTAAACTACTTTGTACTCTCCTCATCTTAACTACTCACGACACTATGCCAACACTATAGCCTCATAGCACTTCAAATCCTCCACTATAAACAAGTACCATTCCATATAAATCATACCAAGTGGCCCTCTTACTAAGCTACCATTGCTCCTACCCTCTGTCTTATGTATCCCTCTCCTAGGTCACTAAACCTACTAAAGTCTAAACCTGATCTCTTTCCCCTATCAACATAGAAACCTAACCCTATAAATTCACAATATAGCCATATAATGTGGCCACCTATCCCTATAACCCTATAATATGTGCTTATGCAACTGCAAGTACTGCCCCTGCATGTCCATTAGGGTTACCACCCTATACCTATGCTCCAACTAGATCAAATGTCAAACATGAAAATGAAATTTTCATTTTTACTTTTTTATATTATGTAATTTTAGGGTTTTACCCTAACCATAAATAGTCATGGTGATCATTGATGGTAGACTTTAGAATCCATATCCATCGATAGTTAGGAAGCCTGCCTAAAAAGAACTTTTTTAAGCACCTATGCCCTAGTGCCACTTTGGAGATTACCCTTTTTCTGACCCACCTAAACTTTTTAGAGATTATCCTTATCCACCTAACCATAAGAGCATGTCCACCTTGACATTGGCCATTTTTTACTTGAACTTATTACATGTTTTGTGACAACCTTGATTGGTCTTTTTTTTACTACATCGACCAACCTTACCATGTTGAACATTTAAATTTGCACCACCTCGTACATGAGCAAACCATTTGTTTTTTTGAAGGGAGTACTTCCTACCTTAGATACATTGAAAAACACCAACCCTATCTAGGAGACTTAAAGAGCCACCTGATTAGCTATGATTAATGTTATGGATCAGTTACCCTATCCCTTATCTTTTTAGAACCAACCTTATTTTTACCAACAATGGAAACCTTAGTATGTGTGTGATCTTAGCTATCACACATAGCCATATTTTGTGTGAATGTTTGCATTTCAAATGCCCAACCTTTTTTGTCACCAACCTCATGACTCACCATATACCACTTATCAAACCTTGAATTGATTTTAGTTTCACCTCATCAACTCTTAGTTTGAGGGGGAACACCTCCTCCCATACTCAAGGTAACAAACCTTTGACCAAGCAATATGTTTTTATTTTTAATATTGTTAATTCAAATATGCATTAAAAAAGGGGCAAAATTTAGACACTAGAAAACCATACTAGATGTCAAAATGCCTTAGGAACCCCTTAAGGACCACATAACCCTTCTTTACCCACTAACTAATCTATCAAACCTTGGGTCTAGTTAACTATCTAGTTAACTAAACTTAATAAATTTTTAACTTAACCTTAACCCACCCTTTTTAACTCACCTTGACCCTTTATCCTCAAACACTCAACTACCAGTGATCATCTTAACCATCGATGGTTATCCAGACCATGGATGGTCAGGTCCTCGCCCTCTTAACACATCACTAGCTATGTGTGAGCTAATGAGGCACAATTAAATATGTTATCCTTATGTAGTGATAACAAACTCTTAAGCATCAAAATAAACATACCAACCTACTAGGGAACCTCCTATCCTCCATCTCTCTTTGCCTATAAAAGGAGGGGAGTAGGAGTTGAAATGGAACCATGATCATCACAAGCATTCTTGCATATAGGTATTCAAGCTTTCCAACATCCATTATTTAGTAATTCAAAAATAAAAAAAGAGACCTAAACCTCTACCAAATTGATTTTGAGGCCAAAATACTATTACTCTAGAAAAAATTCCCCAACCTTTAACCATCAACTATCTAGCAAGCTATAGTGATTTTTTATTTAAAGGTTATTCCTTTCAAGCCAAAGAGGAGTTATCCATCTTCATCTGGATTATGTACACATCAACAACCATGTATTTCTACCACACCCTTATCACTAGTTTCTTATCTTCTTCCAAAATTAATAAATGAGTAGAAATTAAGATAAATAGGGCCTACCACCAATGAAACAAGAGGAAAGAAAGGGACAAGAAAAAAAGGAAGAGAAGAAGGTTGTTGCAAGCACATAACCAATGGAAGAGAAAGAAACAAAGGTGCTTAACACCCCCACTAGCATAAAAGAAGAAGATGCACCATAGGCATGCCCAAGTAGTAAAGGGGTTCTTAGAGACAAGGAAGAAAATACTAGCACCTTGAAAGATTAAATAAAGAGTGCTAAAGAAACATAGTAGAAATAAGAGGGCAAAGCTAGCACTAAGGTAAAAGAAGAAACATACCAAGGGGATAATTTTGAGGAAGGAACCTTAGAGGGAAACACTGAAGAGAGCACTAGCACTGATGAAGAGGAAGGAGAAAAGATGGAGTTGGGCATCACTAAGGAAGAAGGCACCAAGCTAAGCCTAAGGAAAAAGCACAAAAGGGGTGGACCGATGAAGATTACTATATGTTTGAGTACATGCCCCTCAAAGCTACCATAATAAGGACACATCAACTAATGTCATTCAATTTTGATAGTTATATTTATGAGACTCATTTTGAGGTGCCATAGAATGTCATATTAGATGAAGAACCAAAAAAGGGCATTATTCCCTTCTTATAAATCCTCATGCAATGAACCTAGTCAACTCAGCTAACATGTTCATCTGAATAGCCTCTAAAGTAGCATGGAAGAAAATTGTTAATGATGTTATAACTTTAATATGGAAGAATCCACTATTGGAAGTAGAAGAGGAATTTAAGGCCATAAAGTTCAAATTACAACAATTATTTGAGTGCATAGGTAATCCAAGCCATCCTTCTTGGACAACATTGACACTTTGAAGTTCTCAGAGGTGGACAAGGTATGCAAGCTAGTGGAGAAAATGCTCCCAAGGTTGAAGGCAAAACTAGAATAAGAAGAGGAGGACCCATGCACCATAATAAAGCAAGATCTAGTTATAAATATTGAAGAGGTGGAATACCTCTTCATGCGATTTCAAGATGGTGTAGATTCTATTGATGCCATCTTTTATAACTTCTCTAACTAGGCATCAATAATAGATGTGCACCTTAAAAAGGTAGAGGGGGAGAAGGAAGATCTAATGGCATATGTATACACTATGAAAAAATTAGAGCATAGCCAAATAATGGGAAAGGTCAATAATTTGATCACTCAAATCAAAGACCAATAATAAATCCAATAAGCAATTTTTTTTACCTTACAAACCAAGGCTTGCGAACAAAGAGAAATCCTTGACGGAGGAGTTGAAAAAGTTAAAGAAAACCTTAAAGCCTTTCAGAAGGATTTGGAAAAGATGGATGTACTCAAAATCAATTATGCCTTAATAGAGATATAAAGTTCCATTAAAAAACTTAAGCTCTCCATTAAGGTCTTTGAGGACTTCAACATTGAACTAAAGGAGAGGGCATCAAAGTTCTGCATGCTAAGAGCATTAAAGACTAGTTCGAGGGTAGACTAGAAATTTTATATGGGGTAAATGTTGGGCCTCTTTTTGGATAAGTATGGATCTATGCCAACTTAGTAGATATCTTGGCGTAAGGTGATCAATTGGAATGATTGAATTTTTACACCTTTTATGATAGTTAGAGGAATCTTCATAGATCTTACACTAGCTAACAGGTAGTTACTTATAACTTAATTTTTGTAGGGCATATTCATAAGTGGTTACACATTGTGATTGGAGTGTAAAGGGAATAAGGTGATGGAGCTGGTGGAATGATCAACCAAGGCTTCAACTTAGCACTCAGTATGTACCCTCCACCCTACCACAAAGATGTTGCTTAGTGATATAAATCCAAGCTCAAACCAGTACATAAGAGATGTGACTTTGAGATAGCAAAGATGCATAGACTTAGTTTCAAACATAGCAAAACAACTATCAGTAAAACTTAGGACTAGCATGGATGCCCTTGAGGCTCCCCATTGTAGTGCCTAAGCTTGCTTGTGGGACTCTGGGCCTTTAGTAGCTTTAGATGAACATTTTCTCTATTTTATTTCTTGTGTGCTCTATTTATTTGAAAATTGTTTAATGAAGAATGGATTTTCACTTAAATAAGCACTAATCTAGTGTATATGGTTATAGTAGTGTTCATTGATTATGCAGTATTTGTAATAGTGGTAATGCTTAGATATAGTAGATGAATGCTAATTTATAAAAAGCTTTTGGTCTAACTTGTTAATGGAAACTCTATGTAAGTGATGATGTTAGCATATTGTATATAAATACTCTAAGTGTAAGAAGGATCCCATGCCAAGTGATGATATCCATGCCTAAAGTGCTAGCCTAAGCAAAAAACATTTACTAAAGTAATTACCTTAACCTATCTCAATATCTAATGGTGCTAAGACTTGTAAGACAAAAAATTTCACCCTTGAAATCCTAGTATCAACCTAATATAAGTTTGCATTCCTATGACTAGAATAAGTTCCCCGAATAGGATTTGCACCTATATATAATCAAACTCCACCTATAAAAGCTTGAGCCAATGAGCATGCCAATGCTATTATTGTAATGACCAAGTCCCTTGAAGAGTGAGTTGCACCATGGCACAACTAACCCAACATGGGCCTAGGTTCTTTCTCTATTATACTTCAAGTTATCACATAAGGCTGGTGCCATATGTGAATTGATGTCGATGTAGTAGAGTGATAAATGTTAATTACCATGGTTTTATTCTATGATTATTCCTAGTTGAAACTAGTATATAACTAACTTGGATAGCTAGATAAGTACTTGATAGAGTAAATGACTTAGAATATTGACACTTTTTTACAACAAGCATAGATAAATTCCCTAGGATCTGGGTCTAACTCCATGGTATAAACCTCACCTTCATACATGAACTAGACCATGTGAAACATGATTGAAGTGATGGATTGTATGGTAGTGGTCCAAAGATAATCGAGGATCATGTTTTATGAAAGATCCTAGTATAACACACAAAACTTGATCATGACTATTTTAAGGTTGAACTTATTGGGTGAATATTTTGTCACTAGCTAACTGATGGGCAAAATAGGTTGTTTCAACCACAACATAGGGAGATTGATCAGCCAAATGTGCAGGTTTACCACATCAAAAGGGTGAAAATCTCTCCTCTCATCAAGGGGAGGTTCCCTATAAATATGGGGTGTTATATGTGTGTGTGTGTATGTATATATATATATATATATGTATGTATATATATATGTATATATATATACATATATATATGTATATATATATATCCATATATATATATGTATGTATATATATGTATATGTATATATACATATACATATATATACATACATATATATATGTATATGTATATATATATATATGTATATATGTATATATATATGTGTGTGTGTGTGTCTATATATATATATATATATATATATATATAAGAATAAAATAACACTCAGGGGTAGGTTAACACCATCCATCTCTCTTTTTTCAGATATGATGTTCACAGACAAAGGAGAAATCCTGGTGAAATGACAAAAGGCACTTCTCTTCTTTCAGAAGTGGTCTATAGCAAATAGCAAGAATTCTTTCTAGAAAGTAACAGTAACTAGACGCAGTAACAAGTAGAATGAGGTGTAGCACAAAGTCTCCCCCCAACTACCAAAGAGTCAAATATGAAGGATAATGGGGGCACAAAGTCATCCCAAGATCCTTTAAACATAAATAGAAAACAAACACACTAAAGACAATTGCAGCAACACAAAGTCTCTCCACAGTCAGCTTCAGAACACCTTCCTAGTTACTTCCACTAGTCCTATTTATTTAATTTAATGGACAATAATGCATTCAAGAAATAGACATAAGAACAATTTCCTCAACAACACAAGCTATTCTAGCACAAAGTCTAAAAAGTCACTTGATTTCTCATTCAAATAAAGAAATATGATTAACAATCTGAGCTCAAAGTCTCAAGAAATGCCTTTCAATTTGGGAAGAGTTTCACTTCTATATCAGAGAGATCTCCTTTGTATAAAATAAGATTTACAATATATAAAAGTTGAGAAATACTTGGCACTTTATTTCATGGAATGGACCATGCTACATTCAATGCCTTGAATGCATTTTTAGTTCTATCAATGGGCCATGCTAGAACAGGGCATTGATCTTAACTGTGGAATGTTAATTCATCTCAAATGTCTCCTCTAAAGTATGGGCTGCTTGGTCCTCTTCCTGATATTTGTGTAGCTATCCACTTCACCTTTACTTGATGGAGAAAAATAGGCCGCATCCTTGAGTGCTCACACTCTCTGATGTCCACATGGTGGACTGTTTCACCAATTAGAAATAACTCCTGCACAAATGTTTTTGGTCTTTCCCTCTTTCTTTACCACGTATTTTGTCCTTTTCTTGGTGATTTGAGCTCTTAGGCTATCTTCTTGCTTTTTGCTAGCTCCTTTAACTTCTTCTTTGGCCAGTCACTGAGTTTGTTTTCAGGTCCACACCATATTTGAAAATAAATAAGCATTTTGTTACCTTGAATTTGACATCTGTGGGGATGTCACTGGTTAATGGTCACTTGAACCATGTTGAAATTTGAACCTTTGAACCATGAGAGTGCATTGGTTTAATGGTTCAATGGTTTAGGTGGTCCTATTAGCTCCTTAGTTCAATTGGCTCCTTGGTTCAATCAGCTGAACCATCTCTTCGAACTTGTCTCTAGAATCTTCCACTTCCTTCCTTTGGTCAAAGCTTCCTTTCAAACTTTGAAATTCTTTAAACCTTTTAACTTTTAACTCTTTTGGTTTAAGGTTCAATGGTTAATTCTCTTTATTTGACTCTTTTGTTCCTTTGAACTTTTTAGATCCTTTTCTTTTCTATTGAACTCGTTGAACCTTTAAACTTTAAACTCTTTTGGTTCAAGGTTCAACGATTCAATGGTTCAATATTTATTCTTCAAAGTCTTCTTTCATTTAAGTCTTTTGATCTTATTGAACTCGTTCAACCTTTGAACTCATTGAACCATTTTAGTTTAAGGTTCAACGGTTCAACAATTCAACCTTCACTCTTCAAAGCCTTCTTTTCTTTAAGTCCTTCGAAGCCATTGAACTTTCTGAAGTAGTTGAACTCTTTAAAGTATATCGATGTCATTGAACCTTTGAACCTATTAAACCTTTGGAGGTGGGGTTCAATGGTTCAATGGTTCAATCTTTTGTTTGAAGCTTGCCGATGTACCTTTCGATTGAACCTCGACATTGAACCAACCTTGAAATTGCCTAAGTGTTTGAAAGTTGTTCCTTTATGAGAGTTGCATGTTGAAGTTGTTGAACCCGTTGAACTTGCAAGACCCTTGACTGAAAATGATTGAATAATTGAAGAACTTGAGCGCTCAAAACATTTTTTGAGAAGGGAAGAGAGAATTTTGGCCTGTAAGACCAAAATAGTTGATATGTTGTCCCAAAAATAAGTGATGGATTTTGGAAACAATAGCTGGCTCTAGCTAGGGAACTTCCATCGATTATAAAAACAATCAAAGGGAGTAGAATCCAGAATCTCCAGTGCCTTTAAGTATGACATTGGGCTATGAAGTCATACTACCCAAAAAGAAAGGCACCAAAAAGAAACAAAAATGAAAAGCACCAAATAGAACTAAAGACTATACAAAAATTATACATATGTACAAGCTGATCTTATCTAATACTTCAAGGATTGAAGTGCTTCAGATGCCACCCAATGTGAGATAGTGAAAATGGTGTTCTATCTTGATATATCTGTAAGAAACCATTTTCTCCCTAGAAGCGATGATTGGTGAATGGACCTCTCCACTAGGAATCAATTTTTTTGTGCATTCCTTGTGGTTCTCTCCTCTTACCCCACAGTAAGACTTGATTTCCAATCTAAAAATCATGAATCCTTATTCTCTTGTAGAATATTTTCTTTACCTAATTTTGACGTGCAACAGTATGGTCCATTACCATAATTCAATATTCTTTTGGTCTAGTCTAGCAAATGATTTGATTGTACCTATTAGATACCTGCCAATGATTGGCATTGTCAGGCATACTTGGTTACAAGACCAACTCGATAGTGTACTTCTTCTCTTTAAAGTCTTTATGAGGAACCAAGAGGTTCATAGAGACAGCCAATGAATCTACATGACTATGAAGCTCCCTAGGCACTTCAGATATATTGAAAGCATCAAAAATTTCAAGGCAGTCCCATACCTGATTATGATAATGGTGCAATCTTTTGTTCTTAGTTTGATATAGGTTCCTCACCTGACAAACCATCAATTCATCATCTCCTTTGGCATGAAGGAGTTTGACACCTTTGTCTTGAGTAGCCTTTAACCTGAGTAATAGAGATTTATACTCGGTAGTGTTGTTGGTGTTGCTTAACTGTAACTTATATGAATAAGGAAAAATATCTCTTTGAGGAGATATTAGAACAATCCCAGCTCCAACACTGGTAGAAGAATAGCTGCCATCAAATTCTAAAATCCATACGCCATTATCATAAACTACTCCTTTCTCAAATTCCTCCTGGTTAGGGAGGGAGGATTCTTTTGCATCTAAACTTTGCTCTACCAATTCTCCTACTGTCTCATCTGAATCAATTCCTAGATTGCCACCTATAGGACTTTCATCTGCTGAAACATGAACATCCTCTATAGATAGGAAAAAGTTACCCATTCTTGAAGACTCAAATAGAATTTGAGTTTTAGGCATTGATGTTTGAGTGACAATATATTTTGCCTCCCTCTTAGGAAGTAGCCTCTGCATAACATCTTTGACCGAGATCCTCGCTTCAAATAGGTCCATGTTTATTTTTCCACCAGCATCCTTTAAAAAAAATTGACCAAGAAGGATGTTGTAGGAGGCTAGGATGTTGGCCACTAGGACTGTCATCTTAATCCTCTTTCTTGGAAATGCCACAAATACAAACTGGTCATCTTTGATTTGTCTTAGAAGTGGCACTTATTTGTTTTCCATGGAGAAAAACCTCCCAAATGTCTTGGTCAGTATGAGACCAAGAGATTCTACCACTTTGGTAGGCATGACATTGTTAGATGCACCTGAGTCTATGATGCAATTATTCAACTGATATTCATTTATCAACAATGAGACATAAAATGGTTCTATCTTCCCAGGGGCAGTTGGAAGAGTAATGACAAGGTTATTTTGGGTGGATGTGTTCTTGGAGGAACTAGGTTTTTATTTTGGAATTTTTTGTCCTGCAGGGATGGTCTTATTCATCACACATTTGACTAACCTATCCAACTGCTCAGGGTTGGACTGTAAGAATTCAAATTCAGATATTTGAATTTTGGTCTTCTTGACATGGTTGATTTTGTCAAATGTCTAAAATGAATTAGGAATAGGGGAAGGAAGTTCATCCTTCTATTTTTTTGGGGGTATGGTACTAGTATGAGAATTTAAAGCAGGAGGTGAAGGAAAACTTGATGTACTTACCTTTTTAGTGATCATCAGGTCCTTTGATTGAAAAGGCAAAGTGGTTCCCCACTTAGTAATTGAAATTTTTGGTTGAGAATGCTCATCTATTTTTTTCTTATCAGCTTGTTGGGCTGACTGGTTTTGGGATTGGGCAAATACAATGTATGATCCATCAACTGCTTCACCTTTACTTCTGGGTTCATCTTATTAATTCAGGAAACTAATGTTGGAGTCACCAACTGATTCTTCTTGGTCTACTGTAAAGAGATCAACATCATCTTCTATGTTTAACTCATGTTGGAAAGAGAAATTTGATTCAATTTTAAGATATCCAATAGTTGAGTTGGTTGGAGCTGCCTCAATGGCAAGTTTCCCTTGTGGGAAAGGAAGACAATTTGGCTATCCTTGATTCTTGGCAGCATTGCCTTGGTATGACTAATTGGGAAATGTTCTTCATAGTATATCTTTGTACGAAAGAGCAAAAGACATCTCTTGTGCCATTTTCTTTCTTAGAGCTAGTAACTCATTTGCCATGTTTTGCACCATTGGATCAGTGGTGCTTGTAGATGGATATTCAGAGGATGAAGAAGATTTGCCTCTACTAGGATCTCTCCTTATCTTCCCCACCAAGATGAGATCATCTTCCACCTTAGTGGCCAAATATTGAGTTGTAGTAAGGTCTATGTGGCTAACACATCTCAATAATAAACTCACTTTAAGAAGCTATGAATTGATGAAGAAGCATTTGAGATTCTCAACTATTGGCTGAGAAATTATAGGGATCCTTTTCCTTAGCTTGTTGAACTTGGCAATGAAGTCCCTCATAGATTCATGAGGCTATTTCTTCATTTGTGTGATCTAGGCTAGCAGGGCATGCACATCTTCTGTAAGCTTGAACTTGGCTTTAAATTTGGCTTTGAGGGTGTTCCAGTCTGTCACTAAACGAGCCTACAAATGGTAGAACCATTATGTAGTAGGACCTTGTAATGTCTCTACAAATAGCCTGACTACCACGTCCTCATACACCATAGGCTATGCTGAAGGTTGCAATATGTTCATTAGGATGAACTCTCCCATCACCAAAGAACTTGGAGAAATTCTTCCTTGAACTATGAGGTAGCTCATGTAGAGGTCAAGTTAGGTTGAGTGGACCAAAAGAGTTACCCAAGGGCCTTGAACTGCCATTGTATGACTATGGAAAGGGGGGATAAAAAATATAGGTGGAGTATGTATAGACAAAGCTCTACAAGTAGAGGAAAAAGAAGATATACCTTGTATTGGTGCCCTGGTGTTGGTAGGAGGAATACTCCTAGTTTGTTGAAGGTGAGGTTGTGGAGGAAACAACTCAAAATTGCTTTGCTGCACCAACTCAAAAATAGGGTCAACAACACCTTGAGATTTTTGGCTTTTTGTATAGCGTGGAGATGCCAGTTGTAAAATAAAAATAGAAAAGAATTGGAATTGCTTCAATTTGAAGCTTGAGAATTCAAACTATGCATTCTTCCCTAGTATAGTCACCAAAAAGTATTTGGTGAATATTTTGTCACCAGCTAACTGATGGAAAAAATAGGTTGTTTCAACCATAGCATAGGGAGATTGATCGGCCAAATGTGCAGGTTTACCACATCAAAAGGGGAAAAATCTCTCCTCTCATCAAGGGGAGGTTCCCTATAAATATGAGGTACTATATATATAAGCAAAAAATAACACTCAGGGGTAGGTTAACACCATCCATCTCTCTTTTTTCAGAGATGATGTTCACAGACAAAGGAGAAATCTTGGTGAAATGACAGAAGGCACTTCTCTTCTTTCAAAAGTGGTCTACAGTAAATAACATGAATTCTTTCTGAAAAGTAACAGTAACTAGATGTAGTAACAAGCAAAATGAGGTGTAGCACAAGGTCTCCCCCTCAACTACCAAAGAGTGAAATACGAAGGATAATGGGGGCATAAAGTCATCCCAAGATCCTTTAAATAGAAACAAAAAATAAACACACTAAAGACAATTGTGGTAGCACAAAGCCTCTCCACAGTCGGCTTCATGACACCTTCCTAGTTAATTCCACTAGTGCTACTTATTTAATTAAATGGACAAGAATGCATTTAGGAAATAGACATTAGAACAATTTTCTCAACAACACAAGATATTCTAGCACAAAGTCTAAAAGGTCACTTGCTTTCTCATTTAAATAAAGAAATATGATTAATAATCTGAGCTCAAAGTCTCAGGAAATGCCTTTCAATTTGCGTAGAGTTTCACTTCTATATTAAAGAGATCTCCTTTGCATAAAATAAGAGATTACAATATATATCAATCGAGAAAGACTTAACACTTTGTTTCATGAAATGGCCCATGCTTCATTCAATGCCTTGAATGCATTTTTAGAATTATCAAGGGGCCATGTTGGAAAAGGGCATCAACCTTAACTGTGGTGTGTCAATTCATCTCAAATGTCTCCTCCAAAGTATGGGCCTCTTGGTCCTCTTCTTGATATTTGTGTAGCTATCCACTTCACCTTTACTCGATGGAGAAAAATAGGCTGCATCCTTGAGTGCTCATGCTCTCTGATGTCCACCTAGTGGACTATTTCACCAACTAGAAATAATTCCTACATAGATATTTTTAGTCTTCCCTCTTTCCTTGCCACATATTTTGTCCTTTTATTAGTGATTTGATCTCTTGATCTATCTTCTCACTTTCTACTGGCTCATTTGGCTTCTTCTTTGGTCAGTCATTGAGTTTGTTTTCAAGTCTATGCCACATTTGAAAATAAATGGGCATTTTGTTACCTTGAATTTAACATCCATAGGGATGTCACTGGTCACTGATCACTTGAACCATGTTGAACATTGAACATTTGAACCATGAGAGTGCATTGGTTTAATGGTTCAATGGTTTAGGTGGTCCTATCAGCTCCTTGGTTCAATTTACTGAACCATCTCTTCGAACTTGTCTCTAGAATCTTACACTTCCTTTGCTCGAAGCTTCCTTTCAAACTTTGAAATTCCTTGAACCTTTGAACCTTTGAAATTTGAAATTATTTGGTTCAAGGTTCAATGGTTCATTCTCTTTCTTTGAATCTTTTATTCCTTCAAACTTTTTGGATCCTTTTCTTTTTTGTTGAACTCGTTGAACCTTTGAACTTTGAACTCTTTTGGTTCAAGGTTCAATGATTTAATGGTTCAATATTTCTTCTTTAAAGTCTTCTTTCATTTAAGTCTTTTGATCTTATGAACTCGTTGAACCTTTGAACTCATTGAACCATTTTGGTTCAAGGTTCAATGATTCAATAGTTCAACCTTCACTCTTCGAAGCCTTCTTTTCTTTAAGTCCTTCAAAGCCATTGAACTTTCTGAAGTGGTTAAACTCTTTGAAGTCTTCCAATATCATTGAACCTTTGAACCCATTGAACCTTTGGAGGTGGGTTTTAATGGTTCAATGGTTCAATCTTTTGTTTGAAGCCTGTTGATGTACCTTTTGATTAAACCTCGATGTTGAACCAACCTTGAAATTGCCTAAGTGTTTGGAAGTTGTTCCTTATAAAGAGTCCTCCTATTGAAGTTGTTGAACTCGTTGAACTTGTGAGTCCCTTGACTAAAAATAATTGAATAATTGAAGAACTTGAGTGCTCAAAACATTTTTTGAGAAGGGAAGAGAGAATTTTGGCCTACAAGACCAAAATAGTTGATATGTTGTCCCAAAAACAAGTGACGGATTTTGGGAACAATAGAACTTGACCTAAAGCTTCACGTTTTCCATCAATGTAGCTGTATCATTGTTGAAACCAACATAGTTTTGGTAAAAATTGGAGATCTTCTTATGACTAATCCCAAGCTCATTAAACACATGTAGGGGCATGATGTTCAATGTGAATCCTTAATCAATGATGCATCTCTTGACATGAAAATTATTGATATAGGTCTCAATATGGAGTGAAAACCTATCCCTCTTTCCAAGGACCAAAGCATATGACAATGAGGTAGGGTAAAAGGATAACCTGGGAGGATGAGGGTAATAAAAAGTGTTAGAGTTGAACAAAACCTTAAAATCATGCCACAATGGACCCTCATGAGAGAGACCAAGCTCATCAAAGATGAGACCCCTTTGCTCAGGGCAAAGGTCAATAAGGTCATAAATAGAGATCTTATATGAGAAGCCTTATAACTCCTCTCTGATGGCGTACAAATTTTGTCTATCCTAGGGAGGTATGTTATGTCAAAATTCAAATCTAACTTTGGGGTTCCATACCCCCATGGGATGGGTAGAAGGCCCCATACCATTAGCATGTCCAATGGGGTCGATGGCCCAACTCAAGCACATGTTGACAAAGTAATCATGCCTAGTAGAGGGTTTGTTGATACCAAAAATGACCTTGATACTCTTTCACTTGACCTTCCCTTTCAATTCAACCTAGGAAGAGGTCAGAAGAGGTAGAAGAGCAAGAAGAGGAAAGATGGGCCTTACACTTTGATTTCTTATTCATATTTTCCTTATCATGGTTAGGTAGGGGATCCTTGAACACATTCAATTTACATTTAGGTTATACAAGTGGATAACTCTAAGGAGGATGTAAGGCTTTCACATCAATACTTTGGGTAGCATAATTCTGATCATCATGTCCCTTTATTCGATGGAAGTTGCAAAACTTAGTGGCATCATAAGGGAACACCATCCATGGTTTCATCATGCTTATTTTAGGGGCCTTATTTTCAATTAACCTCTTACTCAAAGCATTGACCTTGAAACTATTCTTCTTATCCTTCTTATTAAGAGGAAAATTAGTGATACTATCATCGGTTGTATTACAGATATGATCATCCAAAGAGGATGAATTTTGAGTTGGCACAGGGTGAATGCATGTATTCACTTTGAAGACTTTAATCTCAAAATACTCATTAAAAAATTCATCATAAGAGGTGGGTTCATGCTTGAGGACATCAAGGTGAGCCACCTACCTCAATGTTTATGTGAACATATCATAAATTTTATCATTTGATAACCTTGTCATGCATGTAAGGATGGTTGAATGCCACCTACATACAAAGTCAATGTTTGACTCACCCTTGTCTTGAGCCATGAAGGTAAGTGATTGGATGCTAAATTTAAATGGTTTAAAGATATATAAGTACTTGAGGAAGTCATCCAAAAGGAATTAGAAGCTAGAAAGAGAATCTAGAGGTAGATTCTAGAACCAAATAAGAGCTTCATAGGGAGTGAGTGAAGATATTCAACATCATACCTTTGTCCTATTTCCAATCTATAAATTCCATCATAAATGTCATGATATGATCCATGGGACTAGTGTCCTGAGTCCCATTGAACTTGGGTAGTTCATGGATTAGATTAATAAGGGTATTAGCATGCACCCATGGGGCTAGAGGATTCCTATGGAGATTCTCATAGGTATGGTTGATAATAGGTTAGTGATGAAATCCTTGAGGAGGCTCATGGAGTTTATGATATTTCTTATGCTAATAATACTCATCACAACCTTGATCATGAAAGGGATGATGTTGAGGTGGCTCCTGACATGGGAGACACTCATGATATAAATCCTTCTAGTCACGGTGTGGAGAATGACCATGAGAAAGGTATCATTGCCTATGGGGATGATGAGATGGCATGGCATGCCCATGAAAATGGTCATGGTGACCTAGGTCTCTATGTTACTAGCCATGTGGTATAAGATGATGGTCTACACAAGGGCATTGATGTTTAGGATAACCATCCCATGGATCTCTATTTCCATAAGTGGTGATCAAAATTAGCATGCTCATCTAAGACTTTAAAGGAAGGACTAGGAGGACAAGAAAACTACACATGATATGGATACCTTATCGAGTCATAATTCCTGTGTCTCTCAACATGGACACAAGGGGTTTCTTGATTTAGAGTCTGCTATCAAAAAATAGGCAAGGGACTCACATGAGAATTGGTCAAGGCATATGAACCAAATTGGGTGTGATCTTTATCTTTAGAGGAAGTGTGACATCGATTCCTAGGGGAAGAGAATTTTTGTTCATTCATATGAATCTACCTATGATAATCATTAATTATTTCATGTAACTCACTTGGCCTTAATCATGAAAGGTGATCATCTTTACCCATAACAAGTGAATGAAAATTGATATCAAGTCTTGGGGAGGTATCCTCAAACAAGTAATGCTTCGATTGATGGAAAGGTGAGTGAGCCCGTTGGTTATAGGTTTGCCAATCTTGTTTTTTTTATAACATAAGAGGGTCAAGGTCACTATGCTAGATCAAGGAAAACTCCTAGGTCTTATGTTATCTATGGTATTCCATTACAATCTCAACTTGTTCATGAGTGAGCTCAGGGATAAGACCCTCAATCTAACAAGATTGGTATCCCAAGGGTGGGAGGTTGATCATGGATGAAATGAAATAAGAGAAACATGGGAGACAAAAAAAAGGAAAATGGTTAGAGAGACAATAGGGATAAGGACACAAAACCAAGGCAAGATCAAATAACTAGGGAGAGATCCAAAACACAACTGAAAGCAAAGCCTTACAATGATCATAGGGGTTGAATAAGAGAGTTATAAATAGGCTAGAACTAACATGAGACCAAATGTGAGGTCCCATCAGGCATGATATAATGTAACTCTAAGAATTTGAATAGAGCCACTAGTGTTTGGTAGGGTGTAGGTAGGGTACTTAAGAAAACACCTAGAAGGCTCACTATCTTAGGGACGTTGCAAGCTACTCGTGACCTATAGAGGCTATCCAATTTACTATCTTGTACCAAACTATAGGAAGAATTTTAAACCAGGTTAGGGATAGCATTATCAAGAACAAAAAGGATTCAAGTATCTCTAATAGTTATAACTATAGTAAAGTAAACAATAAGGGGGTAACATTCAATGCGTACAACATGAGAAATCAAGTTATTTAAAAAAGATAACACTACCAATCATGAATTTCATTTTAGAAACATACAATCCTATGAATTAAAAAATGATATTGAAAATGAAATGACATTTTCAAGAGAGATAGAGAGAGAGAGAGGGAAAGTATACAATTTTAGAAACCTAAGTTAATGCCTTTGTCCAGATGAAGTTATCTCTAGCATGTGAATGAGTGAGGGAATGC
Organism: Torreya grandis; assembly: GCA_037957365.1. Lineage (NCBI taxonomy): Eukaryota > Viridiplantae > Streptophyta > Pinopsida > Cupressales > Taxaceae > Torreya > Torreya grandis. Next base: position 462,826 of record JARHVA010004785.1, read on the forward strand.
CATTTTAATCAATAATATTAAGCTATTCAAACTTGAGGGAATACACCAAGTAATGTGATAATCAAAAACCAAGAATTTTAAGTAATGAAAGAAATTTTTAAAGGGAAAGATGTTTTCAGGTTTAAGAGAATGCATTAACTTTAGAAACTACTCTAAAACATGTTCATAATGAGATAAACTAGCATGAAAATAGTAAACCCTAGCATATATGCTACAATAAATGAAGGATTTTAAATTTTTATAATAAATTTCCCTCAAACCAATATAAAAAATATTGTGTAGATGTTCTACCAATCAGGAATCCAAGTTTGAGACAATAATGGAGGAAGACAAGGTTGCAGTGTAGAACTAGGTCCAAACTAATATCCTAACAACTAAGAAGAGGTGAAGTCAAAACTTTCAAGGATGTGAGATATCTAACCAAGTGGAAAAATTAGGTCCAATTCCAAATTTAGTAGTTAGTAGCAAGCCATAAGGAAGAAGGAACAATTGGAAGCAATTGAATCTTTGAGTCAACGTGCAATGGTAAATGGGATCCTCTATCACCAATCAAGCTCAAGAGTGATAAGAATGAATCACCTAGGATTTAAGAAGGCATGAGAGTCAAAAAAGAGAATAATAATTAAAGATATAGAGAAAAATGGATGAAAATGAGAGATATAGGGCACCCAAATGCCAAAAACCCATAAAACTAGTTATTTCTAGCCATTAGAGGCCCAAAAATGACCATTCTGGCTGAGATACAACCTAGTAGATGGATTTTGTGAAGGAAACATACATCTTAGACCTATGAATGACCATTCTGGCTGAGATACAACCTAGTAGATGGATTTTGTGAAGGAAACATACATCTTAGACCTATGGTTTCACCCATAATCCATGCCCTAGGTCAAAAACTCATCTTGAGTGGTCAATAGGACCCCAAAAGGGATCTAAGAGGTGTCGAGTGGAAAGGTCAGGGAGGTGTAGGGGATCCCTATGCATAGAAAGAAACTGTCTATGTAAGTGGAAAACGTCTCAAATATGATTAATCAAGATGGTAGTTTACATGTGAGTTAATGCATAACCATAAGAAGGAGTAGGGTCATAAGAAGTATGATTACACTTAGGAGAGTGCCTAGTGTCATGGATAAGCAAGAAGTAGTCATTAGTGCCATTGTCTATTACTGAGGCTGAGTACATTATAGTTGCTTCATGTTGCACTCAAGTCTTATGGATGAGATAGACCTTAAAAGACTAAAAAGTGGAGTATAATAGTCTTAGTCCTATCTATTATTAAAATACAAGTTCCATAAACATCTCAAATAATCCTATCATGCATTCAAGAATTAAGCATATTCCCATCAAGTATAATTTCCTAAGAGATAAGGTAAGTGAACAAAATTTTAAACTTGAATATGTTTCTACAAAGAATAAGATTACATACATTCTAACTAAGCCACTTACAAAGGCAAAATTTGAGCATCTAAGACAAGAATTGAGAGTAATTCTTGCTCCCTACTATCCATTGAGCAAGTCAAGAGTAATGGGAGCTAATCAAGGTGGTTTATTATCTCCAATAATAAGTGATAAATTTCAAGAAGGTTTTTGAAGTCATGATAGGCATATAGGAAAATTTAGAGGTAAGCAAAAATCTAATTATGTTACTAGTGTGATCTAATACAAGGTTCTTCTATACATGTTGAGAATGGTTTGTTAGTCTTGATGACTCATTTGATGAGCACAAGCTATGAGGATAAAGGGGGATTCCCTAATTCTTTAGGAAGAAGGTCTATCTCAGATAAGAACATATGTGGTGGCCTAGTGCATGATCAAGGGTTTGATCTAAAAATCCATGTCAGTCATGTCAAGGACAAGGTGACCGAGGTATGCTTGAAAATAGGGGGAGCATGCTTAGGTGATGCTTCATAAACTTTATGATCTTGTTTGTTGAAAAATGTGTGATTGAAGAAGTTAAAGTACTTCTTTTCCATTGATGTCAAATGGGGAGGAAAAAGCTAGTTTTAAAAGAGATAGTTCTTGGAGAAAAGGCTAGATAACAGACCAAAGGAATGAGGTGGGATGAGTCAAAGTTTTGATAACAAGTCAAAGTTTTGATGGTATATTTTAATTATTTAGATGGTATGATTTTGCATTGATAGAGGGATTTAATGATGAATAGATCTATTTTAAAAATGATTTCAAGAAGAAGGTTAGAAGAGGGTTTTCCATCAATGACAAAGGGGGAGTTTATTGAGCATTTTATTGTCATTGATGTTAAAAAGGATGTCTAGAATCCATTGTGGTTGATGAGAGAGAATGATCTTGAAAAGCCTTAAAACCCTATCAAAGAGTAGAGTCTATCTTGGGGTTTTGATTGATATTTATAAGGAGGAGACCTTCCTAAAGTTCATAGGAAGTAGGTTGATCATGTTAAGAGTATGGGGGAACCTTCATAGGGCCTTTAAGCCATCACTACATACACAAGACCTTCATTCAAGGGTTGCACCCAAAACAATCCAAAACCTTATTTACCCCTATCAAGGTCTCATGACCATTTTTTAAGGTGAATTATCTCATTTAAGCATGCATTGAAATTAATAAGGTTGAGATATAATTTCTCACAAAGTTTGAGGTTAAGATTTTAAGGGAAAGTGCATGAATCATTGTTTTAGGCCTTTTTGAGCTCAGAAAATGAGGTAATCAAACCTAAGAAGTAGTTTTAGGCATTTTTTGGCACATAAATACATTTAATGGTGTCTTTATTCCTTAATGGGATATGGATAAGGGTCCTAGCTAAAATATATGTTCATTAGTTTTGAATTTTGTTGGTAGTTCGCTATGAACAATCATTAACACCACAAATTATCTGAAACCACCCTAAAACCATAATAAATACCCATGAGAAAAATTTGATTTGAAAACATCCTATAATTTATTCAATTAATCAAAAATCCTATTGGTATAGGTAGAGGGCTCTCTTAGGTACATCATGGTGGTACTAGATTGTCAGAAGAGAAAGAAGACCATATAGAAAAGGGCTTATTCATCAAAGTTTTGTAGTTTATCTTAGAAATTGGATTGATCAAGGAATTAAAATATATTGGAGATGATGCTAGAGGCTTTAGGAATATTCCCATGATGTTTTATAAGGAACTTCTAGCCTTTGAATTTTTTAAATAATTCATTCAAGTTAGATAATCACATGCAAATTTGAGCATAAGGAATGGAGTCAAGAAATTGGTCTACAAGTCATATTGTTATATGTGATTAAATATGACCTTAGGGTAATATAGTAGGGTAAAATTATTTGTATGGCCTTATTTCATGAAATTAATGTGATCAAACATGGGATAGATTAGATAGTTAGTGAGTGCTCACAGGCATAATGTGATAGTAAACTATAAGGAGTATCTTCATGAAGTGGTTGGATCTAAAATGTCTTATAGAGATTAGAGGATGTTACATGGGTTCTATTTGAATTTTATTTGAAAGGATATTGTCATATATGGAGGTGAATGGCATCCCAAGGGAACATGGTATACATGTTACTAGATAGACCTAACATAATTAGGTCTCCATGAGTCCTAATGGAGAAATAAGGCTATAAGGTGTTATGGATGACTAACATGTGATTGAATTATGGCTAACCAATATGTGAATAAGGTATTAAATATAATTTTATGACTGATCTTGATGGAATAAGGTGAATGGCTGACTATATTATCATATCATCATCAGGCTTGTTTATAAGTAAATTGATCTTTTTGATGTGTGAGAGTGAAATATAAGATGTATGTATAGAATAATGTTGTGAAACATATTATAAACATTGTAAGGAGAGCATATAAGTATTCATGAGAAGTTTACAAGTTGTATACATATGAATATTAGGGGTACATGACCTACTCAGACTTGATGACAGTTAGACAAGTGAAAAAGAGTGTGTATTGATATAAAGAGTAGGGAAGGAAGAAATGATCATCATATGTTGATTGCATAATAAATGAATTAGATGATTGTCATAAATCATATTCAAATAATTATCTTAGTCATAAAGGTAGTTTTAGTTTCTTAACAAGTGGGTGCTTGAAAGTTTGGGGTTGGTGCTCCAAGTTGAGTTGGGGCTCAATAGAAATTGATATTTTGTAAACATTTATAGGACTATAGTCCAATTTCAGAGGCCATAAGGAGTTTTCTTCCCTTCAAGGGTTTCTCACTCATATTATGTTATGATCATTATTTCATGTTTTTGTGATTGGTTCTTGATGCATTCATTGATCACTCCATTTCATTGATGGTTAATGAAAGGTAATGTACATTTGTAAAAGTTTTGTAAGGTCACTAATTCACCCCCGCTCTCAGTGAATTATGATTCTAATAATGGGTTATCATTCATTTTACTCATAGAAAAAAATGAAATAAAATCCTTCAACTAGAAATTCATAGTCTAATGGAGAGGAAGGTTGGGCCATTTTTAAAAGTCGTAAAATGGTTACAACAAGAGTATTACCTAAAACCCTAGTGTGGGAACTCCTAATATCATAACTAGTGTTTCAAACCCAAGTTTGAGTAATTGATCACATTAAGAATATAAGGGAGTGGTGATAACTCAACCCTATCAAGATCATTTTAAAAATAAGGTTGAGTCCTATAAATAAGTATATATTCCAAGGTTTTCTATTACACATTTGTTTTCCAATGTTATTTTAATTTCTAAAGCAAAGTTACTTAAGAAGTTTTTGATGCAGGAACATCACCATTCTGCTCAATTTTAGTTTATTATTTAAATGTTTTGAGTAATTATAAATCTTAGAATGTTTATAAGATACTTAGGAGTCATTTATAGGTCCTAGGTGTTCTTAATATTTGAAATTTGAGACATATAAGCATTTTCTCACAAAAATGCCAAATTCAAATTTTTGAATTTCTAAGCATAGCTATATGGTCTAATTCATGTCATTTTTAGAATATATAGTTGGATATTGGTTTGGTTATATGTATTATAGGTATTAAGATGCATATTTGTGTTTGGCCACTTTTGTGGTCTCATATTTTATATTCAAACTTCATGTAACATCCAAGAATGCAAAGTTGCCACACATAAGCCTACGTTAGAGGCAACCAAGATTTAGTTAGAATGTTTCTAGGGACATAAATTACATGTAAGGGATCTAATGAGTAATTATTTAAGGAGATAATTAGGTGTTAGATTCATGAAATATAGAAATAAGATGATTTTTTCAAAAGGAAGGTTGTACATGATAGTTTTTTGAGTTTGAATGTATGAAACCAAGAATGTTCATGAATAAAAGAACACTTTGAGGATTATTATGAAGGAATTTGAGGTTATTGGTAATTATGGATAATTATATATTTTTTTTCTTAGTGTTTTTTGAAATATATCATTGATATATCTACTTGAGAACAATATTTTTTAGTCCTTAAGACATTATGTGTATTACACAGTCAAGTGTCTAATCTTATGTAGGGTTCTTCAATTCATTACAAGTATTTTAATGGGTTGAATGGTGTTAAATATTTGTTATTAATTTATGGTAATTTTTTGAGTATTTTAAAATAATATATAATTTTAAAATTATCCTATGAACATTAAAATTTATAACTTTGGTCTGTACCCCTTTTTCATGGTGAACAATCAAGTATTCAAAGGTGAATAAGGTCTCTCTGGCACAAGTCTAGAAGTTTAAAGATTGGAGAGGTGTTGAATATTTGTTGTTAATTTTAATAAATTTTTTAAAACTTCATTGAAAACCTCAAGTCTGTAACCCTCAATCTTTTACCCTATTTTGTTTGTAAATAGTCAACCTAGAAATTAAGATTTTTGAGTATATATATGAATGAATTGCTTGTGATTATATTTCAAATATGTGAATTACATTGGCATCGACATATCTAATAAATTTTGATATCTTTAAATTTCCATTTTATAGTTAAAACCTCATTTGGATACCTTTCGGCTTGTGCAAGAACCTAGTTGAGGATATTTGGCCATTTCTTGGTTTAGGCATTTAGACTTTGTTCCAAACTTTAAAAATTGAAACACAGATTGGTGTCAGTTTCCTAATGGTGAATAAATTATTCATTTTTATTTTTGGCATGTGTCAAGGGTTTAAGAATCAAAACTCAATTTTGAATGACAAAAGACCTAATTTGAGACCTAGTTTGGAGAAGTCAAGTTAATTTAATGCACTTTTGTTGGGAGTTATGCCATAAATATTTGAATAAGGATTAATTACATTAATGGTTATCTAAAAATATAATTTATTTTCTCCAAAACTTTGTATATTTGTCAAACCATCTAAAACGGTGCTCTGGAGGGCTATAAATAGGAGACCTAATTGTGAGAGATAATTATTAAAAAGTGTGTTTACCTTTAAAGTCTATTAATAAAACTTTGTAATATGTTGTAAGAATATATTTTGTATTTTAAATTAAACCTAGGTTTAATTGAAACCCTTTAAAAGAATCCAATCATTTGGGTTTGTCTTTTGGAAGGGATATAAGAGATAATCCTAATTGAAGAGATTTGTAATTCAATGTGATTGACTCTCTCCCTCTACATCATATTGGTAATAGATAAGGATGTATACATCAAAATAATATTTAATAAGGTGAAAATATTTTAAGTAAGAGTAAAATTAATTGTTTGATATTTAGTTTGATTGATAAGTCAAAATGCCACCTAGGAAGAACGCAAGAGGAGGTGGAAGAGTAGGTATTTATATGGGTGATGAAATCTTGGAGGAGTTAAGGAATATGAGGCTAATATTGGATGTAATGTTGATAGAAATAGATTAAAATCAAATAAGAGGAGTGGTAATAGGGGATGTCAGTAATAGGGAAGAAGAGCCACAAACACCAAAAGAAGAAGATGAAGAGCACAAAGATGAATGAATTGATATATTGATAAAGGTTGTGATGAAATAAGGGTCAAAGATAAAGATTGGAGTTCTTAATTATATAGGTAGACTAGATGGTGAAGAATTGATTGATTAGATCACAAAGCCAGATAAATATTTTGATTATGAGAATGTACTTGATGAGAATAAGGTGAAGTTTGATTACACCAAATTGAAAGGACATGAAACCCTCTAGTGGGACTATGTACACGATGAAATAAGAAATAAATTAAAGGCCAAGATCAAATCTTGGGATAGGAAGGTAGCTAAATTGAAGGCAAAAATCTTTCCTGGTGATTATCACACTAACTTGTTCAAAAATTTGTAGAATTTGAAGCAAAAGGAGAAGAGTGTCAAGGAGTATATTGATGAGTTCTATAGGTTAACCATTAGATTAGGTCATATGGAAGAAGATGTGGATAAGATTGCAAGGTATATAAATGGGTTAAGGTATAATTTGTAGGATGAAATCAGTTTGGTAAGTCCAAGAACTCTTGAAGAGTGTTATTAGTATGCTTTGAAATCATAAGACAAGTTGAATAGAAGATATAACAAACACTCAAGGGTCAATATTAAGCCCCTTAGAGGAAGAGGAGAGTATGCAAAAATAAGTCAGCTACCAACATATGAATAAGGAGAAAGTATTTAATAAAGACAAGAGCATGAATTCAATCCAAGAGGTGGATTCAAAGGAAGGAGACCATACTTTAGAGGAGGACACACACTAAGAGGAAGAAGTTTTGATAGATTCACATGTAAGTGTTTTAAATGCAATAAGTTTTCTGGTCATAGGTTTTAGGAGTGTCTAGAGCACTCTCAAGCTATTGGTTTTTAAATTAAAAAAATAAAAAGTGGTACAAGTAGAGGAAGAGAGTGTGGGGTCTCAATCTCACATAGAGGAGCAAGAATTTAGTGAGTCTTTATTGATGAGGAGGGTATTTATCAAGCCACCTATGGTGAATGAGCCTTACCAAAGATATTTTTTATTTAATACAACATGCAAAATTCAAGGTAAGTGTTGTAATATGGTGATTGATTCAGGTAGTATATATAATCTAGTATCTATTGAGATGGTATACAAGATTGGTTTGAAAACGTTGCCACAACCAGCTCTATTTAAGGTCTCATGGTTGAAAAAGGGGTAGTGATTTCTTGGCAATAAACAATGTTGGGTCAATTTTTAGATTGGAAGATATCAAGATAAATTCTTATGTAAAATCATACCAATGTATGTTTGCCATGTGCTCTTAGGGAGAATTTGGCATTATGATATGAGGGTCATTCATGATGGAGAGAGAAATACCTTTATTTTTGTAAAATAAGAACAAAAACACACACTTCTACCATTAAATGAATAAGATGCAATAGAAAAAGGAAGTTATAAGGTGTTGTTGATAGGTGAGAAAGAGTTCATGCAACCAAACAAGGAAGATGAGGTAAGTATTATGTCATTTACTTAGGAAAATATAGAGGTTTCATCCTATGAATAATCTAATTAATCTTCAAAAATTCATATTTTATCAGATGAACATAGGATTGAATTATTTGTAAAGTTGTCTAGAAATTTATCTTCCATAATAAGTATGGATTATCTTAAAGGGTTTGTTGAGAAAGTTAATGCATTAAATAACATTTGAATAGATGGAAACACATGTAGCAAATTATCAAGTGAACAATTAATTAAAAAAGAGGATGAATTTTTATTAAAAGACAACAATGAATATTTCTATATTGAAGAACAAAATAATGAAGAGAATGAATGCTATAGTAGGTCCATAATGAGGGGTGAAGAGTATAAGGAAGATATTGGCATAGACAATGAAGGAGAAAAATATGTTTTTAAGTTAAATAAGTATGGAAAGAGAGTCAACCAAGTGGAGGATAAGAATGGATAACTCAAGGTCCATTATGACAATATAAACTATGAACATACCAAATAATGGATCAATACAAAGGAGTGGAGAAAATAATATGCTATAGAAATGTTTTACTATAATGCATTTATTGTATGTGTAGGTATAATTGAAGAAGATTTAGAGATGAGATTGATTAGTCTCAAAGAATAAAGATGCCTATTTATAGATAATATAACATTTTACCACTCATTTTCACTCATAAGAAGACCATGGGATCCAGAAGGTATAGAGAGAAGGCAAGGACTATTGAAAAGAAGTAGATATTTAGAAGAATCTGTAACAATTGATGATTCATGAGCAGGAGCCCATGAAAGATTTTAAGGCTAGTAGTTTGATGTAGAAGCATCATAATTTTGATAAATTTTGGTTTATTATTTAAATTTTTTGAGTCATTATGGGTCATAAAAGGTTTATAGGACACTTAGGAGTAATTTATAGGTCCTAGGTGTTCTTAAAATTTGAATTTGAGACATATAGGTATTTTCTTGTCAAAATGCCAAATTCAAATATTAAAGTTTCTACACATAGTTATATGGAATAATTCACGTTGATGTTAGGATATATAGTTGGATATAGGTTTGGTTATATTTCTTATATGTCTTAGTATTCTTATTTGTGTTTGGATACCTTTGAGGTCTCATATGCTATATTCAAACTTCATGTAACGTCCAAGAATGAAAAGTTGTCACATAAGCCTATGAGATATAGTTATAGTGTTTATAGGGACATAAATTTAATTTAATGGATCTAATGAGTCATTATTTAATGATTTAAAGAGGTGTTATCTCCATGAAAGAGAGAAATAATATGAATTTTTCAAAAGGAAGGTTGTACATGATAGTTTTTTGAGTTGGAATGTATGAAACCAAGAATGTTCATGAATAAAAGAAGGATTTGAGGATTATTGTGAAGGAATTTGGATACTTATCTATATTGGTTTATTAGTGTTGTTTGAAATATATCATTGATCTACAAGGTTGAGAACGAGATTCTCAGTCCTTAAGAAATTTTATGTATTACATAGTCAAGTGTCCAATCGTGTGCAAGTTTATTTGATTCATTGTAAGTATTTTGATGGGTTTAATGGTGTTAAGGAGTTTTTATTAAGGTATGGTAATTTTATTATTATTTAAAAATCCTATAGAATTTAAAAAGTATCCTATAAAAATCAAAATTCATAACTTTGCCCTCTACCCTATTTTCATGGTGAACGATCAAGTATTCAAAGGTGAATACGGTCTCTCTAGAATAAGTTAAGAATTTCAAATATCAGATAAGTGTTTAATAGTTTTTTAAATTGGAATAAACTTCTTCAAACACTTAGGACATTTGGAGGATACAAAACTTCATTGAAAACCTCAAGTCTATAACCCTATTTTCTTTGTAAATAGTCAGCCTAGAAATTGACATTTTTGAGTATATCTATGAATGATTTGATTATGATTATAGTTAAAATATGTGAATTATGTTATAATAGACATATAAAATAAATTTTAGACCTTGAAATATCCATTTTATCTTGAAAAACTCATTTTGCTACCTCTCGGCCTATGCAAGAACCTAGTTGAGGATATTTGGCCATTTCTTAGTTTAGGCATCTAGAATTTGTTTCAAACTTTCAAAATTTACCTGTACATTTGTGTTAGTGTCCTAAATTTTAATCAACCATTTATTTTTATTATTGGCATATGTGAATGGTTTAGTAATCAAACCTTAGTTTTGAAGGACAAGAGACTTAGTTTGAGACCTGATTTTGAGAAATCAAGCTAAGTTAATACACTTCCATTATCAATTGTGACACAAAACTTTGTAGAAGGATTAATTACCTTAATGGGTATATAAAATTATAATTTAATTTACCATAAAAATTTTATATTTTTTAAACTATCCAAAAGGGTGATCTAGGAGGGCTACAAGGAGGAGACATAATTGTGAGAGACAAGTGTGAAATAATGTGTTTACCTATAAAGTATATTCATGAAATTTTGTATGGTGTTCTATGAAGGTAATGAATATTTGAAAATGGTCATAGTATAAATTTAAACCCTTTAAAAGTCTCAAATCATCTAGATTTGTCCTTTATAAGGGCTACAAGAGATAGTCCTAATTAAAGAGATTTGCAATTTGATGTGATTGACTCTCTCCCTCTACATCAATTTCTCAAGTTTTGTAGTTGATTCTCCAAGATGTTTACCCACACAAGGAATCTATTTGGCATTCTCATATTCTACCTTAGCATTTGGAGCATGGATAATATACTCTAGATAAATGGTATTTAAAATAAGTGAGTTTATGAAAATAAATCAAAATCAATTTTTGTAGAATACATTTGGTGTCTTTAAGGTTTAGGTTATTAATTTTAATGATCAATAGAATTTTTCTCATGGAATGTAAGGGGTCTCAAATACTCACCTCATAAGTATGTTGTGCATGATTTTTGACATTAATTTCTAGATATGGATGTCCTTTTGACTACAATAAATTAAGGTGGTAGGATTTTTTATCATAGCTCATAGTAAAGTTATTTGGTTACATATTCTGTACCTAACTAGAAATTATGACAACGTGCATTGAGGTGTGATTACCTTTATTTCTTAAAATAGTGACCAGATTATGTGGATCATAGATTTGACCCTACTAACTGAGTTTTATGGGTTTTTATTGAATATTAAAAACTATTATTCTAGCGTGATTAATATTTATGCCTATAATGACATAATGGAAAGGGTTGTTCTTTTGTGTTAACTTGATAATGAGTTTCCAGATTATATTAGAATATTTGAAGTGAATTTAACATGGATGATCTAGTAAATGACAAACTTAAGAACCTCTTAATTCATAAAACAAATACAAAACAATAAGTAATATGTGATATGTATAATAAATTTGGATTTTATGACTCTAAATTTTTCATGTCATCCCATTGTTATTGGTTGGTACATGAGGTAAAATATGCAGTATGGAGTTAAAAGAGTTTAGGGGTAATTTTATTGAATAATATTAGTCATTTAGATAAAATTATTTCTAGTATTCTTGAAAATGGCTAATTATATGAAAATATGCATTGGTTGATTAGCCCTTTTTATACAATTTATTATATTTATGCTTTTAATCACCCTATAAGATATATTTTAACCTATTTTGAGACACAATTTTTCCATAATTACTACAATGTGTGGGTCTCATTCACATACAATTATATGAGATGTGTATTACCTATTTTGAATTACCACTTATGTGTGTGTGTACACACACATCCACTCATATTATAATTCATCCATATATATATATATATATATATATATATATATATATATATATATCTTTGTGTGTGTGTGTGTGTGAAAGAAAGAAAGACTTGAGTATAACCCTAATTTTTTGAAGGATGAAGTGCAATATGAGTGGCTCAGTATGGAATGAATAATTAGTTTTAAATAAATTAGTTTTGTTAAATATTATAAGATCATATATTGGTAAATGCATTTGAAGTCTCAAATAAGCTTTGACAAGCACATTTGGCAAAAGAATAATGGATGTTTTTTACAACATATTTTGATATTTATTGATTTCATGCATTATGACACCTTTTATTTATATTCACTATTATTAATTATCATGTTAATAGGCACTCTGTAATTGTAGTGGAGGGGGGTGGAGTGTAACCTAGTGAGTCATTCACAACTATGTTTAACCTTAAATTTGACATTCATTTTACCATCATAGGTAAATTTCAACCTTAAATTTGGCATCCTTTTCACTGTCACTTAGAATATATTTTTAAGAATTCAATTGAAAAATTGTAATGTCTTTTCCATACAGTGGATTTTGGAGCACATTTGTATTTCCCCATCAATATTTTTTGAGCTTGACATAGTGGTGTAGCTAAATCAATGTCATTTTTGACCAGTTAGTGGGTAATTTTAGGAGAAATTAATTGAGTTATTATTTAACTTGGTATGTGAAAAATTCTAGGATATAATACTTTAGAGTGACATCTCTTAGTTTATTTCAGATAGATGTATTTAAGATATATGTACTATTATTTTTCTTTATTAAAACTGACCTTTTAATTGTAACCTAAGTGATGTTGTGTCTTATGGGCCTATAGCCCATATATTAAAACATTTTAAGATAGGTGATTTAGGAAAAAATATAGACCATATGGTAGATAACCCATATTAATTAGATAGGAATAAGTATGGGCAATTTCACATTAGTGACTTCACATTATGTGAGACATGTTAGTGTTTATGCATAGTGATGGGTTCAAATGTTTTGTAAAAGCATAAATTGGTTTTTAAGAAAAATTAGTTTTGGAGTAGCATGAGAGAGTGCTATAGATCTAACTAGTAGGATGATATATTAGCGTTGCACAAATTTAACAAAATAGTACATCAAAATAAAAAAGGAACTTCCCTGGGTGAGATTAAATATCTCCCATTATAGACCCTATATGACTACATCATGTTAACATTACTTTTTAAAATATGTTTATATTTTGTCCTAGATACCCTTGAAATAGGATTACATTCCCATTCACTAACCTTGACAAAAAATAAAACATTTCTAATGTGCACTTAAATTGATTTACATCCTATGTGGCAATTCATATAATTGTTTTTCTAAATTCAAAATTTGAAACTCCACCTAAATTTAAATTTTAAAAACCCACCATATTTTTGTCAAAAACACCTATATAGGGAGTGTGAGGTGTCATTTTTTCTACTAATTTTCACCATAAAAATTAAATGGGAACAAATATTCAAACTAGTGTAATTTCAACATCACCTATCCTCTGATTATGGTCATTTTATGAACTTGATGTGCTACATAGAAGTATTCTCACTAACCAAGGTTATCTATCCAACCCATATACCCTCCAAAACACCATTCCAAGTTTGTCATGGTATATTAAATTCCAAGATCCACATATAGGAGGTAAATTAATTAAAGATGAATATTTTCTTCATTATTTCTCATTTTTGGGTTAATATTAATGGTGTCTAATTTTTGGCAACGCACAGTTTAAGGAATACAATTAGATGATTTATCTAAATTCCTATATCTAATTTTGTGATAGAATGATCAAATCTTTTGACCTTCTATATTCTCATTTTTATATTTATGTTGATAGGCATTATATAGTGGAATAATAGTAGTTGAAAGCACAACATCAATAACTTATAAGTATTTAAAACATTTTCAATACATTGTAATAAAGATTGGTATTTAATCATGTAAGGACATCCCATAACAATAATGGTCATATAATAATAATTATTATTATCTGGGCCAATGTTTTCATTTACTATCACTATGCAAGTTTTTTGACATGACATATTTATGGTACCCATATATCTACCACATGACAACAAGCACTAGAAATTATTAAAAAATAAATAAAACAAATCCATACTGTGATGCTTAGGGACAACACAGATGATTGCAATAAATCCCAAAAAGCTATCTTTGAATTTAACTTTATCTACAAACCATTGGCTTAATAAATGTTTGGGATATGAGGGTTTATTTCTCCCACTTATTTTTTTTTAATATATTTATATTTTTATTGGTAAATGAAAAGTCAAGTTGCATTCTTATTATAAATGAATCCTAATATAGGTTATCAGTGATGTACTAATCACAAATACATTTTTTTCTATGATGATATTTCTTTTTATTTTTCATACATATATATATATATATCATGGGAAACACTTTTTATAATAGAGACATGCACTTCAATTTGTTTTTGGTAGAAAAAAATATAGTAGATTAGGTCTTCAATAAAATTCATAATTTGGTGATAAGGGATTTGATTTTTTAATGTCGACCATCATGACTATGATGCCAAAAATTGCATGCCACCTATGCACAAATGACATATAATAATGAAAATAAACCTACAAAACTTTCTATTGGGTATATAAAAACTTTAAAATCATTCAATTTGGTTAAGAGTATAGCCATGTACAATAAAAAAAAATATATATCTAAAGTTTGATATAGGAGGGAGAAAGGATTACCTTGAATAAGTCTCAAATACTTTCTCTCTATCTAAATATTTCTTTGTGAATTTCAAGGTAACATTAATAAACCACCCATTTAATCTCAAAATTTATGATCATTCCATGTGGGTCCCTATTTAATGATTATAAGTATATATCTATACAAGTTTTTTAAAGTTTTATTGAAGACAATAAGTTGTGAATATTACAATATGAAAGAACTATATAAATAGCTCATAGACATCCTATAAATAAGGATAATAGTTAGAAAACTAAAAAATTATAAAAACCATAAGTTTAACATAGCTTCATGGTAAACCTACATTATTAACAAACCTAAAAAACCTATCATAAATAAAACATAGTGGTTATTTATATAACACCCTCATTGAATGACTAAATCAAATGTTGTAGTCATTATTAAAATGAAATTATTAAGTCCATATATAAAATTAACCCAAGGTGTAGCCCTAATTGAAATGTAAAAATATATAAAAATGTACCCAATTCATTTTATTTAAGTACATGGTGTATGGGCCATTATAAATACCGAGTAGAGTAAGAAACGGTGTCGAATACTGGGTTTACTCTATTATGTTATTCCTTGAATTATTTTCATGTATCAAATTTGTCATGCTTTACCTATTTTATAGAGTGATTAGTTACAACAAAAATTTTAGAATATACATGAAGACTAAACAACATAACATATCCCTTAAGGGATATTTCTATGTCTAGATGTTGAAAACCCAATGCCTACTACATTCCATTGTTGAATAATTTTGGGACATTTGTTATTCACAACATTCTTGTGATTTTTTTGTATTCCCATTAATATTTCACCAACCTTCATGGGAAAATTACATCTTAGTTTTAATTTGGTCTTTGAACTTGTGCTTAGTTTCAATACTTGTGAAACAATAGTAAGAGAAAAATTTACTTACTCTTCCCCTTACATATTTATTTTATAGACCTTGTAGATTGCCTTTCCAATAAGTAAAGCATTCATATTTCATCATGGTATGGTACCACATAAGCATTTTATGTTGATATTATTGATTTGATTATGAAGACTAAGAAACACTATTTTCACTACTAGAACTAGACTCTTCTAGTTTTTTCATTTCTGAACCCTATTCAAATTTAGTACCAAAACTTGTTCCACAAACATCATCAAAATACAGAAATACATTATCAGTAGATTGACCATTATCACAAAAAAATGGTACTCTTTCATCTACAACAATATATTTATTCACCTCACCAAAATTATATATTTAGAGACATCTAGTAGTATTTTTGTATTTATTTGTTCATAATAACCAAAAAACATGTATAATTTGCTCAATGTAGAAGCAACATATACAAAAGCATGTGAATTACTTACATTTGGTGTTTTTCAAGACCATGATTTTTATGGTGTTACATGTTACAAGGCTTGTGTCATATTTATTTTGAGAGTGAATATAGTTGTATTCATAGATTCTACCAATTACTAATGTGGTACATTCTAGATATCAACCATACATCGAGCCATATACATGACTGCCCTATTCTACCTTGCCATGAGTTCATCCTATTGTGTAGAATATTGCTTGTGTATAACTTCTTTATTTATGACTTACATGAAGATTTTTGAGATAAAATCATCCTATTTAATTTATCTAAGGGATTTTACAATGTTTTCTCCCTTCTCTACCATAGCTTTCCAAGAAATAATGTTAGATAAATAGTCTGACTTTTTATGCAAATAATGAACCCATATATTATTAGAAAAGTCATTTATAATCAACAAGTAATACAAATATTTAGATATTGATGGTGTTCACATTAGACCATATAAACCCACATGTACTAAATCCAAATCATTCTTAAATCTTTATTATTTAACAATGTCAAATAAATTTCAAAATTACTTATCTATTTGACATCCTAACTCTTTTGAATAGAAAACATTAATGTATGCAAATGCTCATAATCGATGTGCCATACCTCTTATTCCATAGCTCATTACTGATTTCAACTGTTACTAGTTCATGATATTTTGTTGTTTTGAGATCAATCAACTTATAATATCCCTTATTTTTCATATTAGGTAATCACTTTTGACTAGAGCTATGAACTGGTATAGGACACAATGGGGTCCAAACCCCTAAGTGCTCAACCACCACTAGAAATAATATAATTTTAGTCAACAGGCTTTGAGTATACCACCAATGACCTAAATAGGTCTCATGCCCAATGATATTTGAAGCTAGGTGGGGCTATAAATAACTAATCCACTTTACCAACTCACCTACATCTTATCAATAACTTATACAATCTCGTGTTATCAATACCAATAGAAATTAATTTATTTACATTAATAGTACTAACCATGCACTTGTTTCCTTTAAAAATAAAGGTTAGGATTTATAGTAATTTAACTTATGGAAAAAATATTTCTATTCATGTCAATAACAAGCTAAACTTTCTAAAATTTGTAAGTAATAAGATTCAATGAAATACAAACATCTCCATATCCTTTCTATTGGAGTGGACCACACTTAAGGATCTACTAGATAAGATCAAATTCATAAAGAATACATGTATAGAGTAGTGAAATCTAAAATAAACAACTTAAATGAATAAAATTTTCTTTGTAATTAAAATTTCCATTAATAAGCATTAGCCAAAAATTACATAAGAAGGTTCATTATATAAGTGGAAAATAAACATGTTCCAAAATCCTCATGCATGTGGGATTATTTTCCATAATGACATTTATTAAACCTAATCAAGCTGACTAGATCATGTAGGTAAAACCACATAGTGGGAAAAATCCTACACTAACACCCCCCTTAAGCATATCTTAGGTGGGTAGAAGAATTGGGTCCCATCACAAAGGCCTGATGAGGTACCCAAGTACATAGAGATAATCCTCTAGAGGAGGAAGAAGATGGAACTACCTAAACCCTAAGAAGAGCTTTAAAATTAAGATACTTGATCTTAGTGAAGGGTTTAGTGAATATATCAATAATTTAATCAATTTTTGGATGTAGTAAAGATCATTTACCTAATCATGGATGATCTCCTGAATGAAATACATGCGAATCTCGATATTTGTGGTCTATTTATGGAGGAAAAAATTCTTACACATCTAGATTATGATTTGGTTATTTTTACAATTTTGACCTCACAAACTAAATTTCAACCCTTATTATTCAAAAATCTTAATGTTCTTTATTTCAAATTACTTTTGATGCCTCGTAGGGCCTTCATTTAAATAAAAAATGACTACACAAGCCTAGAGAGGCTAGACTATCATTTAAATGTCATGCAGGGATGAATAGGTTAGTCCAGTTATGAATTTCATAAGTACACCTATGGAATCAACCAAAACCAAAATATTGCATGAACATGATTTTTTTCATGCCTTGAACATTATCTATAAAATTCATATCTTGATGAGTTTTATATCTCAAGATACAAGTCCTCAAATTTGAACTAGCACAGTGGGACATGTGTGAAGACATCAAATTTGGGCCCCATGAAATAGTTATTTGAATTCAAATATTCAAAAGATGAATACATGGTTAACAAGTGTCCAATTCACAAAAGCTCAAGTCAAGATCCAATGTTGAGTAGGTGATTAGTGATGTTCATGGGTCTAGAAGATCCAACAGAGTGTATTTAATCATGCATCAAAGAGCAATGGTGAGATCACAATCAAAAGGTCAACATATCTTAATATTAAGAATGGGGTTGACAAGTGTCAAGATCTTGAGTACCTAAACAAAGTTCTAACAACATGTGGTGAGTTACAAATCTAGTGGGTCCAACTAAGATCAATGATGCACAATCCATTGTACCAAATCAAATCGATAATGAGCAAAGGTCAAAGAGTCAAAGGATCTAAAATACAAATGAGTTCCTTTCAAGTATCTCAATGATGAAAACTATCAATTAAATAAATGGTACACTTTTGAGCCATGTAAAGGAAGGTCAATAATATGTAGGTGAAGGAGCTTAGGATGAATGTGAGGCTACCACATGATGTAAGCATAGGTGAAAATGAAGCCGATGGTGGATCCATAGAAAGCACACAATGGTGAAAAATGTCTTAATTTGTGAAGCCCAATTCAAGGATCAATAACCAGCATTAAATGAAAACCTCTAGGAGTAAATCTAAAATATATAATGTGATCGAGATTCTAGTAAATAGTGTATTTTATAAAGGATCCTAATCAATTAAGAGTAATTAAAAGAGCATAAATGTAGGAAGAAGGAATGGTATGACTATTACAACTATTTTTTGAGGTGGCCCTAATCAATTAAGAGTTTTTCAAGGAGCACAAATGTAGGATGGTTGTAACTATTGTTTTGAGTGGAGTTAAACTCATTAATGACCCCTTCAACACCAAAATTTTTCCTCTCTATATTTTATTTCTTCTTATAAATGTAGGCATTGAGATTTGAGTTATCATCCCTCGACTGGGTATAATAAACCTCTACTAAAATCACTTTGTAAACTCTTTTGAAACAATATAAGATAGTTTCATATTCTAGTTGAATGCTAAGTGTACCTTATTGAAGTTTGATTTATAGAATTTATGTTATCTATTCATCATCTGTAAGTCCTTCATGTACCTTGCTTTAAGACTATTAGTTTCTTTTAGGTTATGTGAAGTGTTGGCTAGTGAAGTTTTTCTTCAAGTGTCATAAGTCTATAGTGTCTTACATAAACCTATCTCTTTCTGTCCTTCAAGTTGTAGGTCTTTTTTCAACCTTTAGACAAAATACTCATGTTTAGAACCCTATCATAGAATTTGATAAATCCTTGTCCCCATTGGATTCATTAGCAGTCATGAAAGTATCCAAGTTGAGAGTGGATCATTGAACATTTGGTGTATCGCCACACTTAAATTAGGTTTTCATTCATATTTTTTATCCCCTTTTCATCGCAATAGATTAAGTTTTAGTAATATAGACTCAAATTATCATATTTGAGGAGCTATCCTCATTAAAATCCATAGAGGTTTGACCTAAAATTAGGCAACCCACAACTTAGGGTCATTCCCATGTTGGCCTAGGTTTGAGAGTAGGACTTGAACACTTCTACTTTCAACTAGGGTGTAGCCTAAGTCTCTAATAGTTTTTGTCATTCCTAATGGGACCTCAATTAAGGCATCTAGACATCAACTTGAGATAGATTGACAACATGGAAGGAAATTTAAAATTCTTGGAGTAGTCATCAATAGATTGGAGGACAAACTCATGCACCAAATCTCCATCAGGTCTACTTTAAAAGGTATGCAAGTTTAGTTCATTAAATTACCTTTAGATATTGAAAGGAGGAAGATGGTACCTATTAAAAACCCCAACCTATCACCCCCTAACTCTTCCACATCTCTAAAATATTCAAATTTTGCTCATACTCAATCCACTAAAATTCCACTAAAGAAAATACAAATGACAAGGCCTAGGTTGTAAGTTTTTATACCCTTCAATTGTGGTATCCCTCTTAAATTTTATAAACATGATGATATCCTTGCTACCTTTTTGAAGAGTCTACCATAATTTACAAGATAAAAATCTACCACTCTTATAGAGCACATAGCTGATATTACAAACCTTTACTCAGTGCATAACATTATGTAAGAAAATATAACCATGAGACTAATAGCTAAATATTTGAAAGGTAAAGCCCTACAATGGTATGGGGGTATATATCCTACCTTAATCAATATATATGATGAGTTTGGTGAGTACCTATGTAAGAATTTTGAGGATAGGAGTGGCCATGTAAAAGGCTTGGGATAAGATCCCTATCATCATTAAGCCCAAACCTAATTATGCTTTTATTTACTATTTGAGAGCATTAAAATCAAACATTGTAGTCATGATCCAATATATGGGTGGGACAACTCTACCTGAGGCTTATGCAATATCTATAAGGGTATAAAAATATTTGATATAAATATGGAAAATCATGCCTAGACCTTTCATGCCACTTTTTGTTGAGATTAAACCCACTCCACCTATCATTTCTCCATTGCTCGCTCTAAACAATCAAGCCCAACTTGATGATAGTCAAGTGGACAAATTTGCAAAGATTAAGAGCTTGTTGAATGAACAAAATAACAAGATAGTGGATATAGAGAGACAACAAAAAATTTCATATAGGCCATACTAAGTTCCCTTCCAATCCTAATATCTTTCTCAATCCTAAAATAAACCCCTTTATCTACTAAATCAATAAGACCAAGGACAAATTACTCAAGGTAGATCTCATAATAGCTACAATCCTAAAACTATAATTAGCTCAAAAGCCTTGGTCTCCACACAAAACAACCTTACACAAGAGGGTCAATGTAAATTATGAGGGTAGTCCAATGAGATGGTAATGGCCATAAGTGGAAAATTGCATCAGTAACCTAGTTGGTAGCATGGCATTCCTTCATTCCAAGGCCATGACATAATGTTTCCTCCACCATAAGGCCCTCTAATGAATCAAGATACCATGCCTATCATGACATCATTAGAAGCTCAAATTCAATATCAAGGGAGCATGGGTAAGGCACCAGCTCACACCATGTGCATAAAATTTCAAGAAGGGGAGAATATGTTTGAGCATGCAATAGTAAACATGGGGTAAATTGCACAAAGAGAAGATAAACCAATTGCATCCAATACAAAGGTTAAGAGGAGGATGTTAGATATAATTTAGGGTGACCTAAGGTTTATTCAACACCTCCATAAGTCAGTCAGTAACCAAACACTTCAAATATAGATACTAAATCTCATGTAACTCAATAAATACCTCAACATCATGGACAATAATAGAAGTCTCTATTTGTTCCTCACGTCACTCAAGTTCTAGGTGATACTTCTACTTCTAAGGTGTAGTTCAAAGCACTAATATTCTTTTCAATGTTGTAGATAATATGAAAAAACCTAATGCCACTATGTCTAAGTATGATGCTTTGTCTATTCTAAGATAGAAAGAGATTCTTCAACAAGAGCTCTCTAAGCTTTCTCATGTGAACAAGACAGCTAATAAGGTGAACATTATTTTTTAAAATAGTAGTCAACCTAGTCAAATTCAAGTTCCTAGTCATGTTCAAGTTCATAATGTCATTCATCCCCCTAAGGTTGTCAAATCCCATCCATTCTATTTTTCAATCATCATAGGGGACTGTTTAGTACACAATTGTATGATATATTTAGGATCTTTAACCTTAGTTATGCCTAAATCCATGGTAGATAAACTTGAGCTTAAGTATGTACCTAATGAAAAAGGTTTTCTCCAATTGGATGGTTCCCCCACTAAATTAGTAGGTATATTGAAATATCTTAAGATCACATTGACAACTTGCCCAAATTATGTCATCACTCATGATATAATCATTATAGACCTACCCTCATATTTTTCCCTATTCCTATCTAGGGACTTTACTACAAAAATGTGGGGTTATTTGTGCTTTGGCTATTCATACATGGTTTTCAAGACTAGATATGGGACTAGGGTCACTATTAGGTCATAACCTATCTCTAGGTTCCATCTAGAGCCTTATATGCATAACCTTACAAACGTCAATTATACCATATTTGTAGAGGATGAAAATGTTAGTGAACAAGAGCCTCATGATCATCTTGAAGGTATTCTAGACCTATACTTGGATGAATGGGAAGATAACAATCATGGATTTGATCACTATAGTGATATTGAAAAAGCAAATTTAGTGGTGTATGATATGCATGAGAAGGGTTATGATATACCTTGCTTAACTAACACCACTCAAGAGGAAGATGGTATATGGAATTTATTATTTGATGGCTCAAGGTCAAATAATGGTAGTGGATTTGGGGTCATGTTGGTTTCACCCTTAGATCATAAGTACTATTTAACTACATGATTTTAATTTAGTTGTACTTCAAACACAATTGAATATGAAACCCTTCTACATGGTTTGGAAAAGGCAAAAATAAGAGGTGTCAAACTTCTTCAAGTCAAGGGTGATAGTGATCTTATTTTGTAACAAGTAAGAGGCATAAGTGTAGTCAAGAACCATCATTTGAAATCTTACAAGCATCATGTATGAGATCTCATAGAGGACTTATAATTTAATATGTAGTCCATACCAAGAGAGGAAAATCAACATGTAGATAGGCTTGCAACCATTGGAGTTAAGTATGAGATTGTGGAAAGATTTAAAGGTAGCCAAACTCAAGAAAATATTAAGTTCATATGTAAGATAGCTATACCTAACAATTATTTGATTTGGTAGGTGTTTGATAATGATGATCAAATTATATGATTTTTGATGTAAGAGGAAAAATTCTACCATAAGAATCAAAATAAATTCCAAAATCAATATGATGATCATATAGTGTAGCTAATATCTAACAAGCTACCTAAGGGGCTTGTGACATTGGAAATCATATTCAATGAAGACGACTAAGTGAGAAGAGGCAAGGCATGTATCTCAACCAAGGAGGAAAACTATGAGAGGATAAAGATCTTGAAAGGTAAATTGTTGAAGTTAAGAAATATCAACATAGAAGAAGAGAGAACTACATTTGTTTCTTTATGTCAAAAATTCTCTAATGTATTTACATGGGAATACAAATATCTAAAGGGATTTAATCCCAAACTTACACAACATACCATTGAACTAGAGAGCAATGCAAAGCCAGTTAGGTAGAAACAAAGGTTTGTCAATCCAAAAGTGGAGGAGTTGATGAGAAGGGATATATTTAAGATGATTTAATTAAGGATAATATACCCCATTAAACATTACTCATGGGTGGCAAACCTTTTGCCAGTGAGGAAGAAGAATGGGGAAATATGTTTGTGTGTTGACTTTAAGGACCTCGATAAGGTGTCCCTAAAAGACCATCACCCACTTCCCTCAATTGATTAGATTATTCAAAAGGTGGTAGGTTCTCATTACTTGATGTCTAATCTATTTATAATTATATTATGGTCAAGGAAGAAAATAGGCATAAGACTAACTTCACCATAAAGTGGGGCACTTATGCATACATGAAAGTGCCCTTTGGACTATCTAATGTTGGGGTAACTTTTTATAGGGTAATGGATCTTGCCTTTAAAGGTTTGATTAATGACATGGTTCTCATCTACCTAGATGATTTCACTATTTACTCAAAGGACCTAGTTTATCACATTGCTTACTTGAGGTTAGTATTTGAAAGATGTAGAGAATTTGGTGTATCATTGAATCCTAAAAAATGTATAATTGGTGTTTATGAGGGAAGGTTATTGGTTCAAATAGTTTCCAAGGATGTTATTTATATAGACCCTAAAATATTTGAGTCCATATTATCCTTACCATTTCCCAAGCACAATAAGGGTCTGTAGAGTTTGTTGGGAAACTTTTATTTTATAAAAAAATTTAGCCCTGGCTTTGTATAGCTAGTCAAGCCTCTTACTCACATGTTAAGAAAATGCATGGAGTTTACATGGAACAAATAAGGTAAGAGGAGTTTTTAATCCATAAATGATGCCATCTCTCATGCCCCTACACTTATTAATCCTTATTTTAACAAAGAATTATACTTGTATGCATTTTCTACATTGGATGCAATCTCTGCCATGTTGATGTAGCAGAATGAGCAAGGTCTAAAATAGCCTATTAATTTATTTAGTCAAGCCTTAGAAGAGTATAAGGAGAGGTATATATTTTTATATAAACATGTGTTTACAGTAGTGAGAGGTTTGAAGAAATTTATTCACATGGTCTCCAATAGTAAGATGATACTCATGGTGGTACACCCAAGTATTAAAGAGTTTATACTTAATAGAGACCTCAATGAGAAAAGAGATGGATGGGTGAAAAAATTAATGCAGTATGACCTTGAGTTTATATTTAAAAATATTTTAAATTGTATATGGTTATGTTATCACCTTTTAGTAGAGGTAAAATAATGTAAAAACCAAGTATTAGTAGCCCATGATAGCCAACAAGTAACTACAGACAACACACCTTTTAGTTAGACACATGATATAATTAGATTTATTGAGTTAGACTAATGTCCTATGGGGATAGATAGATCCAATATAAGTCACTTAAAGTTACAAATTATATCTTATTTATTTATAGATAGAGTACTTTTCAAGAGAGACATAGGAGCATGCTTTTGTGGTGTGTGGTATGCCAAGTAGACAAGCTGCTTGAATAGTGCAATGATGGTCCAATTGGTGGGAATTTTAATTTCAAGACCACAAACTATAAGATCATTATATATGGGTAATTTTGGCACATAATTTTTATATATTCACACTCTTTGGTAAGTAAATGCCTAAAATGTGTAATGTTTGTCGGCAAGCAAAAACTAGTTTCCCTTCCTTTACAACCCATACAAGTAGAATAGCTTTTCATGCAATAGGAATTATATTTCATTGGGATGATACACCCCCATTCAAGTAAAGGAAATAAATGTATTGTTACAACTATATAATACTTTACAAAATGGGATAAAGTAACTTCCCTCAAGGAAGCTAATGAAGATTATGTTTTGGACTTTTATGATAGCCTTATGACCAAATTTGGTGTACCTTCTACAATCATTTCTAATAATGAATTTGAATTAAATATAAAAAAGGTATGTGAGTGGGATATTTTACATGTAATTTATCTCAATTCATCCTATAACTATTTCCCATAAGGCAATGGACTAGTAGAGTCCATGAATAAGAACTTGTTGAGGATTATCAAGAGAACTATAGTGGATAGTCAAAGGGAGTGACATACTAGATTGAGGACTAGAATATGGGTAGATAGAGTGATACATAATAAAGATAATGGAAACTCCCCATACCTTTTTGTATATGGGAAATAATCCAAGATTCATATTTCTCTTGAATTACCTACTTTATAGCTTGTACATGAGCTTGAGCTCTTTGAGGATGATGTTATGCAGATAAGGTTGAATAAACTAAAAAAGCTGGAGGAGATAAGGGACATTAATATGCACATTATGTGGTATAATAAACACTAATTAAAGAGGTCATTTGAAAGGATATCTTCCTTAAATACATTCCAACAAGGTGATATAGTCATCAAATGGGATGAGGAGCATGTAAAACCAGGAAAGCACTCCAAGTTTGATAGTATTTAGAGTGGGCTTTATGTCATCATAGATTACAAAAAAAGCAATGCCTTTAAGATTGATAGGTTGAATAGAGAAATCCTTCCCATCCCTTTCAATGGGAGGTATCTTAAATTTTGTTACTAGTTTTATCTCATGATCTTTGTACATAGTTAGATAGGTTTGTCTTTACCTCTAAGTGCTCTAGCACATTGCTCTGTTTGTTGTTTTTTCTATTATTTAGGTACTTATTTGGTGTGTTTTTATTGTTTTTATGTGTCTAATTATTTCAAAGTGTTTCCAAGAGTTATTCATAATCATTTTTTAAGTAATACTTTATTTATCTAGTCATCATGAGCAAGTTTGATCAAATTTTAGGTTATATGACTAGTAGGCTAGTCAAGCCAGTTGAGTCATTAGAAATGTTAGAATTTTGGCCTCACAATCCAAATTTCAACCATTTTCATTTGAAAATATTGATGGTATTAATTTTATGTTTATTTTTATGCCTCATAGTGCCCTACTTTAAAGAAAAAATGACTAACACAAGCCTAGAGAGGCCAAACTATCATTTAAACATCATGCAGGGATAAACAGGTCAGTCCAATTATGCATTTCATAAGTACAAATAAAAAATCAACTAGAGCCAAAATATTTCATGGACATGATTTTTTTTCATGCCTTGAACTTTCTTTACAAAATTCATATCTTGATGAGTTATCTATCTCAAGATACAAGTCCTCAAAGTTGAACTAGCAAAATGGGACATGTGTGTATACATCAAATTTGGGCATAATGAAATAGCCATTTGAATTCAAATATTCCAAAGATTAAAACACAACTTAAAAGTATCCAAATCATGGAATTTTGAGTCAAGATCCAATGGTGAGTGGGTGATTAACTATGTCAATGGGTTTAGAAGATCCAATGGAGTGGATTAAATCATGTATTAAAGATCAACGATGAGATCACAATCAAAAGGTTGACATATCCTAATATTAATCAAAGGGATGAAAAGTGTCAAGATCTCAGATACTTGAATGGAGATCTAATGGTGTGTAGTGAATGATAAAGCTAGTGGGTGCAACTGAGATCAATGGTACACGATCCATTATACCAAAGTAGATCGATGATGAGCAAAGGTTAAAGAGTCAAATGATCCTAAGGAGAAATGAGTTCCTACCAAGTGTTGCAACCATGACAACTATTAAGTAAATCAATGGTACATGTTCAAGATGTGTAAATTAAAATGAATGATGCATAGGTTAAGGAGCTTAGGATGAATGTAAGGCTACCATGTAGCATAAACATAGGAGTAGATGAAGCTGATGGTGAATCCAAAGAAAGCACATAGTGGTGACAAATGTCTTAATCTTTAAAGCCTAGGTTAAGGATCAATGGCTATTATTAAAAGCAAATCTATGGGAGGACATCCAAAATATATATTGTGATCAAGCTTCTAGTAAAGAGTGTATTTTGTAAAGGATCATGATTAGTTAAGAATAATTAAAAGAACATCAATATAGGAAGAAGTGGGAGAAGGAATGGTGTAACTATTGCAACTATTTTTTGAGGTGGCCCTAATTAATTAAGAGTTTTTAAGGAGCATAAATGTATGGTGGTTGTAAATACTATTCTGAGTGGATTTGAGCTCATTAATAAACCCTTCAGTGCTAAAATTTTCCCTCTCTATCTTTTCTTTATTCCTATAAATGTAGGCATTGAGATCTTAATTATCATCCCCCAACTAGGTGTAGCAAACCTCTTTTAAAATACCTTTTTAAACTCTTTTAAATCAATATAAGATAATTTTGTATTCTAGTTGAATGCTAAGTGTACTTTATTGAAGTTTGATTTACAAAATGTATGTTGTCTATTCATCATATGTCAGTCCTTAATGTGCCTTGCTTTAATACTGTTAGTTTCTTGTAGGTTATGTGAAGTATTAGCTAGTGAGGTTTCTCTTGAAGTTTCATAAGTCTATAGTGTCTTAGATAGACCTATCTATTTATACCTTTCAAGTTTTAGGTCTCTTTTTAACCTTTATATATAATAATCATGTTTATAACCCTATTATAGAATCTAATCAATCTTTATCTAAATTGGATTCATTAGTAGTCATGAAAGTATCCAAGTTTAGAGTGTATCATTGAACATTTGGTATATCACCAAAATTAAAGATGGTTTTCATTCATGTATTTTCTCCCCTTTTCATCCCAATTAATAGATTAATTTTGAAGAAGAGAGATTCAGATTATCATATATGAGGAGCTAGCCTCATTAAAAACCCTAGAGGTCTGACCCAAAATTAGGTAACCCACAACCTAGGGTCATTCCTATATTGGACTAGGTTTGAGAGTAGGACTTGAACACTTCTAATTTTATCTAGGATACATCCTAAGTCTCTAACAGTTATCACAAAAGATGATTGTTGTTCATCTAAAATAGATGCCAAACTTAGTGAGAATCCTCTAAATCCAAATAGACTCAGTGGTAATATTAATAGCTCCTATGTATTATGACTCTATAGAAGATAAATAAATATCATTATGATTCTTATTTGACCACCTAATAGGACTTAGATTGAGGGAGAATTTGTATCCTAGATAGACTTGTGATTATGAATGTTTCTAGGTTATTCTGAATCTATATAACTAATCAGGTCAATGTCTATTCCTATTCTATATTAAATCTCAAAACTATGATTACCTTGAATATAGTGGATAATCTACTTAGCTAATTTCTAGTACAACTCATGTGGTCCTTCATGAAATTGGAAACCATGCCCATTTCATATGAAATGTTAGGTCTACTATGCATAATGTAGAGGAGACCACTAATAAGTTATCAATATGAGCTAACATCAATCAAAAGAGATGGAAAATCATTCTCAAGATTCATACCATATAGAAAAAGAGTCAGATATATATTACACTCAGCCATGCTAAACTATGCAATCAAATCAAGGGCAATTTAGGTTGTTGAATAGTGATCCTAGAGTTAGACTAAGAAATTTCATTCCCAAGGAAGTATTACAACAAGCCAAAGCCAATCATTGAGAACATGCTAAACAAATAAATTTTCACTATTATGATGGTGGATGAATAATTCCCTATGATCAAAATGTTATCCATGTAAAAAACTAGAATCAATAAAATCATCTTACCATAAAATGTAAACATTTTGATCCTAAAGACATTTGGTGAACCCAACCAAAAAAGTAAAGGAGTCCATCTTGTCATACCAAGTTTGAGGAGCTTGTTTGAGGCCATAGATAATTTTTTAAAGTTTGAAAACTAAGGAGGAATATTCCACACATCTTTTTGGTTGCTTCATGTATATTTACTCTTTGAGGTCACCATGAAGAAAAACACTCTTCACATCCATCTGATGAACATCCCAATAATGTGTTGTGATAATGGAAAGAGTGAGTTGGATTGAATTCATTTTGTTAATTGGGGTGAATGTCTTGATATAGTCAATGTTAGGTACCTAAGAAAAAACCTTTGCTACCAAACATGATTTGAGCTTATCTACAAACCCATATGTTACAAATTTTGTTCAGTATATCCACACACATCAAACAAGTTTTCTTCCCTTAAAAACTGGGAATAAATCCCAAGTGTTGTTCCTCTATAAGGAACTATACTTATCTTCCATAACAATATCCCACTCAAGAGTGCTTGATGCCTCAAAAAATGATTATGAATCAAAAGTAGATGAAATAAAATTCAAGGTAAAATTTAGTGGTTATTCTTCATTAATTCATGAATATATAGGTTTTATGAATTTGCATTTGGATATTTTAAAGAGGTGGTGAATAACATAAATTCACCTAAATTATTTGGGTTAAGTTAGTTTTATAGCTTTGGCTTGCCTACTATTTAAAATAGATTTCATACATATAAATATAGTTCACCACTTTGTCAAAAGTTAAAATGAGTTTATTTGCCATTATATGTAAATAAATGTCCACCCATATACTTATAGTGGAAACATTAAATTATAGGAAAGGGATGAAGGAAGTGTTAGGTGATGGTGTTGAATGACAACATGCTACCAAGTGACACCAAAGTTGTCGAATGAAATCAATGCTATCAAATGATAGTAATGTTATCAAATGAAATCAATGATCTCTATTGATAGTAATTGTAGAGTAAAAATTTACTCTACATTTCACTCTATTTTTTAGTTGTGCACTGCAAAATTTTGTATTCGCATACTTTGATCCAAGATGGCAGAGTTTTGAAACAGAGCATAGGCTCTATTTTCCTTTTGATTTATTTTGTCTAAGTGTCAGCGTAAAGTGGAAGCTGACAAGTGTCATCCTCCAAGGCATCCTTTCTCAAGTAGAAACACCAAGTGTCATCGTCCAAGGCACCTTTCATATTTTCTATGAGTTGGTCAGAATGTGCCACGTATCTCACAGTGACTCGGTAGAATGCACCAAGTGTCGACATCTACGATTTCATATCGATACCCATGTTTCATCTCTTTTCAATGAAAGGTATTTTCTTTTAAGCTAAGTATCAGGATCAAGCAGAAAGCACCAAGTGGCAGTTGTGGAAGGTCTTAGTTTTGCTTTTCTAAAAGCGATGGAAGATGCCACGTACCCCAATAAAAGAGAGTGGAAGCCACCACGTGTCGTGATCTAAATTATCTTCATTTTTGTTTCACTAATATAGCAAAGATTTTGGTGAGTCTTAAGTGTTGTTTCTGAAGCAAGCAGAAGCTTTCAGGTGTTGCAGTCTATTTAAATATGAAATGAGACCCGTTTGTTCCTATGGTATAAATAGAGTAAAGCAGAGACCGCCATGTGTCATCTTCTGCAAGTTTCTAAAAAGGCAGCTAAAAGAAGCAGAGATTACCATGTAACCCCATATAAGTAAAGCAGAGATTGCCATGTGTCTTTTAATGAAGCAGTGGAGATTGACACATGTCCCTGTGTCCCTTTTAAAGTCATTCAAGTAGGAAATGTTGTGGGTATTATTTTCTTTTAAGCTGTTGAAGTTCCAAGAAAGTGGATAGCGACAAGTGTCAAAGGTGAAACACTCCTAAGAAAAGATGCAAAAGAGTATAAGTTACGTGGAAAGTGTCGTGTGTCTTCAATAGGTGCTGTGGAACATGCCAAGTGTCATTTTTTAGTGTCTCCTAAGTAATAGAAATATTTTAAAAGAATTGGCTAAGTGTTATCTAGCATTTAAAAGAAGGGAGCGCCTGCAATATGTTTCAGCCAATGAATTGCCAGAAGATGAAGCATTTTAGAATCTATAAGATACCTTCTGTTAGACACTTCTAGTTCGATTAGATTTCAGTTGGGCTGTTAGATTGGGAACAAGCAGACAATCTGGAGTGAATCCAAGGCTATAAATAAGGGTGTAGAGAGTGCCAAGAAATCATCATCAGATATGAGGAAAGACCAGAGAGAATTTTTAGAGTGATTTATTGTAAAGAGTTTAGACTTTCTAGAGTTGTGACTAGTAATATCATTTGTTTTTATTCTATCTTCTCAAGTTGGAAGGTTTATGTAATTGTGCATGTTTTTGTGCCTCTTATGTGACTAGAGAATTAATGAGAAGATTGAATCCTATGCCTTTGTTGATATTTTTTGTGTCATTTGCAAAAGTAGTCTAGGCTGTAGACTTTCTAGAGCTGTGATTAGGAATGTCATTTGATTTTGTCTCATTTTCTTGAGTTGAAAAGTTTATATAACTATACGTGTTTCTATGCCTCTTATATGACTAGAAAATTCAAATAAGAAGATTGAACCCTATGCCTTTATTGACATTTTTTGTATCACAACAAAATTAGTCTATGTTGTGAGCCTCTATTTCTATTGTTTCCATGTTTTACATTGATCATGCACTTGTTTGCTCTTAAATGTAAATGAATCCTACATATAGTCTCACTATGCTCAGGATTAAGGTCAAATTACATTCAGGCGCATCACCATAGATTAGATTTCCTTTCTTGCACTTGTGTTTCTGATTTAAATTCCTATCCCTTTTCCTAGTATCTACTTAATATAGAGAAGAACCAGCTTCTTTAAAATCTAGAGGTTGTTTCAAGTCACAATCCCACATCTTGAAACTTCCCATTGTTGGTGTTGATTACAAAGTAAAATTTTAAATCATCAACAATTTTTGGCATGCCCGGTGGGACCAATCTTGAAGTTTACTTCAAGATCATATGAACCAGAGAGCTACAAGGAGTCATAGATGTGGACCGGTGACCAGATCATAATCTACTACAAATCTAGGTATTCTTTTGCCACCTTTGGTAACTAGTCCAAGAAGAAGAGTCAACCAATTTGTACCAATACCAAGAGCAAATATGGGAGCCCCTATACCCCCAATAAATTATGCAAGCTAGAACATTGGTAGTCCCTTAATTCTTTCAATACCCCTAGCCACTTGGGACCCTATCCCAGTGAATGCCTTAAAATCTCTACCCAAATTTAGTGGGCAAGACTTTAAAACACCTAAGGAACATCTTCAGGATGTATTAGATATTTGTGCTATACATGTTGTCACACAACAAAATGTGGTCATAAGATTATTAGTAGCTTCTTTTAAAGGGAAAGCTCTAGAATGGTATCGATATTTGACCCCAAATACCATTTCTACATGGGATCAGATCGAAGATCTTTTCTTTGAAAGATTCAAAGAGAAGGGTGATAAGTCTTCTTTATTATAGCAATTAATTACCATTCAAAGGGCACCACAAGAAGCCATGACTGACTTCAATTCTAGATTTCAAAAGACTTGGGAAAGAATCCCTATTATAGCTAGACTATTACCAGGTATGGCAATAGTGTTTTATCTTAAGGCTTTGAATTCAGATATATCTGTTATGATTCAGTCACTTGGAGGACACACTTTTCCAGATGCTTATGAATATGCAGTCAGAGCTGAGAACAATTTAATAGATGCTGGAAAGTTACCTCAAAGGCCTCCCATGCCCATGTTCCTAGAAATTTCCTTGCCATTACCTCAAGAAGCCCCTAAATCTATAGCCCCACCTATGTCTATGTACACCTATCCTCAACCATCTGTTAAAGAAATTGTCCTCACTCAGTCATCTGAGCTGGATGATATTAATAATATCCTAAGGACATTTTGTAATGAGCTGATCAATATAAAAAGACAGTAGAATACTTTCCCTAAGCCTCCATATCAAGGTTATCAAGGAAACAGATTTTCATCTCAACCAAACCAATATCAGGGTCCTTTAAGACTAACTAACCATCAGTCAACAAACTAATTGGTTGCAGTCCCCACACCCTCATAGACTATTCCTCCCAATTCAAATAGGGAGATTGTTGTAGGGTAAAATAACTATGTGGATAACACTAATGCCTAATGTTTTCCTTGCAATAATGCTCATACACCTAGAGATTGTCCTATGGGTAATCTACAACAAAAGGTGGTAGAGTAAAGAATAATGGATGGTCAGTTTGCAAGTTCCAGTGATAATCAAGCCTATCAGTCTTCTGGTATGCAAAATTTAGTCCTAATGGCTCAGATGCAAGGGATGTCCTTGCAACAAGAGGAAGAAATAGCCCAAGAACATGTTTTTTTCTCATGGGTTGAAGATGAAGAATCAGTTTTCTTGAACGAAGCATCTACCTCCAAAAAACTAGTGGTGCAATCTAATTATTACACTAGATCAAAGAGAAGGATGGTGGAACAGCTTGAGATTGTAAATAGTCAAGTCATGGAGAATCCTCCATTTCAAGGACAAAGAAACATGGCTGTCAGACAAGAAGTGCCTTAGCCAGTGCAAAATCAAGGTACTTCTACCCAAATTCAAGAAAAAACAAGATATCCTTATTTTCAAAGAGCTTAGACTCTGGGACTAATAAATGTGGTGGATCAATTAAAGAAGACTCTGACACAAGTATCAATATGGGATATATTGGCTATTCCTGAACAAAAGACACTACTACAAGAAGCTCTACAAGGCCAAGTAGTGCCCAAAGGTACTGTTACCAAAGAAGGACCTGTTAGAAAATAAAAGATCAAAGATATAGATCATTTGCAGACAATAGCCCTAGTGAATAATATAGTAGAGGTAAGCAAATATAAACCAGACCCCTTCTATTCAATGTTGATAGTGGGTAATAAATTGTTGCATAATGCAATTATTGATTTAGGGGCTAGTACTATAGTAATGCCCAAGCAGATAGCTGATGCTTTAGAAATTAAGTATGAACCACTCACTAAAGGAGTCATACAGCTAGATGGCAAAGCAGTACAAACCATAGGGAGAATCAAACAACTCTAATTACAATTATATGGTTATCCCAATATAATTGTAAATCAAGATGTAGTAGTGATAGATATACCTCCTATTTTTGGCTTATGTTTATCAAGAGACTTTACAGCCAAAATAGGGGGATATATGTCCCTTGATTGGTCTCATCTCATCTTAAGAACCAAATACAGTTCAAAGATGAAGATATTGTCTGAACCATTATATAAAGATCACACCACTAATGAGCCCCTTGCAAAGTTAGAGGCAACCCATGTTATGATGAATAAAGAAGAAAGGGTTTTTGTTAAAGAGCTAGGTGAACGGACTGAATATAATCATGAAGAAGAAAATGATCATTTATTAGCTATGATGCAAAGTGACACATATGGAAATTATGACTCTATTAGTCTGGTCACTTACGTTATACTTGATGAAGATCATAGAATTCCAAATGTTCTAGAGGAAGAAAAGTCAAAAGATACCTATTCTATCAATCTTCGAGCCTCTTATGAATTCCAGATTCCTAGGGAGAAATCACAAGCACATACCTTAACCTTTGATGAAGAAGAAATAATTTCTAATTTTCTTCTTACTTTTCAAGATGATGTAGAAGAACATGGACATTTCTTGGATCATGATTTGTTTGAAATCATTGGGTCAGGTTATACCATTTTTCAAGATAGCTGTGAGCCAGTTGTAGAGGAACAAAATAGTATTGAGCCTCAATTACATGTGCAAAATTATTGCAAACTTTCAAAAGTATCCTTTCAAGATATTGGTAATTTTGAAGTTATTAAAGAGGATGATCATGCTGTAGAACCTGAGATTGAGGAAAAAAGAGTTAAGTCAATAAATGATATATGTCAAAAGGCTTCTGTTGATGAGCAGATGGTCGTTAAATTATTGGTAAGACATCCCAATATCAAGAGTTGATATTCAATGAGCTTCTAAGAACAACAAGAGATTTTGTATGTTGAAAGCATGTTTGACTCAAACTCACTCGAATGCAGACAAATCAATGTGGCATACATAGAGGGAAATTCACCAATATATCCAATTTAATCACTTGTATGGCAATATAAGCTAGCTTGTCATGAAAGAGACTTTAGAAATTCTACTTTTGATCCAAGAGGGAGATAAAGATGCTTCATTAATGTAGTTAGGTAGTTTCCCCTTTCTGTATTGCTTTGTTTTCCTGTGTTGTTTTCCTATTTTTTGTTTTCCCGCTTTTATTTTAAATAAGTGTTCTTTTAAACACGTAGTCGACAGCCCAAAATTTTCAAATTTTTCAAAAATCTCCAATACATTGAATGTCTCCCAAATCTTTAGAAATCACCAAGGTAACTTGCACTGCCACGTGCATAATGTGTCTATCTCGCTGTTCCATAAATATTGAGTAGGACATGCTAATGGTTATTCAATTTTAATGCCATTTTGAGACTTGATAGGTCAATAAATACCTCTTAGCAAGTGTTAAAGTTTACAAGTTCTCAAACATTCTTGCATCTGTGTGAAAATATCCTGTTACTTGCATTTTTTTGTGCTTAGTAAACTTGCTTTAGTAAAAGTATTTATATTTTGAAAAAGTTCATACAAGCTATCATAGAGAAGATATAGAGATGGAGGGTGCACAATATTCACAATAAGGAGCTGGGATGTATGAATCCCTTGATAAGTTTCTTGCAAGTGAATCATATGCTTTAGCTCCCTTGCAACCATTGAAGACCTATCCATAGACCAAGTTTCTTGAAGCTGGTCAAGCAAGTGACCTAGTGAAAATAAAATATTATACAGATGGCATCATGGACCCAATTCTGTAGAGAGCTAGTAGTAAAACTCTTAGAGAAGGGGCACATCAAAGGTGTCTATAAAGGGCTAGAGTAGGCAAATATGAAACATTCACCATGAGGATATGGACCTCACAACTAGCTCAATTCATTGTCTCAACTGTGCATCTATGCCCTAACTTGGTCAAATTATGTGTAGACTTATTCCATGCACCTTCATGCACCATTCAACAAGGTCCATTCATGGTGTAAATCACATCACAAGCTATTAGGGATATGTTAGCCCTACATCATGATAGTATAGATACATTTCCCACTATTGCTAAAATGCAAAGAACATGGGCAAACATCAATGCTCGGTTAAGGTTCCTGAGATCTGAATTACAAATGGGTGATGATGACACTATGGTACCCACACTCCCTACACCAAGAGCTCAATTCACCTAGGCTAGCCAAGATGCATTGTCAATGATGGATTTCATCTTTGGCATGAAAGATGATATGGTAGTTTATGCAGAACAAATGGCTATCTTTTTCAGGTTGAAGACCGTTGACAAAACCCAGGAGTATCAGCTTGACTTTTTTGAGCAAATTGCTTTTTCAATGGTAGAACAACTAGCCCATTTCAGATCCAAAGGAGTGTTCAGGTATTCTTCCTATTTGTTCCACCTCATGCTTTTTCAAAACTCTGACCTCTTTGCCCAACATATGTATCTTAATATGTATGGCCCAAATTTTGATCTCCAAAGGACCATCCTTGTGTCTGCATGGACACACATTTTGTCAAAGACTAGTGACCCATATGAATTTTGGGAATTATTTGTCACCCCTTTTTTTTCCATCTCATCCCTGAACTAGTTATGAATAGATTATTCCCAAGTGTTTCAAATCTTCTGGCCAGTTGCCCCATTCCTTGTGATTTTTATATTGGATCCCACCATACCATTATAAGAGTCCATGGTTTTTGTGAGGAACCATTATTGCTACCTAAGATTTTGACTCTTAGGTTAGCATTCCTAGAGGTCACCAGGCAGGTATCCATAGTTGATAATGAATTTGGTTCTGGGAAGAGAAAAATAAAAATGTATGATCTTCTATGGATGACAACAAGTATGGTTTTGGAAACTAGGGATGCAGTAGTTGTGTTGCTCAAAAAGCTATCCTTTCTGGGTTTCCTTATAATAGAAGACAAATGGGTTTATGACCCAAATGGTTTCATAGCTTCCTAGGTAAGGACTCATAGGGTGGCAACCAGAATTGCACATGAAGGCCATCCATTTTGGGAGAATAGAAGAAATCCTAGGGAAGACACTCCAAGTTTTTATGTTGAGTTAATAGACTTGCCCCTTCCAAAAAATAGGCCATGGGAAAAATTATATGTTAAACAAAGGGATTATGATCCTAAAGTCAGAATGACATTTGGCTTAAGAAGAACATTAAAGAATAAAGATTGGGATACTAAGAAGATAGAGGCCTATTGGAAATATAGGCAGGAAATTTGTCAAACAACCCATTCTTTCAGGAACGTAGACATAGATGAAAGATGGGAAGAACTATGGGATGAGTGCCATCTCTCCCCTATATCTAGTCTAGAGACAAGTAATTTTCCAACACCGAGTGAAGAGTAGGAAGCTAGGGCCGGGTCAAGTCAAGAGTCATAAGCCTCAGAGCAAACTGTAGCTACTGTAACTGTATCAATCTGGCCTCAATCTCTCAGCACCATAGAAATGTAGAAAGGTGTGGTGTCTTCATCATCACAAGCTTCCCCATTGGCCCTAATTATAGATATTCCTAGTTCTCCACAAGAAGTAGATGTGGAAGGAAAAAGGATGCAGTGAGAAGAAGAGACACCTAAGAAATGAAAGAGGGTGCAATTTCAATTCAATTTAGAAGAGGAGATGGACACCACACAATGCCAATTATAAGGTACTATAATTTACCCTCAGGTAAGTATTATTCCTCCCTCTCCTTCTCAGTCTATTTCTTCTCTTATTGGTATGATGATTTCATCTAGTCAGATGACATCCCTTACCACTTTTGCCATTCCCATTTCTCACTTCTCCCCATCTGTGCCACCTCAGGCTTTAATGTTACCTCATTTCTCCCCTTCTATCCCCAAGAAACTTTCCCCTCAAATTACCCATAGCCAACAATTGGATATTCAATATGATCTACCATAAGGACATCCTTTTGTGGGTGGGCACATTGCCTCTCCTTCTACCTTCCAGACCCAAGTAGATGCTAGTAAGAAGGCAAGAGAAGCCTGAAGAGAGAAAAAGAAGATCAAGGAAAATAAAGCTTTGGCTATAACCCATATGCAGTCACAATTTGACCCCATCCAGTAGTAATTAATGGTGACTCATTTGTCACTAAATGTAATAAAGCTAATTAAATGGATGCAACCAGAGGACTACACAATGCATGCAATAGCCATCGACATGTCACTCTTTAGTCCATAGGAAAAAATTGAGCTACTAACTAAATCCACTTTTGCAGTTACTAAAGACTACTTGAAGATATCAAGAAGGCTATAGAAGATGGAAGCCAAGCTAGCCAAGGAAAAAGCAAACTGTAACAGTTTGACCTCAGAGATAAATAGAAAAGACAATGAGATAGAGAATCTGAATAAATAGTTGAAAAATACTATTTCTCTCTAGATTCACCAAGTAGTTTAGGCCCAAAATGATTCTTTAAAGGCAGGGCTCACATAGGTAAAGGATGCGGTGATAACCCTTAGGCACAAAAAGGCAGCATTGCAAAGAAAATGTGAGGAACACCTATTGTAGGTTACCCAATTACAATAAAATTTGTTGGCCGAGTAGAATAATGATGCAGTCATACAAGCCCAATTTCAAGTAGAGCAATAGAGAACAACATAATTGACTCTAGAATTGGCCAATAGGCCAAGGAATGTCAGAGTATTAAGTCTGGTAAAGGAACTATATGAATCCATGTGGAAGAGAATCTCTTTAGAGATTATTCAGCTCAAGCCATCTCTCACCTTCCTGTGAAATGCACACAAATTATGCAAAAAGGTGGAGAGTTCAGTTGTAAATACTCTGGCTACAGTCTCTGAGAGAGTAATGGACTCACAAATGTTGCTACAAAATCTCTATGATGCAATGGATGCAACATTGTCAATAGTAGGAATCAATGATAGAATGGTCACTACCAAGAGATTAAATGAGGTTCTCAGTTGCAATTATATAGCCACCATTTGTAGAGAGCTTTTAGATGTCATGAAGGAGGGAATCACTGAAATGAAGTAGCATGTTGAAGATCTAATACAATTAATTTTTCCTTCTCTGTTTCTTGATGACAACACCGTGCTGATGGTAGAAGAAATTGAAACTTTGCTATTGGCCAAATAGAAGGATTAAACAATTTTCTAAGATCTAAGGGATGATTCATTAGTCTCTGAATTAGAATATGTCTTGGTTCCATTTTCCCAACTCAAATTCAAATTAAAGGCTACGGTTCAAATTTTGAAACATTTTTCACACAAGGATATTATTAACCTTGATTTAGCCTTCAATGAATTGTAGAGTAAGCAAGGATTATCTGATGATGAGTAGTCTGCCTACCAGACAACATTGCTACAGTTGTGATTTTGAAATTTTGATCTAGCGAGAGTTGTGGTTTCTTTTTGAGCAGGCTTAAAAGTCCTTGGGGTCACCAATAACTGTAGAGTAAAAATTTACTCTACATTTAATTCTATTTTTAGTTGTGCACCATGAAATTTTGTCTTTGCGTACTTTGGTCTGAGATGGCAGAGTTTTGAAATAGATCATGGGCTCTATTTTCCATTTGATTCATTTTGTCTAAGTGTCAGGGTAAAGCAGAAGCTGACAAGTGTCATCCTCTGAGGCATCCTTTCTCAAGAAGAAATGCCAAGTGTCATCATCTGGGGCACCTTTCATAATTTCTATGAGTTAGTCAGAATGTGCCACATATCTCACAGTGACTCAATGAAACACACCAAGTGTTAACGTCTGTAGTTTCATATCGATACACGCATTTCATCTCTTTTCAGTGAAAGGTATTTTATTTTAAGCTAAGTATCAGGATCAAGCAAAAAGTGCCAAGTGGCAATTGTGGAAGGTCTTAGTTTTGCTTTTCTAAAAGTGAAGGAAGATGCCACGTACCCCAACAAAAGAGAGCAGAAGCCACCACATGTCATGATCTGAATTATCTTCATTTTTGTTTCACTAATATAACAAAGATCATGGTGAGTCTTAAGTGTTGTTTCTAAAGCAAGCAGAAGCTACCAAGTGTCGCGGTCCTTTTAAATATGAAATGAGACCCATTTGTTCCTATGGTATAAATAGAGTAAAGCAGAGACCACCACGTGTCATCTTCTATAGGTTTCTAAAAAGGTAGCTAAAAGAAGCAGAGATTTCCATGTGTCCTTTAATGAAGCAACAGAGATTGACACCTGTCCCTATGTCCCTTTTAAAGTCATTCAATTAGGAAATGTTGTGGGTCTTATTTTATTTTAAGCTGTTGAAGTTCTGAGGAAGTGGATAGCAACAAGTGTCAAAGGTGGAACACTCCTGAGCAAAGATGCAAAAGAGTATAAGTTACGCGAAAAGTACCGCGTGTCTTCAATAGGTGTTGTGGAACATGCCAAGTGTCATTTTCTAGTGTCTCCTAAGTAATAGAAAGATTTTCAAAGAATTGGCTAAGTGTTATCTAGCATTTAAAATAAGGGAGCATCCTGCAATCTATTTCAACCAATGAACTGCCAGAAGATGAAGCATTTTAGAATATATATGATACCTTCTATTAGACACTTCTAGTTCGGTTAGATTTCAATTAGGCCGTTAGATTGGGAACAAGCAGATAATATGGAGTGAATCCAAGGCTATAAATAAGGGTGCAAAGAGTGCCAAGAAATCATCATCAGATATGAGGAAAAACTAGAGAGAATTTTTAGAGTGATTTATTGTAAAGAGTTTAGACTTTCTAGAGCTGTGACTAGTAATATCATTTGATTTTGTTCTATATTCTCAAGTTGGAAGGTTTATGTAACTGTGCATGTTTCCGTGCCTCTTATGTGACTGGAGAACTAATGAGAAGATTGAATCCTATGCCTTTGTTGATATTTTCTATGTCATTTGTAAAAGTATTCTAGGCTGTAGACTTTTTAGAGCTGTGATTAGGAATGTCATTTGCTTTTGTCTCATTTTATTGAGTTGAAAAGTTTATATAATTATACATGTTTTTGTGCCTCTTATATGACTAGAAAATTCAAATAAGAAGATTAAACCCTATGCCTTTGTTGACATTTTCTATATCACAGCAAAAGTAGTCTATGATGTGAGCCTCTATTTCTATTGTTTCCATCTTTTACATTGATCATGCACTTATTTGCTCTTAAATGTAAATGAATCCTACATATAGTCTCACTGTGCTCAGGATTAAGGTTGAATTACATTTAGGCGCATTTCCATAGATTAGATTTCCTTTCTTGCATTTGTGTTTCTGATTTAAATTCCTATCCCTTTTCCCAGTATCTACTTAATATAGAGAAGAACCAACTTTAAAATTTGGAGGTTATTTCA
Organism: Torreya grandis; assembly: GCA_037957365.1. Lineage (NCBI taxonomy): Eukaryota > Viridiplantae > Streptophyta > Pinopsida > Cupressales > Taxaceae > Torreya > Torreya grandis. The sequence goes on from JARHVA010004785.1 coordinate 504,353, forward strand.
AGTCGCAAGTCCCACATCTTGAAACTTCCCATTGTTGGTGTTTATTACAAAGCACAATTTTAAATCATCAACAGTAATGTTTCTAAATATGGCAATACTACCAAATGATAGCAATGTTGTTGAATGATAGAAATGTCATCATTAACAACAATATTTTTTATTTGATAACAATGTTTTGGAATGATAACATTACTATCAAGAAAAAAAATTGTTGTAATTTATTAACATTTATATGAAATGACAACATTACTACCATTTGACAACATTTTTTTTCATTCGATAATATTATCATCAAATGATAGCATCATTATCAAATGATATCACAGTTTTCATTTAGTAGCATTGCCACCATTTACCATCAACTTTTTCATTTAGAGACAAAGAGGTGTGATCCATAAGAAAATAAGGCATATTCCATCTATAGGTTTTATGTATAATTGCATTCCCATCTAGCTTATGCACACTATTTTGATTACTTATCTATTCACCTTCTCACCTAAACACCATCTATTAATTTTTTATAGACTTTTACAACACATACTTAGAGATTCACCAAAAAAAACCAAAGTTGATTTCTATGTGGGACACTTAAATTTATCCTAATGAAAGCATGTGGGGCATATTGTAATTTTGAACATGTTCACTTATTATCTAATGGATATCCAACCCATTGTCAAACACTTTTCAAAGTCTATCTAGCCCAAATAGGATTAGTTCTCATAGGGTAAGGAGAAGATTACTCATCCTTTAAAGATATTCTAGGATAGGTATGAGGGGAATCCTCATCACTACTCTAATCATCAGGACTATAAGAAGAATCAAGATCATCAAGAAGTTAATCAAGTAGATTTGAATCATCAAAACTATCATCAAATTCTAGTGTATTTAAGAAAGGGGAGAGGTGTCAAGTGTAGAGTCAAGAGGACCCTCTAAAAATTTAACACTCCTGTCAATGAATAAATCATGAGTGGTGGAATAGAGAAACTTATATCCATTAACACCCTCATGATATCCAATGAAGATGCAAGGTTGACTTTGAGGTTCTATTGCCTTACATTTCTTCTTAGGAATGCAGGCCATATTAAGAGATTCAAACACTCTAAAGTGATCCACTATGGTTTTCTAACCATTCCAAGATTTAAAAGGAATGACCCCCTTCAATACTTTGAGAACTTGATTATGGATATAAAATGCATAGTTGATGGCATTGGCCCAATACTGAGGTGTAAGAGACTTGCAGTGTATCATACAATTGGACATTTCCTTTAAGGACACATTTTTATGCTTTGTAACACCATTATGTTGAGGACTATATGGAATTAGACACTGTAATTCAATCCCTTATAAAGTGAAAAATTATTCAAAATGGTTAATTACATACTTAGCATCATTATTGATGCACATAATTTTGATGGCTTTACATGACTATTTCTTGAAAATCACCTTGAAGTCCTAAAAATGGTCAAAACCCTTTGATTTATACTTAAAATATACCCAAGTACACCTCAAAAATTCATCGATGAATGTAAGCATGTAATTTATCCCATTGAATGAAGGTTTTAGAAATGGGCCATCAATGTCACTATGAATAAGCTCAAATATCTATTTAGCTCTATGTGATTTTCCCTTGTCATACTTATCCTCATGATGCTTACTAAGTATGCAACCCTAGCAAACTCTATTATAAAACTTGACTCATGGAAACCCCAAAACCATGTCTTGATGAATGAGTTTATCTAGGTAGTGATAGTTGAGATGGCCAAATCACTATTGCCATAGTTTACTCACCCCATATAAATGAGTGAGTAGTGCATTAGAGGATTTATTAAGAGTAAATTTTTAGAAAATATACAATAATGACTAGTGATTTTCTTTCCCAAATGCAATAATGGAGTCACTATTAGATTCCTTAATAACCATAGAACTGGGTGTGAACTCAACTTTCTTTCTTGAACTACTATGAGTGATCTGATATACAAATAGGATATTAGTGGATAAGGAGGGATCACATAGAACATCATGAAATGTCACATTATTCACTTAACCATATGCTCTCCCATTAACTTCTATATAATTATTGTCACCCAAAAATATGTAAGGCATAAAATAAGGATCCAAGGATGAGAATATGTCATATGATGAATCCATGTGGTATGATGCACTAGAATTAATAACCCATGTGGAATGTTGGGATGAAACTGCAACAAGTGATTTGTCCTTATCTTGTCTCTTCTTATTATATTTTGCTTTAAAATATTCTTGCAGTGATGAAGTCTAATTGGAAGAATCAGGGATACTAATGTTATGATTCTTGAATATTTTTGTTATCTAGTCAATCTACTTATTCATGTATTTGGATTCCTCATGTTTAGATTTATTGCAATTGACACATGTGATTTGTTATTTCTTAGGTTTTTCATTTGAAGAGGAGGACTCTTTTGATGATTTTTTCTTAGAATCATATTTTTTACCCTTTATTTGTTTTGGGTCCTTATTATTCTATTTCTTCTCCTTGCTACTAGAAGAATTGTATTTATCATGACTCACAATTAAGGAATGTAATTTATATGACTTTAGTGTACCCAATTGGATGATCTTGTCTTGTTCTCGAGTCAAGTCAATAATAAAATTATCCAAGGATGACATGGTCCATGCAACTCTAATGACCTACTTGGTTATGTGGAAGGTAGAAACAAAAAATAATAGTCATATCCAAGTTTTACAAGGATGGAAATAATTAGTTGATCATCCTTTTTGTCAATGCCACATTGTTTCAAATATAACATCAATGGTTTGAAGTTGATAAATAAGTCTTGAATCATATCAAAATCACCCAGGCTTAAATTGATGAGCTCATTCTCAAACTCATGACCCTTTATGACAAAATACTTTCAAAAGAGGTTTTTCAATATGGACCACACTTAATTTGGAGATGGTGTAGACTTGATATGAAAGAGAATTTGGGAGACATAAATAGGAATAATAGATCATATGCTTCATCACTTTAGTTTTATTACTTCACTTTCTATGTCTTAGGTGTCAGTTCTATTTATGTACCCATTATGATTTGATGTAAGCCTTTACACCTCAATAATATTTTTACTTTGAATTTTTAATCATGATAGTTTAATGGTGTAAGAATCAAAACAAAAATGAGATCCATGGTGTGTAAATAAAGTATGTTTTGAACTGTGTGATGTAGAATAGGAATATGACAACCCCCTAAATTTATATAGGTTCAAATTTACAAGGACTGAGAATATCACCAATACATAGAGATCAAAAAAATTGCACTTTAAAAAAATGGCACTTGAAAAGGAGCAATAGGATAAAATCAATGTGCATTGGAAGGTCTAGAGGGTAAGGTCAATCTCAACTTTGCATAAATTGATTTTTTGTGGTGTGCAATAGTTGGTTGAATTTTTTTTGAAATCAACTTCCACACAAAAACTCAAGCCCTTTTAGAGCAAAAGTTAAGAAATTTTAGGTTGGAAGTGACTAGGGGCTTAAATCTCCTATGACCAAGGGTTTAACTCCCACATGAATAGGGGATAAGACCTATTTTGGGTGTTCTCCCCCTCACTTTGATTGATTGATTGATGGGGGAGTGACATGATCTAAAAATGCCTCTTTTTTTAATATGAATAGTGTCTTTCTCCACTATCTTAAATTTAATATCCATTTAGATGTTGAGGAAGAGTGTGAGCACAAACTATGTGTTCACATATTTATAGGCTAGTTAGACACCTGTATCATGTGGATGCAACATCATGGACTTACCAATCATGTGTCCATGTTACCACAACTACACAGTCATGTATCCATGTAGGGTAGGGATGCCCCATTGGGGGCATCAACATAAGGGCATGTAAAGGCACAATCTAAAGATGTATGTAGGTATACATCCATTTTTTCATGCCAGATAAGGACAAATGATCAAGGATGTAGGCACATGAATGAGCAGAGACACGGGTTCATACAGGCTTATGATTGTGCATTGGCCCTAGACATAAATGGTCGACTAGGGATACTTACATATATAGATGTGGAGGGTACATTTTTATGTTCACATGAGGTTTAAGGATGTAGTGACACTAACATGATAACACAACCATGGAATACGTGTGGGCATGAAGGAATCCAAAGAATGTTCTAAGTGTAGAATTTTTTAGAAGTCACTAAACTAAAGGAAAATATAATAAAACCCAACAAGAAAAACCTTAGATCTTGAAAAATATGTATGGTCCTAAAAAAATAGCAAATACACACTTTGTATTTTGTAAAACCTAGAAATAATTTCTAGTTCAAGTATGAGGTGGTACAAAATATACAAATTTTAAAGCCTTAAAACCCTCTAAAAATGGTGAAAATTTAATTTTCATAAAACTAGGTCATGTTTATAGCCAATCATAGGGTTTTGACACCTTCTGAATCTAATAGTGTTATCCATTTTTTTTGGAGAAACTGAATGTATAGATATGTATAGGTTTTCTAGAAACCCCACCAAACCCTTGAAAATTGAAATTAATGAGAAACACATGAACAAGCTCTAATGCTAGATCTCATAATAAGAACAATGACATTCAACTACTAGGAAAGCTATGATACATGTTAGAGTGGGACACAATCAAGGATATACTAGATAGTACTGAATGCTTGAAGAACACTTGTATGGAGTAATGAAACACAAAAAGAAATAACTCAAAGGAATAAACTTGTCTTCACAAACAAAATTTGAATTATTAAGATTTAGCCAAAAAGTATTACTGACCACTTTCTAGTCCCAAACCTACAAAGGGGTCAACCTAATGCCTTGAGTCCTAGTCCATCATTAGTCTCATGATTGTATCTTGTCCTTGTGAGTTGTGAGGGTTGTTCAAACAACCCCTGGTCTTGTCATGCTAGAATTTTTCCATGTCAATCTTATACCTCCCTTCCATTTTGAGTCAAGTATTTTCATGATGATCAAACATGATTAGATGGTCCTTGATCACTTTGATGGAGTCCTAATAGTCAAAATATGTCATGGTGAATTAAAATGGAAAAATAAGTCTAGTGACAATTCATGAGCACCCCTGATCTGTCTAAAAAACATGAGTATCTTGGAATGTCTTGGTGTGGTGTTGTGAGTTGTTGAGAGGAAACCTAATGTCTCTCTACTAAGAGAGAGTTTTAAGGCTTAATAAGTCATTAATGGTTTTGGAAACACCTTTTTGGCAATAATTTTAAATATGATATAAAGAACACAGTGATGCTTTGAAGATGATCCAGTGAGGTCTAAAAATGCTCTAGTAAACTCTGAATATGCTCCGAAGAATATCCAAGTAGCTATGAAGATGATATAGGTAATTTTGAAGATGTTATGTTGAATTTATAAAGAATAAGCAGTCCTAGTGGAGTGGATAATCTAGTGGTGGAAAGAGAAAACAAGCTTCATGACCCTACTTAGTGTTCTTACCCTTCTTGGGTGCCTTCTATAGTGAGATGAATGGCATAGTGCTTGAAAAGTATAATACTTTTCAAGGTTGCTTTTAAGGTGAGTAAGGTGTCTATGATGTGTTAAAGACACTATGGTCATCCCTCAGGCTAGTATGAGGAACTCTACCTGACCTTGCACTCTATAAAACCTCCTAGATAATTAATATATTGCTTTAGATTCTTTATGATCATATTCTAGTGTGTATTTCATTTTTTGATATGCTTAAGTGGTCTGATTTCCCTTTTGTAGGTCCAATACCTTCTCCTAATTACTAACAAGTGTCCTATGTAGGTTGTGTATCCACATAATATTTTTAAAATTTTATCAATTACTAATGATCTTTATCTTAAAATAACCCATTGAGTCTCAATCTTTCTGAGTTCATGCCTAAAAGGGTGTACAAGAAGGAGGTGGGAAGACCATTGATGATTCATAGGATTATTGTCCCTTATTCCACTTATTATCTACACACTTGTCTCCTTAAAACCATTCCCTTAAGCTTGTTCTTCTCTCTTGTAAAATCCTCTAGTCATTTCCCAACTTCCTTCCCCCTTTTCCTAACCTAAAACTCCTTTTGATGGTTTACAATACTAGGTCGATTGGGTTGACCTTGTACTCTTATTGGTGAAATTCATTTAGGGTCTAGGTCGGCTCTTGGCTAACATAGCATGTGACCTAGTGAAATTTTGTCAATATCAATACTAAGTCAATTGGGTCAACCTTGTCAGTCAAAATTTTTAGAAAGGCTTAAGGTTATATAGTCATATATATACAAGATCATTTTTCCATTATTTAGATAAGAGAAGAAGAAGTAAGAAATCTTTCACATCTAATTATCCACCATTCTACTTGAGGAACAAGCTTAGGGTTTCATACTTTCCTTGTAGACATGAATATTATCTTGTGGATAAGTATTTTAGATGTCTTGATAGGTTATGTATCCTAGAGCTGATTTATCCTTATCATCCTTACATACCACAACAACCTCTTGCAAATCACCTTGGCTAAGAGAGAGATTGAGGTTTGGCAAGTTCATCTTCAAAGGTAAGTATTCCTAACTTTGTTCCTCATTTTTAAGAGTAGAAAGATATGAATTTGTACTTCTCTTCCATGCATTAGGATTCCATGTACATTGACATGAGTATATATCTTCTATACATGTTTAATTTTATCATTTTTTACCCCCACTTTGTGCCACAATCTTTGGTGAGCACTAGATTAGATTTATTTACTTTGCTTATTATTTTAGTGAATATGAAAACATAAGGCTTAGTTAGGGTTTTACTTGAATAGAGGCTTTAGAACCCTCCCTAGTATTATTGTTGTGATAAGAGATCCCCTAATTGGGTCTAGCTGAACCATATATTGGTCTTGTTTTTGATAATCTAATGTATTCCCAATCAAAAGTGTAAATAGGATCTATCTTATCTAATTTGGGATTGATTTATAGACTTAATTCATTTTTGAATCCATACATTCTTGTAAACCCAACATGAAACTAACCCTTGTAGGTTTTCTTTCACATTTTTTAATTTTTGATCATTTTATTTATTATTTTTCTATATTTGTGATACTAGGTCAATAGGGCTGATATAGTTTCTAACTTATGTGTATAGGTTTAAAACACAGTCACATAAAAAATGACTCTATTCTATTTATGTAGGTCTTCATAAAATATAGGTAATTGGGTTGAATAGGTTAACACAATACTCTTAAAAGCTTCTAAAAAATATACTAGGTTAACTAGGCCGGTATAGTCATCTTACAGGTTTCTAGAAAACATACTAGGTTGACTAGGCCAGTATAGTATTCTAGATAGCTTCTAGAAAACATATTAGGTTGACCAGGCCAGTATAGTAATCTCAAAAAGCTTCAAAAAATAGGAAACTATAGAACTAGGTTGATCCAATTGATGCATTTGGAAAAATATTCAAGTAACATTCAAAGCACTTCAATAATAATTTCACATTCATCTATATCATCTAACCCACCAAGGTTACTTTCGCTCTTTCTCTTTCATTTTAGTTATTCCTTGTAGTTCTATTTTTCATAATTTTCAGTCTTTAAAACTACCCTCATAAAACATACTAGGTTGACCTAGTTATGTATTCTATCTTCTATCTAAAAGACTAAGTCAATACTATCGACACAATTCTTAAAGACCCTTGCTTCAGTAGTACATTAGCGATATTATATACTATGCATTGTAATGTTTGCATATATTGTCATCTAAACCAACATTGTACTATGTTTCAAATTAGAATTAACTTCTAAATGTTAGTAATTACTTCACACTTTGACTTTCAATTATTTTCATGCTTAAAATAGATCACGTAGTTTAATTCAATGGTTTTTCAATATACCATTTAGTTACACTATTTTTCTCTTTCTTTCACATACTACCAAATCACATAATTGAAAAATGCATTTAAACAATTTTGTACCCAAGGCCTACCTACTTAGACTTCATCACCAAGGGGGAAGTCAACTTGGTTTTCTAGCCAAGTAAAAACACGTGATTAATGGTATATATTGGCAAAGTGTGATTAGAGAATCCAAGGAGGGTGGTTAGATTATATGTTAGCTTCATAATGAAATCAGCTTAAAAAAAAAGCAATAACACACCAACATTCATAACACTACCTTGCCTAGATCAAAGGGAGGAGCATGGTGAAGAAACACAAATTAATAAATCATAACTAAAATTTAAGAAAACATACCTTTCTTACCTTCCTTGAATGCTCCAATAGGCTTCTTTGTTTGGCTTGCTCGGATTGTGCTCAAAAGGTCTTCATCAATGGGGCTTGGCTATCTCCATCTCCTCTTGGCATCATGCTCATGGTTTTGGATTTGATATGTATTTAAAGTGACTTGAATTGGATCAATTTTAACATTATAACACTATGCATTTGCTCCAGGAATCAAACCCTGCATTATAACAATACTCTATCCAAGCTCTTTTTTTTTAAGAGATTTAGGCTTGCTTTTATAGGCTTTAAAATGACTTGAAATGAGTTAAATCCTAACCTTGGTTGGCTTAGTTAACCTCAATAGGGTTAAAAGGTGTCAAATGGTCATGATTAGCATGGAATAAACATAGGTGGGATATTTTTTGAAATTGACAACTCACAAAAGCTAATGATGAAACCTAGAATATTCATTGATTTTTGAATTTCCATTTTTGATAATTGATTTAATTGTTTATGGATGAACTCAATTAGGATTTTATTAGGATTTGAATGTTAATTAATCTCTTTTAGGATTTTAAATATTTGTGCAAGTTTGGATTTAAATGATTTAGGCATTTTCTATTTTTAATTAATTTATGGGTCAAATTGATTTAATAGCACGTGATAAAGCCAAATTCAAAATGTTTATAAATTCTTAGGCTAGATGTTCAATGGTTGGTAATAATTATTCTAAACCTAGGTATGAAACCATTGGTGGCCAATTTTAGATGTCTATAGTTTTCCCCTATTTGGGAAGATGTTGCAAACTGTAGGCATAACAATGTCTTCTCAAATAATGAGAAAAGGCCTGCATGCCTGAAAGAAGATGATGATTGAAGAAAAAGCTCCAAATAAATGTTTAGGAAGCCTATAATGATGCCCCTCGAGGGAGTGGCCATCACATGTTTGATGGATGGTCACTCAAAAAGAAGCAAAAATAAAGGTGGAATTAACCCATGGGTTAGATTAATCCAAATGAGAAAATACTTGCATGCATTAATTTTTTTTAAAATGAAGTATTGATTTTCCCAAAGGTGGTTATAATCAGTAACAAAGACTTGTATGCTTGAAAAAGATGATGAATCAAAAAATAATTATTTGCCCATAAGTAGTTATAATCATTAACATGACTGAGATTGGATAAATATGTTTGATTTATTGTGCCCTAGTAGGGAAAATTAACAAGTAATAACTCATGTATAAAACTTGTTACATAGATTAAAGATGAGTGGGTGTAAAATTAGATGTATTGGTATAATGACTGAAGAAGCCACAAATAACCAGGCACATGAGGATGTATAAAAAGATGAAATAGATGAATAGAAGAATGAGAATTGATCAATGGAAATGATTTAGTTGTACTTGTTAATGAGGAGATGGTCATCCTGATTAACATGGATAAAACTAGAATGGTCAATTTGTTGATTTGATAAAGATGGGTGGGAGGCTTTGCCAAGGGTACTGAGGATATATTTCACTACCACTCCATTTATTATAAGACTTCTTGAGTTGATTTTTTTGTATCACTTGATGTTATGCCTCATGATATAAAACACCATGAGCACTTGGTCAAAATATGCATAAAGACTAACTCCTGATCTAATAAACAATTGAAAATAGTTCACCAATGATAAAAATGATGATGACAATGTTTAAGTATGAATATGGATGGACTTAAAAATAATGTGCATGGAATTACCCAATTAACACATATAAACTGAGTCAAGGAAATAGCGATGAAAGCAAAAAAAATATAAAATAAAACAATACCCAGAAAGCAAACAAATAGGAAAAAAAACAAACATAAAGAAATAGAAAGCATCTTACAATGGATTTTCCCTAGTAGGGCGGATCAAGGATGATTGACTAGGCTTAGGTAGGACAAATGTTTTTGGAATTTTAGAGCATCTCAACTCGATCAAGAATGATGAGATACTAAACGGTCCAAGATTGTAAAATGGTGAGAGCATGGCTAACTTGAATGGATTCTCACAAAATGGTGAGAGTGTAATGGTAAAGGGGGACTAAGTTGACCTCAAAAATAATTGAGCATAACCCACATAGTCCCAAAATGTCCCTAGGTCACAGTAGTTTTAGAAAAATCTGAGTTATCCAATACTAGGGTGGTGCACAAGCCATTTTCTATCCCTAGAAATCCCCTTAGTTTCTTAAGTGTCTTGGGAATATTTCACTCCATGATGGCTTGGATTTTTTTAGGATCAACTTTTACTCCCTCATGTGATACAATATGACCCAAATATTTCACTTCTTGAACTCTAAAATCACATTTGGATGGTTTGGCATACAAGTGATGTTGCTCAAGAATTGAGAGTATTTATTTCACATGATGCAAGTGGTCTTCCCAATTTTTTCTATAAATAAGGATGTCATCAAAAAACATAAGTACAAACTTTCTCAAAAATGGCATAAAAACTCTATTAATCAAACTCTAGAAGGTGTATGGTGTATTGATGAGACCAAAAGGCATGACCAAAAATTCATGATGGCCTTCGTGAGTATAGAAGGCTATTTTAGGAATGTCCTCCTCACAGATCTAGATTTGATGATACCCAGAGTGAAGATATAATTTGGTAAAATAAATAACACCATGTAATTCATCTAAAAACCATCAATTATAGGAATAGGAAATTATCTTTAATAGTAAACTTGTTAAGCTCTCTATAATTTAGGCACATCCTCTAAGTTTCATTCTTATTTTTCACCATGACTACAGGAGAAGAATATTCACTTTGGCTATGGTGAATGGTACCTACCTCCAAAAAATATTGTACCATTTTTTCAATTTCACTCTTTTGGGAATAAGGATATCTATATGGTCTAATGTTTGGTGGTGTACTTATAGGAGTGAGTCTGATAGCATGATCATGAGTATGACTAGGAAGAAGACCTTTTGACATGGGTCCAAAAACAATTGAATTCTCATCTAATATTTTTTTAACTTAGGATGGGTAGACTCCTTAGTTTGTTGAATATTAATGGAAAATAAGCATGTCACAAATCCTTCAGCACCTTTTTTAGCATCTTGGTCATTCGATGTGAACTAAACATTTGTGGAAGTTTTAAATCTTAATCCTTGTAGTTCCACTAGCTTGCCTTCAAAATAAAAATGTATGAATAGTTCATGGAAATTCACCTCAATAGTACCCAATGTGGTGAGACATTGTAATCCAAAAATAATGTCAATCATGCCCATATGAATAGCAAACATCAGATAATTTAGCAAATAGTCCCCATTGCTAACTTAATACTATGGTATTTTCTAGAATAATCAACTATACCACCATCTATAATCATGACTTGAAATTCTGGGGCTGGGTATATAAAACAATTCAAATGAGCAACAAACTTACTATTGATGAAATTATGCATACTACCTAAGTCAATTAGCACTGTGAACTTCTATTTCTTAATGAAACCCACCACCTTAAGAATCTAAGGAGTAGAAATACCTGCAAGGGCATTGTAGGAGATAGTAGGTTGAGAATCTATGACTTCATCCTTGGGTCCTGCAAAATCCTCAATAGATGCCTCCTCATTTTCTTCATCCTCGTCATCCCCTTCAATGAAAAATAACTTATTTTCATCAAATTGATTACCTTTGATCCATTTATTGTCACAACCATAAAGCAACCCTTTGGTATACTTCTCCTCAATTTGTTGTAGTGTCAATCTGGTAGGTTGAGTATATGATGGAGTTGGGAAGGTGAGTTCCCAACTAGTAGTGAAAGGATGATGTTTGTTTATCTCTTTTTATTCTTCCAAGCTTGCCCTTGGTATATCTTCAAATATAATTATGGGGTTAAACATATGAACCTCTAATTGAATACTATCTTTTAGTCCACCTAGAAAAAGGTCAATCAGATTTACTTTAGTGACATCTTCCACACATAAGGATAGATTTTAAAATTGATGAATATAATCCTTCACTATTCTTATTTGTCATATTTGGATAATTAGTTAAAGTATTTTCAAAAACATTATCCTGATAATGACACATCAGTTCATCAGAGAATAATGACCATGTAACAAGAGCACCAGTCTTCTTCTTTTGAGCACAAAACCAATGATACCAAATGAATGGCTCAGGTTAAAGATAAATAGATGCCACAACCACATTTTGAGAGCTAGGAGTTTGGTGTAAATCAAATATATTTTCAATTTAAGTGATCCAAGTGAGTGGATCCTTACCATCAAACTTGTGCAAGTCTACTTTTGGCAACATCAGTTTTACCCCTATATTTGTGGTGTTAGTAGAAGGAAAAAGTGGAGGGTTGTTGAGTTGTAAATGAGATGAAATGGTATCCAATTATGTCATTATTTGATGCAACTGATTGGTCATGTCATCAAGCTCCCCTTACATTGCTAATTTGTGAGTTTGGACTTGCACATCCTTCTACATTAGGCCATGTAGATTTGACTAGATTTGATAAATCATATCAGATGATTCAAACTCCATGTCATCCCCTAAAGTAATTTTAGGGGTGTCTTTCCCTTTCCCCTATCTATGGATGTTAAGACTAGCCATACAAAGTCTTGATGGTGAAGCTTATTTTACCCTGTTGACCAAAATTTGACCACTAAGTTAAATATTTAGGTATAAAATCACAAATATAAAAGAACATACCCAAACTAATTTTTACCAAGGTTTCTAAAAATATACATAAAATTTAAAAATTCTACAAATTGTGAGCTATGGAGTAAATTTATGAAAAACACTAAAATGGAGATAAATTTTGAAAAAAATAAATCCAAATGAGATTAAATTTTAATTAAAACTTAATTGTGTTATTTCTCAACTCTAGTAAAAAAATTTAAAATGAATTCACATTTTTTTGCAAGATATATCCAAATATCAAGATCTAGGGTTTTTGACCTGATTATGGCCCAAATCGACACTCTGATACCACTTGGAATGATATTAATTCACCAAATAAGTATAAATATATCAATATATCAAAATTATATGTAAATATATCAGAAATTATGAATAATATATAATCCACTTTGAGGGGGAAACCTCCCAAATGCTTGCAATAAGAATGAATACTCAAATATAATCATGAATAACTAACCCTACCTCATATATATAGTCTAAAAAGGCCATGTACCACTTATAAGTTGACCTAATAAGTATATTAATGCATAAATAATTCTAAAATAATATTCATAAGGGTTATGTAAGCCTCAATTTTCTTAATGCATAAATAATTCTAAAATAATATTCATAAGGATTATGTAAGCCTCAATTTGACTACACATATCCCTAGACATGCCAATGGTTAAGGGTGTAGCATTTCAGTTCAGGAATAAAACCTAACTCTAATTTTGATTCTTCATCTGGTATAGATGATGTTACAATTATGTTCTATTGAATACTTGGTATTAGATAATTAATGGCCTATTATGGCATGGTGAGCTCTTCTAGAATAGGTTTTGTTAAAAAACACTACATAGAGACTGGTTTGTCAAAGTGAGACTCCTCAACAATAGGAAACAAGTCAAGAGACAACTCCATAGAGACTAGTTATTGAAAAATAGGCATATGGTCGAGGTAATTATTTTCCCAAAGGAATTTATAATCATTAAGAAGTGACTCAGTAAATATTGGCTCATTAGAGTGAGACTCATCAATAATGAGAATAGGATTAGAAGGTGATTCATCACAAGTTGACTTATCACAAATGGTTGGTTCAACAGAAACATTTTAGATTGGTTGGTTTTCTTGGTATTAGTTTATAATCAATTTTCAAATACTATTTTTGAATACAACTTGGTACTTACATTATTTTCTTGGTTAAAAGGGTATGATTGGCTTGATTAGATAGGTACTGATTAGCTCGATTTGGGCTTGATAATTGGTATTGGTTTAGGCTAGATAATTAGCTAGGGTTATTTAAAGTGAGGAATGGATGGAAATATTTTAATAATTACCAATGGTTGGATAATGGTAGGTCATTATGGATCTTGATTTATTTCATGAGCCAAAGGATGATGTCTTAAAATGGTAGTGGTAGGGTACTCTACAACTTGATTGCTCACACAAGCCAAAGGACAAAGTCCTAAAATGATATGGATGGGGCATTATGGAGCTTGATTTCTCATACAAGCCAAAGGAAAAGGTCCTAAAATTATAAGATTGTGGAATTATGGAGCTTATTTACTCATATAAGCTAAAGGATGAGGTTCTAGAATGATAAATCTAGGGAATTATGGAGCCTGATTACTCACATAATCCAAAGGATGAGGTCCTGGAATAGAAATGGTTAGGCATTGGTGATCTTGATTACTCACAAAATCTAAAGGATGAGGTCTTGGAATATTAATGGTTGGGCATCATGGATCTTGATTATTCATATAAGCCAAAGCATCTAAGTCCTCCTCAAAAACATATCATCTTAGTTAGTAACTTGATTTGGATCGTAAACAGGTGTTTTAATTTGTTCCTCAAATAGATCATGATTTTAGTCAATTTGTGTGGCTATTCTATCATAAATTAGATTGTACGTGACTCAACCATAAGTGTAGTTAGACATATCTACATCAATGAATAAAATTCTAAAATAAAGAGGTTTCAAAGTCCTACAAACTCTAAAAAACAATGTCCAAAGAACAAAACGTTCAAACTTGGTCTAACATGGTCAAAAAGGGGTGGAGCTATATCTACAAATCATGGTATGAAAATGGAGTTATATCTCCAAAATGGTCTGTGCTAAAATTTGGCATAAAATAGTCTAACATCAAATGCCATACACATAAAATGTCAAGCATCTGAATAAAAAATGACATGTCAAACTTTATGTCCAAAGTGTTTTAAGTAGGTCTAAACTACGAAAGGGAAATATTACTAGGTATTTTATCCAAACACAGAGTCAAAATCTAGGCTCAAATAGGTTGTGCTATGACTTTTAGCCAAATGCAGTGTCAAAAACTAGTCTTTAAACAAAGATAATGATGAGATTTTAATCTAACAAACTTGAAACACTTTGACATAAAATTGACACATAAAATCAAACATAAATGTGATTGGTTGTTATAAGGAATAAAAGTTGCATTCTCCCAAATAAAGGCACAAATAATGATGAGGATAGGCTCTATGAAGAAACAAAAAATAGTTTTCAAATTTGGGTAATAAATTAACCTAATTTACACAACCCAAAAGATAATGATTTGTGTATTAACCCCTATGAAACAAGGATTAAACAAAAATCAATCAATGTTTGAATATGAATTTGTAAAATTTAATTAAAAACTCAAATGTTGAAAACTTGGGCTATAGTTGACCAAACAAGCTAGATAAATTTGAATATCATGACTAAGCTAAACAAAAATCCAACAATGCTCAAATAAAAAGTTGTGTTCTCCCAAATAAAGGCACAAACAATGATGGGGATAGGCTCTATGAAGAAACAAAAAATAGTTTTTGAATTTGGGTAATAAATTAACCTAATTTACACAACCCAAAAGAGAAAGATTTGTGTATTAACCCCTACGAAACAAGGCTTAAACAAAATCAATCAATGTTTGAATATGAACTTGTAAAAGTTAATTAAAAACTCAAATGTTTAAAACTTGGGCTATAGTTTACCAAATAAGCTAGACAAATTTGAATAACATGATTATGCTAAACAAAGATCCAACAAGGCTCAAATGGTTGGTCTCAAATAATGATAATTGAGACATAAGACAAGACAAGTCTTTTAAAATAATTTGGGTAGTGTAATAGTGTTACTACTTCCAAAATATGTGACAAGGGTTTGTTGTTTTAAGACTTGATAAGGCATGAAACTAAAATTGATTTGGGGATTATAATGTTACATGTTTAAATTAAGTGACACACACAATGTTTTGACATAATTTTTTTTAAAGTTAAATCAAAGTGTCAAATGAATGGCATAACACCTCCTTAAATAATTGAGTAATGTTGGACACAAGACTCATTCATGACATGGTTTAAACAAAACAAGTTTTAGATTTAACACACTAAGCAATAAATAATAAATGACAAAAATATAACTAAGTATATCATCCTAAATCTTATCAAGGTGTGGCAAAGTGGGGTTGACTAAAACTTACAAGTTATGACCATCTAGATTGATCCCATGTGTACAAACTTTCATGTTTCACATAAGAGAAGAAGCACGTTAATTGGATCTATGTCAATTTTATTATTATGAAAAGGTCTTATCATTTTCACAACCACTACATATATCAATTTCTCAATGTAGTGTGATGTCATGATTGATCATACATTGTAGG
Organism: Torreya grandis; assembly: GCA_037957365.1. NCBI lineage: Eukaryota > Viridiplantae > Streptophyta > Pinopsida > Cupressales > Taxaceae > Torreya > Torreya grandis. The sequence goes on from JARHVA010004785.1 coordinate 520,838, forward strand.
ATGGCTTGCCACTAATGGAGATGATTTAACCACTCAAAACACCCTCTTATGGGGAGGGGTTGAAACACTACTAGAAGATGAAGCCCTAGGTTAATTCTTCCTTAAAGAACTCATGAGAGGTAATGACACCCGCTTCACAAGACAAAGCATAAAAATAAAATATGAGTAGAAAGACTTTAGGGTTACTTTTAGATCACCAAATACTATGCGAGTTTGGGGAGAGCTTAGGTAAATTTATTTATACGCCTTAGAATAGGCACCAAATGTAATGGAAAGGCACTTTTGATTACTCAAGTTACCTATAGGGGATGGGGGGAGAGCATACACATGTTATCCTTTTTATGAAACAAATATTCAACAAATAAGTTGTAAATAATTATCAGTGCAACACTTTGATTTTTAAGCACCAAATTGAATGTGATTTTATTCATTACTAGGCCCATTAGATTAAGTACAAAAATATAAAAAAATTCACAAAACCAAATGAAGCAAAAGCATCTAGGCTCATTTAAAGCCCAAAATTGAAAGGTTCAAGACTTATCCTAGGTTCATGTTTAAATACCAATTTGAAATATTTGAGATTTAAACATTTTATTTAAGTACTGAAAAAATGAAGTGTTTATAAACATTAGTAATCCTAGTTCATTTTAAACACCAACATCTAAATGTGTAAAAGTTAACATGTTCATTTTAATTCCCAAATTGAAATGTTCAGAATTTAACTAATTCTTTTTAAAAGCCTAAAACAAAATGTTCTTTAGTCAAAAAAAGAAAATTGGTGTTCTAATCAATCCTTGAACCTAAAATTGTTAGATAATAATGCTTTGCTTTAAATCACTTTTGGTTATGAGTAAATGGTCTTTGAAAAAATGTGATCTCGGGTTTGCTCTATATTTTACACAATGAATCAGCATCGATTCATGCAAGGATCGACATTGATATATTTGAATTAGCATCAATTATATCATGTCTACAAAAACACATAAAACATAAAATGTTTCCCATAATAAAAGTTCAAAATGAAATGTTAAATAGCTAAAACTTTAGCAAATGTGTGTTCAAATCACATCCATGACCTGCAATTGTTAAATAATAACCTTCTACTTAGAATCACTTTTGGTTATGAGTAAATAAACTTTGAAAAAGTTGGTCTCAAGTTTGATCTATGTTTTTACATAGTGAATCAATGTTGATTTATGTAGGGATCATGATCAATCTATTTGAATTGGCATCAATTATATCCTATCTACAAAAACAGATAAAATAAAATAAAAATCATAAGGAAATTGGTTAGTAATATGAGCCTAAATCCAAGAAATAATACCAAAGTCTATAGTAAAATGGTCAGTATAATAACATCTATTCCCTTAGAACAAGAACAACCCTAATAAACAAAAGAAAAATTCAAAAAGACCATTACCTACCACATATTGTTTTTACATAGAAAGAATCAACGTCGATCAATGAAATAATTGGCATCAATTCACTGTCAAAACTGAGTGTAATTAAAAAATAGAGTATGGAAAATCAAATCAAAAACTCTATTTTTTAAGGAATTCAAACATTCATATGAAAATTTAGAAGTTATATTTTGATCTTCTTGGTATGTGAGATGCTTTTGGTCCCATCGGGCATGTCATTTGTGATCAAGGAATCCAAGGAGGGTGGTTAGATCATATGTTAGATTTACAATGAAATCAATGAATTCAACTCAAAATAAAAGCAATAACACACTAACATACATAACACTACCTTGCCTAGATTAAAGGGAAGATCATAATTAATAAACACAAATGAATAAATCATAACTAAAATGCGATAAAACATACCTTTCTTGCCTTTCTTGAATGCTCTAAGAGGCTTCTTCATTTGGCTTGCTTAGATTGTGATCAAAAGATCTTCATCAATGAGGCTTAGTTATCTCCATCTCCTCTTGGAATCATGCTCATAGTTTTGGATTTGATATGGATTGAAAGTGGCTTGGATTGGCTCAATTTTGGCACTATAACACTATGCATTTTCTTCATGAATCAAATTCTACATTATAACATTACTCTATCCAAGCTCTTTTTTTTTTGAAAAGCTCTAGTCTTAATTTTATAGGATTTGAAATGACTTAGAATGAATTAAATCCTAACCTTGGTTGGCTTAGTTAACCCCAATAGGTTTAGAAGGTGTCAAATGGTCATGATTATCATGGAATAAGCATGGGTGGGATATTTTCCAAAAATGAAAACTCACAAAAACTAATTATGAAAACCTAGGATATTCATTGATTTTTGAATTTACCTTTCTGATAATTGCTTTAAGGTTTTTTATTTTAATTAATCTCTTTTAGGATATTTAATATTTATGTAAGTTTTTATTTAAATGATTTAGGCATTTTTTCTTTTTAATTTATTTATGGGTCAAATTAATTTAATTGCATGTGATGAAGCCAAATTTGAGACATTTATAGATTATTAGGCTAGATGTTCAATGGTTGGTAAGAATTATTATAAATTTGGGTATGAATCCATTGGTGGCCAATTTTAAATGTCTATATAAAGTACCTGACACCCTTACCGATGTTATATCATGAAGTGAGGGGGTAGGCCCCAATACCAATCTAATACCATTGCTAACACAGATCCCTTTAAGCTTAAACATATTGAAACCATCCATAGTTTTCTTTCTAGTTCCCTAATTTTATCCAAATTCCCTATCACACTTAAATTAATATTTAATAATCTAACAACATCTAGGATGATCATTTAGTTAACATTTAATTTTCAAGTTGATTGCTTGCTCTTTGCTCAGTGTATGTAATATTTCAAAAACTTTCATTGGCTAGCATTAGTGCAAGGTTTTATGTTGTGTGCCTCAATTAGATCATCATCATTGACCCAATTGATTGTGTGTTTACTTTCATTTATTTCTATAGAGTGCATTGCAAAAAATTTCCTTACTTTTAGTACACTATTGTTTTATTTGACACAATCTCTTACAAACTGTCTATTTCCCCTACATATAGTATTAAGTTGACCTGGTTGACCCAGTAATATTTTATACCTCTACAGATATGATACTAATTCAACCCTGTCGACTCTATATCCTTATCAATTTGCTTTTTTATCTTAGGTTATAGTATTAGGTTGACCTTATCAACTCTATATCCTTATTCACTTAATTTTTAAACCTTATTTCTAGTACTAGGTCAACCCAGTTGACTATGTACTCTTATCTATCCCTTTGTATTTACTTAATTTTGAATCAACTTTGTCTTTCCTAATCTCCCTCCATCATGAACTTCCTATTTAAAGACAACATTGAGTTGAATTCAATGGATATGATGAGTCTTACCAAACCTAATAGGTTCTCCCATAAGCAACTTGTGGCTCCTATTTTAGATGAAAGTAATGTTCATATAACCACTCACACAACAAACTATGGGATCCCTACTCATTCCTCTTTTCTTCATAATCCTCTCTTCTCACTTGAAGATCAATCCAAATTAGAGTATATACCAAAAATGTTTTTCTTTATCTCTGAGTTTTCTCAACATCAAGCAAAAGTTCCTTATACTATTTACCAACTCATGATAAGTGGTCAAATCCAATATCCTCATTCACCTTCTCCCACATTCTCACACAATTTTTGGGATAATAGCCTCTTTTCTTCTCAGCCTCTCCCCTCTATTTTGACCCCTTCATATACCATGACTTTTTCTTCTTTGACTTCCTCTACCTCAATGCCTAGTATCCATACTAACATGGCAAGTTTTACATCTAGTGGGCCTCTTCCAAGACCCACTCTTCTTAGTTATTCCACTAGTGTATGATTTTCTACCCATGGTATTTATGCCTCTAGTGTTGTTTCTTCTCATCCATTTACTATTCATATTTTGCCACATAATAAAATTATGCCATTAGTGCCTCACTTACTAATAACTCTTCTCAAGCTCCTACTAACACTCACACTGGTACCCAAGCTACTACTTCTAATTATATTTATTCAAATAATGCTAACAATGCAACTCAAAACCATCAAATCCTATTACAAACCCTTAATCAAATGAATCCTTTTCAATCTAATAATGCAAATGTAAAGTCACTTTATCCATCTTCAAACCCACCCTCAAAAAATATCATGGGGCATGCATAATCAAAATGCTCCCCCACCTCCTCTTAGGGATTCCCATGGTAATCTTATCCCCCAACCTCCTCTTGTTAGTAAGACAATAAAGCATCTTCAAAATGAGCATCTTACATCTCAAATTGTTAATATTGATATAAGAGGTATCTCCCCTATCATTTCTTATAATGGGTTAACTGATCCTACTCTTCATCTAAAAACATTCAAAAATCTATATAAAGATTGGGTCAAATTAAATACCTTTGCCACTACCAAGCTATTAGACAAAAATCTCATGGGTGATTGTTTAGATTGCTAAAACTAGCTAAAAACTCATTCTATTACTAGTTTGGAAGACTTAGTCAATGCTCTAGTCCAAGAGTTCCAAACTAGTGATCTTTTTGAGAATACCTTGGCCTATTTTATAAATTGTAAGCAGCTTGAAATTGAAACTACACAAGCTTTCATTAAATGATGGAAGACCTTATCTAACAAATTCAATCATAATATGGTAGATGACAACCTTTTCCATCTTTTTACCAATTCTCTTTTTCCCAAGTTGCAATATCAGGTTTGGAATCTCTCTCTACATACTTTAGAGGAGGCTATTAACCAAGCTAAGCATCAAAATTTCATTATGCATCAATTTGATCCATACTAACCTTCTATGGATACTCGTATGTTACTAAATAATAAGAATCATCATGCTACCAATGATGGTGTCACAAATTATTATGATACCATTCACACTATTCAAGTTATTCCTAACCAAACTTTAGAACAAGCTTCCCCTCTGAACCACATCACCAATCCTCATTTCTCTTCAAACAAAAACATTAATGTTTAGAAAAATTTATCCTCAATAAAATTACTAAAATCTCTACCAAGGCCTCACCCATGAGAACTTGATCCCACTCATCCTATGAAATCTTGCTATGATCCCAATAAATCTTGTTAGTTTCATGCTAGTTAGGGTCATTCTCATGAGACCTATAGGTAGTTTCATAATTTGAATATGGATTTACTTCTTGGTCCCAACTTTGACCATGATTATATCATTCCTCAATGCCAACAAGCCTATGAAATTGATTTTAAAGCCCATGAAACACATAATAATTCTCAATCTTTGAATCAAGATAAGGCTCATTTGGCCATCTATAAAGATCCACTTCCAAATCACCAAGACAACTAAGACAAATCCCACCCCTTATATGAATAATGTTGATAGTCTTCTTGACCCAACTCTTGAAGAGAATGTGGTTATTATGACTAATATGTGAAGGGTGGTTGCTTTCATTGATCCTCAACCTATATACACACCTCCATTGTCCCGCATATTTTATGTTATCTAAGACTCTTTTCCAACTCACTTAAATGATTTAGGGTAAGATGACATTATAATGTTTGATGAACCAATTACAACTCCTCCCTTAGATAACACTTCCCATACTATTTCTACCATCCCTCATATTCTTTACCTAACACTAATGACACTCAATCTTCTATCAACACTTCTTCTATCAATTATCAAACCTAACCTACATCAATAGCCCCATCTTCTCAACATAATCTACAAACTTACCCTTTTGCCTCTTATCAACATAAATTCACATGTACTTTGGTTCCTCCTTCTAAGGACCTCCTTCAACACTATGCATCTCTTTCCAAAAATCTTGTTATGGGTTATGATGAGTGGGATCCTATCACATAAGTCACTAATCTCCCATCCCAAATCCCATTTATATAACTTATGAGGACCTCTCCACATCATCATAATCATCTTATGCAATTTTTTTTCAAAATAGACATCCCTCATCCTCCCCTAGCAAGATGTGAAGCCACCTTATCTAGATCTAAAGATAACATTCTCCAATAATGTGAAGAGATGTCCATACATGTTGATGAAATAATGGACACTTCTCTTTCCCTAAAATGCCCCATTGATTTCATGATCCTTGATGAGATTATACTTCATGTGGATGATCCTCCTCTATCCATTAGTGTCCAAATTAGTGATATTCAAGTCAAGCTTGCCTTGATTGAAGAGGGTTGTGGTACTTGTGTTTCTTGTCTCAATTTTATAAAAAACCTAATATATTTTAAATGCAATCTTAAATCCATATAAAACATATGTCAAGGCTATGATCAAAGGAAAATGCCTCTTTTAAGTTGTGTGTGGCTCCCCATTATCATCTCACCTATCACCATTCAAGTGAAGGTGATGATGTTCAAATTTCCTCTATCTTATAATATTTTGTTTGGTAGGCCATGGACTTATTGTATAAGAGAAGTTGTCTCTTTTACTTACCATTACATCAAATTTCCTCATAATGGAGCCATATATAGGATTTAGGGTGACACCAACCCTTAGAATTTTAAACAATTCTAAGACTAGGGTATATTCAATATTACTATCCCCCTTACCAAGTATTCCATATTGTGAATCTCAATGATTTAATTTTTCTATCAATTCCACTTGAGGTTCTAATGGTCATCCCAAACTCATTGGGAATATTCCCCCTAACCTCCTAGATTTTGATGATGATGAACCTAATGAGATCAATCTTAAGATTAAAACTTACTACTCTCACCTCATCTCATATCTCATATTCTTACTCATTTATAACCTCTTTCTCATCAACCACCTTATGATGACATCCTATTATCTTAGCTAAGACTCGACATTAGATTCATCATACCACATCAGATGAAAATGTCATCCCTATCTTTATACACTTGATTATGATGATGGTTATACCATAGATGATCCATTCTTAGGAGGTCTAGTCCAGGATTGAGATGTTGAGATTATTCATTATCATTCCTCTTTGATTTAGTCTTTTAGTATATCTTCCTATATTCCATAATATATCATTCCTAATTTTAGTATTTTTCCTCTTTATTGTAGGGTAGAGATGGCACAAACACCTCTAGTTTTTGAAAAACCTCGTAAGAGTATGATTATGGATCATGATATGAATGGTCCCTATCACTTTACTAGGTAACATGACCCTTATATCCAAATTATCCCTGATATGCATGTGACTCTCTTTTAACATTCTCTAGACCCTACCCCTCCCTTAGTAGAGCTTAGTTTGGATCCCATTCCTAGACCCACTTTAGTTGAGTCTAATCCTACTTTTGATCTTATTGTTCTTCCATTCAAGCCTTACCCAATATTTCCACTAGTCCCACCTTCTCTTGGTGATGGTTTATTCCCTTTACCACAGTTGGATCCTTTATCCACCAAATGGGCTGATCAGCCTTATTATGACATTCATAAATTTTTTTATCATTACACTATAGATTGTTCCTTATACCAATCTCCTTCTAATTTTGTTACACCTCCTCCTATGAATACATATCCCAAGACTACTCACAAGTGTATCTATTGATTTCATGAAAAATATAGCCATTCATCCATACATTATCACAATCTACAACAATATATCAACACTTTATATCCTACCACTCCTCAATCCTTAGACAAGGCCGTACCTCACTCAAAAGTATTACTTGAGTATCTTCCTAAGTATGGAGAGGTATATTGTCTCTATTACCACTATGGCACATATCACACTGATTAGTTTTACATCCTTCAACGGCATCTCAAGGATCACCTCTTAACCATTTCTACACCTTCTATCATTCCTTGTATATGTCATTCTCACAAGAAGGCTCCCCCTTATTTCCCCATGGTTCCACCACCTATGGCTCCATCTCCTCCTATGGTCCCTTATACACCTCTTTTTCCTCCACTTGTGAATCCCTCATCCATGGAACTTTTGTCACCCTTAGATCCTTCTCTAGCCATGAGTCCCTCACTCATAGATCCTTCCCCACTCATGATAGCTTCATCTCCTATAGCATCCATTACCATGCATTATCTTGAGCATAACCTACATTATAGTCCTCCTTAGCATGATATTTCAAGCATTCTTACCTTTTTATTGAAGATATTTGACATGAAGTATTTTCTAAACTTTCACTAAAGATCGATGAGACATTAACTACAGTTCATATTCAACTTCATAGAGACTTATAAGATGTTGTGGATAATGTGTGTAGAAAAATATATTAGTCCTTATGAGCACATACATGGTGTTCTTACCTTTTAATTTGGATAGGACATGTACTCCAACTTTATCTTTATCTATTTATTATATCATTTGACATTGTGTCAAATTATTATCTATCTTACATGGTGACTTTGGTTTCACACTTTATATTTCTTATATTGTCATTATGTTCTCTTATAGATTTATTCTTTATCATTGACTTTTTTCTCTTTGTGAGTTCATTTCTTATGATTTAATTATTCTCTTTTCATGATTATTTTTTTCTTATCTATATACATATGGATAATTGTCATTGTGAGTTGGCTATACAAACTTGCTCCCTTTAGTCATTCCCCATTTACCATGTGATCAGTTAACAAACAATTCATCTCATTATAATCTCATTTTATTAGATCGCTTTGGATCTCTTTTTATTCCCTTTATTCCCCTTCACAAATTAAGCATACACATGGTTGAGACTTGAGATAACATGTTGGTTCATAGTTAAGCCTAATTGTTTTAGTTAGTCTTATCTTGGGATATTTAGCTTCCTTTAGCCAAAGCCTACAGCTCATTCATGTGTATCAATCTCTCTTTCATGATTGGTAATTCTAAGTCTGTATGGAGGAGGAATATTAAAAAATCCATAAAAAAATTCAAAATCAAAATCAGTTAATAAAATATAACATTCAAAATTATCAAAAGTCAAATCACACTAAAAGTTGTGATTCTAAGCATATCTCTTTTTTTTAGTCGAAATTCAAACTCCACATTTGGCCTCACGATAGAGCCAAGGTCCATTGGGGTATAATAGGCTAGTAGATTAGAAAAGGAATATAAAAAAATCTTTAAGTGCTACCAATTTTCTCATGAAAGTACCTAATCTTTGTAGTAGACTAACAACTCTGTAAGTGGTCATAAGGAATATGGAACACATTATGGGAAGGTAGGTCCATTTTAATTTTCTTATTCAAAACTACCTACATGATTTGATCTTAGTATCAAACTTGTTTTCCTGCATAGATTTGCATCTTTAGCGAACATGTATCCTCTATATATTGATGGTCACTAGTCACTTAGTGTCTTCTCATGTCCTTAATATGCCTCATGTCTCCTAAGGTCTTCTCATAAGATGCCTAAGTTATGATTTTTACATTTCCTTTTTCACTCCCTACAATCCTAATATTTCCCCTTGAGAAATATTATTTTATTCATTGATCACTCCCCTAGGGATTCCATTTATGAGTTGCATTGTAAGACCATGGATATGACCTAGCCTTCCTCACAAAATTTTCCAATATCCAAGTCACAACAAAATTACATGTGTCAAATATGAGATAAGATGTGATTGATTATGAGTTACACATTATTGACATGATTCCCATCTTGATTTAGTATGTTTTATAATTTATTAATTAATATTTCACTTTTATATTCTTATTTTCCAATTGCAGGTAATAATCCAACCACTTTTATTGAGTGTTTCATACTTCCAAACTTGAATTAGTGTGATTAATTTAAGACCCATTTTTCCATTTTTTTTAAATCTTTTATAATTCCCAACATGATTTAGTATGATTGATTGACTTAATGGATTTATTTTTATACCATTGCTCTTTTACACACTTTCCCTTTTAATACATTATTTTCATACTTTCCAATGTGATTCAGTGTGATTTTACTTGTTTTAATTTGGTGTCAATCCTTTATCATAGTTTTAAAACAAATTTTTACACTCTTGTTTACCATTCCTTGGTTTTTTATACTTAGTCTTTTTTTTCTTTTACACATTTCTCAACATGAAATAGTGTATAATACATTTGTTTTTAATTAATTATACTTTACCAAGTCTTTTTCTCTTGATTATTTTTAACCATGTATGTGTCTTACATAATGCTAGAAAAGAAAACACAACATATATTTCCTATAACATATAAAACAAAATCAAAATACATGTGATAGAAATAAATATATCCATGTATCTATAACCACAACCATACCACAAACACATTATATATATATATCATGTGTTTTTGATATAAAATAAAAAAATACATCACTCCATCTTTAAGGCTAAGCTCTATCATGTCTATCTCAGGGTTTAGCTATGCTGCCCAAAGATCCCTTGGATAATATGCTCTAAATAATGTGTTATAAAGAGGTTGTCTAAGATATCAAGCCTATCACCTATCCCTATAGGTTGGCCATCTGGGCCTATAACTATCCTAAATACTTCATGATAGCCAAATATGTGGCTCTCTCTTGTGCCAAGGCCTATCAGGCCTGTGGCTCTCTTGCTCCCACCCCTATTAGTGGATGTAGCTCATCTCCTCATGCCTATAATCTCCTCATGGCCTCTCTTGCTAGTCTAAACTAACTCGCGTAGGCTAGGGTAGATGGTACCATAGTATCATCCAAATTGGTAGGGTCGTATGGTGTCAACCCCTCATCTAGGATATTATGGAGTGCTCCCATCATTAGGGATCCCCATATAGTCTTTTCCTCCTTTGTAGGATCTATAAAATTCCAACCAAATAGATGTTATATCATAAGTATATATAAAAATCTAACTATTTACAATCTATCAATCAAATCATATACAATTAGTTTCTATTTTCACAAACTTAAGTAAAATTAAACAAATTTATTACCTATCTAGATGTTGCCTATCACCATATCCCCATCTGCTCAACCATTGAGCACAGTCTCTCCATCAACTAGTCTTTCAATTACCTAATTTATGGGATGCCTCCCAACCAATGTAAACCTTGGGTTCACCACCCATGCCTTTATCAAGCCTCACCTCAATGATGCCTTATCAACTAGCTCTACCTCAAGCCAACTAAAGGGTCATTTTAGATGACCACCCTTTATGTTGTCTTACCATTGGCATCTCTATTAGTGGTGAAAATGACGTGGTTATTGCTCCTCCTATTATGGTGCTAACTATGGTACCTATGTCACTCCTGAATCCATATCCATTTCTTATCTAGCTACTAGTGATCATGTTTGACCTATCCATGGTCTGTCATGATATGATCTAATCTTTGGTCTCAATAATGGTGGTCCCTTTCCTCCTCTCCCCATCAGCTCTCTCTCTCATGTCTAGCCCAAAATGTTGGCACCACTATAGGAGCTACTAGGTAAGGGAGTCTAAACAGCCATAACAAGCATTTCACTAGATGCAGCTCTACCCACCAAGTGTAGTGGTTAATAATCCATGATCATGCCAACTCTAGTGCCATCATCCTCTAACTCATCTAAACTATCATGATCTGTACATAAGATACCATATAATATCATCTTTCATGACCATCTATAACACTATCATGTTGGCCATATCCCATGCCACTTGATCCTATCTCCATCTCTAAACTTGAGGCAATCGATCATCAACCACAGTGGGTAACTTAACTGGTCGATCATTAGGAACCTCTCATATATATAGGCACTTAGTAATATCATTGTTACCATGGTATTCTACCCTTTGGATAACATCCCATACATATCATGCATGAGATGAACCCAGATGACATAACCTAGGTCATAAAGTTCCCTCTATTCCAAAATAGATTAGCACAAGGCTATCATTTATAGTGGTACCTTACCATCTAAATTGTGACATACCACCTATTCTATCATAATATCTATCACTACCTTTTGGATATTCTAAATCTAAGCTACATAGATGTCAAAAAGGTTCACCCTTAGCCCTAGATATATCCTATTTGACTAAGTTACCCATTGGGTTAATGCTCATCTCTCATCCTACCCATTTGATATTCCCATGATCACTAGTGTCCCTCTTATCAGTAGTCCAAGTATAGCAGGAACATCTTCTAGCATGATACCCACCTCGATGGTATCCCCATCCACCACCCACTTTAAGGTATTATTCAAGTACTCCTAGGCTCCTAGGAACATGACTACTATATCTTCACTCAGTGGCATTCAACACATCTCCATGATGCCTCCTAAGCTTAGTGAGACTAACCTAGCTTGATCTTCCACTATCAACCCCTCCAATAAATTTGGTAACCAAGAAACATCTACTAATCACTAGAATCTGCAATGCCCATACAACCATCAAACAACAAAAGATGTATTAGACCTCCATATTACTTATAATAATATAAATTATTTTAAAATTTTAAAAAAATTAAACCTTAATTTACATTAATATATTCATTTTCAATTAATTTCACTTGTTCTGAGCCTACTTCGAGATTTCAGTACTTACTTTGTAAAATAGGGCCTTACACGTACTATTTTGGCTAATTTCCTACATTTTAGTATTATACCAGCCACTTAGTCACATACTAAGTTGACCAAATAGTACTAGGTCAACCTTGTAGAATTAATCAACTAAGTCAACCCTTTCATTTCCCCCTTAGTACTAAGTTGGTACAATGGATTAATCAACTAATTCAACATAGGGGTACTAAGTCATCAATTTACCTAAATCAACTAAGTCGACCCATACCTACTAAGTCAGTAGTGTCAAAACAACATTATTAACCTATTAGGTCGACTGGGTTGACCTAGTTGGTTCAAACTACCAACTCTTTGACCTTTTTGTAATACATACCTTCAACATTTATTACTCTAATTCCTTTCAACCCATTTCCCCATTTGGCCTCTAATACCCTTAACACCTATCTAGGGTTCATTCTAGTTTCTATAAATGGTCTAAATTACAAATTTAAATAAAACACTTAATTGCCTATAAAATACTAAAAATAAGTTTGAAATTCTCAGTTGCCGACCTATGATGCACCTGTTGTGCCCATTAGGCATCCTCCTCATCTCAGATGTCATCTCCTCACCATCTTAGATATTTTGGATTTTGTTTGGTCTTTTATAGCTCTATTTTATCTCTAAATAAGTCAAATAATAGCACACTGACTTTCTTTTCACCCTATTTAAACTTATTATTCATACTTTTTTACCTTTCAAAAATTGACTGTCAGATTCCTTATTTTGATCATATCTTTGTTTTTACTCACTTAATTTTTGAACCATAAAAAGTTATAGAATCATGACATCATAGAGAATAGTTTCAACAACTATATGCCTATATTATATATTTTTTTAATTTTTTCTCATTTTGTACTAATCTCTATAGGTTCGCTTAATGTTCCTCATATTGGACACCTTCACATCTCTTGCAGTCTCCTTCTTTACCTACAACACTAAGGTAAATAAAGGTATGTGTTTTTTAATTCTAATCTTTCATTTATCTTATTTTCTCTTTACTATATTTTACTTAGCATCAATGTTATGTGTCATCATGTTCTATTACCAAAGTACCATCCCATGTTATACTTACGTGACAATGATGAGCTTCAAGTGGGGCATATGTATACACATAATATTTTCAAACTATTATCAATTATTAACATTCTCTATCTTGAAGGGACCCATTGAGTTTAAACATATCTAAGTGCACACCCTAAGGGGTACATTAGGAAAAGAGTGGGTAGACCATTAGTGCTTCATAGGATTATTATCCCTTTTGCCACTTGTTATCTACACACTTATCTCCTAAAAATGAAAACAATTCCCCTAAGCTTGTTCTTCTTTTTATATAATCCTCTCATCATTTCCCACCTTCCTTCCCCCTTTTCCTAACCTAAAACCCATTTTGATAGTTTAAATTAATAGGTCAACTAAGTTGACCATGTACTCTTATTGGTGAAATTCATTTAGGGTCTAGGTCAACTCTTGGTTAACCTAGCCTATGATTTAGTGGATTTTTTTCAATATCAGTACTAGGTTGATTAGGTTGACCCTATCGGCTAAAAATTTTAGAAGGGATTAGGGTTAAATCCATGTATATATAAAATATCATTACACTATTATTTAGAGAAGTTAAGAAGAAGTAAGAGCTATTGTGCATATATTTATCCACCATTCTGCTTGGGGATCAAGCTTAGGGTTTCATACTTTATTTGAAGATACATATCTTATCTTATGGAGAAGTATTTTAGATGCATTAATAGGTTATGTAGCCTAGATATAATTTATCCTTGTCATCCTTACATACCATAACAACCTCTTGCAAAGCACCATGTCTAAGGGAGAGATTGAGGCTTGATGGTTTTATATTTAAAGGTAAGCATCCCTAATTTTGTTCCTCATTTGTAAGAATATATAGATATGCATTTTAACTTATCTTCCATGCATTAGGATTTCATATACATTGACATGAGTATATGTATTTTATACACATTTATTTTTGTTATTTATTACCCCTACTTTGTGCCACAAGCTTTGGTGAGCACTAGATTAGATTTCTTCGCTTTACTTATTAATTGTTTAGTGAATATGAAAATATAGGGCTTAGTTAGGGTTATTACTTTATTTTAATTAAATGAAGGCTTTAGAACCCTCCCTAATATTATTTTTGTGATAAGATATCCCTAATTTGGTCTAGCAAATCCACATATTGGTCACATTCCTAATTATCTAATGTATCCCCAATCAGAAGTGTAAGTAGGATTTATATTCTCTAAATTAGGATTGATTTATAGACTTGATGAATTTATAATTACATGCAGGTTGTGTAGTGTGTTATAACGTTGATGGTTAAATCCTTGAGTGGACATATGATTGTAAGATTTTAAAACTAGACCTTTCTCTCTCTACCCTCATGCTTCATCCATAAAATATCAACCTCTACATGAAATATTGATGTCTAGAGACCATTGGAGAAAATGATTCAATCCTTTGCTTAGTCCTTCAGTTTTGTTTTGAGTTCAATATTGAGTGGATGGAATTATCATCTTGGTGCATCACTACTATAGAATAGGTTTTCATTTTTACAATCCTCTTTACCCTTTTCACACCAATACAGTTAAAAATTAGAGATAGAATTCAAATGATATGTATGGGGAGCTAGCCTCATAAAATCTAGAGGTTTGACCTACACATTAGGAAATCCAAATCCTGTAGGCTATTCTAGTGTCAAACTAGGTTTGAGGTTTGGACATGAACACTCTTCTCCTTAGTTGGGGTGAAATCTAGATCATTAATAGTTTTAGATCTTCCAGTGGGATGAGTTTTAATTGCTTTAAAGAATGTCTCGATAGCCTTAGAGGACATTTGGGAGCTAAAGGTAATTAGTAGCAGCATCTATAGTCATCTCAAAAAACTTCAAGCACCAAATTGGAAGGTTTGCAGTCTGGAGCCATAGTAAATTTCATGATAAGCCTTCACTTCAAGGGTAAGATGAGTTATTATCCACAATTTCATGATTTTTATATGTTTAATGATGAATTATGGAGGTATATGATGTAGAATTATGTTTTTCATTTCCTTATGGGCAGTCCCTTGACCCATTTCAATATCATTGTGATCCCTACCAACCCTATTTTTCCCCTTATCAACCATACATTCCCCATTATCAGTCCTATGATGAGTCTCCAAATTTTCAAAACTACCAACCCTATTATGATCCCCATCAAATTCCTTGGTAGCCTTAACTCATCTGATCAGTCATGGAAATAGCATGACATTATTTACACCTCCACTCATACCCCAAGCCATTCCATATCTAGCCTTAAACAAACACCATTAGATAATGAGAGATATATGGTGAACATTGATACATTGAAAGGGTATGGGCAAGTGATTCCCAAACATGTCATTCAGGGTGTTAGAGTTTTATTGTAGTAAGACAAAAGAGACTAGTCATTCATCATATGGGATGGTCATTCAAGGGGAAAAAATGATGTGTTAAATATAGAGGGTCTGATTTCTAAAATTAAGGATAGATTGATAGTACATGAAGGGAAAAAAAACTCACTAATACCAACTTTTTGTCCCCTCCTTCATCCTCTGTTAATCTCATGCTGAGATTCCCACCACCCCTTAAAAGCTTCCCTCAATTGGGTGTCTAATTTATCCAAATATTTCACAAACCCTACCAACTTTTCCATCATGGAATTCTATCCAAGGGAAAGCACAAGAGGAGAAAAAAGTGTGCATCAAAGGAACTAGTCATCATGATTATTAAAGGCTTCTTTATAAATCCTTACTTGCAAATAAAATTGAGGTTGTAGAATAAAACTTGCATTAGTCCATAACATATGCAAAAAAAATTCAACCTCAGCCACAAACATCTCATTTCATACCCTAAGAAATAATGTACACTATATAGGGAACTCCTAAACATTAGCTTCCATCTTGGAACCAAGTACTATAATTAAGAGAGAGTGGAGAGAAGTCAAACAAGTCTAAGTCCATTCAATCTCCACCCCTCCCTCCTCAAGAGTCTAAGTTATTTCCCTCATAGAGATCCATCCAAAACAATGTGTAGAATAAGGGGGAGGTGATGATTGTTGAAGACATGAAAATAGGCCTACTTATCTTAAAAATAGAAGGGTCTAACAAGAAAAAGGTGGCATGTTAACATTTATTGATCATCTTCAAACATTGGTAACTCTCATCCAAGAAAGCACACTCCAAAATGAAGGCCATTATGAAAATTCAAAGTCAGTTTCATGAGCCATTTTTCATGAACATTGGAGAGAATCTTAAGTTATTTTAAGCATGATTCAACCATGATTAAAGTCAAATGAGGGAGTTACAACTTCCACGTCTTCCCTACTACCAAATTGGACCCATTGAATACATGTCAACACATGAGGATAGTGAATAGGCTGATATAATTACCATACACCACATTGGCCTCATTCATGGCCTCTCCCATGCCTAGAATCTTCTCTCTTATCCTTCAAACTTTTTATTTAAGTATTTATTTAGATTTTGCTTTGGTATCCCTTAGGATTCTATGAGGAAACTCTACCAAGATTTGTACTTGTACACCTACTTAGATCAATGAATAGAACACTTACAACTACTTCTTAATCAGTAATTAGTTTGTTTATACTTGTTTTGTCATGCAAAATTAGTCTAATCCACCATTTTTTTAGGTCCAAGTTTCACCTAGGTAATAATAAGCTCTACTTGTAGGTCATCTAGTGTGTCATAACGTTGATGGCTTGAGTTTGAAGTGGATGTTTGATTGTAAGTGCCTTGAATTAGTCTTTATTATCATTACCCTCTTATTCTAGTCATTCAAACTAACCTCAAGATGAAACACCATTGCTTGGAATCCATTGAAGATAGTGTGTTTGTTCTATCCATTATCCATTAATGTGATTAATAGTATAAGTTGAGTGGATAAGTGAGTATATTGGTGCATCACCACTTTAGAGTAGGGTTCATTTATGCAATATTCTTTGCCTTTTCATCCCAATAGAGTTAGGACATAGAAAGAGAGATTCAAGTCAAAAAATATAGGGGGATAGCCACATACAATCTAGAGGTTTGATCTAAGCAATAGGTGACCCATAGCCTATAGGTTATTCCCATATTAGACTAGGTTTGAGGTAGACAGGAACAATATTTCCTCATCAAGGGTGAAACTTAATGAAGGGGATGTGGAATAAATTTCATCTCTCTTAGAATCATTCTAATAATCCCTTATGCCACTCATTAAGAGAAAACCTATCCTTGAAGAGGTAAGCAATGAAAACCATTTAGAATCTATAGTTTATAATGATGACTTATCAAATATTAAAGAGGAACTTGTCCTTAGAATACCACTTGGTAAGAAAGGACACCCTTCAACCTTCAAAGATGTAGATGATAAGTTTAGGGAACATTGTCAACCACATGAGAGAGATGATTCTATTCAATAAGCTGAGGGTGACCTTTAAGGCCTCCTGGATGACATGGCAATTGCCCTTCATCATGGCAACCCAAAAAAACTAGCAATAATGATATAGAAAGAATAAAACCTTCAAGAAGTTTTAGATGGTCAAGGAGGTCAATTGTAAGACTTGTTTGAGATCATAAAATTAGTTTATCTTATTCTAGAGGCCTACCATGAATTAGTTTAGATTGAATAAGATGAGTTCACCAAGCAATGGTAAGGAAGCTCCATAAACATGCCATCTTAAGAGGCTACTCCATTATAAGATGATCTATTTGATGTCCTTAAATAGGGTTACTAACCTCTTATTATAGTTATAGCTATCCCTTTACCTCATGAGAAATATGTGAAGCTTAAAAATCATGAGGAAGAGAGACTTGGTCTATTTTTTATCAGGTAGTTATCCTTTTAAAGGTCTTCAAGATGTCCAGATTATGAGACTACATCTGGAAGAAGGGTTTTTTGAGCTAAGAAGGGATATTGAAGATGACATTAAAGTAGTATATGAGGTCCTTAAAGATGATCTTGACTATATGATTCAATATGAAAGCCTAATGGTATTCAATCTTGTGGAGCTAGGAGATAACCAACATGATGAAGTCCCAAAGTACACTAGCTCTCTTCAATAGGTCAAAAGTAATTAGGATCAGCAAGAGGTAAACTTTGATACTCCAAGTATGTGTTCATAGCCAGCTATTTATAGCTAGTATGGCACTGAAGTCATCATAAGTGAGTTGGTAAACAAGAATATTGCTCCATAAATTTTCCCATTCATGGAGCTACTTACTTCACATCATTGCCTATCTTATGAAAGGAGAGTCCCAAGAAACTTCCCCTTTGATCTAGGAGGAAGAATATCCATTAAGATTAGTTATATATACTAGTTTCTTGGGTTATTTATTTTGTTTCCAATACGTGTGTCACATAAATTTTTAGGTAGATGTTTGTTACTTTAGTTCCTTTCCTTGTTTATTCTTAGGTGTTAGTTGTGTTTCATAGAGCTATGTGTTATTTATTTCCTTGACTTTATGTGTCTTGTTGTTACTGTAGTCTAGGAAGTGTCCTTGAGTACTAGATTAATTTGGTAGTCTATGATTGTGGTCTTTTAGTTCATGAAACATACTTGAGCCTCTAGGTTCTTTGACGAACAAGCTGGTCAATTTAGTTAAGTCACTAGAAATGCTTACCACTTTCTATTCCTAGACCTAGAAAGGAGTCAACCTAACACCTTGAGTCCTAGTCCATCATTAATCTCATGACTGGATCTTGTCCTTGTGAGTTGTGAGGGTTGTTCTAATAGTCCATGGTCTTGTCATGATATAATTTTGCCTTGTTAATATTATAACTCCCTTCCATTTGATTCAAGTGTTTTCATGATGACCAAACATGCTTGGATGGTCGTTGATCACTTTGATTGAGTCTTAATAGTTAAAAGATGGCATGGTGAAGGTAAATAGAAAAGGTAATCTAGTGATAATTCATGAGTACCCATGATCTATCTAATAATAAGAGTATCTTGGAAGGTCTTGGTGTGGTTTTGGGAGCTATTGAGAGGCAACCTAATGTCTCTCTATTGAGATGTAATTTTAAGTCTTGAGAAGTCATCAACGATTTTGGCAACACCTTTTTGGCAATAGTTTTGAAGATGTTCCAAAGAACACAGTGATGCTAATCTAGTGAGCTTCAAAGTTGATCCAATGAGCTCCAAAGATGCTATAGTAATATTTGAAGATGATCTAAATAATATCTAGGTAACTTTGAAGATGCAACAGGTATCTCTAAAGATGTTTTTTTGAAGCTCTAAAGAAGTAGTCCTAGTGCAATGGATGATATAGTGGTGGAAAGAGAAGACCAACTTCATGACCCTACTCAATATTCTTAGCCTTTTTGAGTGCCTTATACAATGAGATGAATGGAATAGTGATTTTATAATGTAATACTTTTCAAGGTTGAGTTCAAGGTGAGAACAGTGTTTATGATGTGTTAAAGACACTATGGTCATCCCTTAGGCTAGTATGAGGAAATTCTGCCTAACTTTGTACTCTATAAGGCCTCTTGGTTGGTTAATAAATTGTTTCAACTTCTTAAGATCAGATTTTATTGTGTGTTTCACTTTTTGATATGATTAAGTGGTTTGATTTCCCTTTTATAGGTCCAATGCCTTCACATAGTTACTAACAAGTGTCTTATATAGATTGTGTAGTGTGTTAAAAGTTTGATTGTTGAATCCATGAGTGGGCATATGACTGTAAGAGTCTATAAATAGACCTTTATCTCTCTACCCTCACGATTTATAAATCAAAGATAAACCTCTATGTGAAATATTTATTCCTAGAGAACATTGAAGAAAGTGATTCAATCCTTTGCTTAGTCCTTCAGTGTTATTTTGAGTTCAAGATTGAGTGGATGGAATTGTCATCTTGGTACATCACCACTTTAGAATATATTTTCATTTTTGTAATCCTATTTACCCTTTTCAGACCAATATATTTATAACTTAGATATGTCACTCAAATGACAAATATAGGGAGATATGCCCATAAAATATAGAGGTTTGACCTGCACATTAGGTAACCCATAGCCTGTAGGTCATTCCAATATTGGACTAGGTTTGAGGTTTGAACATGAACACTCTTTTCCTTAGCTAGGGTGAAACCTAGATGACCAAAAAGTACATAAGAAGGTTCATTATATAGGTGGAAAATAAACATGTCCCAACATCTTCATGCATGTAGGATTTTATTTCCCAATGACCTATATTAAACATAATCAAGCTAACTAGACCATGTAGGTAAAACCACATAATGGGAAAAATCCTACACTAACACTTTCACTTAGTGAACCTAACCATCACCTAAGTAGAATGATTCATTTCAAATATCATCTTATACAAATTATACATACTAGTCTTTATGACACATGTAGTGCCTTGATGTACTTGATTCAAAATACCACATTTTTGATAATGTTGTCTAATGTTGTGTTACCACAAATTCAAAATCACCTAATGAATTTTGTTCACCTTCTTCAGACATATTTAAAGATTATGATGTCTTTTGATTATTTTCCAAATCATAATATTGCTTACAATAATATTTCTTCATATGACTAGGTTTATTATAATAATAATAATACTTCCATTAGATTTATAAGTACTTACATTGCTAATAGATGATTCTTATGAAGAATAATAACATTACACTATTTACTCTTGATCTTTGACCATGCCATGAATGCACTTTTTATAGATTCTATTGTTGAAACAATTGAATGTTCCTATATTCTTTCCTTCTACATGAGAGGTGTTGAAAAATTCTCAAAGTATAGTGTTTGCAGCACTACAATCATATGCAATGAATCCACAAAGGAATCATATGATGACAACAAATTTTCCATGATAAGAACAATTAAGTCTTTATCATCCACATGTTTTTCCACCACTTTAAACTTGTCATATATATCTTTAAACTATAATAAGAACTTAGAAATGGACCCACCTTCCTACATTTTAGTTGAAAACAATAAATTATTTAAATATAACACTCTTCTAGCTTCAGAGGCTTAGTATTTTGATGTAATATGTTTCCATAACTCTGATGATATGGTCACATTTATAAAATTTGATATAAATTTATCAGCTATTGAAAGTTTTAAAAAATTAAGGCTTCTCAATGACCTTTATCATAGTCATTAGGTTGAACATCTTGTCAATTCTCTTTATCAAGTATAATTTGATCAATATTTCAATAATCATAGATTGTAAGTATATTATGAATCCATAAACTAAAGTTTTCACCTATTAACTTTTGAGAATCTGTCAGAAATAAGTGTTGTGAACTAGCAATTTGACATATTTTTCACTAAAACAATTAAATAGTAAAAAATATAAAATATTTTATGAAAAATACTT
This sequence comes from Torreya grandis, assembly GCA_037957365.1. Lineage (NCBI taxonomy): Eukaryota > Viridiplantae > Streptophyta > Pinopsida > Cupressales > Taxaceae > Torreya > Torreya grandis. The sequence goes on from JARHVA010004785.1 coordinate 542,640, forward strand.
TTGCACATAAATTATATCTTAAGACCGGACGATGTTTCTAGTTTTTAGTAAAACATTTTTTACTGTTTATGATAAATCAAATTAACTAGTTTTTGTAAAATTAACTCAAAAATATCGAAACAATTAAATATCAATATTTACATACTCTTTTTCAAAAATTCATTTTTCATGTGGGCCTAAACCTCCAACTAGACAATGTGGAAAAGTTTCAATTTTTTTACCTTAAGGTTTTATGGTTATGAAATTCACTATGAGTTTTTAGCTAAATGCTTAGGGTAACCATTTGAAAGTAGTAAAGTTTAAAATTTTAAAAACTTTAAAATTATAAATTTTTCCCTAAATAATTACAAAATCTAAAACTTAGTGTAAAATGAATTGGTAAAATAACAACCAATCAATAGAGAATTATATATGGCATCTTTATTATTCAGTTAATTGATTCAATCAACATGCAAATTAGAGGTTTTGTATGAAGATTAGTATTTTAGCAATGAAATACAAAAAATTACTCACCATCAAGCTTCAAATCATCAAATAAATCATTAGAATTGTGCCAAAATTCAGCATGCACATTATAATGCTTCACTTAACATTATCTTGTAGTATTGTGACTTAGAGTGGCATTTTATAAGGCAAAATTCATGCCTTAATAGTTAAACCTCATGGATTGGTAGAATGGTTCCATTAAACTGCAAAATACATGCCTTACTAGCCAAGATGTAAACTCCACACCATTTTATCACTAAGCACCCTATTATACCTTGTTTTATCTCTTTTTACACTCAGACTACACCTCTATCATGTCTTGTTGATGCCAAAAACATTGTGTAGAATCCTACCAATAGTTCTAAGTATTGTCACACCATTAAACAACACTTTGTGGAATACACTCTTCACATTGCTCTCATGATTAGAAAGACAACATTTACATATATATTATTTTTGGCACACTATATCTATTTTTTTTTCAGGCATGTCTTTATTTGAAATGATGTCCTCACACTTTTGTAGTAAAATTTTGTAATTAGTTGATGCCTTTTGTGTTAGGAACCCATGTCCTACCCTTCTATTTGTAATATTAGTTTATTAGTCATTTTGGATACATTTGCTTTGTATGTCATCCCTTGAGCATATTTAAATTATCCAACACACGTGGGAAGTAGTAGTTATTGGAATAGATTTAGTATTTAAGTAAGTGTTGAGGCCTAATGATGGCATCTATGAATATTATTTTATTGAGATTGCTCAAAGGAGGTTGCCCCATTGAAGTGGCCTATGATTTAAAGGTTATTTTTGGGTTATTTTCTAAAGTTCATTTCATTATTCATTTATTTTATATAGTTCATAATCTATGTAGAAGGATCCTCACATCAAGTCTTAGAGCACTTTCTCGGACTGCGATTAGATTTTGGAGTTTTTTTTTTTTTTTTTGGTAGTGGCTTTCCAAGAGATGCACCATTTAAGGAAATATTTTTCCCTACCTTTATTTTATACATATTATTTGAAGGTTCAGATAAGGGTAAATACCCCTTTACATAATTGTGATAATTACTTTGGTGTAATCCCTAAATCTCATTATGATGAGTACCATAGGAACCCTAAAATAATTGGACCATTGAGAGGACCTACCAACAAAAGGGAAATGACCCCATATCGATTGAAAATTTTCCATCCATGAGGTAAACCAAGAGTTATCACTTAGGCAAAATTCATGGCTAAAATGACATTGAAAACATGATAATGAAACTATTATAACCCTTTGGAACCATTATCAAAGCATGAAAATATGAAAATGGTGGAATCATGCATATCATTCTCAAATAAGACTAGTCTACAAACCTAAGGTGCTTTTCCCATCAAAACACCTTAAAACATTAAAATAACCATGGGGATAATTATAATGGAGATAAAAAATCATTGAGGATCAATATCAGTAATTAAATTGTATAGATTTTTTCAAACCAAGGCAAAACCTATAGGGTACACAAATTAGTAAGTAAAATAGATAGTTCAACTTTCTAGGAATGTTTCATAAAGTAAAATTCACCATTACTCTAAAAAAAAATCAAATGGAATCTAAATAAGTTTATAAGACACCCCTGGGAGCATTTTGCTTGAAACCTTCCCTGTTAGCCATACCAAGTACAAACTTGAAGACTGGTTCTATGTGCCTAAAAGGGTGAAAAAGTCACAAAATGATTTAGATAAAAATTGGAACTTATATAGAATTTAAAACATGTAATTTAGTTTTATGAAGTTGAAGAGACATTCTCTGAACTTATCCCACATGTCACACTCCCTTTTGGGCCATAAAAGTGCCAAACTCTTCCCTTTTCAAATGAAACTACTCTTTCTTTTGAATAACTTATCACTTTTTAGTTAGTAATAGTTATTAAAAACTTGCTAGGACACATGGGACATGAAATCAGATCTTTTAACCTTCACATTTCCTAAGGATGCTATATAACTCATTTAATTTTCCTTTTATGACCTTTAAAATGATTCAAAATGATATATTAACTAAAATTAGTAATGACCAAGGCTAATATGATATATAATTCCATCAAATGAACTATAATATACCTTATGAAAAAATATTATACAAATTAAAACATATAAAAATCAAATTTTTACCTATAGGGGTCCCAATCTGACCTACTAGGTCTAATTTGGTCAACAAATTGGTGACTCATAGGGGTAGCATGCCTGCTATGCTAACTAGACTAGTAGCCCTATCATCCCATTGGGCTTAGGGAGTCATATAAAATCTGAAACACACAAGAGGACTTTTACCATTGACAACAGCTAGACCAAGACAAGACAACTAATTACCCCAACCACATAAAATAAAGGACACACACAAGCAAAGCAAACACACTAACAAGACACATAAATGTGCTCAAAGCACTTAGGAAAAGTAGAAAGAAAAAAAATATGTAAAAATAAAAACTAATCATACCTCCCTCATAGGTCAAATGCAAAGTTTGAAACCTTCCTTGCTTTATGACATGAAGGAATTAGTGAGACATGTAGCCTTTTGACCTTTAGCATCGATACCTCCATCTTCTTCATGGTGTTTTCCAACTTCATTACCATGAGGTTCGATGAAAACCAAGTAGATCCATATATTTTGGCTATGTAAATTAACTCTTCTTACATCTAAATAGTCTCAACCTTCTCATGTACTTGTATTTTGATGTGCAAGTTTGAAAATATGACAATCCTCTTAACCTTTCTCTCCTCCTTAGCATAATGTGCTTGATGTTTAGAAGCACCAAGCTTTCCTTCACCATGTTCCCACATTTTTGAATGTGATTTTACCTTATATGGAGATATTTACAATATTTTAGGTACAACAAGATCTACCTTGACACCATTATCCATGTCTACAACTTCTCATACACTAGCATCATTAAATGGCTTCATGACAGTAGGATCTTGACCAGAAGAATGACCTTCATCATTATGTTTGATTGAAAACTCGATATCATGATTATTAGACTCATTATCAAACTTGTCATTAGATGTGAAATATTTTGAAGAAGAAAAATCTTTACCCAACTTATCAAATTCCTTACATATAACATTAAACTTTTACCATAAATCTTCTTCCTCATGAATGTCATCTTCAAGAGCTATTTCCTCTACCTTGATCTCATGAGACTCTCTTAGGACTACCACTTCTTGAGGAATGACTTGACCTTCATCATTGATAGTACACTCTACTTCATTCTTGAGATGGTCATCCACAACTTCATGATTAGGCATGGATTATTCTTCAAGTACCTCTCTCTTCAAGTTTTGGACACATTCCTCATGGATACAAATCCCCTCAAAAATGGAGACATTAAATTTTGCTTCATGGGTACACATCCCTTCAAATATGGAGGCATTATCTTGTGGATTGTCCTTTTTTTCACCAAGGGAAGTCCCTATGATTTGTTTTCCTCATAGTCACTCATAATATCTTCTTGATCAACCATGAATTGAGATTGTTCTTCTTCACTTGCTTATCTCAAGATAGGCTCCTCCTTAAGAAGTAGTGAGGTGGAAGGTTGATGGATAGGCTCACATGAAGGAGATGGAATGTGAGGTGTACTGGAAGGTTTATGAGTTGGATATGGAGTGTGGGATGAAGGATAAGGCTTATGAGTGTATTAGGGAAAGAAAAAACACTAGTAAGCTCATAGGGAAGTGAATTCTAGGGTTGATTAAAAGGAGAAACACCTACATAATAAGGAGCTACATTTTACCAATAATATATTTATGTACAATCCATGGAATCATCTGATTTCTCATGTTCAGACTCATATGAGTACTCTTGAGGCTAATATACATACTGATATGAATGATAGGGCTCATATTGGGACTGATAGAGAGGTGTTTCTTTATGGGTTTCTTGGTATCCATCCTCATAGGGTTGTTTAATAACATGGGGTCCATATGGAGAGGGAAATGAAGGGCTATAAGGCTACCATGAATCATACAATTGATAGCCATTTTGATAAGACTATTGAGGGGTAAAAAGTGATTCATAGTAAGGCTGATAAGAAGGTTCATGATAAGATTATTAGCCATAGCTATCCATATCAACCTCATATGTCAAAGGAAACACAAAAAATGATTAAAATTCTCAAATAGATATACTTGGGATGCTTACAACCAGAATTTATCATTCAAAGTCACCATTGGTGTTAAATTGCTTGGTTTAAAAAGCTAATTAGAGGAAAGACACACCAACAATCTTCCCACTCTCTTAGACCTTGGTCCCATAGAGCATGCAAAAAGCTATTGTCACTAGGATTTTCACCCTTTTAGGATATGTCTCAGCTCCTCACATCCAAGTGGCATAATTGAAACACCTCTAGGATGTGGGTAGCATAAAAATGAGGTGAATCTCTAGATAGGTATAGATCCCTTGATATACCACTTATAGACCAATACTAAACCTATGATTTTGAGGGAAAAGGGAGAGATAAAACTGAAATTAAACTATCCTAAAGTAGGTGATACACCAAATTATTTGATGACTACCAACCAGTTGTATGTTACACATGAGAATAAGGGACTAACCAAACATACACTTCTCAAATCTGCATCTTCTCACATTAATATTTCATTATGAGGTTATGCATGAATGTTTAGGCTAAGAGGAATAGAAAAGAGGTCTATAATGACACTATTGAATAGGCTAAATCACTATACCTTAACACTTCCTATAACACTTCAGATGACCTATAAGAAGAAGCTTTCTAACTAAAAATAGGTGAGAGAATAAAACAACATGCTAAGGAAAAAACAAGTCATCACTAAGCAAAATCAATCATAAAAATGAACACACTATGAATAGTCATGTAAGAGTTAAAAATTAGTACTCTTTATTTACCCATGGTATTTAAATGAGTAGGGCTTCACCATAGTCAGGTGGAGCATAAGTTACAAAGGCCAAAATGGCTAGTTCTTATAGAACTTGAGAGAAAGAGGAGAAGAGAGAAGTCCAAAGGTCACAAGGACACTTGTCAATCTTATAAACAGAGTTACATATGTATGAGAATAATATTTTAAGCAAACAATACAAGGTTAGGAAGCACAAGTGTCACCTCAGGTCATGAAACTCTTGAAAAGTGGTGTAGGAGATCTCATTCTGGCTCAAAAAATTGCCTTCATGATTTATCCCTATTTGAACATCCCAAAACCAACTAGGGATAGGTCTTATGATTGTAATTAGAGTAAAATATTTTGTACATGCCTCTCCATTCATTGGTTATATTCTTAGTCATTTAGAATCATCTTAGAATGAGTTATCACTACCTTTACTCTAGGAAAACTCCTCTTTCAGTCACCCCTCACACTTGGCCTCAAAATTGGATTTAGTTTTCCATGTAATGGAGTGAATGACATGTTTCAAGACCCTCAATATACTTATAAGAATTAGGTACACCATGAAAGTAACCCACTTGAATATTTTCACCCTTATCACTATCATGTCCACTAGCCAGTTTTGACTGGTTGAGATGAAGTTGTTTGTTGAGGAATCTAAGAGTTTTTATGAAGTAATAAAATGTCATGGGGAGTTATATTAAGTCTCAATCTTATCCTCTATGTTATTGGAATCTTTAGAATCCTTTTATAAATTTCAAAACACATAAAAAGGTTAATAAAACCTTATTTTATACCCCATTTATACAATTCTATATAGTATAAAAGGATGGGGAGTAACCTTAAATAGTTATCTAAAATATGTAATCATCATTCTAGGCAAACTATGCTATTTTGGTAGCTCACCATCCTCATCTTCTAAATTGGGTCCTTATCAAGGGGTTTGTTAGGGTTTTGAGTGCTTTGGGCTCTTAAGGTTTGTTCATGAATATTTGACATTGAATTTTACAAAAAATTCCACTAGATAATATTTCAATACCTTCATCAACTTCCCAAAACTCCTTATATCCCCATACATCACATTTTAGAAGATGTGAGCATCTAAACTTTTCCTATCGAACTTGTCTTCTCCATTCCCTACAGGCTTGAAGTTGTCTTGAGCCAAAAGTGGGTTTCTTTGTGCTTCCCCTACATCCCAATAGATTTAATATGTCTTAAATTACCTAAAAAAAATGACACAATACATCTTAATGATCATATCATGTTATAATTTGAAGTGACCCTCCATTTGACCTCTAGGCCTAAACCCTACCTACTAAGCCTGACTACAATTCTTGTGGGTTTGGACCACCTATTTAACTTAAACCTTATATGATATATTATTTATGTTTAATTATTTGTTTTTAAATTTAAAAATCCTCATTGTAAGGTCTCTATATCCTTTGGTTCATCCTTTAACCATAATTTCCAAAAGCTATCAATCTATACATAAGGGGAAGTACCCTCTATCTAAGACAAAATAAAGGGTACTTACCCTATTATCTCAAAAAAATTTAAAGTTGGATGGGATTCCTAAATTCCTATATATTACCTCCACAAAATGGTATCCCTTTATCAAGTCATTTGAACCTAAAACCTCTTCAAAATCCAAGGTAGACCTTTAGAAAACAAATGGTGCATGCAAGATTCTCATATGGACTATGTATTATCTTATTTGAAGATATATTGCCCTTATTTTCATGATATAATGGTCTCTTACCATGTTTATAATCATTTTTATCATGTTTCATAACTAATCATCATCCTAAACTATCCCTTACTTCTTTATAAACCTTCCAAATGGTAGGTATTTAGTGCAAACATTGATTGTGTTTAATGTTCAACCATATGAACTATGTGATGGACTTGAATAAGGTTTTTATGATTTAAGTATCTATAATTATGGTTATATTTATCATTTATATTTCCAATATTCCTATATACCTTATAACTTTCATACTCATAACTTCAATCTCCATCCTACCCAATTGGGTTTGCATCACAGAATGATTGTGTCTTCTATATCTCTCTTTCAAGGGTGACCCCTATAGGTGTTTTTGCATAATTTGACATTGAATGTAGTACTCCAAAACCTTATTTTTGTGTTTTTTTCCATCAATCACTCATTTTTTATATTCACATCATGCACTTGTAATGCAAACCTCAAAAATACTAGTTTTGCTCACTATCCCTTTATAGTCATACACAGTCAAATGTGTTTGAATGAGGAAAACCCTATAGGTGGATATTATTATCTTGAAAGGTTACACATCATTATTCAATATCATGAAACATTTTAAAACATATCTCATCTTCCAACTTTGGTGATTCCATCTCAAACCTCCATCTTGGACTGTGTGCTCTTACAGTCAGTTATAGGTGTGTATCCTTGAATGGTGGGACACCTGTATGTGTTTATGAGAAACATGATATAGTATATCATCCTTTTTAAGTGATCCTTTAGATCATAAATTTCAATTTTACTATTTTTCACCATTCAAATCATAGTGGTATACTCTAGGTTTTAAAAGTGGTTGAAGGGTCTAGTTGGAGTTCTTTTCTATAGATTTCGCTACTTGAGTTTACTAATTTAAGGCATATCTTTGGGCTCCTATAACATGAAAACTAAATGATAAAACCATTTAATTTATTTTAAAAGTTGTGTTCCTATGATAGGGCATCAATTTAAATACATTTAGAAGCTTAAAAACTCTTGACAACACATTTATAATATATCCATAAAATGGCTTGAACCTTTATTTTCTTATTTTAGGGAAAAGGTCCCTAAACTCAGTCCTTGAATCCTTGAACATGGTTTCCAACTCTATTTTTTCAATATCACACCTTAAATATGTCTATAATTCTCTCACTACATGCTATGATATCAATAAGGTTATCAACATGTTCAATTTCCTTTGTACAAGTACCTCATACCTCTACTAGTGCCACCTATAGGTGGACATCCTAATGTACGGGCAGTATATGTGGAATGATAGGTAGTGAGCAAGAGATATGTGTTTATGAATCACTCTAGACATTCACCAAGGTTTTAAAATTTTCTTTTATCACTCAAAAGGACTAGAAAACTATAAAATCTCCCCTTAAAACATGATGTCATCCTAAGAGTCTCTTGTAGGTGTATTTTGAGTTATTTGTAGGTAGTGAGTAGAATATGGACAATGTGTATTGTTTAGACCTCATGACTAGACCTTGACTATTTAATAATTTCCCAAATGGTTGATCATCATTATTATGGTCTTGGAACCAACTCAAAAACATCTATTCCAACATGATTTTCTTCCTTCATGGCACTTGTACATGTTCATTAATGGTGGAAGACTATATATGACTATGTTGATTATCTTCTCATGCATTATATGGTGTCACTTGGGTTTATCTTATTTTTTCATGATCCAAGAGCCTAATAAACACCTTGAAATGATAATAACTCCTCCATGAATGTGTTTCATATCTTTTCACAACTTTACTAGCTGATTGATATGATAGTTACAAAGTAGACTGACTGTATGATAGTTATGGTTGCAAACTCATGGAATGTTGCCATGGAGGATGGGATTGAAAGGTGATGTGATTGAGATAACATTTAAATCATGATAATGAAAATATTACAACCCTCTATAACCATGATAAAAGAATGAAAATTTGAAAATGGTGGAAACAAGCCTATTATTCTCAAATAAGACCAGTCTGCAAACCTAAGGTGATTTGCCCATCAAAACACCTTGAAACATGAAACTAAGAATGGTAAAAATTATATGGAAGATCCAAAATTATCTAGGATCAATATTAGAAATTACATTGTATGAATTTATTCAAACCAAGGCAAAACCTTTAGGGTGCATAGATTAGCAAGCAAAATAGATAGGTCAACTTATTAGGAATGGTTCATAAATTACACATCACCATTCCTTTACAAACAAACATAAAGTGGAATATAACTAAGTGTATAATACACCCCCAATATCATTTTTCCTAAAACCTCCCCTACTGGTTGTACTAAGTATAAACATAAAGACTGGTTCTATGTGCCTAAAAGGGTGAAAAAAGAGTAGAATACTTTTAGCTCAAATTTGGCACTTTTAGATCATTTAAAACATGTAATTGAGATTTAGGAAGCTAAAAATACATTCTCTAACCTTATCCCATGTGTCACACTCCCTTGTGGGATGTATAAGTGCTAAATTATTCCCTTTTCAAAGGAAACTACTCTATCTTCTAAATAACCTATTAATTTTTAGTTAGCAATAGTTAATAAATAATTATTATGAAACATGAGATGTTAAATCACCTTTTTTAACCTTAAAATTTCTCAATGAGATCATACAATGCATGTAATTCTCCTTTTATGACCTTCAAAATGACTTTAAATGATATATTGACTAAAATGACCTATTATACACTTAATGATCAAATATTATACCCCTTAAAACATCTTAAAATAAAAAATTTACCTACATGGGTCCCAATTTGACCTATAGGGTCAAATTTGGTCAACAATATGGTAATGAGTCAAAGGTCAAGGTTGATAAGTGTCTAGTGGAAGCTGAGATAAGAGTTTTGTTTGTTTAGATAAGTGTGAGAAACTTTTTCGAGAGATGAAAATGAGGATTAATTTATCACCTATGCTAATATTTCTCAATCCTAATGGTTAGTTCTCAATTATCATGAATACATATGGTGATGGAATTGGAGGAGTTATTATGTAGGATGGTTCAGTTATAGCGCATGAGTCTAGAAAACTAAAGCCTTATGAGGTGAATTATGTCCCTCATGATATGTAACTTGGTACAATAGTGCATTCCTTGTAAATTTATAAGAATTATCTATTTTGGAAACCATTTAAGCTAAAGACTGACAACTTGGGTCTCAATTACATTTTCATGCAACTGAACCTAAATGCACATCAAAGATGTTGGTTAAAATTCTTATCTGATTACAATTTTGATAATAATTATATCAAGGGAAAGGAGAATAAAGTTGTAGATGCCTTGAGACATAGAAGGTACATATCAACATTGGCTACTATCAAGAGTACTTTCTATGATCAGGTAATCAAATTCTTCCTAGGAGATAAATTTTATGATCGAGTCAAGGAAGCATTGTCAGAGAATTCTCAAAATCCCAAGTATAAAGGATTCAAGTTGGAGAGTGATGGTGTTTTTAATTATAATGGTAGGATACATGTGCCTAATAAAGATAATTTGAGGATCACTATGCTAAATGAATTACATAATGACCCATATTCAGGACATCCTATTGTAACTAAGCTCATGCTTGAGCTAAGACCTCTCTATTTCTAGAAAGGGGTCGAGAAGGATGCAATAGATTTTATGTCTCATTGTTTGCAATGTCAAAATCTCAAGGCTAAGCATGTGTATCTTATAGGATTTGTATATCCTCATGCTATATTTAAATGGTGTTGGAAATATTATCATTGATGTCAAAGGTCTAACATTGTTGGTGATAAAGGCCCCATAACATTTATTATCTAAAGGTGTCTAAAGGAGTGAAGGGTCACAAAGGGTGAATTCCAAAGGTCTTTTGGAAAGCTATAAATAAAGGTTTGATAAGCCATTTGTAATATGCAAGAGAGTTCATGGTTTTTTATTATTTTATTTAATAAAAGAGGAGAGAATAGAAAGAGATATTTTAAAGTTCTATCATTTGTTGAGAAAGCAACATTGAGAGATAGTTTTGTTTTATACACAAGACAGGTTGGTGCTCCTATGAGTTAAAGGCCAAAAAATAGTTATGTTGGTGCTCAGAAAAGGGGTTGGTGCTCTTGCAAGTTGGTTTTTTAAAACTTTATAATTTGAGTTGATGTTCATTCATATACTTGAGATTGTTCTCTATGGTTTTCCCACATTGGGTTTCCACATAAAAATCCGATCTCTCTCTCTCTCTCTCTCTCTCTCTCTCTCTCTCTCTCTCTCTCTCTCTCTCTCTCTCTCTCTCTCTCTCTCTCTCTCTCTCTCTCTCGTGTGGCGCATGTTATTATTTCAGTTTTATTACATATCTTGAATGTGGTTAAGTGGAGTTTGATTAAGTAAAAGTTTTATAATATATATGATATACTAATTCACCCCCCCCCCTCTTAGTATATCCCATGTTTAAAAATTGGTATCATAGTAGGTTATTTTGAAAAGAGTTTAATAGCTTAAATGTAGATCAAAGAAAGCATGAAAGTTGGATCACATGAACATTTTTATACAAATAAGGCACCTTTATTTGATGAGACAAATTATGCCTTTTGGATCATAAGGATGAGGACTTATTTGATGTCCCTTGGATTCAACATTTGGCAAGCAGTGGTGGAGGAATATGAAGAGCCATATACACTTCTAACTACTCCAGTAGAAAAAAAGGCAAGTAAAAATAATGCTAAAGATTTAAATGTTATTTTATGTAGTTTATGTTAATTATAATTTGTTAAATTTATGCAATGCAAATCTACTCATGAGACTTGGGTAAAGATTTTGAATATTTACAAAGGTGATGGAAAGGTTTAGAAAGCTAAGCTCTAGACTTTTAGAAGATAGTTTGAAAGTTTGAAGATGGAAGAGGAAGAAAATATAGCAAGTTATCTTTTGTGGGTTGATCAAATAGTTAATCAAATTCAATGCCTTGGAGAAAAATTCAAAGAGTTAGTAGTGGTAAAAAAGGTTTTGAGATCTCTGCCATTGAGATATAATGCAAAGGTATTAGCAATTGAGGAGATGAAGGATATAGCCAAGCTAAAGATGGATGAACTACATGGTATTCTTATGGCATATGAGACGTAGACCAAACAAAAAAAACCCTCAAAGAGGGAAGTTAATTTCAAGACATCAAAGAAAGCCAAGGCTAAGATTCAAGAATCAAGTGACAGCTCTAGTGATAAAGAAGATGATAACAGAGTTCTATTCATTTATAAACCTAAAAAGGGCATAGGTAAATATCAAGGAAAGTTGCCATTTAAATGTTTTAAATGTGATAAAATTGGATATTTTATAGCTAAGTGCCTAGATAAGAACAATGGTGACGATGAAGAAGGAAAGTCTACATATAAGAAAAACTTCAAAGGTGAATACAAGAAGGGATTTGAGAAGAAGAGTTTATATTATAAATATCTTAGCTCAGTCAAAGCAAATAGAGTCAATGACTCAGACGAAGAAGATATTTTATTTATGACCATACATGAAGATGCCTCCAAAAGTAAAAGTGTAGATGATCAAGAAGAAGAACATGATGAAGCTGAGGTAAATCTGGAAGGAGAAATCATTTGTGCCTTAGAAGAATTAGAACAAAAAAAGGATTCAAATGAAATAATTAAATATCTACAAGCACACATTAAAGAAGCCAAAAATATTGAAGAAGATCTAAAATCTCAATTACAAAAAGTAAATGAAGAATGTGAAAAGTATGTTGTTGAAATTTCCTCTTTAAAAGAAGATATCGAGAAAACAAATAAAGTGGTCAATGATAAAGATATCAATGATTCAAAATTTGAGAATAGCACTAATATGTTGAATAAGATATTAAAAAGTTAAAAATCAATATCAAATAATGTAGGTATCAGATTTGAAAAGAAAAAGAGCTATGTTGAATCCCTTGCAAAAGAGGAAATAAAAGGAGAAGAAGTTAAGAATATAGAGCATAGTTCAAACAAAAAAGGCCAAAAGGAACAAAACTACAAAAGATAACCAAGTCAAAGATACACAAATCAGAATAGGTTATGTTTTCATGGTTATTGTTTTTATTGTAATGGTTATGGTCATAAGAAAATAGACTATTGGAAAAGAGATAATAATTTCAAAAACAAGGAGAAGGAAACTCATGCAGAGTCAAGCAAAAGTCACAACTCTTTTGGTCCTCTATCAGGCTTTGATAAATAGGCCATAGTATGTTACAAGTGTAATAATTTTAGACACATAGCCTGACATTACAAAAGCATGTTCAAGTCAGTCAAGAAGGACCATATTTTCAAGGCTCCATTCATCAAGAAGAAAGTTCAGACAGGTTCATGGTAGAAGAAACAACCTGAAAAGTCTATGTTAGTCTAGATAGTTTTGCATATAACAAATGAAGAAAAGTAATGGTTCATTAATAGTAGATGTTTGAGACACATGACAAGAGATAAGAAAAATCTCATAACTCTAAAGAAGATCAATGGTGACACAGTGAAATTTAGAGATAATACCACTGCCAAAATAGCCAAAAAAAGTACATTAAGTTTGGATAATGGTAAAACTAAGACAGAAAATGTTTTGTATGTAGAAGCTCTTAAGTATAATCTATTAATTGTAAGTCAAATGTGTGATCAGGGACACACATTAAAATTTTATATAGAATGTTGTGAAATTAGGAGAAAATATTTAAATGTGTTGATTGTAGATGCTCAGAGGATATGCAATAATTTATATATGTTATTAGATATCAAAGGTCAAAAATGTTGTTTGAGTCAAGTTGAGGAAAGTTGGCTATGGCACAGGAGATGGGGACACATAAATTTTGACAATCTTGTTGACATCAACAAGAAGTAAGCAGTTAGAGATCTTCCAAAGATTACAAAGCCCTCCAACACATTTTATGAACCATGTCAGCATGGGAAGCAGGGCAGAAGATGGTTCAAGACAAAATAATACTTGACCACTGTTGGGTTAAATATAGAAAGTTTCAATATTTTATTACATATAGTATTACTCAATTGCCAAGATTAGAATAATTGAGTTTACAAATCTGTATCAAAATCTACTTTGTAACCCATAGATTAAAAATAATATAAACATGTACTTGTAAGTTAAATAAATAAATATGGAATAATAAATACATGCAAAAAATAGAGAAATAAGAGATCCTAAAAAATAACATACAAAAACATTGACATAGTATTTAACATGGTTCACCCAATTTTTGGGTTACATCCACCAAGAAACTCAGAAATTATTCTATTCAAACTTTCAAAGGAATTTATACAAGTGCCTAGCACTTCTTGCCCCTCAGTCTCTATATCAAAGCACTCTGGCAACACCTTTGTCTGAAGATAATTTTCTCTTTCTATCATTTACTACGCATCTGTAGTCATTATTATCTACAAATCACATCTACATAATTGTTCTACCTTGTTTCCCACTTTTAAAGGGATTATCACTAAAAATAAGGAAGTATAAAATATATTCTAACATCTTGTAGTTAAAATCTATTACAACTTCCTTGCAAAATAAGGAAGTACAAATTCTATTCTAACCTCCTGTAGTTACAATCTATTACAATTTCCTTGGAAAATAAGGAAGTACAAATCTATTACAACTTCCTTGCAAAATAAGGAAGTTCATATTTTTTAAAACTTCCTTGTAAAATAAAGAAGTTCAAATCTAAAATGATATGCAAATATGGAATATCCAATGCTTATCTAAAATAATAATTCTATAGCAGGATCTTATTATGCATAGACCAAAATTAAAAATTTATACAAATTATAACTTTCAAACTTCTATAGACCATTAATTCCCCTTACAACCTTCTATCAATTGATAACATCACTTATAGATAGAATCCTGTAGAACTAGTCAAGTTGCAAGCTTTCTATTTTTAGGTTTCCCATAGCAACAATAGTCTTCACCTACAGGTTGCCTGCAACAACTACAAGTTTAATCTATAGGCTGCCCATACCAACTACAGTCTTCACCTACAAGTTTCCTAGAATAATTATAGATTTTCACCTACAAGTTGCCCATATCCACTATAGGATTCACCTATAGGTTTCCCATATCAACTATAGGTTTATTTTATAGGCTGCCCATAGCCACTACAAGTTTCATCTACAGGCTACCTATAGCAACTGTAGGATTCTTCTATAGGCTACCCATAGTAATTGTAGGTTTGTTCTGTAGGCTACCCATAGAAACTACAAGTTTTAGGCTTTTCCTATAAAATGAGGCATTATGTTTCCACATATCTAATAATCTCCCACTTTGAGACATAAGGCCATAACACCAATTGCTACAACCTCCTAGTTAAACCTAGAACTAATAATTTCTTCTTCTTCAAGCTCATGCTTGAAGTCCCATATAAGTTTAATGTGACCTCAAATTCACTACTACAATTACTTTAGTAAGCATATATATATGATTATCCTCTAAGTGAATCTTCTTGAGCTTGAATTGCCCACTTTCCAAAAGTGTATATATGAAATGGTAATGAAGCTCTATATGCTTTGTCCTACTATGAAAAGTGGAGTTTTTAGCTAGGTGAACATCACTTTGGATATCAAAATATAGAGTGCACCCATATTTATTCACTCCCAATTCCTCACAAAATATGCTTAACCATAATAACTCTTTAGTTTCTTTAGTGCAAGCAATGTATTAAGCCTCAGTTGTAGAAAGTGCAACAACTTTCTGTAGCGTAGAAACCCATGAGACTACAGTTCCTCCAACTATGAAAATATAGCTAGTGGTAGACCTTCTACCATCCAAATCACCTACCATGTCACTATCCACAAAACCTTGCAACCCTCTATTATAACCTTCAAAACATAAACACATACTAGAGGTTCCACACAAATATTTTAAAATCCACTGAACTGCTAACTAGTGTTGCTTACCAAGGTTACTCATGAACCTACTCACTACTCCCACTACTTGGGATATGTATGGATGATTAAAAATCATATAATACATTAAACTACCCATATATAAATCATATGGCACCTTCACCATATAATATTTCTCCTCTTGTGACTTAGGAGATTGTGTCTTACTCAACTTGAAGTGGCCAACTAAAGGTGTAGAAACAGATTTATAGTTTTGCATACTAAATCTTAACAACACCTTTTTAATATATTTAGATTGAGTTAAAGTTAGTTTCTTACCCAATATATCTCTATCAATTCTCATTCTGAGAATTTTCTTGGCTGGTCCAAGATCCTTCATGGCAAACTCTAAAGAAAGCAATTTCTTCAATTCACTTATTCTCTACTTGTTAGCTCCACACAACAACTTGTCATCAACATAAACTATAAGAATAATGAATTCACCACTTTCAAATTTCTTATTGTAAACACAATGACCATTATGAGTACAATCATATCCATGCTCCAACATGAAAGTATCAAACCTTAGGTACCATTGCCTAGGTGCCTATTTCAAACCATATAAACTTTTCAAAAATTTACAAACCTTTCTTTCCTTCCCTTTTACTTCAAATCCTTCTAGTTGATTCATGTAGATTTCCTCTTCTAAATCTCCATTTAATAATGTTGTCTTCACATCCATTTGTTCTAAGTGAAGATCATTAGAAGTAACAATACTTAATATAGTTCTTATTGAGGTAATTTTGACAAGAGAAAATACCTCTAAGTAATCAATTCCAACCTTTTGTGTAAAGCCTTTAACAACAAGCCTTGCTTTGTATGTTTTTTGCCCACTCTCATATTATTTTAAATGGAAAACCCATTTATTTTGTAGTGCTTTCTTATCAAGTGGAAAATCCACCAATTCCCATGTTTTATTGTGTTTCAAGGCATCCAATTCTACTTTCATGCCCTTTTCATATTGCACACAATATGTATCCTGCGTAGCTTCTAAAAATGATTCAGCTTCCCCACTATTAGTTAGTAAAAAATAAAATAAAGATGGAGAATATCTATTATGAGGTTTACTTACTCTTGTTTACCTCCTTACCATAGGTGTGACTGGTTCACTTTGAGCTTCTCTTGGCCCAATATTCTTAGAAGAATTTATTGGGTCATTAATGACCCTATTCCCATTCTCTAATTTTGTAGAGGTAAATGGAGTATTTTGTAAGTTGTATTTTATTTCTCTAAATACACTTGGAATTATGACAAGATTATATTTACCAAGTGGACTTTCCACTTTATTTTCTGCAAGTTGGTCCCTATACATCACACTTTCATTAAAGATCACATCACATGATCTCACAATATTTCTATCATCTAAATACTAGATATGATAACCAAATGAGCTATCACCATATCTAATTAAAGTGCATTTCATTTATTTATAGCCAAAAACTTTTAAATGAGAGTAGGAAACACTTTTACCTATCCAAGCTTCCTCAAGAATATCACCATCTAAATCACTAGATGTTCCTTTTTTAATCAAATAAATATCAGTATGGACCACATATACCCAAAAATTAGGGGGTAAACTAGCATGGAGTCTCATACTTCTAGCTCTCTCCATAATTGTTTAGCTCATTCTCTCACTTACCCCATTCTATTGAGGAGTATGAGGCACTATTACTTTTTTTTTGGATTCCTTATCATGCACAATAGTTCCAAAATTATTTTGAGGTGTATTCACCTCCATTATCATATCTTAAGCATTTCAACTTCATGCCTAACTCATTTTCTGCAAGGGCTCTCCAAATTTTAAAGGTTCTAAATACATCAAACTTATTTTGAATACAATAAACCCACAACTTACAAGTTACATCATCCATAAATGTAACATAATACTTTGAGCCTCCCAATGATTATACAGGGGTTGGTCCCCAAACATCAAAATGTACTAATTCTAATTTATTTTGTTTTCTTTTAGTCCCAACCTTCAAAAAAGAAACTTTCTTTTGTTTACCAAAAATGCAATGTTCACATAAATCTAGATTAATAGAGGTTAAGTCTGATAACTTCCCTTTCTTATGTAAAATGCTCATACCTTTCTAACTCATATGACCCAATCTTGAATGCCATAAACTAGTTTCTAGATTAGAAGTAGAAACTAATGTAGTATTAGAATCAATAATGTAATTACTCAAATTCAATGTGCCTTCCTTTTTCCCTCTAGCTACAACAAGATTACCTTTGTTACCTTCCAAGCTTCTACATTGAAAGTAACAGTACATCCATCTTCTACCAATTGACCTATAAAAATAATATTTTTGGTAAGACTTGACTCCTGTCTTACTTATTTGAGTATTCATTCATTTCCATTATGTATATTGATCTTTACTGACCCTTTGCCAACAATATCATAGGGTTCATTTTCTCACAAGAAAATTTGGCCAAACTTGCCACTTACATAGGTTGTAAATACTTGGGATTGAAAGTAGCATGAAAAGATGCCCCTGAGTCAATCACCCATGACTCAACCTTTATATCACATGACAAAACTAAAGCATCTTGATACATAGTAGTAGTATCACTTAAGGCAATATTTACCTCCTAGTTATTATCCTTGTTTTTTTCTCCTTGTGATTCTATTTAGGAACCCAATATTGATTTCTCAAATGGCTATACTTTCCATAGTTTCAACATACAATACTTCTTCCTTTTGACTTGGATCTATGTTTGGAAGATAAATATCTTCCCTTTGATCCATGGCTCTTGCTTTTCTATATATTCTTTTATCTCCCTCTAGATTCAAAATTTAGTTCATTACTTATTGAAGTCTCACTAGATGTCTTCCCTCTCATTTATTTAGAGATTATGGCACTAAAAATATCCTCTATTTTAAGATTATTTCTCCTAGAAATGTTGTTACTCACAACCATCACAAGATTATTCCAAGACTTAGGCAGGGAACGTAATAACAACAAAACCTTGACTTCTTCATCTAGTTGCAATTTTAAATAAGTCAACTGATTTGTAATAGTATTGTAATCATTCAAATGTTTAGCTGAACTTGAATTCTCATTCATTTTCAAGTTGAATAACCTCTTCATCAGATACACCTTATTTTCTATTGAAGGTGTCTCATACAGCTTGCATAACATGGTCATAAGTTCTTCTGTAGTCTTTTCTTTAGATTTATTGGAGGCAACACTTCCTCCCAAGCAGAGTCTTATAGCTCCCAAAAAATTTCTTTCCAATACATTCCATTCCTCATCTATTCTCTTTCCCTATCCTTTTTCCTTTCCATCAAGCAGTAGATAGAGGTCCTTTTGATACAGATAGTCAATCATCTACATCTTCCATATAATAAAATTATGTCCATTAAACTTATCAACCACTCTTCTTCCATCGTCTACCATTATTCAAGATATCCCACTTGAGAATATATTACTCTAAGTCTGAGATCCTGTAGAGATTTACAACTTGCAAAATAGTATACAAAACCACACAAAGATGGCTCTGATACCACTTGTTGGGTTAAATATAGAAAGTTTCAATATTTTATTACATATAGTATTAATCAATTTCCTTGATCAGAATAATTGAGTTTACAAATTTGTATCAAAATCTACTTTATAACTCATAGATTAAAAATAATTTAAATGTGTACTTGCAAGTTAAACAAATAAATATGGATTAATAAATACATGCATAAATTAGAGAAATAAGAGATACTAAAAACTAATATACAAAAATACTGACGCAGTATTTAATGTGGTTCACCCAAATTTTGGGCTACGTCCACTAAGAAACTCAAAAATTATTCTATTCAAACTTCCAAAAAGAATTTATACAAGTGTCTAGCACTTCTTGCCCCTCAGTCTCTATATCAAAACACTCTGGCAATAGTTTTGTCTGAAGATAATTTTCTCTTTCTATCAATTATACTGTAGTTGCAGTCATTATTGTCTACAAATCACATCTAAATAATTATTCTATCTCTTTTCCTAATTTTAAAGGGATGATCACTAAAAATAAGGAAGTACAAAAATTATCCTAACTTCCTACAGTTACAATCTGTTAAACTTCCTTAATAAATAAGGAAGGAAAAATTCTGTTCTAACTTTTTGTAGTTATAATCTATTACAACTTCCTTACAAAATAAGGAAGTACAAATTTGTTACAACTTCCTTAAAAAATAAGGAAGTTTATATTTTTTACAACTTCCTTACAAACTAAGGAAGTTTAAATCTGAAATGATGCACAAATATGGAATATCTAATGCTTATTTAAAATAATAATTCTACAGTAGGATCTTATTTCATATAGACCAAAATTAAAACTTTATACAAATCAAAACTTTCAAACTTCTATAGACAATTAATTCCCCTTAAAACATTCTATCAATTGATAAGGTCACTTATATATAGAATCCCATAACATTGGTCCAGTTACAGGCTTTCTATTTTTAGGTTTCTCATAGCAAATTTAGTCTTCATCTACAAGTTGCCCATAGCAACTGTAGGTTTCATCTACAGGCTGCTTGTAGCAACTATAGTCTTCACCTATAAGTTGCCCATATAAACTGTAGGTTTTCACCTATAGGTTGCCTATAGCCACTACAAGATTCACCTACATGTTTCCCATAGCAACTATAGGTTTCTTGTATAGGCTACCCATAGCCACTGTAGGTTTCATCTACAAGCTGCTCATAGTAACTATAGGTTTATTATATAGGATATCTATAGAAATTGTAGGTTTTTTCTATAAGCTACCCATAGTAACTGTAGGTTTCAATCTTTTCTAATAAAATGAGGCATTATGTTCCCATATCTCTAATAACCACTCAGATGTTAGATCTTGTTCACATTGATCTATGTGTACCTACTAGAATTCAAAGTACTCAAGGTGAGAAATAGTTCATGTTACTTATTGATTATTTTACATGTATGACTTGGGTGATATTTTTGAAGAAAAATATAGAAGATTTCAACCACTTCAAAGCATTCAAGGCTTTAGATGAAAATGAAACTAGTTTGAAGATTAAGTGCCTAAGATTAGATCGAGTAGGAGAATTCATGTCAGATAATTTTATTGAGTATTGTGAAGACCATGGGATAAAGAGACATTATTGAACAACCATAACTCCATAATAAAATGGAGTAGTTAAGGAAAAAAATAGAATAATTTAGGAGATGGCAAGGACAATGCTAAATGAATCCAAGATACTAGATAAATATTGGAGAGAGGTAGTAGGCACAATACTGCATATCCATAATAGAGCATTGTTGAAAGTCAATAGTGACAAGACTCCTTATGAGCTATGGAAAGACAAACCAAATACTATTGATTATTTTAGAGTTTTTGGTAGTAGATACTTCATAAAGAGAACTAATGAAAAATTGGGTAAATTTGAATCTAGAATAGATGAAGGTATATTTCTTGGATATTATTGTAAAAGTAAATGTTATAAATGTTATAACAAAAGAACCAAGAAGATAGTTGAAAGTGCAAGTGTCAAGATAGATGAAGATGTAGCATATAGAGCTAGTGATCTGATAGACACTCCTAAAATCATTGAAGAATAAGATTATGAAGAATCAAATGAAGATGAGGAGAAGGAGCAAAAGGACACCAAGACCCCATCTAAATATGTCTAGAGAAATCATAATGAGAGTGAGATCATTGGGAACATAAATGAAGGAGTTCACACCAAAAAGATGATGGTAAGTGAATCTGAGCAAGTTAATTTTTCTTTGTTATCCAAAATTCAGCCTAGAACTTTTTCAAAAGCTAGACATGATGAATAGTGGGTTAAAGCGATGGATGAAGAATTAAATTAGATAGAAAATAATGACACTTGGGAATTAGTGCCTAAACCAAAAAATAAAAATATGATAGCAAAAAAATGAGTATACAAAAATAAGTTGAATGAAGATGAAGTTACAAAGAATAAAGCAAGGTTAGTATGTAAAGGATATGCTCATATTGAGGGTATAGATTTTGAAGAAACCTTTGCACTAGTGGTAAGACTAGAGGTTATTAGAATGTTTCTTGCATAAGTAGTGTTTAAAATTTTCAAAGTGTTTTAGATGGATGTCAAATCTACTTTTCTGAATAGGAATCTAGAAGAGGAGGTCTACATTGAGTACCATGAGGGATTTCTTCTCTCAAAAGATAGTAGCCATTTATGTAGATTAAAAAAAATAATGTATGGATTGAAACAAGCTCCTAGAGCTTGGTATCCAAGACTTGATAAGTACCTAAAAGATCAAGGTTTTAAAAGAGGTTTTGTTAATAGTAATCTCTACATCAAAATATAAAGTGAGCATAAATTGATTGTTGTTGTATATGTTGATGACATAATATTTGGAGGAAACATTGAAAAGATGACAAAAGGATTTTCTAATAATATGCAAAAAGAATTTGAGATGTCTATGCTTGGATAATTGTCACTTTTCTTAAGGTTGAAAATATTTCAATTAGATAAATGAATTTTCATATCTCAAAATAAATATGCCAAGGAAATGTTCAAAAAAATTGGTTTTAAGGATTATGCACCAGTTGGTACACCAATGGGTATAAGGAACAAGGTGAGTAAGGATGAAGATTCACCTATTGCAAATCAATATTTGTATAGATCTATGATTGTTAGTCTTTTATATTTGATAGCATTGAACCTAGACATCATGCATGTAGTAGGCATGGTTGCAAGATATCAGGCAGCCCCAAAGGAGATTCATGTTCAGTTGGTGAAGATAATATTAGATATGTCAAGGGGACATTAGAAAAATTATGGTATCCCATAGGTAGAGATTTTAGTTTGGTTTCTTATACAGATTCATATTGGGTAGGTTGTTTAGATGATAGAAAGAGTACAAGTGGAGGAGCTTTCTTTCTCAGTGATAACTTAGTATCTTGGCTAAGAAAGAAGTAGAACTTAGTATCACTTTCTACAACTAAATAAAAATATATTATGGTGGTGTTATGTTGTACTCAAGTGCTTTGGATGAAGCAAACTTTAGAAGACATCAAGGTAAAATATGATGAACCTATATCTATTTTTTGTGACAACACAAGTGTTATTAATATTTCTAAGAATCCAGTGATGCATTCAAGAACAAAACATATTCCTATCAGATATCACTTTTTGAGAGAGTAGGTGGTAGACCAATAGGTTAAAATGGAATATATCAGTACTAAAAA
This sequence comes from Torreya grandis, assembly GCA_037957365.1. Classification (NCBI taxonomy): domain Eukaryota; kingdom Viridiplantae; phylum Streptophyta; class Pinopsida; order Cupressales; family Taxaceae; genus Torreya; species Torreya grandis. Next base: position 565,840 of record JARHVA010004785.1, read on the forward strand.
ATATATTATAGATATTTTCACAAAGGCACTACCAAAAGACACATTTCAGTATCTATGGGAGAAGTTGGGAGTAATTTCTTTTACTTCCTACCATTGAGGATCAACATCAGTTGAGGGGGAGCTAAGTGTTAGCTCTAGGATAGACCCTTTGCCATTGATGTCAAAGGAGGAGAAGAATAAAAATAGGTATAGGAATAGGTACATGATGTTATATTAAGTGGGAGTTACTATATTCTTTTCATATGGTAGTATGTGCAGGTTATCATGTGCAATATAGGTTTTAGGATATGGAAGTTTTAGTTTGAGATTGTCATAAATGACAAAGAGGGAGATTGTTAGAAATATTATCATTGATGTTAAAGGTTTAGAATTGTTGGTGATAAAGTCCCCATAGAATTTATTATCTAAAGGTGTTTTTAATGTTCATATTTATTATCTAAAGGTGTCTAAAGGAGTGAAATATCACAAAGGGTGAATGTCAAAGGTCGTTTGGAAATCTATAAATAAAGGCTTGAGAAGCCATTTATAATATGCAAGAGAGTGCATGGTTTGTAATTTTTTTATATAAGAAAAGAGGAGAGAATAGAAAGAGATATTGTAGAGTTCTATCATTTTTGAGAAAGAAACATTGAGAGATAGTTGTGTTTTATACACAAGAGGGGTTGGTGCTCCTGTGAGTTGGTACTCATAAATATTTGCAAGGGGTTGGTTCTCATGTGGGTTGGTGATCACAAAATAGTTGTTATGTTGGTTCTCAGCAAAGGGGTTGGTGGTCTTGCAAGTTGGTTCTTGTGAACTTTGTAATTTTAGTTGGTACTCATTCATATACTTAAGATTGTTCTCCATGGTTTTTCACACATTAGGTTTCCACATAAAAATCTAATCTCCTCTCTCTCTCTCTCTCTCTCTCTCTCTCTCTCTCTCTCTCTCTCTCTCTCTCTCTCTCTCTCTCTCTCTCTCTCTCTCTCTCTCTCTCTCTCTCTCTCTCTCTCGTGTGGTGCATGTTATTATTTCAATGCTATTGCATATCTTGAATGTATGGTTAAGTGGAGTTTGATTAAGTAAAAGTTTTATAAGATATATGATATACTAATTTACCCCCCCTTCAGTATACCCCATGCTTAACAAATGGAAGTGGTAGGTGATTATCATGGAATTTATTCTAATTATTGTCATTTTCATAGAACCAACATGATATGATCTTGGTCATAGTTGAAAAACTAATTAAGGTAACTCATGTCATATTAAGAAACTTAATAGATGATGCACCTATGCTTACAAAGATATTTGTGAAGGAGGTGTAGTGATTTCATGGATTTATGGAAAATATAATTTTTAATTGAGATATGATAATGACTTGTAGATTTTGGTTGATGCTGAATTCAACTCTAGATATGAAATTAAATTTCAATAATGAATATCACCCAAAAATATATGGATAGACAAAGAGAATTAACCAAGTAGTATAAGATCTATTTTGAATGTATTATGTGGATAAACAATAAAAGTGAGAGGAATACCTTCCATTGGTTGAGTTTGATTAAAATAACTCATACCAATTAACATTGAAAATAGCTTTGTTTGAGGCATTATATGGAATGAGGTGTAGAACATCAATCAATTGGGATAGGTTAGAAGATAGGGTAGTTTTTGGACCTAAAATGCTTGTAAAAATGGAAGACCAAGTTAACAATCAGGAAGAGGTTGGATGAGGCCAATGATAGAAAAATTATGTTGATCTTAAAACAATAACAAGGTAGTTTTTTTTTTAGTGATAAATTATTTTTGTGAGTTAAGCCTCATAAAATATTGATTAAATTTAGGAGGTTAGTGAAACTTTCACCTAGATATGTGGGACCCTTCGAGGTTCTGGAAGTGATCAATCTTGTAGTGTATAGGCTTGAATTTACACTAGATATAACTCTATTACATAATGTTTTCCATGTATTCTATTTTAAAAAGTATATTGTTGATTCTTCACATGTGTTATATTGGAATGCTTTACAAGTTTTTTATCATGCAGTGGTCATAGTACAAACCAATCAGAATAATTGACACTTACAAACTCAGTTTACATAATAGAGAAGTGTCATAGTGCAAGGTCTAGTGGGACCAATATTCTAAATATAGTTCCACTTGGGAAGATTATGATGAGTTTTAAAGGTTGTTTCCACATTTATTTACTTAATATATTGTTGAATATTATTTTATTTTCTACTAAATAATGTTTAATTTTAGAACTTATGTTTGAATAAGTGTCATCAAGACAATGACCAACTTTAGGAGCAAGGATGTCACATCCCAATTTCCTCTCTAGACTTGATAGCCTATTGATTAGTGGATTTTATGGTTATTTTTTGAATAATTAATATTTTAATTAAGCTTGATTTCATATGTTGATGTATGGACAGTTATATGTTGCTTAATTTACATGATTGTTAACTATGGAGTTAGTTATACTTGTAAATTATGTACATGATGATCATGTTTTTTTTTTATAGCAATATATTATGGATTTTATATTATTTTAGGATAACTATCTTTATTATTGTGAAGTGGATATAAGATAGATTCATCCTTCATATTGTGATGGAGGGAGGGCATAAATGGAGGGGGTGGCATAGATGGAGGCATTGGGGGATGATAGATTAAATACTAAGAACTTGCATACACCATAATAGTTAGAATATCATAATATATTCATTTTTTGATTGATTAGTTGATAGTTGTTTTTATTTTTAATCTTATTTGTTGTATTGTTGTGTGTTGTTGCATTTGAATATGCTTAGTTTACATCCATACTATCATATGTTTGTGTTGTCTAAATTAGCTTACTTCATGTGATGATGTTATTATAATGTGTGTTATAGATCTTAAATTACCCTTGATTCTACCTTCGTATGTGTGAATGTTTATTAACAGTGTCTTTTTATCATAAATGCATTATTTTATACACATGGGTTCTAGTTTGTCACTCTAGATTCCCTCATTGTCATTATCTACCCATCTGTGAAAGAAAGGTTATTCCCTAGTTGGGAGATTGTGCAGGGGATTGATGGTCTATAATTTGTGTGGAAAATAACTCAGATGATGTCCTCCCTCCCCTCAACAATACTACACTAGAGACTACACTCGAGATTACTTATGGATATTACACATTTGTTGAGACTTGCATGCTCTATGGATATTTGTATTATTATTATATATTACTATTATTAAGACGTTTTTATGATAAAATTATAGTTTTTATTTATATTTAAAATAAAAATAGTTGGTTATAATATTGTGTCATTTGTGGTTGAATTTGTAATAATACTTTTATGAATTAAATGTACACTTCTTTTTTGAAATTAGCATTGTACCTATTCTTGATATTGATATTATTATTGTGATCATTAGCTAAATATATTATCCATTGAACTTTAAATGGTTATCTAACATTAATGTATTTATTTAAATATAACTCTTTATAGGTTTCATCGTGGTAGAATATGTTAGTTGAATTTGTGTAGTTATCTTTTAAAAAACATTACCCTATTCTGGTAAATCCTAGTGGGGTTGTTCCACTTATGCAATTTTTTTCATAAACATTTATTCCAAATGTATCATCTAGCATATTATAGTATTATTTTTCTAGATCATGTCCAACTATGTCATCTAGGCTAGAAAAATATTCTTTATTGACTAACTCTATTTATACCATATCATCTAGGATGGTACAATCTATTTCTACCCCTAATTTTAATTCAATTATATTATCCATAATCAATTTGGTTTTCATGTCTTTGTGCAACCAAATCCATAAACCAAGCTAATACCATTAGCTTATCCTACCTTAATTTTACTAGTGATTTTGAGATTACATGATTTGATTCTATATCATATTCATTTTAGTTTCACTTATTCTCTAGCTGATCCACTTTCAAATTCAATCCATTTTTCATAGTCTTTTCTAACTCATATGGTCTTTGACAAATGGGATCCCATAGATAAACTTTCTATATTCCCATATTTAATTACATTTATTGAGATCATGAGGATTTATCCTCATAACAGAAACCATATTATGCAGATTTTTTTCAACATGAAAATTCCCTAACCACCACCTATGGGGAAAGAAGCTACCTTAACCAAGTATGAGTAAAGAATTTTAAAGTAATGTGTATATATTTCCATCAAAGTTGATCAAAATTTGGATGCATATCTCTATCTACAATTTCCCATATCATCCATAATACCTAATGAAATATTACTTCATGTTGATAATCCACCATTATTTATTATAATCTAAGTTGGTGACATTCACATCAAGAAAGCCTTGATAGATGAAAGATATATCACTTGTGTTACCTTCTTTAAATTTTTTAAAAATTAGGATACTCATAATGTAAACATAAGTATAACCAAATAACATGCCAAGGATGTGATCAAAGGAAAATTCATACTTCAATATATGTTTAGGTTTCTATCATGGTACCACCTATCATGGTTAGAGTTAGGGTTATGATTTTAAAATTTCCTTTATCATATAATGTTTTGTTTTTCCACCCTTAAACTCATTGTATGAGGATAGTAGCTTCTTCCTCATGTCAATGGATAAAATTTCCTTTTAAGGATGTTATTTTAAATATTGAAGGTGATACAGAGCCTTGGAATTTTTAAGAATTCTAATGATTTGGTGTCTTTAAAGTCCCAACCCTTGATCCTTTACCTAGCATTCATTTTTGTGAATATCAACATTTTTATCATCCCATCAACTCAAACCGAGGTTATAGTGGTCACCCCAAACTTTTGGGAAACATCCCACCAAACCTCCAAAAATTTTATGTTGATGAACCTGATGAAAGTAGTCTAAAAATCAAAACATCAAATCTCCCCTTTAGCATGATATCTCAATTTCCACCAAACTTGTGGCCTCATTCTCACAAGATATTGACCGATGAGTTTCATGATTTTAATGTTATTCTTAATAAACCTACTTCTCATACATTTTATATAAATATAGTGGTATAATTTATTAACACATACATCACCACTCATAATTATGATTATGGCTTACATCTTATATAACCCATACTTATTTGGATATGCCCAATCTTAGGATGCAAAGATCATTCATTACCATTCATATCTCCAATGCTCTTACAATCTATCTAAATAGTTCCATATCATTAGCTTAATTGGCATCATTTGATCTAGTTCTCTTTCCCATTTACCTAACATTTATCCTTGTTTGTTGATTCTCATAATTATGAGATTGAGCACATTCTAACTTCTAATTCACACACAAATTTCCTTACTTTTGAACCTCTTTGGAGCATGCTTGAAGATTAATCCATTATTAGACCCTACTAGTTCACTATATTTTATGATCCTTTAAGATCACTTCCTCCATGTATACTATACAAACTTCTATGGCCTGCACCATGGATGTTTCCCAAAGAAATAATAGCACCATATTTTTCCATCCATAGAGTGTTTAGCCATGCAAAACACTAGTTTCAATTTTATCATAGATATCTCAATTATCATCATGTTCCTAAGTCAATTATTTTATGCTTTAATGATGATGATTTATTTGATGAGATTCTAAATAGACCCCACTATGATTATATACATTGGTCAGATTTAACACCACAACCACCCACCCAAGAGGATGAATTGTAGTAAAAGTTCCATAAGGTTTCAAACCATCCAACTAATGAGTGTATAACTTATCATAATTTTTTAGCATAATATAAGTTTGAAGACCCAAAATATTGCCATAGATACTCAACTACCTCAGAATTCAAATCTTAGGCATTCTTATTTCTTCCATAGGTCTAGTAGACATTATTCAATTATCTATCAAGCTCTTCAATAGTATCTTCATGCACTTCATCTTAAATCATTTATTTTTATTTGTAAATCAAACATGATCCTTCCAAATGTCATACATGGTTACATCTATAAACATTGAGAGTTATAGTTTCTTTATCACTAGTGTTATACAAATCACATGAATGGATGTATAACTATTCAACAACATTTTAAATACTTTATGAGGCCCCTGCCTCAAGGTTACCAATATCACTCACATGGTCCATTTAGGATGGTGGAGCATCCTCCACTATGACTATATCCATCACCTATATCAGAGTATTAGTTTAATATAGCATCACAAATTACTTACATTGACTATTCTCATCAAGAGGCCCCATGACCTCCACCTTCTAGTACCCTTAACTTTTCCACAAAACTCATACACCAAATAGTCCTACCATGACTTTAAAAAATGGTAGAAGGGACGATGATCCAAACCATATATTAGTTATAATAGTATTTTACAAATGTTATTGATGATGTATGTCAATATATTTCATGAAATTTATGATAAGATAATTTTTTTGTATCTTTTACTTCACATTATCATGTAATTTGATTTCATATTATTATTTTTAGCATATGTGATGTTTGTTGTTAAATCTTTATCATGAAATTTTAAATTTCAACACTTTCATTTTTAGCATGTATACTTACTTTTTATCATTTCACAACCACTTTACAATCATCCTTATTTTCCCTCATGGATCTTAGGTATCACCTTCAAGTTTTGTTTTAACATTTATATCTCTTTATAGTCATAATTAGTATCTCTTATTGATCTTAGGTATCACTTAATTTTTTTATTTTTTAGTATCTTTATCTTTCCCTTATTTTAGGATGATTTTAAGTCAACCTTTGTTTCCCTTGTGGATCTTAATATCACCTTTGTGTTTAGTTTATCACACTTTTAGCATTTTTCAATTTGCCTTACTTTTCATCACCTTTTGGAAATCCCCCTCTTTTGGGATAACTTGTCTTATTATTTCTTGTCCTATAACATTTTTAGGATATGAAAACATCCCTAGTGACATGATTACCACATTTAACAACATTTATTTTACTAGGGTCTCCTTCTCATGATTTGATCTACATTTCCATGTATTTTAAAATCCCTCTTTAAGCCTAGTCACTTTTGAAGTAAATTTATCCCTTTTTATGGTCAACTACTATTTTATCATCAATATATCATCCTTTTTACATGGATGAATATTCTATGATCCCCATCTCTCATTTTCCTTTCACTTGAGGCACACTTAGGTAGGTTTATTAATCACATTCTTTCATGTAGTGTAATTATAAGAGTCTTTAAGCACCATGGTCTTTAGGTTCTTCTCTCTAGAAGCTACATTAAGGCTCTCTTGTGTTAGTTATATTTATCACCCATGATTAGGTTTTATAAATTTGTATAAAGGAGAAAACTTAAAAAATATAAAAGATCTAAAATTTATATCATAAAACAAGGCATTGTTAAAAGGAAAATCAAAACCTAAAACTTGGATCATACTAAAAGACGTGATCTTTTTCAGAACATCTCTAATTCTAGTCAAAGATCAAACTCCGAAATTGGCTTCATGATAGATTTTAGGTTGACTAGGATGTGTTATGTTATTATACTAAGGTAGGAGGTATTATTCCACCATTTTATATATTATAACATTCTAGTGCCACCTAATTTCTCACATAAGTACATAATATTCACACAAGACTGAAAACTCTATAAGGGGTATTGAAGAGTGGGGAACATGTTATGGGGAGGTAGGATCCTTTTAATTTGTATAAATATAGCCTTCTTGGTATGATCAATATAATTTATATGATATCCCAAACCTACGCTTGCTTGATGGGGTTATCTAAGTCCTTGATCTTGAAATTTCTTAGCCTCACCCTCTTATTGAGATTCTTTTATCTCTATTAAGGATTTATAAATCAAATTTTTGGTTCCTTACACCCTTACACTTTCATCATATCTTCCCTGATGTCCCCTTAAATGAAAAATCTTTTAGTTGATCATGTTCTTTCCTATTGACATCATTTTAAAATTTTAACCACCATTTATAATTCCACTTGGATTTTAAATTTGTGAGTTTCATTATAAGACATTAGGAAATGCAATCAAGCCTTACTCAGAAATTTTATTTCAGCATTAACATCTATGTCATATTTATAATCATAAATGTTTTTCTATATGGTCTTCCTTTCTTACATCATATTTTAGTACACGCACTGATTTTGATTTTTTACACATTCGAGTCTTTGGATTATTTTGAGACATCTTAGTTTGACTTAAGTTTAATTTATATATCTTAACATTGGATGTAATTTAAAAATAATTTATGTATTTATCTATGTTATATTCAATTTGAATCTACTTAACTTACATCGGATGACATTTTTTATGTGTATCTTATCTAATTATTTGTCACATTTTTTTATGATGTTTTATTTATATAATTATTTTTAGAATATCACGATTAGATTTTGTTTAGATATTAATGTCATTTTTAATTTTTTACTTACAATTTTTTAATTATCTCATGTTTTGTCTCACTTATATTTGGTGTTTTACATTCATTTTTTAGTTTATTTATGCATTTTTATTTGTTGATTTTTATATCTACTACTTGCATTGCTACCTAAGCTATAACTTACTCAAATCACTTAAGCTCATTAATAGTTGTTACAACCAGTCTAAATCATATAGAATATGATCTAGATGAAGGTGTTATAGGATATAACATAATTATGGTATTAGGATTATGAATATGGAGTCAAAAATATCATGGTATGCTACCTCCATCATAGTCCTCCATCATGCCTCATCTATTAGTACATCTATAAAATGTAAATCAAAATTGACATCATATCTCTAATATATGTATATCAAAATCTTAGTGTGTGTGTGTGTGTGTGTGTGTGTGTGTGTGTGTGTGTGTGTGTGTGTGTGTGTGTGTGTGTGTGTGTGTGTGTGTGTGTGTGTGTGTGTGTGTGTGTGTGTGTGTGTGTGTGTATCAATAGTACATAGCATGTATATCTCTAACTCTAGGAATAGAAAGTGATAGCATAAATTTAAAATTTTATATACCTATAATATTTTCATCACACCCAAGACATGTCTATTATCTTGGATCCCCCCCATCAGACCACCATAGTCTATCAAGATGGTCTCTATGTTCACATTTATATGGTCCAAATATATAGTAGGCTTGCCTAGGAATCTTTAGACCTCTTTAACATGTCTATTTTCTTCTTGCCTTCATCATATCCCTATATTACCTATTGTCATTACCATCATATTATATCCATGTCTAGTTGATGAGGTCTCACTATAGGTACTATAATTATCACCCTTCATAGCCCCACATTTTTTATCTCCCTCACATGTTGTGCCCAAAATGGTGGGACAACCAAAGGTGCCACAAGATATGCCAGTATAAACTATGTAAAGACTCAGTCATATGGATATGGTTGAAGCCACCATGTATAGTGACCTATAATATGTATTTGACACCTCACCTACCCTATGGTAGACCATGATGGCCACACATCCATTATGCCTTTATATAAAATCCAAAAAAATTGATCTTATCTAATAGTCTTTAGAGCATATACATGAGTAATCACTTAAACCATGTGTCCCTATTCCCATATCCTCACTCAATGGATATGATCATCAGTCATAAAAGGTAACCCCACTAACATATACATGAGGATCCTCTCATATATATAACTTTATAAAATAATAATGGGGGCCATTTTTTTTTTTTGCCCTAACTCAAAAAACTATATAAATCATGAACTATTTTCACCTATATGGAAGCTTCCATATTGTATGAGGTTGCTTATTTTCCTAAAATATACATTAAAAAAAGTAGTGTGATTCATTTACACTCATACTACTAATCAAACCTAGTAACCCACTAATTTACAAAAAATTGGGAATATCGGGGTTTTATTCCTAATTTAGTTAAAGGGTCTAGGTTGATAAATCAGTAAATAATATGTGGAAAATAATATATTGATTTGTGAAATTTATTAGTATTTAGATATTTTATAAAAATAGTAATAAGAGGGAGAAAATAAGACTTAGCTTAAACTATGTTAATCCAACTAAGACAAGATCTAATATTCATTGTGCAAGCTTGGGAAACTATCACAATAAAGATTTTAACTTTCATTTTTTGATTGGACAAGAGCATCAAAAGCGGATAGGAGTGGCACTGACACTATAGTCCTTGTTTAACATTGTTGTCTTAAAGAATTAATCTTTTTGGGTTTTATTTGGTAGGTCTGTGTGACCTTGTCTCTAAAGTTTTAGTAGTTGGAAGTCTATAGAGCTCCCTATAGAGAAAATTTTCTCTTCAAACCCTATTTTCCATTATAATTTAACCAATTTCAAATAAGAGGGGGGGTTATTATGTGTAAGATTCACTAGACATGGATCCACACCCCTTATGTGGGCACACTACCTATATACCAATACTTTGAAGAGGGATCAAGCCATATGTAATTCTCCCTTTGAAAGTGCTTGGTGCGATTGTGATATGAGGATGAAAAGGAAATGTTAAATTGGGTGTGCTTGTGATGACTAGGGACTGGTATAAGGATTTGAATAAGCTAGAAATAGTATTGGATGGTTATATGCAGAGAATAGATAAATGTGTTTGAGTAGTCTTGCTTATATTCTTTATTGCTTTGTGATATTTTCCAACCCTTTCCAAATGATCCTTGAATGGGATTTTATAGGGATCTATTAGTCATAGATTGAATTTGCTCACATTAGGCTGAAAAGAATAAGGATGCAAAACCAAAAGGAATTGACCATTGGGGCCAAAAATGAGCTTGGACAATAGAACCAAAAGTGGATAGGAGTGGTAGTGGTGTTATAGTCCTAGTGTGGTGCTATTATCCTAGGCAAATGAAACCTAGGGGATGGATTGGTCATGAAAAAAAGGTCTTAGCTCATCTGGGATCATGTTTGAAATGATATTAATGACTGAGAATTAGTGAAAATAAGCCTCAAAGGATTAGGAGAGAAAGTAAGAGGGATCTATGGATTTGGAGTCATAAGCCACACTCAAGTCACCAATGTTGCATTTTTATATGACTACATTTCCTTCCCCCTTTATTCTAGTGATGCAGTAAAGTGAAATAATAGGATAAAGGAAAAAGAGAAAGTGTACCTAAACTTACCTATAATGTTGAAGCTCATGATGTTATTATGATGTTGGGTGTGTATAGAGAGATCACACTATGAAGTGTGAATCTGTAATAGAAACCAAAGATTATATTAGTTCTTACTAAATATGATATATCTAAAATAAGAACATATAAAACTAGGTAAGAGAAAGGAAGAGAAAGGAATGAATACACCTCATCAGGTATGCGAACCAATACAAAACATGTTATGATGTTGAGTGATGTTATATTATGCTGAGTAATGTTAGAAGGTGTTGTACCAAGAGGAATATCATGAATGGAGTTAAGTGCTCAATTCCCCAAAAAGTGGCTCAAGAATGCAAAGGTTGGCCCTTTGGCTCCATTGTCACCTACTATGTGAAGCTAGGTGCTCTTGATTGTGTTGATCAATGTTTGGACTGTGTCCAATCCCTCTGAATAGGTGGCTCAAGAATATAAAGGCTAGCTAGAACTTTAGCTCCATCATTGCCCTATGAAGTGAATTTATGAATTGATATCACTATAAAATATATTGCATATGAAATGGATCTTAAATCCCATGAATGGACTATGATTTGAAAATGTTAGCGTGGATAGATGAATGTATGTTAGAGACTAGGACACTCTTGGCCATTTTGAAAGATGGAAAATTAGTCTTATATGAAATCCACTCCAAAACTAAGAATCTAGCTTATGTGGAAGCCACTCAAAAACTTAGGAATGTGGAGGGTAGGCTTGTATGAAATACACTCTAAAATTATGCCAACCACCTACAAATGGAATAAAGCATGTAACTATTGAGAATTTTTCGACAATGTTGAACTAGGAAAGAAAATAAACAAATGTTCCATGCACATTGCCCTCAATCACTGATGTTTAGAACATGGATTATAATTTAAAAGTTATACCAATTATCATATCTAAAATTAGAAGTGAGATCCATCAAACCTCACATGATACCCCCTATATCTGGATTCTCTGAGAAAAATGTGTACTAAAATTACTTATTCTAAACTAGTCTGGTTGTGCAAATTGTAGATAAACCTATTTTTCTATCTGCTTCTAGAAATTCTAATTTTTTATTATTTAGATAAGAGAATTAGAAATTAATAGTAACACCACCAGCACTATAGTCCAATCTTATCATTTTTGTCCTAGGCCAAATCTAATGATTGTTCTAGATTCTTCACTGCCTGCCTAGTTTATTCTGACTGGTTTGATGTCTAGTTATTATTAAGTGTTCTAAAACTAGTTTTTTTAGTTGATAGGAGCTCTAATCTCTATGAAAAAACCCTTATTTGTTGTCTCCACTTCTAAGAGTAGGAATGAAGACCCTACAATGACTACCCTCAGAAGAAAGAGCCTTGTAATTGTGTTATACTACAAAATATATGATATAACAATGATAATTGACGAGATATCTCAAGATATAGCATGGTTTGTATTGAGAGATGATCAACATGGGTATGCATAGATAGAAATAAAAATGTAAAAGCATGTGCAATGTAATGAACTAGAACTGAAAGTGTTAGTTGTTAATTATTATTTTTCATAGAAGGATGGAGCATGATGTCCATCATGGCATCCAAGAAGCAAGATAATGCATGATTTGGATCATGGCGTTGCAAATAATTGAAATCAATCAAGTAACAAGCACACAAGGAAAGAATCAAGAAGCATACAAGAGTGGCCAAGGGGCCAAGAAAATAAGGGACATGGGCACATGTCACTCAAATTGGAAAGCAAGCATACAAATATGTTCACATGCCACATACACATATAGTTGAAACAAGAAAGTTGGAATGACAACCATAATCACATAGAAGAGTATAGGCAAGGGACATTGGAAAATGTCCAAATACACACACATGAATAGAAGCAAAGGACAATGGAAAATGTCTTAAAGCACATACCAAAAATAAATAACTAGGAATGTAATCACATCAAGCTATGCTAAGCAAGAAGATAGAGCATGTAAAGACTAGAAAATTTAATACCATCTAACTAATCAAATCAAGAGTATGTAAGACATGTTGGTACAAGACTAGGTATATGCTAAAAAATACACAAGTGCTATATACTAGTGAGTGTCGATATAATAATTTGTGTAAGCTAGTAAATAATGTACATCATCATGATAAATAGAGTATGCGGTGCAGGAATGAGATAACCTAGATGGTGTAGTCATGTATAAGATGCCCCCAGTGGGTATGTATATCGATGTGTGTCTTGATGTATAATTATGATTCCCCCTCAATGGGTAGAGTGAAGCAATTAGGGAGATGGATGTTACTACACACACGCAAAGAAGATTAAGTAAAGCATGGTAATGTAGATAAATTGATAAACTATAGAATAAAATAAAAAATATAAGTCTATCATAATAGTATCAATGTAAATCATGGATGATGCATACAATTGAAATGTTTTTGGTATTTTTGACATATTTGAATGTTTTCGAATTTTGAAATTTTGTATTATTTTTGTATTTTGAGAATATTTGATCTATGTATAATTAATCATAGGGAAACTATGTACAATCAAGCATAAGATAATATGTATAGGTAGGCTAATAAAAGGTGATGCTAACTGATGAATCTCATGGGAGACTCCCTATCATGGTGTCCTATATCAAGGAGAGGAATCATGTGTGATCGAGAAGCACGATAGAGATGTTGAGATTGTGGCTCTAAAAGCTATATATGCTGAAAATAGTATAAAATATCTAAAGTAGAAACCAACTATGGGGTTCCCATATAACTCTAAGAAGTGGATGCAATTTTAGGGATCTTAGGGACCCATCTGGTAGTAGGATAAACTCTCTAAACATGTGCTCTATGAGTGAATACATGAGATCTCAATAATACTACTCTAAGTGTGAAGACTATAGCTAGAAGCTATCTAGAATCTTGAAGCAATGGAGTTGTATGAATTATTTGTGTTGGTGATGGATGCCTCAACTATGGTTGCATCAAAATTGGAGGAAGAACTATAACTAGTGGAACAACAAGAAATAGAAGCTGAACTAAAATTGGTGACTGTACTATAGAAGATGGATCTAAAGTGGAGAGTGGTAACTCATATAGAACTCCACCAACTATAATAAAATAATTAGTGTGAATGAATTTCATGCATCTATGCACTATAGAAGGTACTTCTCAAAGTTTTTGAATCCATGGTCGACCAAGTAACATATCAAAAACTCCTGTATTGGGAATAATAGTGAATGGTGTGGCCACATGTTTTAGACCAACCTATAGAGGAAATACAATCTCACCTAATAAACTCTGTATGTGCCCATTGAATCCATTGATAACTATGTTTATTGATGTAATATCTTGATCTAAATATCCTAAATACTATAATAATGTCATAGTTCACATGTTCACACTAGATCCATTGTCTATGAGAACACTATGAATAGGATGATTATGAATGTGAGCTCTAATAAAGAGTGTATGATAGTTTATATCATCCTCAACAATCTCTTACTCTGAGAAGGAGATGGAAGGTCTAGCTAAAACTCTAAAATTATATACACTAATCATGTTTCTCAAAGGATGTAACTCAACTAAAGGTGCCCTGTATGTATCTAGTGGGGGATGTGCATGATATGCATGGTGAACTATCTCCTATTTGGAATGTTTTGGAAAAGAATTTGAGAATATTTTCAAAGATTTATCTTGTGTTTTATTTTCTTGAGGAGGCTCAAAGATTTATCTTGTGTTTTATTTTCTTGAGGAGGCTCAATTAAAGTGCCAAGATCAATATGATTGTCATCTATTAAATCATGTATCTTGTGTCTCAAAATGATGCATATATTTGTTGTATGGACTAGTGCCTTATGAAATTCATAAAATGCATGTTGATCATATCCCCATGGAAGAGGCTTTATTGGGTCAAATTCCCAAATAGGAGGGAGAGATACGATGTTAAAATCTAATAACTATTATAAAACTCTAGCTAGAGAAATTGGTAGATTGGTAAATGTACATCGATAAGGTGGTGATAAAACCACACTCTAAGGGGACTCTAAATTTGCATTAACTATCAGTTGATTATGATTCTTGTTATCATTGACTTTGACCTAATATGGGACTCTATTGTTACTCTTGTTGATTGTTTATGAGATACTTGTGTACTTGAGTTTACCCATTCAAATTAACTTGACTTCTCTTTCCTTTAGTGTGTGACACAATTCAGTGAAGGAAGAGAATATTTTGAACATAATTGATTCATGTAAATCTGGTAAAAGACTCTATTTGAAGATATATTGTAACTCTTTATCAGCCATGGGGATAGTCATCTTAGCCAAGATAGTCTTATATCGAAGAACATAATCTCTGAGATGTTCATTTGACCATTGTTTCTATTGTATAACTTGGGTGTATGAAACCTTGTCACCAATGTTAATGCTAAAATGAGCTAAGAACATGTCAGCTAAAGGATTGAATGCACTAACTAACTAATTTGGTAAACTATAGAACCATTGTAAACCATAATCCATTAGGCTTCATGGAAATAAATTGGTAAGTAACCAATCACTAGGTACATAGTCCAAGCATGCTACGTAAAAGGATATCAAATGTGTATGTATATCACCCTTTCCATCATATAGATTAATCTTGGGTTGAATAAAACCTTGTGGTAAGGCTGTCAAAGCAATGTGATGTACCAATGGTGTGTACAATAGATCAAAACAATCTAAAGCCTATGAAGGTCTAGAAGTATCTTGCTCAAGATGTAGCACCTTGGATTGAAGAGATTTTATCTCTTATGTTAGGGCTGCCACATTAGGAGATAAATATATACTAGCTATAACTAGTGTCATAGAGGTAGGTTGGGCTACTATAGGGGGTTGTTGAGACATAGCTGCCCCTATAGTGTCATTTGTAACTAGTTGCTTTGTGGTTTGGGAAGATTGACCATTGTTCACTCTTTGTTGCTCTTCTTGTATTATTTTAAGCATGTCATCTTGCATGTCAGGGTGTTTATTTAAAATTTCTTGAAGTTCCCTTTTATCAATTTCATAGAAACTAGTATATTAGGCCATTGGTAAATTAGGAAAACAAGTTGAAATTTGATTAAAGTTTTGGCAAAAAAATTATAATAGGTGAAGTGCAAAATAAAAAAGATACTAAATATAGGAAATGTAAAATCCTATAGATAGTTAACTAAAAATTTCATAAAAAGGACACGAAGCTCACAAACATGTAAGGTGATACCTCAAGAAGCAATGGGATCTATTATATACAACTAGGGTTTTGATAATGATATTTTTGAAAAATACTATAGAATTTTGAAAATGAAATTGCATTTTCTAATTTTAATATGGAACTAAAATTTTAGAAAATTATTGGAAAATGATTGATTGAATAGGACCTAGTATGTTTAATTAGGGTTTCAAGAAAAACATTTTTTTTTTAAATTACTATTTAATTTTTTAATTTTGAATGGATTTTCTTATTTTAATATGCAACTAAAATTTTAGAAACTTATTGAAAAATGTTTTATTTTATAAGACCTAGTATGTGTAACTATGGTTTTAAGAAAAATATTTTTTTTGAAATAACTATTGAATTTTGAAGGAATTTTCTAATTTTAATATGTTAGTAAAAATTTAAAAAAAAATGGCAAATTACTGAGACCTAGTATGGGCAACTAGGGTTTGAAAGAAAATTATTTTAAAATTTACTACTAAATTTTAAAATTTGAAATTAATTTATGATTTAAATATTCAAATAAAAATTTATAAATTTATAAGAAAAATCAGTAGGAATTTTACCCTAGGGTTTTTGTGTGCAAATGAAGTAAGTCGGGTTCACCAAATGATTTAACAATGTGTATTATTCCTAATTTAGTTAAGGGGTCTAGATTGATAAATTATTAAATAATATGTGGCAAATAAGCTAATAATTTGTGAAATTTATTATTAATTAGATATTTTCTAAAAATGGTAATAAGAGGGAGAAAATAAGACTTAGCTTAAACTGTGTTGATCCGACTGAGACAAGATCTAATTTCATTATGCAGGCCTAGGACACTATCATAAACAAGATTTTAACTTTCATTTTATGATTGGATAGGAGCACTGAAGGTAGATAGGAGTGGTACTAGTGTTGTAGTCTTTGTTTGTCACTATTATATTAAGGATCTAAGTTTTTTTGGTTTTGTTCAATAGGTCTATGTGACCCTATCTCTAAAGTTTTGGTAGCTAGAAGTCAATAGAGCTCTTTATAGAGTAGATTTTCTCTTCAAACCCTATCTTCCATTATACTTTGACCAATTTTGAATAATATGGGGGGTTAGTGTGTGTAAGATTCACTGGATGTGGATCCACACCCCTTGTGTGGGCACATTGCCTACATACCAATACTCTGAAGAGGGATCAAGCCATATGTAGTTCTCCCTTCGAAAGTGATTGGTGAAATTGTGATATGATAATGCAAAGAAATGCTAAACTAGGTGTGCTTAGAATCACAAGGGACTGGTATAAGGATTTGAATAAGTTGGAAATAGTATTAGATGGTTGTATGAAGAGAATAGGGAAATGTGCTTGAGTAGTCTTGCTTGTATTCTTGTTTGCTTTGTGATATTTTCCAACCCTTTCTAAATGATATTTGAATGGGATTTTATAGGGATCTATTAGTCATGGATTGAATTTTCTCATGTTAGGCTGACAAGGATAAGGATGGGAAAATGGAAGGAATTGATTGTTGGTGCCAAAAATGAGCTTGGACAACAACACCAAAAGTGGATAGGAGTGGCATTAGCATTATAGTCCTAATGTGGTTCTATAATCTTAGGTAGATAGGACTAGGGGGATGGATTGGCCATGAAAAAAGGGTCCCGACTCAGCTAGGATCAAGTCCAAAAGGCTATGGATGATTAGGAATTAGTGAAAATAAGCCAAAGAGGATTAGGAGAGATAGCAAGAGGGATCTATGGATTTAGAGTCATAAACCACACTAAAGTCACCAATTTTGCATTTTATATAACTACACCCCCAAACTAGATCCCTCTTATCATCCATAGTTTGCGTTGTGTCATATACCATAAGAATGCCCATAATATGCAACCTTAAAATGGCATGGATTTCCTATAATGTGATGGTTGCCTCAATTGTGTCACCTTCCACCTCCCATCTTAAGGTGTATGTATTCCTCTCCCATTACCCCACATATATCTGATCAAATCTAAAGTGAGAGGTATGTGACACATATCTATAATATATTCAAATAACATGGTAATGAAATGATCTCTATTCACTACAAAAAATCTATCTAGTAAGTCAGGAAACTAGATGACATTTAGACTATGCCATAATAGTCATCATCTCTATAAAATATCAAACAAAAAACACAATTAATATTTTATCCATAAATATGAAACAAAAGTAAAAAAATTAAATAATAATAATAATTAATGTTTTAAAATGGTCTTTACATTATACTACATTGACCATTTTTTCCATTTTTCATTTTTATACCCCATCAACCAGACACCCAACTACACCAACCATGTTTTAATTTTCAACTAACTAGCCATACCATATGGTACATCCATGGAAAATTTATAATTGTACTAGATATACTATATGGTATTAACCAACACCATTCAACTGCACTAACCATACCCATAATATCGACCATCTAATTATTCTATTACATCAACCATACAATATGGTAACAACCCTATTTATCTTTTCTATTACATCAACTAGGTGTTAAATTTTACCATCCATGTTTACTTACCTAATTATACTAGTCATACCATATAGTATCATCTAATTGACCAGTTTTATATTATACCTACCATACTTTATGGTATCAACCAACACTTCACCTAGTTGTATCAGCCAACACTTCTCCTAGTTGTATCACCAACCCTATGGTATCAGTCAAGAGTTGATTTTTCCCATCATAATTTATATTAGCCTAGATAATATAGTTTCTTAATGGTGGTGATTTCTTTCCCTAGCCCTAATAAATTATTTTGGGCCTAGATTATAATTTTATTAAACTAACCATTACTCATCCCAAATGTTGATTCATTTTTATGTTTGTTAGGGTAAATTATACTACATAGATTTGCCTTGGGGCCTAGATTTCCCAGACTAATTAATTTCTACTAAAAGTACCAAAAACAATTCACCACCTACCTATAGGATTTTTATTGTAATTGTGATACATCCCATCCTTATTCATGAGACATCACTCAAAGTGAAAATTTTGGTCATGCATAGCTCTAGGTCTTCTAAAAATATAAAATGTGTAAATGAATAATTTTTATTTATTTATAGTAAAATTTTGAATTTTGATATTCATTTACTTACTACAATATTCCATTTTTTCCCATTTTTTTTTCTATGGGTCCTTTTCACAAACTGAATGAAGCCTTAGAATCCTAGTGAGATAAGAAATTTTTAGGTGATAATAAAAAAGTTTTACAAAAAAATATTTTTTTATCTTGTTTTTTAGGTCTACCTCTTCTTCTCATTGAGCACCTTCTATCACCTACAACACATACAACATAATCTACAATCATCAATGTAAGTGACTCTACATACTTTAAATTTGTTTATTTTTAGTTATTTTATATTCTTTGAAACATTTCTTTTATAGTTATGATCTTTAGTGTTGCTATTTCTATATCCCAAAGTACCATCCCATGATAAACTATTGTGACATGTGATAAGCTTCAGACGAGGCATATATATACACCTAATATTTTCAATCTTTCACTTTACTATTTATTTCCCTTGCATTAACTTGTTGACTCATCAATATCCTTGATTAATGGGGTCAGATTAGCTCATGATACCTTGTGATATATGTTTGTATTATATTCAGTTAAATGACTACTATTAGTCTAACCGCCTCTAATTCTCTATCCATTTTTTTCTCTTCATCTATTCTTGTCTAGCTGATAACATTTTTTTCATGCCTTTGTCTCCTTTGTATTATTTTGACTGACCTAATATAGTTCTTATAGTGTGTCTTATAACATTTATACTACATTGTATGGTTAAATTTATAATTTTCAAAGTAAAACCAACACTTAAAATTTTGAACAATTCTAATAATGTGGTTTTTTTATAATCCCAACCCTCAAATCCTTTATTGATCATTCCCCTCCATGAATATTAGAATTTTCA
This sequence comes from Torreya grandis, assembly GCA_037957365.1. Classification (NCBI taxonomy): domain Eukaryota; kingdom Viridiplantae; phylum Streptophyta; class Pinopsida; order Cupressales; family Taxaceae; genus Torreya; species Torreya grandis. The sequence continues at coordinate 586,037 of JARHVA010004785.1, forward strand.
TTATCTCATCAACTCAAATTAAGGTTACAATGGTCACCATGAGCTTGTGGGAAACACCCCACCTAACCTCCTAGATTTTTTAATGTTGAGCCTGATGAAATAGTTTAAAAATCAAAACATCATATCTCCCCTCTAGTATCATAACTCAGTTTCCACCCACTTTGTGACCTCCTTCTCATAAGAATATAACTAACAATTTTCCAACTTTTGAAGTCATTCTTAATAATCCTACTTATCATAAATCTTCTAGTTACATAGTAGTAAAATCAATTAACATATATCTCACCAGTCATAATTATGATGATGTTTACACCCTAGATGACCCATACTTATTTGGCTACACCCAATATAAGAATTTGGAGATCATTCATTACCATTCCTCTCTCCAACTCTCCTATGATCTATCTACATATTTTCATAACATTAATTTAATTAATATCATTTGACCTAGCTCTCATGTTGATTTACCTAACATTTCTCCCTTTTCAATTGATGTTCATAGATCTAGCATGGAATAGATTCTAGCTTCTACTTCACATACAACTCTTGTTAATTTTTAGCCTCTTCAGAGAATGCTTGAGGATATATCCATGACTTAATGCTACCATTTTGGTAGATATTTTATTCCTCCAAGGATGTTGACCAAACTTGTATGGCCCACACTGAGGATGTCTCCCAAAGAAATAGTAGCATCATATTGTTCCTTCCATAGATTATTTGATCACTCATAGATATAGTGTCAAGTATACCAGAGATATCTCAAGAAAAATTAGATTCCTAAATCAACAATTATATTCTAATATAATGATTATTTGTTTGAAAATGTTCAAAACAAACCCCACTATGATTCTCAACATAGGTTAGACTCAACACCACAACCACACACTAAAGAGTATGAACCATATTGTGAGTTTCAAAAAGTTTATAGTCAATTAAATAAGGAGTGTAGAGATTATTACATATCTTAAACACAAAATAATTTCAAATTACCTTATCCTACCACATATATTAGACCACCCCCTTATCCTAATCCTAAGGACTCTTACTACTTCCACAAGACTATCATGCATTATTTCATTCAATATCAAGATCTTTGGCAATATGTTGACGCACTTAATCTTGAAGAAACTATGTTTCCTAGTCTAATAAACATGACTTCTCCAATGATCATAATTTATTCATCCATAAACATATAGAGGTGTATTTTCTTTAGCACCAGTGTTATACACATCACACAAATAGATGTAGAGCTATCCAACAACATTTTAGATATTTTTTTGGGCCCTCACCTTAAGGTTCTTGGTATTTATCACATGGTCCATCTAGGATGGAAGAACATCCTCCCTTATGACTAGAGCCATCCCATAGATAATAATATTTATGTGTTATATCATATTATATTATTAGGCTTAGGCTAATCTCTAATTAGGTGTATTTAATAATTTTTGCACACTTAGTTTTTTTATTTTAGTTGTACACATAATAATTAGTTATTTAGTTGTTATTTACTTGTGTGTGACACTTGTCACATGAACCTTTTAAGAGTATATGTTTCTATATTTCTGTCATTTTCTCTCTTGTACCTATTTAATGACACCAATGTTATTTCACACAACAATGAATATTAGAGAGAAATTGATAAAACATTATATGTATTTTTGAAGCTTGTATTCTATAATGTAAACTTATAAATTTCCCAATTTTTTTAATACTTGAGATTGGAATTATCTTTATTTTTTTGGATTTGTGGCTCTAGGTTGATCATGTGGATATATGCATCTTCTAACTAATCCAATATGGTATCATAGCAATGAAGCATCTCTAGTTAGTGAATCCCATAGCTTGATCACCAAATTTCAATAGGGAAATGTTAGCATGTGGGTTTGGGAAATATTTTAACCTCTTCAGTGAGTTCAAAGGTCCCCAAAACCTACGTTTTGACATAAGGCAAGCATATGTTCTAAAACTTTCATTTTTGAGCTTCAGGATTTTTTCAGCATTTTGCCTAATTTTGTATAATGTGTTTTTCCCATTAAAAATAAATTTAAAAAACTATTTATAGGATTTTTGTGACATTTTTGGGGTGTTTTATAAAAAATTACCAACCCATAAAGATTTGTTTGAAACTATATTTTTTCTATTTGGGGTTGGTATAATTATTTGAGGGTTGTGCAAACTCACATATTCATTTTTTTTAACAACTATTATTGGTTTTGTTTATTTTGATCAGTCTTGGAATTATACATTAATTTTTATTCATTGATAAGATCTAAGTTCTTCATGTTTTCCATATGGTATTATTAATTTTATCTTGGGTGAAGCATTTGTGATCTAGGAATATGACTCAAGAGAAGATGATTAGTATGGTGTTAGTTCCAAAATGAAAACAAAATGAAAGAAACACACTAACTAGCATAATATCTCTAGGGATAGACACTAGGGAGAGCTTAGTTAAAAAAATGAATAAAACACACAACTAAAATGCAAAAAAAAACCCTCTTTTACCTTCCTTGGATGCTCCAAAATCCTTATTGTATTGGCTTGCTCGGCTTGTGCTAATGAAGTCCTTGACAATGGAAGCTTGGATACCTCCATCTCTCCTTATCACCTTTGGATTATGGCTTGTCTTGGCTTGGAATCAATTTGGCATGGTAACACTAATTGTAATGGATTTTTTAAGATATTTATGTATTATAACTTTGTACCAAAAATAGCTTTAAAATGATGTTTATGGCCTCTCTATTTATAGATTTTTTAGAATGTCTAGAATAAACTTGAACCATCCATCTTAAGATTGAGATGTGTGGTTGAGGATTAATTCAATTTTTGGAATTAATTTCATAATTATCTTCATCATGACATTAGAAAAAGGGGCAATTAAGAGGCATGGAGGGCATGAATCTTGATATTTATGGCATTTATGGCCTAGGGATGTCTTCCCAAAAAATAAGATCACCTAATGATGAAGATATTAAATATTCATTTCCAAAAATAATTATTCAACAATTTTATATGTAATTATTAATTATGCCTTGATTTGGGTTAATTATCTCTTAAGCATGTTTATGCACTTTATGCATAAATTACTCAAATTGATTAGAATGCCTTATTATTAGTCAAAAATTTGATTGGATTGGAATTGGAAGGCAAAGTCAAATGAATTGGAATCATTATCCCATTTAGGATGTTACCAATATAAAATAACAAAGGCATGAATATTATGCAAAATATTTGATAAGAAAGAGCAATCCAAAGCACCTAAGCGCAAAATTAGCATTTTGATTCGAAATGATCTGATCAAAGTTAGTTGGCCCATAAATTACATTGCCCCATTTAGGGATACCCTAGGAAAAATCTACACTTGAATATGTTAGTTTCACATCATTTAGCATGTTTTAGTGTTTTAGATGAAATTGTGCATTTTGGGTGGAAATTGGCCAAAACCCTAATTAGAGGTTATTGGTTGCTAGATTTAGGTGTCTATAGTTTGCTCCTATTTAGGAAGGGATTGCAAGCTATAATCATAGTAAAATATTATAAAAGAATGTAAAGGTCCTATATTCCTACAACTATAATGATGATAAACTAATTATATGATGCCCCCTTGAGGGAATAGTTAGCATAAGTAGGTCAGCAAATGGTCCCTTGAAAAGAAGCAAAATGAGGGGACCAAAAAAAGAAAAGATGATGGGGTGAAAACATAATGATACTAAAAAAGTATTCAAAATCATTAATAATATAAGTGGGATGGTGTACAATAGTTTTCCCAAAGGTGGTTATAAAAATTGTACCCTGATAGTGGCAATGTGGTATGATAACACAATGATCTGTCCAAAGGTGGTTATAATCATTGAGAAGATGGAGTTGCCCCAGTTAGGATAGACAAACAAGATAATAACATGCCCCTGTATAGGTAGAAAAAGTAAAGTGGTGAAAAAATAATGATTTGCCCAAAGGTGGTTATAATCATTGAGAAATGCTAGTGGGATGGTGTGCAATGATTTGCCCATAGGCAGTTATAATCATAGGACCCCGATTATGGAAAAAATGATAAACTTAGTTGAAGAGGATGATAACTTAACATAGAGGGTAATGATAAATTGGAACAACCTACTAGTAGGGAGATGCTTGTCTAAACTAATAAAGATTAAAATTCTTTTGTGTTTAATTAATTTATTTGGGATATGATTAGGATAGAATCAGGATGTCAGTTTCGAAGAGATCTCACCATTGTTGAATAGACTTCTTGAAGATGAGGTTTGTTATAGCACTTGTTGGTAGGCATCATGATATAACATCATGAGGACTTGGCTGAAATATGCATGAGGACTGACTCCTATAATCCAATACTCAATAGAAAACAATGTACCAATGATAAAACCCATGATGGCAATGTAAAAAAATGAATATGGATGGATTAAAGTGTAAGTGTGGGCAAGGAATCATCCAATGAACACACATAAACTGAATCAAGGCAACAGTGCTAAAAGAAAACAAATAGATAGACAAACAAATAATAAAGAAATACTCAATAGAAACCCAATGAACATTACCCCTAGAAAATAGGTGACAACTTAACAAATAAAAAAATGGGGGAATAAAATAAAAGGAATGGGGTGGATGATTTGTCTCCATATGCACTAGGCAAGTGAACATTGCCTACATAGTTCTATAGATGTAATATCCAATAAAAAAACTTTAGACTAAATTTAGTTCTCCCAGGGAATGGGAAGAATGTGATAACTGAGGAAAACAAATAGAATGTATGTGATAGAAGAAGAAGAATGGTCTTGAAAAATGGCAAGTGCATGAGAGAAAAGGCCAAAAAGGATGGGGAAACTAAATGACAAGTGATTTGCTTGTAACTTAGTAAGGGTTCTCAGAATCCTTAAGGAAAAGAAGTGGTCAATGTTTTTGTTCTTTTCTAACAATTTTCCAAATGTTTTTGGAATTTTTTGAAGTATATCAAATTGATCAAGAATGATGAGACATTAAAATGGTTCAATCTTGCAAAATGGTGAGAGTGTTTAAACTAAGGTTGCTCATAAAATGGTGAGAGCATGGCTTAGGTTGCTTGTAAAATAGTGAGAGCATGGCTTAGGTTGCTCACAAAATAGAGAGAGTGTGGATTAGGTTACTTGAAAAATAGTGAGAGTGTGTCTTAGGTTTCTCACAAAATGGTGAGTGTGGCTTAGGTTTCTCACAAAATGGCAAGAGCGTGGCTTAGTTTGCTTATAAAATGGCAAGAGCATGGATTATGTTGCTCTCAAAATGGTAAGATCATGGCTTAGGTTGCTCATAAAATGGTGAGAGCATATGGAAAGGGTGACTAAGCTAACCTAAATAAGTATTAATCATTACCTATATAGTGAAAAAGTAGGACCTCAAGTCACTGTAGTTTCACCCTTACAGGTGATGAATTTGACTAGTGCAATAGTCAATTCAAACAAAATAGGCACAGTTGGTAAAAAGAAATAGTATGACATAGGAAGTGGTGAATTAGTATGTCAAGTCTTAATGTTTCCCCTAGTTTTCCCATAAGTGGTTATAACCAAGACATAATAGCATAGATCAATGTTACTAATTTGCCCAAAGGTAGCTATAATTAATAGCAAGATCGGTGGTAAGAAAGGAATAACAAATGAAGGATGAAACTACCAAAACTTCTATCATATTGTTCCAAAATATGATCTATATCTAAATTACTTGAACCAACTAATGAAATTAATTAGATACCTCAATGTTGAAACTGCATAATGAATGGCAAAAACCAAGGTCAAATAGGATAGGCTTTAGAACATACCAAGCTAATAGAACAAAAATGGAAACTAGATATAATGAAGAGGATGGATAAGGATGGTATTTGTATAAAGAAGAATAGTGATAAAATGGCATAATTTAAATGATCTATAAAGATAATAAACCTTATAACTCAAGCATAGTATCATTTGAGATGAATAATATTCATCAGCTCTAAAAGTTCATCACCATCTTGTGTGGTGAGCCTGTATACTCTTGATCTATAATATACAGTAATGATGAAATTCCCTATCCATTTTGGTTTGAATTTCCCTTTATGTTTATTCTCAGCCATGATTATTCTTTTGGTTTTCTTTAAGAACAAGATCACCAAGTTCAAATGTTCTATACTTAACACATCTATTATAGTGGCCTTTGAGTTAGTTCTGATATGTTTGAAGATTGTTGAGCATGGTTGTGTGTTTCTCATCAAGTAGGTCTAGCTCTTGAAGGCAAACTACTCAATAGTCATGATCATCTAGGACATGCTTGAAATATATTCACAGTGAAGGCAACTTGACCTCAATGGGAAGGATGGCTTCAGTACCATAAATAAGGGAGCATGGAGTGGCTCCTGTGAGAGTATGATGATTGGTATGGTATGCCCAAAGAGTATGGAATATTTGCAAGTGCCAATCACGATCGGCATTATTGATAATATTTTTGAGAATATTGACAATGGTTTTGTTTGATGCCTCAGCTTGGCCATTACTTTAAGGGTACTATGTTGTATAGAAATATTGTGATATTATATTTAGTACATAGTTGTTTTACATCCTTGTTCTTGAATGATCCTCCATTATCAGATATAATGTTAGAGGGGATACCATAACAGTAAATGAGATGATTGAATATGAATTTGGATATTTGAATTTTAGTCATGTAAGTGAGGGGTATAGCTTCAACCCACTTAGTGAAATACTTGATGGTGGTAAGGATATGTTTATGGCCATCAGATGAAGTGGGGTTAATATTCCCAATGAGTTCAAGTCCCCATGTAAAAAATGGCCATGGTGTCAACATTGATTTTAAAGTTTTTGTTGGGGCATGAATTACATTAGCATGCCATTGACATTTTTCACACTTTTTTACATATTTGATGGCATCTGTGTCCATTATGGGCCAATAATAACTAGTACACAAAGAGCTTTTTAAATAAGAATACCCCACTAGAATGAGCAACAAATACTCCTTCATGAACTTCTCTTAATGCTAGTGTAGACTCTATCAAAGTTAAACAATGAAGCAAAGTTCCATCAAAACTACAATGGTAAAGGGTGGATCCAAATAGAGTATAATGAGTGGAATGATGAATAAAGGCTTTGGTTTGTTTTTAAGATAGGTTAGGTGGCAGAACTTGGTCATGAAGGTAGTTATAAAGGTTTGAGTACTAGATAGAATTAGGACCAATAATATCACAAATCATGGAAATAATTGAAGGTTCATGAGCTGGTACTGACAAACTGTTGATGAGGAACTAATACTCTCTAGCTTTATCAATTTGTTGAATCAGAGAACTAATAGTAGCCATGGCATCTGTAGTTCTATTACTAGCCCTTGGTATGTTCTCAAATTCAATATTGGTTTGAAAATGATTTGTGACCTAATTAATGATTAACTAAGAATCACCATAAACTTATAGATGAGATATATTCCAATGCTTTACTTGTTAAAGTCCTACAATAAGTGTTTCATACTCAGCCATGTTGTTTGTACAAGGAAACCTAATTTTGAATGATTTAGGGATTATACCCCCCTATGGTGTTATAAACAATAGGCCTACCCTTGATCTATGTGTAGTAAATAAACCATCAAAATATAGCTTCCAAGGATACTCCTCAAGTGGTGTGTCAATTATGTTCATTATGGATTCATCAAGAAATTGAAATGTGAGTGGTTGTGTGTCTATGAGAGGTACTTCAGCAAGTTGATTTACAAGAAATTATCCCTTAATTTCCTTTTGATTAACATACTCGATGTTAAAATCACTAATAACCATGATCCATTTATCCATTCTACCTTGAAAATCTATTTTATGTCTGATGGAATCTTGATATTTACCTCTATTTAATCCTTGACTAGAAGGGTCAAACCATTTTTTAGGATAGTAGGTAATGACTTGAACTGTTAAATTATGTCAAGGTCCTCCATTAGGACTTGCTCTTCAACTTCTCATAGGCATGATAAATCTGAGTCCCCTAATGAGAGACCTAGCCATGTAAAAAAAATAGTCAAAAATTCTTGAAGAATTTGATCAAATACTTGTTATTGCTCAAAGTTGAACTCAGATCGATAGGCAAGTTCATTGTTGGTGGTATCTTGGTCTAAATTTGAGGAATAATGAACACCCCCATCTAATGGTGCCTAAAATAGGTTATCAACACTAGAATGGCCTTTATCTTTACTTTTTCCCAAGTTATAAAGTGCTTCAAAGAGGTTTTCACTTTGGGACCTCAATGTTTTACTTATTTTTTTTTGGCTAAGGGTGTTCACTTACTCTCCAAAATAAGCTACAGGATCCAATGTGATTAAAAATCCTAATTTGTGATCTTCCAATAGAATATTATCTCTAAGGCCTAAAAAGTCATAGAATGCCTCATCATTCTATAACTCATCAATCAATAGACTAGATTCTTGTTGGCCCCAATCTATCAGTTGGGGATAATATAATGTCAAATGGTTGAGATAAATGGCCAAGGTAAGGGTACAAATGGCATTGTTATCAAATTGGTTGGTTTCAATTAGGTTATCAAAGGTGAGGTTATGATCAAACTCTAATTCACTATCAACATCATCATCACTAATCAATGGTGATGGAGTTTGAATAAAATATGTGGGGTCACACCCAGGCAGTTTAAATTCAAGTCCATAAGGTCTTTCATACTTAGTCATGGAAATTGGCTTGATGATTCCTTGTTGATTTAGTCTGAGGCCTCTTCCTTCATAATTATGATGCTCCATGATCCTATTAGGAATAATATACTTTGCATTTTATAACAATCATCTTGGTTGTCATTGTGTAACCATGATTCATCGCCTTCAAGAGGGTTAGGTCATAGGCTAGAAGCTAGTACAAATGTGATAGGTCCCTTATCTTTGCTCTTTTGTTTCCAATGCATATGTGGGGTCACTTTAGCTTGCCCAAAGGTTTTTGGATTCTGAGGAAGATCAGAAATATGAAATGTATCATGGGTCACATACTCTCTTGGTCCATTATCTAAAATGGTGAAATGATTGGAAGCTTCAAGAGGTGACATGTGGGAAAGGGAATTCAAGGTATTAGGATCTATGTAATTATTTGGTGAAGGATTCATAAGTATAACCTTTCCTTTATCCTACTTGGAACTTGGATTCATGTCATACTGATAATTTTAGCTTTGAAATTTGGCCTCAAGATGCTTACAGTGTTAATATGGGTGTAAATCTCCTAAAATATTCACTTCCATCCTTGAGTGGAAAAGCTTAATACATTGGTGCAGTGTTGATAGGACTACATGAATCTCATGTAACCAAGGCCTGCCTAGAAGCATATTGTATGATAAATCAAGATAAAACACATGGTAAAGTGTATCATGGGTCAAAGGCCCAATGATATTGGTAAACTAATGATGCCTTATGATTCTCTTTCCTAATTATAATAGGCTTTGATAATTATTGTTCCTAGCTAGAGATCTGCCATTGTGTACGCAAGAAGCTTGATGAGCTTTAGAAACACTATGTTGATGTCAAATCCATTATCTATAAGGACACATTTTAATTTATGCCATCTTAAATAAACTTCTATGTATAATGGATTATTATGGAGTGGTCCAAGGGAAGATATATCACTTTGGTTGAATGTGACTTGTTGGGTTAGAGCTAAGTGTCCAATCAAAGCTTGAAATTGATCAAGGGATATGTCACTACCAACCATGGATTGGGTCAAAAACTCATTAAAGATGTTCTTGTGGATTATTTATGTTCACATCAAATCTAAAATAGAAATTTGTGATGGTGTCTTATGCAATTATTCCACAATATCAAACTTCTTACCTTGGTTAGTAGTGAATGGTTTGTTCTAAGGCTAAATAGTTGGTTGGATGATAGGCAAAGTGGTAAATGGTTGTGGGCCTGGGATAATAATATTTAACCTCTGAGTTATAATTTTACAATCAATATTAAATACCAGACCATTATTGTTAATAAATGTTGAGAATGGTATGGGACCAGACAAGACAAGTCTCAGTTGCTAGTGCACTCACATGTGGTCACGTGGCAAGGACATGTTGTCGATATAAGGTCTAAAATGGGAATTCCTAGGTTGTTGGTTTACCTATATGCATTCCCAAGTCAAAAAAGGATTATCCATTTAATTTGGTAGAATGTCATTGTTTAGAAATGGTCTAGGCTGATTAGTGTTTGGTTTAGGATTATGGAGATGGTATTAACGCTACCCCCTGCAATATGACCTACAACCCTGTTGTAATTATGTGCAATTGCATGGTAGGTTTGTTGGTTATTACCATTATAACCTTGGTTTTGTCCATTCTTTTGTCATTATGGGTTTTGATACTAATTTTGTTGATTCTGTTGGTTTGGCCTTTGATTTTGATACTATTGATTTTGCTACTGCACTGGTCATTGTTTTTGTTATTTCTGATTATTTTGCTACTATTGATTGTTATGTTGAGGAAAAGGGTTTTGATAAATCCCAAGAGTTTTATTGTAAGTGTAAGCACCATTAATTAATATTATCTCCCCATTCTCCAACATATTCTCAATTAAATGCTTGATTTAGACACATCTTCATAGATTATGTCCATTGACCCAATGATAGTTATAAAATTTATTTTCATGATACCAATCAGGATAAGGAATGCCTTGTGGATAATGCTTTGGTATAGGACAAATAATTAGATTAGTGATAGAAAAATTGTGAAATATAGACTCAATAGGTTCTCCTAGGTCATTAAAGACATGATGTACAAGCACAGTTCTCCTAAGAGGAGGGGTTTGCAATGGTAAAAGTTGTTGTATTTGTTGTGCAGGTCTGGGTTATTATGCTTGCGTTATTGGTTAGAGAGGTTGCTAGGTAGGAGTAAGATAAAAAGGTGGTGCAGATGATGTTTGCACCATTTTCACATGATGAGATTTGGTTACTCCATTTCCCACATAATTCCTATTACAGTTGAATTGCTTCAGTCTTTCTTGGTTATTGGCCTGTGCTAGTTGTGATGTTGGTGCTTGAATGGGATGTTGGTCATTTCCCTGATTGGTACTCTAATTTTAATTAGTTTAATTAAGCTTGATAACTCCTTTATTGATGAGCACTCACTCAATCAACAAGCCTTTGTCTATGATTTCTTTGAAAGTATGCATACATTATAGTTCCAAATGATAAACTATCTCACTGTGCAAATTTTTGGTAAACATAGTGGCTAATTATTTATCTGGTAAACTATGGGTGAAATGGCTTGCAAGGGCTCTCCATCATTATAAATAACTTGCAAAACTCTCACCATATTTTTGTTTTTCTTGTGTTAATTTCACTAATGAAATCTCATACTCAAGATTATAGGAAAAGTGTTACACAAACTTATCAGAAAGATCATCAAAAATTGTTACTGAATTTTTGGGCAACTTTAAAAACCACTCCAAGGCTTGGCCAACCAAGCTCCTCAGAAAAAACAATAAAAGGTATATGTCATTATATGCCATTCGTTGACATGTGACAAAGAATTTAGTCAAATGAGCCTTAGGGTCACCTTTCCCTTTATATTTATCAAATTTCAATGGTTTGTATCTTAGAGGAAATGGTATCTACAAATACTCCATGTTGAATGGATAGGAACATATGTCATCCCATTTGAACTTTTTAATTTGTTTGCAACTTGAATGGTAGTAATTACATCCTTCATTTGTTGTAATTCTTGGGAAAGGAAACTGGAAGGAATATTGGTTTGAGGGAAAATATTGGTTGGGGTAAATGGTTGAGAGGTCACAAGTGGGACACTTTGACCAGGGTATGATAGATATTCCTATTTAATTACATTTATTTGGTTGGGGAATGGACTAGGAATATGCATACATGGATTAAGATGTACTTGAAATTGCACAATTAGTTGTGTTATATTTTGGTTTGGGTTGGTGATAAAGGTTTGACTTGAAGGATTTTTTGGTTGGAATGGAAGGATATAACTATATTATACCTATTATGGTTGAAAAGGGACATGTTGCTGAAAAATCAAACCTTGCTATTGAGTGGGAACTTGTCGACCAAGACCTTATCTCTAGATTTATGGCACATTTTGAACCAACAGTTGTCTAGTAGGTACCTGAGAAACATAGGGACCTCTTTATTGCACAAATCCCTATGAGGAAGTGAAAGTAGGTTGCAAATTTGACATATATCTTTGACTAGTAGTTGCATGTTGTTGACTAGTCATTTCTTGGTTTTGAATTGGAATATTAGTCTATGATTGAAGAGGTATTTTCATCATTACTTGGTGAGGTGTAACATTAGTTTCCCCTGATTGAGGTGGAAATGTATTTATCCTCTGTTGCGTTGATACACTAGATTGTGCCTATTGTTATGGAATACTACTTGTTACTTGTTGAGGAGGAGTAGGATTCATCACATTCTATCATTTAGGCATGACATTAGCCATTTTTTGATTACCTAATCCCATAGGTTATACACTTGACAAAATAATCAGTTGAGGTTGGGATGTAGAAACTCCTATTTCCTGGTATGATGATCTACTCATAGGATTAACTATAGGCACATGTTGTTGGCTAATTATTTATGCATTAGTACCACTTTGATTGGGATTAGACATTGTTTTCACATTGTCCACTAAATTTGTATCACTATTCTGTGTAGAGGCTGAAGAGATTTCTTCAATAATCGGCATATGCATCAAGTTATCTATCAAAGTGGTTTATATGAATGTGTCAGAATTTGGATTCTCTTGTCCAGTTAACTCTATCAACACTCATATTAAATGAACTAGGTCAATAAATATTTTAGGATTATTCACTCAACATGACTCTTACTAATATTATTATGTCAACTGACCTTATCATCAACATGTATCAACTATGTTATATATTCATTAGAGTCACTCTCTCCTCTTTTGATGGTATTTAAGACCCCCTGATCACTCACTCTCTCTATCATAAAACGTACTAATATATTAGGGTCATACTTAAAACATGTCTTAGGACATGTTACACATAATAATAAATCAAAATAGTATCACGATTAGGTTATCCAAACTCACTTAAACCACTTTCTCTTCTTAGGCCTAGTAGAGACCTAATTACAATTAAGTCTATCCTTTTCGTAGAACAACTTAAACCTTTATGGCTCAAATGGCCCTCACCACAAAACTAAAACATTTTAAAAACTTATTTTTTAACTAAAAATAACCTCCTCCATTCTCAATAATTCAAAAATCCTTCTCTCACGCCTTGAAAGCACCATTAGGCCTTAAAAACCTATTAGGCGTAATTATCCCAAAACATTGTCTTCAAAGATGAAGTTCAAAAAAAAATTAGAAACAAATTATAGGAAAAAAACATATGGATTTAAAATTAATAACATTAGGTTCATAATTAAACTCATTAAAATCCATCACTCAGGCTCCAAAGACTTGAGAACACCTCATCAAAAAGCTCACTCAGAATTGTCAATTTGCTCAGAACCTAGTCATTTGTAACTTGACCTCAAAAACTAGTATAATAAATTTAAAACATTCTCTATGCATGTATAATATCCCATTGAATATGTATAAAATTATCACATTATTCGTACACTTCCAAACTAGGCATAATGACTCAAGAACATCAATCTCACTAATATAAATTAATTATCTAAATGCTCCAAAACATAGTCCTAAATAATGTTGTCTTTAACTCCTATAAGGACACTTCCAAGACATGTCATGATAATTAATAATTCCTATGTGACCTATATAACATCCTCCAATAGATATATCATAAGCTAGAGTGTCAACTATTGGTATTACAGACCAATCTATTGACCTTCTCTCTCACAGTCCTTACATATCTAGATAAGCCATTTTGGCTTCCATAATCCAAACTCATCTATTGAATTAAAATATTATTAAAAGTATGGATATTTAATTTATTTCATAAACAATATCATATTCATTATATTCTTTATCTAAGTGTAGAGAGCCTCCAACTCATCACTCTTACTTGCTTACTTAGAACTGCAATTCTAACTTGTGGACTAGTCATGATGATTATGCATTCCAACATTTTTGTAGACATATTAAATAATTAATAATGAATTAATATGATATTTATATATATTTAAAACATATTAATATATATATATATAATGGAAAATATAAAATATATAGACCAATCTTTGAAACTTACACCTTCACTATCTCATCTTCACTAGATAGATCATCTTGTGAGTAACATTTTAAACATTTTAATGATATATAAAACATATAAAAAATATTTAAATGTTTTATAGTTATTTAAAATTAACCCCATGTATTTGGATTCATCCCTAATCTATGACAACCCATCCCTAATCTCATTCTCACTTCTGCCTAGTTTTTCTCACTATCTTCACCATTGGACTTTCTAGCGATATGCCAACTTTCAGGAATAGTTCAGTATATTTTAAATTTTTTAATTTATTATAAACCACCATGGTCATGAATTATAATTCACAATATTCAACCTTCATCTATTATTAAACTTTGACTAAGGCAACCCTAACTGTTATATAATTTTTTTGAGAAATAAGGAATTAAATGTAGCTTCCACTCACTCATCTGATAGACCAATGCCACATAGAGGTACTTAATAGATTCATATACATGATCTAATCATAAAAATAGGTCATATAATTCATTATAATCCATTTCCAATAAGATCTTCCATATCAGGTCATAGTTAGCTTTTTAAGGCACTAAAAACCAATTTTTGTTCTTAGAAATTATTCATAAAGGATTGCCATTCAAATCCAAAAATAATGACATGAAAATATAAATATGACCCCAACTACCATTAAGTTACTCAAGGCCCCATTCATAGGTTTCACATCCCAATGATCACAATAAAAACCTTATTGGGTCTGTAACACTCCATTTTAGCACTCAAGAGACTTAAAGATCCACTTTTCATTATTTCTTCTTCAAATAAAGGTCTAAAACTTCATGAAAAATCTTTAAAAAACCTCTCACACCTCTATCATATCTCACATGAGTTTTATCACCTTGGAAACTTATCTTGGCCCCCTCATTAGGCCACACTAGGTCTCTTTGCATACTAAGCCTATACATGTAAGCCATACTTAGACCTTGAACACACTTTGAAACCCCTTACACCACTATAAAAACCTCATAATCATGTCATAAAACCTCATAATATTCTCAAATACTACCAATATTCTTCTTTCAATCATCAGACTATTCACCTCATCATGTTACCAAGCCTATACCTTCACCTTAGGTCTCTTGATGCAATGACTAAGCCTTAAAACTGACCTTGGAACTCTTTTAAATAATTTTGTGCCTCATTCTCATTATTAAACAACTTTATACACTCTCTCATTCTCATAATTAAATCATTCACCAAGATTCACTATGCTTCATGTATACACCTTCTCATAGGGCTAGACTAAGTTTTTCAAGACACCTAGTACTCAAACAATAAGTACACAAACATGACATCAACCATAGAAGGATCATTAGGTTTCCTTACAATTTTATCTCATTTCACTTTGTTAGTTGGTTTCCTTTTCATATACCACTTCATTATGTCTATACAAGCCATATCCATGCTTAAGAACTAGTCCATCAAACAGACTTACTAGACCATGCTTAAGTCATCATGATTACTTATCATACATCTTCACAATAGTACCTTTGGGACATCAATGACACTTAATTATATTTGAAATTAATGAAAACATTAATGCCACAACACCAATCATAAGAACATACCTTAACAATCTCCCCCTTTGTCATTGATGGCAAACACTCAAACAAAATTAATCAATCCCATCTCCCCAAGCTGGATCTTCTTCAAACTGACCTTTATCCCAATCTGGTATCTTTCCCCCTAAAACATTAATTAAAAAGGGTCATCTCTGATAATATTTCCTATTTTTTCCTAAGTATTAACCTCTCTAATCTAGCCTTGCACACTTGAAAAAAATGGCAAATAGTTATGAGAAACTTGCTAGTATGTCATTATAGCTAGGGAAGGGTTTGGCATCAAGAAATAGACTAGACTGAGAAAATGACTGAGAGGCACTTACAAATGGTATGGTTATCTCCATGCTACTTTTGGCTTTACCTGAACTAAGGTGAGAGAACCTATGGGGTAGCATTCTCACATGGAGGATTTTGAAATTCAATCTCCATGGGGATTCTTGGCATATGGGACAAATATGACCAAGCATAACCAAGTTTTCAAACTTCACCCATGAAGGGTTGTCACATGAAATGCAAAAATGATCTATGTCATACACAAGCTACTAAAGATATATGAGGGGATGACTACAATCTTCATTCTATAAAATATTCAATAATAAGGGCCAAATAGAAAACTATAGCACTAGAAATTAAAGCAAAAACTGCATACACATTTTAAATATGCAAGATCTTATGCATTTTCAAGGCAAGTAACACTTATAGTATGTAATAGGGTGTGTTGTTTGTAGGTTAGGATAGGGTAGGAAAATTTAGATAACTATAAATAAGGAGGGTGGTAGGCTGGTGGTTTCCAAAATAGTAGGGTATCTAGTAATATTTCATGATAATGTTCCTTAGTAAAGATTCAAAAAAGACTTCAAATGCAAGACAATGATAAACACCAAATGATCCTTGAGAGACTGGGACATACACTAAAACTATAATCTCAAGTACTTTATCTTGCTAAAGTCATGAACCTAGGGTTCCCTTAAAAGGTATTCAATAACACATTTTCAAATATAACTACATAGAGGGATTTATAACCTAGGTACATGCTCAAAATGATAACCAATAATGAACATAAACCCAAATATCCAATTAGTAGAAATGATAAAACATATTATTTCATTTCATTAACATGATATAATAAAGAACCATAAATATTTTCTAGTGACTTAAAAATAAATATCACAAACATCAACACTTCAAAATGATACCATGGGAACAAGCATGGTGAAATTGATCTTTTGACAAGGGAGACAAAAATTATCTCAAATCTTGTTAATGTATGTACAGATGTCACCACCTTAGCAAGGGATATAATATCTACAAACAATAATTGATCCCCAAAAATTCTATAGAACCTAGACTAAGGGAAAATGGACACCTAAAATAACAACCAAAAACAACCTTAAAATAGAAGACAAGCCTTCTATTTATACATTTCTCAATCCTTCTCAAATCTAGACCTATAGGTTACAATTTGAAAAAATTACATAACAAACTTTTCCATTTCATCAAGTTACTCCCAGCTGGAAAATACTCTTGGCCACACTTGAGACTTTCATCCATTTTCAAGTAAAATCATAGTTGTAACTATCTAGAGATGTTTTTGACCATACACTTGCATAAATAGAGGCAAAAAATAATCTGATGAGACAAATAGTTTTTGTCCTCATGTCAAACCACCTAAACATCCCCCTTTACACTTACTTGGGAGGTAAATTATATGGCAAAAGTCGAACAAACTTTTTTTCTATGTGAAACTACCTAAATATGTCGATGAAAGGTTACATGTATAGCTAGAACCTCTTGGAAAACTGCCTTTATTTTTTGTACACACCATGGAATAACCTATTCTTGTAATGATGGCTTAGGAATGATCCAATTATGACATGAAACTAAAAATGATCCATGATCATGGTTGGAAATATTTGTTCTGAAACAACTTTATGGACTTCTTTTATGCTTTGACTCATTTCCTGACTAGGAAAGAGCAGTCAAATTTAATATTTAAACCAAAGCTTGCCACATGTTGACACTTGTAATTCCACCTTGGATATAAATGGCCATCCATATATCTTGAAACTAACTATGTTTCTTCATTGGCTCTAATCTAGGCATGTGCCACTCTATTATTAGTTTCAATCCTTTTAAAAAGTATATCTCAACTCACACCATTGGATATGCTCACCTGAAAAAGCATGTGTTATTGATCTTGACCCAAAGGATCAAATGCCATTAGTTTGTCAATACTCTATCTAACATGGTTATAACACATGTTATTATTTAATTCACTTTTGGCTTAGTTTGAAACCTTGACATAATATGCCCCATCAATTAGAAGGTGTGTGCTTAACCATATACCATTGATTGATGGGAACATGCTTGAGCCTTATCATGCACCGTAAGTTTGAATTTTTGACTTTGAACTCACACCATCTGATCTTAAATGCCTAAGCAAATGTGTTGTGTTGGATCATGATCTGAAGGGTGGGCCATCATTGGATACTACCTATTCTTGGCCTCAAGGATTTGTCACTTGGTAGCCTCATGGGCATCTTGTGTTCTTTTGATTCTTCAACTTTGATCATGCACCATCAAATCATCCTAATCCAATAAAATGCATGCTATTGGATCTACCTCCATTTAAAGACAAATGACTACTTCATGGGATCTAAAATTTATGCTTGCATGATCATCTTGGAACATTTTAATCCCAATGATGACTTGCCACGGCTTAAAGTTGACATTTATGTACCTGTCTTGGAGCATTTGAATTCCAATGGCTAGTCCCTATAGCTTAAAGTTAATGTTGACATGCCTGTCAAAAGATGTCCATGAGACCATCATATCTATAATTTAGAAATATTTATTTGGGACTTTTTTCTATGATAATTTGATAAATGGGATTTTTATCTTTGACATTCATGTTTGCTTCAAAACTTCTATCTTCATCTTCTCTTTATCCTCAGCACTTATGATCTGGGATTTTCTTTAGCATAATTATCCCACAAAAATTCCTTTAGGCATTCTGTTAGGATAATTATTTTAGATAAAATATCTGATATAATTTCCCCAAAGGATTTTGACCTCACACTTTTCCCACAAGAATTGAGTCTTCAACATTTTGTCTTCATCAGGGCAATTATTTTAGACATTTTGTTTAAAATAATTTCCCCTCAAAAATTGAGCTTTGCAATTTTCCTAAAGGAATTGGACCTCTACACTTTTACTAAAAGAATCAAGACTTATCTCCTTTTGTCTTTATTAGGACAATTGTTTGGACATTTTGTCCAAAATAATTTCCTCATAGAAATTGAACTCAGTACTTCTCCCAAAACAATGAAATTCTTTTAGAATTTTTGTTCGAACAAAATGTCTGAAGGAAATAGGACTTTTGCTCTACAACAACTTTACCAAAAGTACATTTTGAGCCCTTTAAACATACCCTTTGGAAATTTTGTCAAGGGATCTTACCCTATAGAATTGTCCTTCAGCCTTTTGGAATGGTCCTTTAGTTCTCTTGAAAGTGCCCTTCGGATTTGTTGAAAGTATCCTTCACCCTCCAAACTTATCCTTTGAACTTTTTAAAAGTTCCCTTCAAGAATTTTTAAAGGGTAAAATACTTGAAGGAAATGATCCTTCAAAAAATTTCCAAAGGTAAAATGACCCTTCTATAAGTGTCCTTCGGTAATTTTTCAAGGGAAAAATGCCCAAAGGAAATGACCCTTCAAAAATTTTACAAAGGTAAAATGCCCCTTTGGACTATTTTTAGACACTTTCACTAAAATAAATAAGTCCTTTAAATTCTTTTGAGATTTTTGTGTGAGAAAAATGCCTAAAGGGCAAGTGCCCTTTAAACCTTTTTCCATAGACAAAAATTTTAAAACAAATAAGAGTTTGTATTTTTTCCAAAACAAAGGATTTATTTTGGGATTTTTTTGCAAACAAAATACCCAAAGGGAAAGTGCCCTTCAAACTTTTTTCCATGGACAAAAAGTCTGAAACAAATGACCCTTTGTATCTTTTTTGAAACACTTGGCCCGAAACAAATAAGACATTGTTTTCCTTTAAACTTTTTTTAGTGGACAAAATGTTCGATGGAAATAAGTCTTCAAAATTTTTGTCTGAGATAAAAGACCTGAAGAATTATTTCTATTGAACATTATGTTCATGCAAAAAGTCAAAAAAAGTCTAAGGGAAAGATAAAAATCTAGATTGGGATTTAGATAATTTTTTCATGAACTTGACCTTCCAAAGGATCACTTGGAAATGGAATTTAGGCTAAGGACATATTCATTTACAGTCGACAAGGGCTCAATTGCTTCAGTGCAATTTTGGGCACTAACACTACCATTTGATCCTTGGAACTAAAACATGGTTTCTCCCCAAATAAGATCAATCTTCCTCTGATCAACCAAATAGGATCTCAACTCACATAAGTAGCTCAACCATGCTCCCCTTAAGCTTATTCATACCTAAAATACATGAACATCACTCTTCTTGCTTGATATCTAGAAAAAATTGAAGAAGGAACCCCCCCCCTCTGATAAATCATCTTCTTAGTAATGTTAGTCATCTTCAATAACTAGAAACTTAACACACAAGAACAAAGAAATTAAGAAGCACATTAAACACATGGTCCTCCTAACACCATGCATACCATTTTTAGATGAACTCAGAACACACTATTACTCACCTTATCCTTTACATGACATAAACCAATTGATCATACATAGAATTCTCACTAGGATACCTCACCTTGACATCCACTGAAGAATCTTCCCTTGTCTCAACAACATGTGCACTCATGATTCTAATGAACTCCTTTATTGGGTCTTGTTACCTTAATGTATATATTCTCAAAAATCATACAAACGCAAAAAATAATACATGCTCATACCTTTAAATATCATGAAGCCATCTTATCTACTAACATAAGGATGGATAATATCCACCATTACTTTTTTGCTCAAACATTCATCAGACTCTATCAACACTACTATGGCATATTATACCTCTGAGTAAGAGTAATCTAATCAATCTTGTACTTCACATACTTAGTCAAGGACCTCATACACTATCCACATGCATTACATTCACCAAGATCACTTGACGCACATGATAATGACTCAAAGCAACTAACTCTGCAGTTACCTTGCACATACTAGATTTTCATTATTTCATTGCATTTTTCAAGCTTAGACCTTCATGATATTATTTAATTCATATATAGTATGTTAACCTAATCTTAAATGATCCTTATATTATCTATGTTCTCATAGACAACTTTGCTCTAATGTTCACATGTTTCTGTAGACCAATCTATGTTCCACTTGACTGATAAGATAAGTAAATCACTTAGATCACTTCAATTCCTCATGATTCATTTCAAGACAATACATATGATGTTCATTGAACCCAAAAAGTCTTTACAACTTCATTCACTTCATGAAATCTCTTCTAGGTCTTGTTATCCCATGGAGTCTTGAAACCCTCATTTCATGGAAATCATGTCATATGCTCAAACACCTACACCATCACCCAAACTGACTATACAAAGCATATAGGAAACTCATATTCCTACGTAGCCAACCACCTTAAACAAGCTCTTGAAACCAATTCCAAACCTCAACATAGATTAGGCTCATAACCAATTATTTTCATGAATATATTGGTCGTGTAGACCAATCCATAACTCAAATTTCTTCATGACTAATAAAAATATTCTTAGCATGCAAACCTGCTCTTGGAGCTCATGAACAATCTAAAAAATCTCCCATTTAGACCAAGAAACCACCATTATTCCACTATCTAAAGTGTGTCTCCATAAAGTCTAATGGATTCACCCTCTTTCATAAGATACTAGAACAACATAAATTTAGGAGATTCCCAGATCTCCAATTCACTCTTGTCAACCACCTTACAAACATGAGACTAATTGTCTCTCTTGATAATCCATTTGGGCTTGATTAAAACATTTAACTTATCTTCCTTGTCATCTTTCTTCTTCTCTTTAACTCTTGCTTGATGATGACTATGATCTCCCTTTGACCAATTCCTTCTCTTTCCATAGTTCCATTAATTCTCATCCCTTGAGACCTTTCTACAATCCTTTGCTCTATGACCTGATTTGACTATGAGATATTCCACATCTATCTTGAACTATTTTCACTCTTCTTCTCTTTATATTATACTTGCATTTTCAACCACTAACTGATCCTTAAGATCATGAATAGCCATACCATATTCTTTGGCTCTATTAGCTAGCTTAGTCTTCAAGGTACATACCTACTTCTCAAGAACCATGACCATAGCTCTGATTCTCTTTCATTAATTTCTTATCCATCTTGTGCTTCTAAGATCACCTTTAAGCTATCAATATTTTTTAAAAGAGATACTTTGATACCAATTTTTGAAAGCATAGACACTAATATTGGAGGGGTGAATCAGTGCCCTTGAAACAATCATTCAATTTCACTTATCATTAATGAAGAATTCATTCAAACACATACATCAATCAATTCATAACCAAGCATCCACATAAGTATACAACATATGAACCTAAGAGATATGTGGTAAACCCTCATGGGGATAAAACCCACTAAAACACATCTTAGAATATAGTCCCTATAAGTAATGAATCAAGATCCAGTGAGGTACTAACCCCACAAGGAACACCAACCCCTCACTAATCAAGCACCAACTCAGCCTCTTCAATAATACTTCTTTAACCACCAAATTGAAAGGCATATCTCACTCCTTTTTGAAAAAGCACCAACTCAGCCAAGACCAACTTGATCACCTCAAGACACCTTGTTACTCAATCAATAGATGGTGACCTCTTATTTATATCTATATCTTCTATATATAAAATTTACTAACTTTCATACATCAAGAACACATATTTTATGTATCTCTGATAGTCTCTCAAAATACAATCATCTCTTCTCAACCTTTTATCCCTCTCTAAATAGCCTCTAGGCTTTTTCTCTCAACATGCCTCTTACTAGGCTTATTAGGTCAACTAACCTTATCATTAACATGTAGAAAATATATTACATATTCATTATATTCTCTCTCCCCTATTATAATGGTATTAAATACCTCCTTATCCTTCACAATATTCCCTTTTATTCTCTCATAGGTCTCTTCACTACTACACACATAATTAGGCCTAGTATGCCTTGTATAAATACACATCACTAGATCACTCTCTTTTTATCATCCAAATAATTAATATATTAGGTTGAAATAAAAAAATGTATTATTACATGTTACACATAATAATAAATCAAAATATGATCACCATTAGGTTATCCAAACTCACTTAGACCACCTTCTCTTCTTAGGCCTAGTAGAGACCTAATTGCAATTAGGTCTATCCTTTCCACAGAACAACTTGAACCTCTATGGCCAAATTTTCACTCACCAAAGAAATAAAAAATTTAAAAATTTTATATTTAAAATTAAAATAACCTCCTCCATTCTAAATAAAGCACAAATCCTTTGCTCACACCTTGAAAGCACCATTAGGCCTTAAAGACCTATTAGGCCTAATTATCCCAAAACATTATCTTCAAAGATGAAGCTCAAATAACATATAGAAACATATTATAGGAAAAAAAAACATATGGATAGAAAATTCATAACCTTAGGGTCATAATTAAACTCATTATACTCCATCACTTAGGTTCCCAAGACTCAGGAACACCTCATCAAAAATCTCACTCAAAACTATCAATTTGCTCAAAACCCAGTCATTTGCAACTTGACCTCAAACATTAGTATAGGCATTTTAAAAAACTCCATATGTATGTATAATATCCCATGTAATATTTATAAAATCATCACATTATTTTTACACTTTTAAACTTAGCATAATGACTCAGGAACATCAATCTCATTAACACACAAAAAACTACCTGAATGTTCCAAAACATAGTTATGAAGAATGTTGTCTTTAGCTCCTATAAGGAAACTTAAAAGAAATATAATTAAAATTAATATTTATTATGTGACATATATATATATATATATATATATATATATATATATATATATATATATATCATAAGTTCTAGTTTCAACTATTGGTCTTACATACCAATATGTTGACCTTCTCTCTCACAGTCCTTACATAGCTAGATAAGCCATTTTGGCTTCCATAATACAACCTCATATATTTAATTTAAAAATTATGAAAATAATGGATAGGTAATTTATTTCCTAAGAAAATATCATAATCATTGAATTAAATTTCTAATGGAAAATATGGAATATATAGACCAATCTCTAAAACTTACACCTTCACTATCTCATCTTCACTAGACAGATCATCTTATGAATTAAATTTTCAAAATTTTAATGATATACAAAGCATATAACCAAAATATAAATGTGTTATAGTTATTTAAAAATAACCCCATGCATTTGGATCCATCCCTAATCTATGACAAACCATCCTTAATCTCATTCTCTCTTTTGCCTGGTTTTTCTTACTGTCTTCACTATTAGACTTTTTAGCAATAGGCCAAATTCCATGAATAATTTAGTATATTTGAAATATTTAACATGATTATAAACCACCATGGTCATGAATTATAATTCACAAGATTCAACATCCATCCATTGTGTAAATTTTACTAAGTCAACCTTGCTTGTTATACAAAAATTTTGAGAAACAAGGGATTTCCTATAGCTTCCACTCACTCATCTGACAAACCAATGACAGCTGTAGGTACTTTGGAGAGTCCTATACATGATCCAATAATAAAAATAGGTAATCCAACAAATTATAATCCATTTACAACAATATATTCCATATCAGGTCCCAATTAGGGTTTTAAGGCACTATAAACTAGTTTATGTTCTTAGCAATCATTCATAAAGGATTTCCCTTCAACTCCAAAATAAATTCCATTAAAATAAAATTAGGACCATTACCCAATTACCATTAAATTATTATGACCCCATGCATAGTTTTCATATGCCAACAAGCATAATAAAAACCTTCTCAAGTCTGCAACACTCTATTCTAGCACTAGAGAGACATAAAGATCCATTTTTCATGCTTTATTATTTAACTCAAGATCTAAACATTAATTATCACTCTTAAAAAAACATCTCACACCTATGGCATATCTCACATGAGTTCACTTACCTTTTAAACTTATCTTGACCCCTCATGAGGCCACACTAGGTCTCTTTACACACTAGGCCTATACTTGTAAGCCATGCTTAGACATTAAACATACTTTGAAACATTTTGCACTGATATCAAAACCTCATAATAATTTCATAAAACCTCATTAAATTCTCAAAAACTACCAATATTCTTCTTACAAGCATTAGACTTCTCACCTCATCATACTAACAAGCCTATACCTTCACACTAGGTCTCTTCATGTAATGACTAAGCCTCAAAATTGACCTTGGAACTATTGTGAAGACTTATTTGCCTCATTATCATTATTACATAAATTTAAAAACTCTCTTATTCCTATACTAACATAATTCACCAAGATTCACTATGCTTCATGCATACACCTTCTCACAGGGCTAGACTAGGCTTCTCAATACACCTAGTACTCAAAGAAAAAGTACACAAACATGACATCAACCATAGAAGGATCATCATTTTTCCTCAAAATTCTTTCTCATTTCACTTTTTATCTTTGTTTCTTTATCACATGCCACTTTATCATGTCTCTACAAGCCATATCCATGCTTAAGAACTAATATATCAAATAGACCTACTAGACCATGCTTAAGCCATCATGATTTCTTATCATGCATCTTCACAATAGCACCTTTGGGACATAAATGACACTTAATTAAATTTTAAATCAATGAAAACATTAATTCACAACACCAAAAATAATAACATACCTCAACAAGACAAGTGGTCATCCTTGTAGGTATTGTTATAAGTTGAATCCTGTCTATAAAACAATTATTTTCAAGATTCATCGGTGAATTATGAGTTTTGTATGTTTGATTTATCTTTTATTTCCTTTTTTTTATGTCCAAGGAAGTTGAGGTATTCAATTTTAGTGCATCACCCCATAGTCATTCTTACAATTATAGAAAGTAGTTGTATCTCTCTCTTTTCATTGTCAAGAAATAGTTTAGGTGAGAATTAGGGTGATCCATCAAGGTAACCAATCCTCTCTAAAGGTTTAATTCCATTATAGATCACCCACAACCTGTAAGTGATCCCACTATGTCAATTTGGTGAGGAATCTTGAAGACCTTCCTCAAGGGTGAAACTCAAAGTGACAATAGTTTCCACACTATCAATTTTTTTATAGGTAACGTATCTTCAACTCATCTTTATCATAGAGCTCCCATTTTTTTATGCTTTACCCTTAAAGATGAATTATAGAAACACATTATCTATGATCTTTCTTATCTTATTGGTGATTCTTGTGTTCCTCTTGGCACATGCTTATAGACTTTTGGTTCAGGTATTTTATGTCATTATACTCTAACTTTTTTCTACAACATCAATAAATATAGGAAAATCCACAAATTTAACAAATGAATATTCATAATTTTGATAATTATTTCCTAATTCATTTGGCACTTATTCCTATGGGAAGAACATTTGATTGTTGTTACTATCTCACCACATATGCATATGGTTCCATACATCCTTGACATTTGTGTAAGATATACAATAGTGAGCTTTACATGGGGTGAATAAAGTTGTACTTAAGGGGGACTTGGGGTGAATTCCTTCCTTCATTCTTCTCTCTTAGCTTTCTTCTTTCTTATATTATGCATGGGCACCTAAAATGGCCTAGTATTTGGGACCCATCTCCAATTCATCCCTAAATATTTGCTTACAAGAGGGTATTATAGTATTAGTCTTAGTTTAAGATCTAATTAGGGGTATTTAATAATTTTTGTACACTTAATTAGTTTTGTTTTAATTTTACACATAATAATTAGTTGTTTAGTTATTAATTAGTTGTGTGTGACACTTGTCACAACATGTATTTAGAAGGTTCTAGAGAGAGAATCTTTTTGATGTGATATTTGATACATGAAGTTTCTAAGATAAGAGATTTTTATATTTATATCAAGTTTTCTCATGTGCTTGTTTATTAGTACCAATGTACTTACACACAATAATGAAGATTAGAGAGAACCTAAAAAATAATTGTATGTACTTTTGAAGCTTTTATTTTATAATATAAACCTATGTTTTCTAATTTTTCATTTAATACTTGAGATTGGCATCACCTTTATTTTTATGGATTTATGGTTTTGGGTTAATCATGTGGATCTATTTAGTTTCCACTTACTACAATATAGCACTACATATTCCTCAAATCGACTATTCTCATCAGATGACCTCGTGACCTCCTCCTTCTAGCATGCCTACTTCTTCCTTAGAGCTTGTATGTTAGGAAGTCCTAGTATGAATTTTAGAAAGAGTAAAAGAGATAATGATCCAAGCCAAATATAAATTAAAATAATATTTAACATATTTTATCAATGTTTTATGTCAAAATATTAGATGACACTTGTGAGCAGATACTTATTTCATATCATTCTCTTCACATTATCACATGATTAAATTTCATATTATTATGTTTAGCATATGTGATTTATGTTGTCATATATTGATTATATCATGATATTTTAAATGTTGGTACTTTAATTTTTATCATATATGCTTTCTTTTTATCATTTTATAACCATTTTACATTCTGCCTTAGTTTCTCTCAATGATATTAGGTGTCACCTTCAAGTTTTGTTTTCAGCATTTATATCACTTTACATACAACCTTAGTTTCTCTTGTCGATCTCAGGTTTCACCTTTAGGTTTTTTAGTATCTTTAGCTTCTATATTTAGGGATGATTTTTAGTTGGATTTTATTTCCCTTGTTGATCATAGGTGTCACATTTAATCTTATTTTATCACATTTTTACCATTATTCAATTAGCCTTAGTTTATTTGTGATTCTTTGGTCCTTTTTTGCATTTCCCCCTCTTTTGGGATGAATTATCTTATCAACACTTTTATTAGACAATTTTTAGGATAGTAAAGCTTCCCAAGTGACATGATTACCACCTTTCATAGAGTTTCCATTTCTTGAATATCCTTCCTATGATTTGATCTACATTTCCATGTATTTCTAAATCTCTCTTTTAGCCTAATCACTTATAAAGTAAAGTTCTCCCTTATTATAATTAGGTATTATCATATCATCATTGTATCATCATTTTGAAAGTATGGATCTTACATGATCCCCATCTATTTCTTTCCTTTCACTTAAGGCACACTTAGGTTAGTTTTGAGATTGTATTATTTCATATAGTGCAAGTATATGATTATTTTAGGCTCTCCTCTCTAATGGATACATTTAATATCTCTTGTGTTAGTTATATTTATCACACATGTTTAGTTTTTCCAAATCCATAAATAGAAGGAAACTATAAAATCTAAAAGAGTTAAAAGCCACATCATAAAATAAGGCAACGTTAAAAGGTAAATTAAAACTTAAGAGTCAAATCAAACTAAAAGATGTGATTTTTCAGCACATCTCCTATTATAGTTGTAACTTAAACTCCATAGTTAACCTCACGATATACCCAATGCCAATTTTGGTGTGGTAGGCTAGTAGACTATGGTAGGAGATATTATTTTCCCATTTTCTTTCTCATTACATTCTAATGTCACATACTTTCCACCAAGCCTGCCTGGGGATTTCTCTTTTGTTTTAGCATGGCTAATACCTTCCTACCTTCACCCTCTTGATGTAATTACCATTTTTATCACCATTATTATTTATCCATAACTTCATAATGATGTATCACTACATGAATTTTAGTTAATACCCCTCTTTCCCCTACTCTATTATGCTTATTTTTATTACCTCCTTTTTTTTTAAAGTCAGATAAGTTTAGTCCTGCCATATGATGACCCTTGTCATGAAATTTAAAACTATTGGTGGGGGCCAAAATTTTTTTATCCATTTGAATTATAATTTTTCTATGTATATATGAATATGATAAATTACTACTTAAATGATGTTTATTATGAATAACATTAATTTTTGTTGGAGAAGTCTAGTCACCAAGGGGAAAAAGTATTGTATGAGTATATCTTGACATACCTTGAACTATTTCCCACACCGACATATCACATAGGAAATAAAATTATTGTGATCTCACCCGAGGTGTGAAGGAATGGAGGATCTTAGTTAGGTCATGTTATTTACATGTAATGAGAGATCAGTGTCCAAGAGGAGTGGTAGGGATAGATAATTAGATAAATAAGGGAACACACACAAATGATAGTAGACAACCTCATCATAGACAAATATTTAAAATATCTTCTTTTATTTTAATATTTTTTTGTTGAATGTAAGGGAACAAATTATTACATAAAACACACCAAGTGATCTCACTCTATAATTTGGAGCTTAATAATAACTCTTATCTCTCCCTAGTACAATCTAATAATAGTTGTTTACCTTATTGATCTCTATTATGGCTCACTATCTCTCACTCTTTTTTGTCCACCATTCTTCATCTCTACTTTTTTGATTGGCTTCTCTCCTTGACTCAACTTGACTATTGACAACTTATTTGCTTCCTTCTATTATCTTGAGTCTTTTCCACAAAAACATATATTTTAAATTATAACTTATCCCAAGGCCACCTACAATTTCATCCACTATCATACCACTATAAATCTATGTAAGGATCCATAGCTATCCAATCTACCTATCTCTTTGCCCCATAATTCTCTGTGTAGTTCTCAGGTCCACGTGGCTATATTTCCCTAGATACTTCCATTTTGTCATGTAGCACACATTGACACAATTATGATAACTAACATATTATTTGTCGTCAATTATATCTAAGGTGTGCATGTAATTTATGTGGTTTGGATTACACGTGTCAATCATCTAGTGGCATTAAACTCACATAACATGTGCATATGCATTTTTATAATGTATTTAGCCAAATTTGGGGGTCAACATCATGCCACACTAAAGTGGTTTTCCATCCCTAGATAATTATTTATTATTCTAATTGGCCTCCTTATGCAATCTAGTATCCCTTGAAGCTTCTCCATAAGCAATTACTTCATCTAGGACTACATAGTTCTACAAGACTTTTCTATAAAAATCCTCATGATAAACTTTCATTCTTTGGAAGCATCTTTATGCACATTTTTTTTATTATTCTATCTAATGGATTTCTTACCATCCTCTCCTATCATATCAATCTCTTTTTCACCAAGCAATGTGACTACCTAGGTTATCCAACCTTGCCTTCTTCATGTTCAGGGTTTGCGTATTCTTTTGGTGTTTTTGTCTTGATTTCTTGGAGAGGAACACTCTATCTTCTTATTAAAGTTTACCCATCCCATTCCTATCACTTTATATTCAAGTTATGCTTCTCAATAACTTTTATCTACACATCCTCCTATGAAGGTTTATACTACCATATTCTCTTAAGTTCTTTATTACATGGGGTACTTAGCATTCAAGTAGAGGGATTTGAAGTGGTAAAATAATCTACATACAATTGAATGGGTGCATGTCCTTTATAGTGTGCCATTGAGGTTTTTTCTAAGATATATGAAAACCTTCTAGGATGGCCTTCATATCAAAGACACATCATTAGCTACATCCATATAAAAAAAGATCATAATTTCACAATCATAGGTTGGAGAACTATGTATGGTTGTATTTACCTCCTCATAGTATTAGATACATAGGTAATGGTTAATCATCAAATGGGGTTGATTAGGGTCAGTTTAGTCTTTTATAATTTCTTAATTTTTATAGGTTTTTAGTTATCACAAGCACAACTATGGTTTCAAGGTGAAGGATGTTGGTTTTTATAGTTGTATGAATCATCATGGTTTGGTGCTTTAAAAAATAGGCAAAGGTGTCCATATATTCACTGACCCATATTTTGACGTAGTTCATTATTTATCAATGTAGGTTAATATTGATATTCAACACTAACTAGATCTTATGAAACTGACCCTATCTAAATAAAACCATAGTTATTTAACCAAAAAATCATAGGCTTGATTAAATCTTATTTCCACTTCCAAAACACATTCATAGTCAGATAGTCAGTTAAAAAATATAATTGCTCATCCCTTTGATATACTTACTATATTTATCATGAGCCTTTTTAAAGATCATTGTAATCTATTTAAATTTTTTACATCTAGATTCATGCTTAACTTCTATATTTAGTAACTTGAATCATTCTAATATTTTTTATCCTATTTTGGTTTTGTTATCTAATCAGTCACCCATGAGAAAGGATTGTTTAAAACCAGGCAATTGAGTTATCTAACCTTGAAATATTATTATTCATAATTATGTCTTGGTGTCATGGTTTGGTGTTTTATGTCATATCAAGTTCTAGATAGGGTCTTAATAGGATTTTAGAGTCCATGTGTGTGTCTTGTCCAATCAGTTTCATACCATGATCTTTGAAGACATCTTTTGCAATGCAATTTAGAAAAGTTTAAGGTAACTTTGGAAATATTAAGGTTTATTTATGAAAGCTAAGGTAGACTTGATCTATGGTGAAGACAAGAAGTTAATGATCATCCAATAAGGAAAGATGCTCCAAGATAGATAAGTAGACCTAAGATCCAAAGTTGGTAGGTTGGAAACATTGACATTTTAGGCAATTTGGAGAAATTAAGGTTTCATTATTTTGTTTTATATTGCTTGTTGTAATGTTATAATGTTTCTACTTGAGGAAACACCAAGTGTGAAGGTAAAATACAATGTTTATAACTTAAAAAGGGTATTTTGATCTATTTTACATTTTTAAATATAATATTATGTCTTTATTTCCTAAACACCTTGTTCAAGAGGTTATAATACTCCTTTTCTAATGTTGAAATACATTTGAAACTACCTTACCCATCATTTCAACATTAAAACATAGAATAATGAATAATTGGAAAGGAAAAGAAGATTAGGATGATTATTTTACATTACATCACTACCATATAGGCCAAGAGGAACTCCATAGCCACCTGGTTCACAATAATAGTAAGGTATTCTAGAAAAACAAATAAGTTTCTTAAAGAAAGAGAGCCCATGAAGGCCTCATTATGAAAGGTTAAAAATGGTTATAAACTTATAATACTTTCCAAGGATGTATCTAGCTTCCCCAAGCTCAAACCATGTAGAGAAAAGAGTTTTAGATCCCAAAAAATAGAAAATTGTTCAAATATTCAATCGGGTCATAGGCAGGCCAAGAAGAGCCAATTTCATGAGGTTATTTCATGAAGGAGGAGAAATTTTAGATAAAATTATCTTATTTTATGTTAATATCCCCTATTCCATTAAAAATCATGGCATTAGTTTTGGTATTAATGGCCTATGTTTTATGAATCATCATTAAGAAGTTTAGTGCTCCTTAAACCCTCCTAACCCCCACTATCATGGTTTTCTCCTTGAAATGGTAGGTATGTGCTTGGTAAATTAATGTATTTTGTTTAGGAGTGTTTTTATGGTTTATTTACCTTTGAAACATCTAAATTAATGAAATATTCCACTAATCATGGTTTTATCAGCAAGAATATCTCATGGTTTTGTTGTTTTAGGAATGACAAGTAGGGTTATGTAGGTTTTTGAAGTATTTATAACTTTAATTTGATTGAAATAAGATTAAAATCGTATTCCCAACCTCATAAAAATACAAAAACTTATCTCATGCAACTTCAAAACAATATTCACATGCAAAAATGAGTGGAAAGCCAATGTACAGGTCTGTAGGGTTAAGAAAGAGTAAGGTTGAGCATGTTTGACACTTTTATAGAGTTTTAAGGATTATGAAAGAATAAAAATTACTTGAAATATATTTATTAAATTCACATAATATCCATTCCATGCTAAACCATATTGTCTCCATCCACAAAATGTCTTTCTTGCACTAATCCAAGCATACAGACCTCAAGTAAAGAAGACAGTCATAGAGACAAGCATTTTTTGATGATTGATGATTAATCCACATGAAAGGAAGTTTGAGGAACCTAAAAGGAAGAGTATATTATACTTTAATATAAATTAATATGTGTACAAGTCCTAAAAAATCATCTTGTATGAAATTTTTAAAATACATCAAGTGTGAAGGTCATTGAGCCTAATGTTCTTAAGCAAGAGCTTCAAGTGTTGAAGAAACAAGTACAAACCTATGAATAATATCTAGGTTTATAATAAATTATTTATATGTATAAATTTTTCATCAACCTAAATCAAACCCTCAATCTCTTTCATGACCATGCATGATGAAGATGATAAATAAGGAATACAGTCATACATCTACAGGTGGATTATGTAAGCATGCAAGAAAGTTTGAGAGACTCATAAAAAATTATATATGTTTTCTCAATTTAAAATTGTCTTCACAAAACTAAAATTAACTTTATAATATTTCCAAAAACATTTAATACCACCAAGGATAAGGAGCTCAATCAAAGAGCTAGTTTGAAATGGTTCAAGCTTGAGAGAGAATCACCTATAGGCATTCCTGAAAAAAACATAGATAAAGTGTAGTTTGTGTGTTGGAAAAAAGGTATAAATGTCACGAAAAATTATCATATACATAAATATATTTATTTTAAGTTATTTTATTTATTTTTAAAAGAGGAAACTATTAGATGAAGGTCAAGATCACTCGAATGAAGGTGCATTAGTCATATGAGAAACCTAGAGAGAACCACTTTGAATTTGAAGGTGCATTAGTCTATTATTAATTATTGATTTAACTTGTTTGGGAATAATGGATTTTTATTCCTATTTTAGTTCAGGGTCTAGATTAATATATCAGTATAAAATATAACAGTAAATATAGTCTTGATTTATGCAATTGTTTGTCTTTTTTACCTTTCTAAAAATAGTAATAAATAGGAAATAATATAACTTAGCTAGAAAATAGACTGAGATGGTTGATACATATGTTGAAAATGGTTGTGTAAGATTAGGAAGGTGTCATAAACCTAAATCTAGCTTTCATTTGATGAAAGGATAGGACTACCAAAAAGTGGATGCTTTGGAGTCTGGTGATGTTATCCATTCCTATTGCCATTGTCCAAACTAATCATAAAGAGCTAAAAAAAATTTAGGTAGTTGTGTTGTGCCTGTATATGTGTGCTTATAATCGAGTGATGGTTGAAAATGGAAATCATTGTGTATCTAACTTTTTATTCAAACCCTAACCATCCATCATGCTTGATAAAACTATATTTGAGTCTCTTGAAAAAGGAGGCAGTTAGCATGAAATATGTATTGAACATGAAATACACACCCCTTATGTGGTCATGCTGCCTATATATCAATACTTCGAAGATGGATCAAGTCATATGTAGTTCTCCCACCTAATGTGCTTTGTGAAATAATGTGATGAAGATGCAAATGCCAATTTAATAGTGTTTGAGGTGGCTAGGGACTGGTATGAGGGTTTGAGTATGTTTACAGCTGTGTTGGGTGACTGTGTAGAGAGATAAGTTTTTCTTAGTTATTTTGTTTGTATTCTTGCTTTCTTTGTAAGTTTGGTCACCTCCTTTATAAATGAGCTTTGAGTGGGATTTTATATAGAATAATTGGTCATGGGTCAAATGTATTCATGTTAGGTTGACCTAATTAAGGATAAGGACTAGATGAAAATGATCATTGGGGATCAAAGTATAAATGGATAGAACCATCAAAAATGGGACATTTTGGTGTCTAATTCTATAGTCCAAATGGGGTGCTTCTATCTTATAGGCTTGGGACTTAGGGGAATAGGATTGACATAGGGAATACTATCTGGCTAAGGTGGAATGACCATTTAGAAGGTTTTAGACGATTAGAAATGAGAAAAAAGGTGTCTAAAAGGGTTGCAAGAGCATGAAAAGATGACATATGGATGGGGTGTCATAAGCCACACTCAAACTACTAATTTTCACATTTTATATGACTACATTTGCCTCCTTTTATTCTAATGATGTAGCAAACTGAAATACTAGGATAAAGGATAAATAGAAAGTCTACCTAAACTTACCTACAATTTTGAAGCCCATAAAGATGTGTGATGTTGAGTGTGCATAGAGAGAACACAGCATGAAGCATAAATCTATTGTGATGTTGAGTGATATTGGGTAATGTTAGGTATGTGTTGTACCAAGATTAATATCACAAATGGATCTAAGTTCTCAATTCCCCAAGGGTGGCTCAAGAATACAAAGGATGGACCTTTGACTCCATCGTCACCCACTATGTAGTGAATCTATGTGATCATGCATGTGTTAATAAATGTTTAGATTGTCTGTCCAATCCTTCTGAGTAGGTGGCTCAAGAATATAAAGGCTAGCTCATCCTTTGGCTCCATTATTTCCCACTAAGAGTGAACTATGAACTGATACTGGTATTAATGTGTGTCATATGATATGGCTCATGAAGCCCATGAATTATCTATAATATGAAAATGTGGAATGGATATTTTAATGTGTACTGAGAACTAGGCCAATCTTGGCCACTCTGAAAGGTGAAGATTAGGCTTATATGAAATCCACTTTAAAAATGAGAACTAGGCTTATATGAAAGTCACTCTGAAATGATTCCAACCACATACAGATGGAATAAGTCATGTAAATACTAAGAATACCTAGGTAATACAATGAAATAGAAATAAAATAAGGAAAAGGTGTCGTACACATTACCCCAATAACTAGTGTCTATAACATGGATTCTGATCTAGAAGTTGTACCAACTACTTAGTCTAAAACTAGAAGCAAGATCCATCATGATATGCATGATGCCCCCTATATCTAGATAATCTAAGTGAAATTATAATAAAAATACCCAATCTAAACTAAACTATAGCTAACAAAATTGTAATTGACCTTACATTTATATCTGTTTCTAAAAATTCTAGGTTTTCAATTATTTGGATAAGATTGATGAAAAGTTGACACTCTGATGTCCATCGTTGTAGCCCAAATGGGGTGCTCTTGTCCTTTACTATTTTTAATGATTGTTTTGTCTTCATCACTATTTTTTTGGTCTATTCTACATGTTTTGAATTTTGATTATTGTTCTAAGTGTTTTGAAAACTAATTTTTGATCGGTAAAGGGCTCTGATCTTTGTGACAAAACCCTTGATTGTTACCCCCTCTTCTGAGGGTAGGAATGAATAGCTTGCAATGATTACCCTTAGAATAATAACCCTACAATTGTGTTATGCTATGAAATACATGATACAAAAATGATAATCCAAAATATGTCTCAAGATATAACATAGTTTGTATTGGAGATTATTAGATCAACAAGGGTATGCCTAGATAGATGTAACAATGTAATAGCATGTGCAGTATATTGAATTCAAACTAAAAACTAGTTAGTTTTTAAGGAGGTATGGAGCATGATGTCCATCATGGCATCCAAGAAGGTAATATAATGCATGATTTGGATCATGGCATTGCCAAATATTGAGAAGTAAACAAGTATGCAAGGCAAGAAGCAAGAAGCATATAAAAGAAGCCAAGGGGCCAAACAAACAAGGGACATGGGAACATGTCACTCAAACTAGGAAAGTAAGCATACAAGGCATGTTTAAATTCCCACATACACATATAATTTCAAACAAGTAAGATTGGCATGAAGGCCACAATCACATACAAGAGTAAAATCAAAGGACATTAGCAAATGTCCTAAGGCACACATAAGTAACAAAATAAAAACTGAGAAGTTTAATCACATTTAGCTACTCAAAGCAAGAAATGAAGGCATGTAAATACTAAAAATACTATTGCATCTAAATAATCAAAGAAAGAAGTGAAAGTATGCAAAACATGTAGTACAAAACTAGGTGGATGCTAAGAAATACACGAGTGTTATATGCTATTGAGTGTCGATATAATAATCTATGTAAGCTAGTAATTAATGTACATCAACATTATAACTAGAGTGTGTGGTGTATGAATGGCATAACTTGGATGGTGTAGTCATGTAGAAGATGCCCCCAATGGGTAGATATTTTGATGTATGTCTTGAATGTAGAAGTAAGATGTCCCCCTCAATGGGTAGAGTGAAGCAATCAAGGATTTGGGTGTCACTACACACACTCAAAGAAGATCAAGTGAACCATGGTAATGTAGATAAATCAAGAAAAAATATCATAGAACAACAAAATGTAAGTCTAGTATGGTAGTAGAAATGTAAAGCATGGATAATGTGTATAATTAAAAAAAATGGTGTTTTGAGTTATTTTAATGTTTTTATATTTTGACATGTTATATTATTTTTGGTATTTTGAAATATTGTATTTTTTTTGGTATTTTGAAGTATTTCCATGTATAAGTAAGCAAAAATACACTATGTACAAGTAAGCTG
This sequence comes from Torreya grandis, assembly GCA_037957365.1. Taxonomy (NCBI): domain Eukaryota; kingdom Viridiplantae; phylum Streptophyta; class Pinopsida; order Cupressales; family Taxaceae; genus Torreya; species Torreya grandis. Next base: position 623,163 of record JARHVA010004785.1, read on the forward strand.
AGAAATTATGTACAATAAAGATTGAGAATAAATGATAATAACTGATGAGTCTCATAAGAGACTCCCTATCATGGTGTCTTATATCAAGGAAAGGGACCATGTGTGATTGTGAAGCATGATGGAAGCGCTACGACTATGAATCTAAAAATTATGTATGTTGTAAGTGCTCTGAAATCTTTGTAGTGGAAATTGATTGTGGGGTCTCCCTATAACTTTGAGAAGTGGATGCAACTATGGGGGTCTTAGGGACCCATCTAGTAGTAGAATAAGCTCTCTAAAAATGTGTCTATGTATAGATTCATGTGACCTCAATGATACTACCCTAGGTGTGAAAAATATATTTGGAAACTATCTAGAGTTTTGAAACTATCACTGATGTAGTGGTCACTCTAAGAGAGGCCTCTATGGAAGTGTATAAACTCTATATGCTGACAAGGGAGGCCTCGACTATGTTTGAATCTTAATTAGAGGAAGAACTATAACTATTGGAGCTAAAACTAGTGACTGTAGAGTAGGAGATGGCTCTAAAGTGAGGAGTGGTAACTCATATGAAACTCCACCATCTATAACAACCTAATTAGTGTGAATGTATTTCATGCATCTATGAACTATAGAAGGTACTACATGAAGTTTCTAGATCTATGGTCAACCAAGTAACATGTTGAAAACTCCTATACTGGGAACAATAGTAAATGGTGTGGCCACATGTGTTGGACCAACCTATAGAGTAAGTATAATCTCACCTAATGAATTGTGTATGTGCCCACTAAATCTATTGATAACCATGTCCATCAGGGTGATATCTTACTCTGAATATCCCAAATATTGAATTAATGTCATAGTGCACATGTTCACACTAGATCCATTATATGTGATAACACTATGAATGGGATGGTGATCAATGTAGGCTTTGATAAAGAGTGCATAGTAATCTGAATCATCCTCAACTATCTCTTACTCTGAGAATGGGATTGAAGGTCTAGCTATAACTCTATAATTATACACACCAATCATGTTGCTTAAAGGATGTGACTCAACTAAAGGTGTTTGGTATGTATCTGGTGGAGGGTGTACATGATATACATGATAAACACTTGATGTTCCCTCTGTTTCCTATTTATAATGTTGTGGGAAAGGATTTGAGAAAATTTTTAGAGCCTTGTCTTATGTTTGTTTTTCCTGAGGAGGCTCAACTGGAGTGCCAAGATCAATAAAGTTGCCATCTATCAAATCATGTATCTTGTATATAAATTTATGAAACTATTCATTATGTGGTTTGGTTCCCTATGAGAATCTCATAATGCATTTTGATCATATCCACATGGAAGACGATTCATCATATCAACTTCCTAAATAGGAGGGGGAGATAGGACATTGCATTTTAATAGTTACTATAAGACTCTAGCTGGAGATACTAGTAGATTGGTAAAGGCTCCCTGAGGAGGTGTTGATAAAACCACTCACTAAAGGGGCTCTAAAGCTGCATTAACTATAGGTTGATTTTGACTTTTGCTATCATTAACCTTTACTTTGTATGGGACTTTACTATTACTCTTGTTTGTTATTTTTGATATGCTTGTGTACTTGAGTTTGCCTATTGAAAGTAATTTGACTTCCCTTTCCTTTAGTGTATGACATAACTCAGTGAAGGAAGACAAAAATTTGAACATTATTGACTCATGCAAAGCTGGCAAAAGACTATGTTTGAAGAGATCTTATAATTCTTGATCGGCCATGGGGCTAGTCATTTTAGCAAAGATAGTCAAATATATAAGAATATAATCATTGACGTGCTCATTTGACCTTTATTTTTATTGTTTAGCTTGGGAATAAGAAACCTTATCACATATGTCAATGCTAAAATGAGATAGGAACATGTCAGTTAAAGGATTGAATAATTTGATCAACTGATTTGGTAGACTATAAAACCACTGAAGAACATAATCATTTAAACTCCATGGAAATAGCTTGGCTAGTAACTAGTCATTTGGCACATAGTCCAAGCATTTTTAATGAAAATCTCTCAAGTGTGTCTCTAGATCACCTTTTCCATCATATAGAATGAGCTTGGGTTGAACAAAACCTAGTGGCAAGGGTGTAGAATCAATATCGCATGTTGATGGTATATGAAGTAGAGTAAAGGAGTCAAAAGCCTATGTTGGTATAGAGGCACCTTGCTCAAGATGTATCACCTTGGATTGAAGATATTTAATCTCTTATACAATGCCACTACATTATGAGGCAAAGATGTACTAGCCATAAATGGTGGTGCCACATAGGAAGGTCGGGTTGTTATAGGGGGTTGTTGATACATAGTTTCCACCCTAGTGTCATTTTCAATTTGTTTCTCTATGGTTTGATATTATTGATCATTATTTACTTTTTTTTTCTTCTTTTTGTATTTTAAGCATATCATCTTGCATATCAATATTTTTAGTTAAAAGGTCTTGAAGTTCCCTCTTATTAGTTTTATCAAAGCCAGTATATTGGGCCAATATTAAAGTAGGAAAATAAAGTGAAAGTGGATTGAATTTTTTGCAATAAGTTATAATAAGAAAAATGTGATGGAAGGAAAGTACTGAATAAAAGAAATCTAAGGTCCTAAAAACAATAAACTGGAATAGGCATAGAAAGGATACGAAGCTCACTAACATGTAAGGTGATACCTCAAAATCATAGGGACACGGCATATTCTAATAGGGTTTGAAATAAATCATTTTTAAAATTACTATGGTGAATTTTAAAAATTAAATGTGAAATTCTGATTTATATATGTAAGAAAAATCAAAAAAGTACTACTAAAATCAGTAAAAAAAATTCCCTAGGATTTATAGGGTTTTTGTGCGCAAACAAAGCAAGTCAAGTTCGATAAATAATTTAAGTTATTTCAAAATAATGGGAATTTATTCCTATTTTAGTTAAAGGGTATGGATTAATAAACCAGTATAAAATATAATAATAAATATAGTCCTAATTTATGCAATTATTTGTCTTTTCTACCTTTCTAAAAATAGTAATAAATAGGAAGAAATATAACTTACCTAGAAAATAGACTGAGATGGTTGATACAGATGTTGAAAATGGTTGTGTAGAACTAGGAAGGTGTCCTAAACCTAAATCTAGCTTTCATTTGACAAAAGGATAAGAGCACTAAAAAGTGGACACTTTGGTGTCTAATGTTATTCATTCCTATCGCTATTGTCTATTCCTATCATTGGTGTCTTGACTAATCACAAAGAATTGAAACTTTTTTTGGTAGTTACATTATGCCTATGAAAAATTGAGCACTGGTTGTTGATGAAACTCACTATAGAGATAATTTTGTCTTTAAACCCTAACCCTCCATCATGCTTGATAAAACTATATTTGAGTCACTTGAGAAAGGGGGTTAGTGTGAATTATGTACTAAACATGTAATCCACACCCTTTGTGTGGGCATGCTGCTTACATACCAATACTCTAAAGAAGGTTCAAGCCATATGTAGTTCTCCCACATAATTTTCTTTGTGCAATAGTGTGATGCAGATGCAAATGCCAATTTGATAGTGTTTAAGGTGGCTAGGGACTGGTATAAGGGTTTGAGTATGTTTGTAGCTATGTTGGGTGACTATTTGCAAAGAATAAAGAATTTTACCTTAGTGATTTTGTTTATATTCTTTCTTTATTTGTAATTTTGGTTACCTCCTTTGTAAATGAGCTTTGAGTCGGATTTTATAGGGAATAATTGGTCATGGGTCAAATGTATTTGTGCTAGTCTAACCTAATTAAGGATAAGGACCAGATGAAAATGATCATTGGGGCTCAAAGTGTAAATGGATAGGACTGCCAAAAGTGGGACACTTTAATGCCCAATGCTATATTCCAAATGGGGAACTCCTATCCTACAGTCTTGAGACTTAGGGGAATAGGATTGGTATAGGTAATACTATCTAGCTGAGGTAGAATGACCATTCAAAATGTTCTAAATGACTGAGAATGAGCAAAAAGGTGTTCACAAGGGTTGCAAAATCATGCAAAAAGGACTTATCTATGGGGTGTCCCAAGCCACACTCAAACTACCAATTTGGACATTTTATATGACTACAAGTCTCATCATCATTAGGATACATGAGAGCATTTCAAGAGTTAAATATGGTGTAGAAGGATTCTAAGGAGGCCAAGTATGCCATGTCTAAAACTTACAACATATAACTCCTCCAAGAAAAGGTAGTTTTAAGTGAAGGAAAATGAGTCATAGAAGATGAAAATCCACTTCTATGCCACCTCTCATGAGGTCATAAGCAAACCAAGGTAACACATGTTCAATACAAATTATTGAACTATTTATCCATCCTCTTTTGGCATTGTAACTAGTTTTGGATAGATGACACTCATGATGGATTTTCTCCACATCTTTCCCTCTTCTCTCTTCCCCTTTCTTATATAAATTTGGCCTTGAAAGGCATATTAAAATATCCTCCAAGTTAGTATGGTGAAGCCGTGACAAAATTGAGACTTGATTATTTATTTTGAAGTGAATACAAACTAATTTTACCTTCTTCATCCATACTTAGTGTACTCGTGATGAATTTTTGATGAATAAAAGTGTTGATTTTTAATATATTTATATTTTTCCTCTTCATTCTTGCCTATTTTTGAATAACTTATATCTTTTCAAGTAATATTGTGTGTATTAAGTGGTTATGTAAATGTTAAGTGTGGGAAATCTCATTAGTGCTTCATTTAGGCCTCTTGATTACCCCTCTTAGTTGATGTATCAATTATAACTTTCATATTAAAATACTTATGATAGAGAAATATTTGAAGTTAAGTGATTAGACTCATCCTTTTTTATCTTTATTATCAACTCATAGATCGTAGGAAGAGGCCTGCATTTGGTGCATCACCCCTTCTTTGTTTACTTTCAATTTTATTTATCCCTTTTAATTTCAAGTTGAGTAGGTGTAGTGATATATAGGTGTATTATTAGGGAATGGGCCCTCTCTAGAGGTTCTCTTGAGTTATAGGCCACTAATAGTCTTAGAAAGTTCCCATTATGTCAATTTAGTGAGGAGACCTGAAACACATCCTCAAAGGGTGCAACTCAAAGTGAGAATAGGTTTATAAAATTAAATTAGTGTAAAATATATTAGTGAACCTATACACTAATTGAACCATGTCAAACCCTATGTTCCCCCTAGGGTTTCATCCTTATAGGGTTTCATATTTTTATCTTGGGGTTTTAGATCTAATCTTTAATTTCCTCAAACACAAGACAATAAATATTTTCACCTTTGGCCCTAGCCTTCTACATGTATTATTCCATCTAAGAAGGCTATATCCATTGTTCCTCTGAGATGTAGTATTAGATTAAGTGGGATCCATATAGATCATAACTATATCCCTTTAACTTCATCTAAAATAGATATAATTAATGTTCTTTATTCTTTTAATGATTCAATTATTCATGAATATCTGCAAACAAATTTAATCAATAAAATTATAATGAACATATTTATCAAGATAATTATGAAGGCCTAGATAAAATTGATCCCTATAAATTTAATGGGGTAGATCCTAACCAAGTCAAATCCTTATCCAAATTTCATCAAGGACTCCATCATTATCCAAAATACATGGTTAGAATAGTTAAATTTATCCTAACATCTAAGGCCACACACCAATCTAATATTGATACATCTTATCCATAATAAAAATATCCCTTTACTATTATCAATTGATCCTTTTAAGATTATACCTCTACTTCAAGTTTTCAAACCTATTTTATTAGTACTATTCCTATGTCTACACCTATAGTGACATATGTGACATTAAGCCTTCAAGCATATTTCCATACCTTTTCCTACATAGGTAACCTTTACTCCTCCCATGATGACTATACATGTGGCATAACTGACCTCACCTACTACACATTCCCTTGAGTAGACTATTACAACTTTGTATGCTAAGGTGTTATAGTTAGAACAAGGTACATCTAGAACTAGTCATTCCTTAGATTTTCATGCCTTACATCCTAATATTTTATCCCTATATATATTAGATTACCCTTCACCTATAGATTTTTTATATCCTAAGCTTCTAATATATGAAGGTAAATGTGATCCAGAGCAACACCTTTAATTATTGTAGACATCATGCTTGAACTACACATACAATTACAAATTATTAACCAAGTTATTCCTAAGAAGTATCAAAGACTATTATTTTTTATGGTTCTGAGATCTTCCCCACTGATCATTTATAGCATTCAACCCTTTCACAAATCAAATTATAGCACTTTTTTATATCAACTTAGAGTTATCTTATGCGTAAATTTATAAACTCAAGTAAGGGTCCAATGAGTGAATCAGTGATTATGTAATTTTGTACAAGATTATGTTATCTAAGGTGACTAGTGTTATGGGGGATAATGATTTAAAATACATATTCAAGGAAAGCTTTCTTTCACCAATCCATGAGTCAATTATCTTAAAGAGATTCAAATCCTACAATGAGTTATGCCACTATTTTGTTTAAATTTGGATTGAAATATGAATTAACCATAATTAAGATAAACTGAATAGAATAAATCATAACATTGAAAATGAGATTTTAAAAGTATAACTAAATCAAAAGACTAAATTTTATAATGTTTAAATTATTGAAAGAAGACTAAAAAATATGTCAAACTTATCTTTTTATGTCTAATTATTAATTGTGTTTAACTAGAAAAATGTGGAAATAACAAGTCAAAATTTGTATCTACAAGTGCCCAAAAGTAATAAATGTAACATAATAAGGATAAGATAAGTAGATTAAAGACATTTTCTAATCTTAGTACTATCTTGTTTGGTTGATACTATTTTTGGATAAAAAATAAGAAATTCGGACATGATCACTTGTGTAGCCTAAGTTGTGTATCTATGCACAAATTTGACCTTTGGAAGTGTGTTAAAGACTAATAAATAGTTTTTTCAATTTTTAAACCCTAATAAAGGTTAACAATTATTGAAAACATAAAAATAGAAAAAGGTGGAGTGTAATTAGGTTGAGAATACCCCAATCACCCCCATAATGATTGAACATTGCCTATGTATCTAATACTTCAAGGAGGGAAACCAAGCCCATGTATTTCTCCCACTTGAGTGTTTTGTGCAATCGTGCTCCTTTGACTATCTAATGCATCTAGGGATGGCTTGAATACTTGATCATGATTTAATTTGGGTTGGATAAATTAAGCATTTGACTTGGCTGAGAACTGATTCAACTAATTATAATTGGATGTGGGAAGAATATGAAGGTTTTTTCAAAGTGTAATAGTGTAAATATGATTATGTATAGAAATAGCCCAGTTGTAGAATGAGTGACTTGAATGTGCCTTTATAGAAATTTAAAAGGGGAAACCACATGGTAGGAAGCTTATAAACTTAGAAAACAAGATAAAAGAGTGTTTAATTTTGAAAATTAGTCATTATATGTCTAAAAGATATGAACATCCCATAGGGATAGGAACCCCTCTCACTATAGTCCCTATTGGACATTTTTAACCCTTATGGAAATGTGTTGAAATTTGGATTTGGGTTTGTCCATACATATGCTTGATTGAAATTTTTAGCAATCAGAACACTTCTATAGGTAATATATAATGATTTAGAATAGCAATAGATCTTATTGGGTGCTTATCATAGTGTGAGGTGGAAAAAAAGGTCTAGATTAAGTGCAAAATTTAATTAAATTAAAAATGGCCAAAATGGACATAATCAAGTATTCATGACCAGATTTAAGCTATTACATTCCCTGCTTTTATCTATAAATGAAATTGATAGATTAAAGGAGATATATATATATATATATATATATATATATATATATATATATATATATATATATATATATATATATATATTATCATGTAAGATGCACTTTATTTTTGAGCTAGTAATTCAATTGTGCAAGGCACTTTAGTCTTTTGAAAAAACCTACAAAACACATGAAGTACTTCGTTCTTTTGAAAACTAAAATTTGAAAAAGATTGATTTTTAAATTTGAAAATGATTGAACTTAAATTTTGAAAATGTTTGAATGTGAAGATTTTTTGAACTTGAATTCTAAAAATGTTTAAATTTAAAAATTACTTGAACTTGAAAAGAGATCAAGGGAGGAATGTATATGTATGTGTGAACCAATTTTTATTTTTTATTTTTTATTGGAGGATATGCTTCCTTTAATTATTGGATAATAAGTGCTTCCCATGAAACACTTGGAAAATTTTAGTTCCTTAGTGAACTAATGGATAATTTGAGGGCGATCAAACCCCAAATTAAATTTATACTTTGTGAAAAAAATAACACCCATTGAGGGGTGTAAAAACCTCAATTTAATTTAGATGGTCTTTGTAACCCCAAGATATAAAATGGTTTTAAATCTAAAATGGATTTTCATACATAATGCTAAAAGGAACTGAACATATAAATTATGCATTATGCACTTTTACTGAATCAACCATAGCATACAGCTTATAGATTCAATTGAAAATTTGCTCCTAAATGAAATATAAAAAGAGAATGGAGTACACCGATGTTCCTACCATATCCACAACTTAGCAAATAGTTTTTTAAATTTTAAAAAATAACATATTATGCATGTATATGATTCATGCCCTCATTGATAAATGTAGAATCTATAACTATATGTATATTCCAATTTGAAATTTTTGTTTGAAACTTGTGCATGAACCTATATCATGCACTTAAAACTATGTGAATTTGTGTTTTAGTCTAAAATATGAATGTATAATCATGTCATATGCCTACATAATCTATACCAATAACTAAATTTTGAATTGCTCTACGACCTTTGAAATTGTATTATGTATTAAAATTATTTTTTCTCTTGAAAAGGCTTATCTCATGTATGAGAAGCCCACTAAAATGAGCCACTTTTGAGGTGATGGAATTTATCTTGAAAGTCATTCATCTCAAAATAAAAGTTAATTGAAACATGTGTAGTAATATGTAATCATTTACTAATGTAGCATATGTGGAAATTATATTAGCATGGTAAGATTTTAAATAATTTAAATTTTATATGTAACACATGAGGCAAGGCCTATGAAAAGTATTAATGAAGCACATGATAATAGCATGTAGATTTGGTATATTATGTGTTAGTGCATGATACGGATCATGACACTTGTCAAAATTAACAATTTGAATAAGCATATCATAAAATAAACACAAATTAATACAAGAAGGCCATGGGACACACACAAGGAACATGTTCAAATGTCATAAAATGAAATATATGCCATGGACAAGAATAATGTCACAAACAATGGACATGTTCAAATGTCACACACAATAGAGGACCAAGGGATAAAATCAAATAGATATTTTCAAATGTCACACATACCAAACAATATCTCATAAAGACAAATAAATTTACACACAAGGATCAATGGCCATATACCATAGACAAGAAAGATATAATTTGATATGTACAAGTAATAGTATCAATAAAACATAGAACTATAAATTAGTCTAAACCATGTAGATGTAATGTGATCATATCCTTAAAAATAGCATATTCATGTACACAATGTAAGATAGAGATGTTATAAAAACATTTTTTAATAGTATAAATCTCAATAGTATAGAAGTCATAGAATGATAACACCCATGAAAATTGTAACATGTTGAAACATGACCTTAGTTTAGCAAGGCTACTAGGTAGAGGCAAGTCCAACATCTTAGTCCTTGTAAGGGTTTATATGTCTTTCATAACACTCATGAATACCATTTAAATGCATGTGTCATATAAAAATAAGTATGCTAGCTACTATTCATGAGATAAATAACATATTACAATGATGTAAAATAGATGTTTGATCATGTGCATGTTCTGATTTTATATTTTTAGAATATTTGAATGTTTTTTTAATTTTTGTATATGTATTAAAAAATTGTAGTTTTTAAAAAATTTAAACATAGAAGCTATAGAAACTAGTGATCAGCAAGTGTTGAAAGTAGAAGAAAGGAGAAATATCTAAATAATTTATGACATGTGTCAATGTGAACTATGCACTATAAATGATTATATGGTCATGTATGAGAAATATGAGCTCATTGTATATGAATTTTAACTTTGAAAGACCTACATGAATATAAATAGTATTCAAAGGATTGATTATTCATTCATAATTCCTCAAACATACACTTTTCAAAGTATGTAGTATGTGTGAATAATATAGCACAATAATAGACATTTTGCATGAAAAACAATGATTTGCATATTGAAATTGAGTCAAATATATGAACATTGGAAGTATTAAGGATCTATGTTCTAAAACTATTATTTCTAGGTGAAAATTAGCATAAGCTAGGATTGACCACCCAAGATAGTAGTGACAATCATTCCTATCCATAACTAGTCAGTTATGTCCCTAATAAAAAACATGACATTTATTAATCCAAATTTTGAAAATAAAGAGATAAATGGTATATTATGGCTAAATTGATCATTTTTTAAAACTATTTAGATCTAAAAAGTGAAAAAGAAGAGCCAAGATGTTGTCAAGTCAAAAAGAGCCAATGATGCAAGATTATCCAAGGGTTCATAAAATCTTTCATCAACCAAAAATAAAGTGGTGCGTGTTAGTTTAGATTTTATTTTTTGTGTTATTTTTGGTGTGAGCTTGTTAACCTCTTATAGTGATGTTGCAAAAGTATTTATTTATTGAAAAAAGGTACAGAGATCTTTTATTTGCTTTTGTTAGTCTATGTGGACTGTTAAGTCACAAACATTGGTCAAATTCATTCTTCACTTGCGTTAATAATTAGATAATTAAATTTTGTGAGATTTTGGTACCTAAAAATTATATTGTGTTAAAGTTTAACTAACTACAGTTACATCGGTAATGTATCGTATGTTTTTGTTAGTCTGTTTCATTTGTCTACTCTATGACACTCAGTAAGATGGTTATTTACCAAACATATTAATCAGATGATGAATGTTTTTTATATAATATTAATTGAAAATTAAAAGATATGTCTTAAATTTTAGCTAATTTGGAGTTACATCAATAATATACCATCTATTTTTGCCAGTTTATGATGCTTAGAAAGATGGTTATGTACCTACATTGAGAATTCAATCTCCAAATTTTGTGTTATGATATAAAATGTAGTTTAAAATATTTATTTTAAATTTTAGATTAATTGGATAAATATTATTAAAGTTAGGATAGTTTTTTTAACTATTATTCAGTAATAAAATGTCACTTGAGCACTCAGGAGTCAATAGTTTGGTTATTTACCATGTTAGAACCTAGGAAGTTAAGGATTTAGAGGTGATTTATGTTTAACTAATAATCCTACATTAAAATTGACTAATTTTTAAATGGTATATTTTTATTTTTTGATAGTTACATGCGACTATCTCTACTTTGTGGCACATGGATGGAGTTATTACTAATAGTTTGGTGTTTCATCATAAAAATTGAAATATGCCAAAATATTATATATTGTGTTAAGTTTAGGAAAGTGGAAGAGGCATGCCATTAATATTAGGATGTAAAGGGTATATAGACTTAAATAAAAAAATTTAAGTGTTGTAAAGAGGGATGAGCTAGGAAGGAATAAAACTCTCCAATAGCAGAATAGGGGGTTGTATCAATTTATGAGGAGTTGTATGAGAGTCTATACCAATTTCATGTGATGTAATAAGCATGTAGAGACATGTTTGAGAGTGTGAATGTGTTTTTTTAATGTTGTAATGTTTTTAATATGATTGCAATGAAGGCATGTTAAGTGGGTCAAATTTGAGTATGTATTGAAAGTATGTACATGGATGAATGCCTATCTTATGAAACACAAAGATAAAGGTAGTCCTCAATTGGACCCCCTCTCTAATGCTTGTATCATTTTGTATTAGAGAAAGTTTTTCCCCTTATGGGTTGGGTGTGTAATGTAATTATATGATTCATTTGTAGGCTATGAAATATAAGTCTACTAAGTGAGATATGTTGTGACTAACATGCCCCATTTTCAAAACTTTAAAATAGGGACTAGTGTGTTCGAAAAATATTATAGACTTATTCCTTATCAAGATATGAATTACTTTTGGAACCTATAAAATCAGATAAGCCTAAGTTTTTTATCACTAGTTTTTATTATTTCATAATTTTGAACATAGGAACATGGTCAAAGTCAATCTAGAGGTTATAATTTGATTTTATGAATTTATTGAACTAACCCAACTAACCATTCAAGTGTTAAGTTATTCAAGTTTTAAATCTCAAATTTGGTGAATAGGTGTCACTTTTTCTTCAAAATTTTTAGGACCTTAAAAATGAATTAGACTTGAAAAATAATTTTAGAATTTTTCCTAATTGAGATTGATCCATGTATCTACATCTTGGTACATCACTAATCTTCAATAGAAAAAATAGTTAGAAAGTCTTAACGACTAGATAACTACATGATAATTAGCAACATATCTTCATCTTTCCACATCACAACTCTCAATCTAGGGTCCTAAGTAAAATAATTGGTGACCACCGAATTGAGAAAGATCACTCCACTTATCTCAATCCCATTTTATCACATGCTTTGGGGTGGAAAACTAAGTTATAAAATCTGATGACTAGGTGACTAAGTGATATCAATCCATGTGTCATCATCTCAATACACAGATGTTGATAGACCAAGATGATAGAGTTCAAAGATAAACACCAAGTGATGTAGTGATGGATTTTCACACGTCGCCCCTTACATAGTCAAATGCAAATATTAAATATAAAGGTTTCAACTCAAAAACATAGTGACAATTATAAAGGAATACTGACACATTAAAACTTAAAGGGACAAATAAGCAGCTACAGAAAGTGAAAAAGTGACACGTGTTAAATAATCTCACGAAATATTACATCATAAAATAAAATTTAAATTGGATTGGATAGGTGATGGAGAATGTTACTCTGTAATTAATTATCATTCATGGAAGATTCAAGCAATGAATTCTCAAGATAATAAAATGGGCTATATGTTATGTTCCAAAGTTAAATCAAATTACATTTTCCAATTGTTAACCTACAAGCTGTTATTTAGAGTTCCATATTGACTGAAACCCCTAATTTTTGAAATTAATCATAGGTTTTAGTTTATTCAATAATAGAACCCAAGAATTAAGAATCAACTCCTTTTATGTTATGCTTTGGAACCAGCCAAGATTTCAAGGATATAAAATTTGATTGAACTACTTTAAATAATGCATCCAATCTCTATTTGGATATTTATGTAGAGGTTGAGGCCATTCAATATTATAAGGATAAGGAAAATCTAAATCTTGATGAGAGGAAATATAGAGATGACCTACTATCAATCAAAAAAATAGAGCTTCAAAAAGTGGTGGCTAAACCTGAGTTATTTCCCCATGTTAACTTAGTCTATAATTTATTTATAACAAGCACATGTACAAAATAAATTTTTCATAACAATGATAGTACATAAATATTAGCATTTGTGGTTGATCTAACCTTTGATAAGTTATATAGATTGTCAAAACTAGACATCCTTTACAACCATAAAATATTCAATGAATGGTTCAAATATCATGGGTTTGTTGAATAGGCTACACAAAGCCTCATCTATAACTCATCTGTATGAGGTTTGGGTCCCATTGTTATTCATAATTTTGTAAGTCAAGGGCATTCCCCATTTGGGGGAATCATAAGTTTAAATTTAAAAACCTAGAGGGTTATACATGACTAAAAATTTAATAATGTGTACATGCTTTCATACTTGGTAGATGTTATTTGTGGGATGGTTATCCCTTTCAGGACCTCTCCTTAGGAGACAAAAGGATCAAAAACTATATGTGATGACTTTGATCATCTTCATATATGCAATTACATGTACCATATGCAAAGGATAATAGATACTTTCTATCTAATTAGTTATAGAGCAATAAATAGGCATATAATTCCAAGAATATCTATAAAAATTAAGAGATTAATGAAGTCATTGGGTGACTATTGGTTCTATCAAAACCATACAATCATCATATCTGAGGGTAAACTACTAGCCCCTTTCTATTCACCCAAGAATGTGCCTAAAAAATTATCTGATAAGAAGAAAACTTATCAATTATTTAAAAGTGTGGATGAGAACCAAAGGAGATCCAGATTGGTCAAATATCATAATATGCCCCTCAACATTAGGAGGTAAATAGTTCTATAATTATGAATAAGTGTCTAAGACCTCAAAACATAGAGGTTTTTTCAAGTTTATACTAGTTGAATATAGATTTTAGGACCCTACGATGGTAATATTACAGCATATAAATAATTTCCAAAGACAATTCAAGCATATTTATGTCATTATGAATACGAATATGATTTGATCATTTTGAATCACAAGGATGATTTTGAAGCCTACATAAGGATGAGGAATGTTGATATGTCCATCAAGATTACTTACATGATATAATATTATCCATCCATTATGATGGAGTATGAAATCTAGATAGATCAAGAGGGAAAATCCCTTGAGAAAGATGAGAAACATCAAGTAGAAGAGGAAATAGAGGAAAAAACTAATGAGCAATAGAAATCAAGGGTCCTCATAAATGTTTCGAAGGATGAAGGTGTTGAGGTGTGTTCCCATTTTGTGTGTTCTATAGAATTAAGGTTGTCATTGACATCAAAGGGAGACAAATTTTATTAATGTTCCAGAGGTGTTTCTGAGAAGATACATGTAGAAAGAAGGTCTCAAGAAGGTGTGGTACCTAGTAGGTATGGTTGATGGACTAGTTTCTTGAACATGGGCATAGCTTGTAAAGGCATAGTGATGATTGATATAGGAATATATGAGATTTAAGGTGAGTAATTAGTGGTAGATTATATGATATAATGTTTGATAATGTGTACACATGTGTATAAGGCAAATAAGCTTTCAAGTTCAGGTATTGAGGCTCAATCCTTGCATGAGAAACCTAGTGTGATAGAACAGGCCTAGTAGCATTTTGTGAAGACAAGTGTGAGACCTATGTGGATAAGATTAGTAGTATATGATAACATGATAGGTTGTATAAGAATGTATATGAGGTATTTAAATCATTTATGATGGTGAGAGGGTCATACTCAAGACCTAAAGTGACTTGCATCTGAAGGCCCATTGTGCCAAGACACCTAGTGAGGCCAAATGGGGGATAAAGATCACATTCCAAGGTAAGAGTGATTGTATGAGTAGGGTATGAAGGTATATGACTTGTTGAGAATGATAAAATAAGTTCTTATGTGTGTTCAAGGGTCAACATGAACTGGTAGTTTAAGGCCTAGCATGCATAAAGACCTAGTGTGGCCTCATGAGGGGTCAAGGTGAGTTTTCAATAGTGTTTAATCACATGTGAGCATGGATCAAGGTCTGATAGTTTTTTCAAGCATGTGGAAAAATTTTAAGGTCATAAGTTATAGGATAAATCTCAAAAAGGCATTTAAAGGTCTCCCATGCATGTAGAATGAAGAGATGAGAGCTTGAGAAGAAAATTTAGATGCTCATTGGCATGTGTAAAGTTTGCATGGTGTCTTGAGTATTTTTAAAGAGTTATAAGAGGGTCTTGTTGATGCATAAAACTCTCACTTTAGGTGAATATCCTTCTATGAGAAACTTTACAGATGTGGGACTCAAATGTGGTATGTAAAGCAACCTCTAGGGTTTTAGAAGCCAACTCTTAAAATTGGCTTTGGGGAAAGGGTGAGGAAAAAATGCAAGTAAAACTTAAAATAAATACTAAATAAGGTGATCCATCAATATCTTCAAAATTATTAACCTACAATTGTATAAAGTATCTATAATCCTTGAACATTATAGACTATTAAAGGAGCATATACATGAATTAAAATTTATAGCATAAATAATAATCAACACTATAGAAGCAGAGAAAGGAAAATAACAAACATAGATAACTTTCAACTCAATTTGACACAAAACATCACATCCTCTTCATTGTTAGGTGAAGAAAAAATACCAAAGGCATTGATGGGCACAGTGTACAATATTCAATCCTACCTGTGAGGGGCACTTACTAAGGTTGAAGAATAAAAAATGATAACTACTACTTATATTCTAAAAATAGACTATTACAAATGGATACTCTCTGATAATAGAAAAAAAAAATCCTTAACCATCCCCTTACAAAATAAAAGAGTCTAACTTATATAGGCATAATAGCCTCTTGAGGAAATGACACTTGGAACTAGGCACTTGTTCTCATGATGAGGCCATTGAAACTGACTAGGGAGCTCTAGCTCATGAATTCAATCAAGCTTTAAAATCTTAGATACGGTGTAACTATAATGCATTATGATTCCCACAACACTTTGAAAAATCATGGTGGTGACACATGTCTACTTATAGATCTACCCTTGAAATGTTGTTAGGAAAGGGGGACCAACTTCTCTCATCCAATGGTGATTCTTGAAGATCTAAAAAAAAAAGTTTTGCTTTAGACAAGCTCCATGATTCCATGTGGAAGTTCTATTCTTTTCTCATTGTAACTTCTTAGTATGTCCCATTCCTAACCTTCTCAACTAATCACATAATTTAGAGCTCTAACAAACAAAGCTTTTCTCTCGAGGAGTGTTGTGATGTCATGTGGTAAGATGGCACTACTCCTAGGGAAGTTGAGCATTCATTTTCAAAATTGAGTGCAGGGACACCATGCGTAAAGTTTGCATTCTTATTTATAACTACATAATGGGCCCTTCATATTACTTCCTCAGCTAATGGAACTACTAAAGTTATGATAAAAATAAACCTTTCTTAGATGAGTGCCTAATCACCATGTGGAGAACTGAGGCTACTCATGGGTGAACTGATAACTTCTTTGGGTTGAATGAGTGTTAGGATGTCATGTGGTGACTATGGGAGGAAGCTTAGTCTTAACTAAAAATAGAGAAAAATACCTTAGGAAAATGAGGAGGTTGTAGAACAAATGCAAAACTTTGTAGAGCATGTTCAAGACCCAAAGTCAACTACTTCAAAAATCAAAATGTAGATTATGATCCATACATCCTAAGGAAGACTTATAAGCATTAATTTGTCATTTGAGGGATATATTTTTATGTGTATTCACATAATATTTTCAAATTTTATCAAATATTGACACTTTACATCTTTTGATAACATTTTTAGACTCAATCTCTCTGAGTGCACACCTTAAGGGGTGCACCGAGAAAGGGATTAGCAAACCTTTGGTGCTTCATAGGATTGTTGTTCCTTTTTTCCATATTATTACCAATCCAACTAGATTTCAAAACCATTCCCTAAGATATGTATCCTCCTTTGAATATTATTCCAATATTTTCCTCCTTTTATCCCTCCTTTTCTTGTCTTAAACCCCTTTTGGTCAGTCAGTTGTACTAGGTTGACTAGGCCAACCTAGTACAGTTTAGGGTTATTTTTCACTTTCTTAGCTTTTTAGCCTTTTGATTGACCTAGCTTAGACCTAGTGAATTATCTTTGAAAACAAATTAGGTCAATTGGGTCGACCCTATATAGCTGATGTTACTAAAAGGATTTAGGACAAGATCTACCTATATATACAATATCATTTTGATCATTATTTTAGATGTGTAATCAAGATTTATTATTTACTCACACTTCTTCACAATCTACTCTTCCACCATTCTACTTGAGGAGACTTAACTTAGGTTTCTTATTTAGATAATCTAGTCTTATGGATAAGTATTAGATGCTTTAGCCTTTTTTAGTGATCCTTATAAACCACAACAACCTCTTACAAATCCCCTTTGGTCAAGGGAGATATTAAGTCTCAATCAGTTAACATTTAGGTAAGTATATTCTAACTTTGTTCTTCTCTTTCTTAGTAGATAAAAATAGCATAAGTGTCAGATTGAATAATAATATCTTTCATATTTCATGTATTATGGTGTTACTCATACTTACTTTAATTGAAGTTCCTTATACATAGTTTTTTTATTATTTATAACCCTCACTTTGTGCCACAAGCTTTGGTGTGCACTAGATTAGATTTACTTTCTTTTCATTAGACTAGGTGAATGTTTTAAACCTTAAGACTCCATTAGAATTGTTGTGTGATTATGTTAGACTATATGATTTGGAACCCTTCCTATCATGACATGTTGTGATAATTGATCCCCTAATCAGGCCTAGTAGATCATCATATTGGTCATGTTCCCACTTAACAAGTGTATTCCCAATCGAAAGTGTAGGTATGCTCTATCTTTTTTGAACTAGGATTGATTTTTAGACATGATGCATTTTTTATTGCATACATTCTAATGAACCCAACATAAAAATAACCCTTATAGGATTTATTTCACTTATTTTCATTATTTTAGTCATTATTTTTATCATATTGGATCAACTCTATCAACCCAATTTTCTAGCTTATGTGCATAGGTTTTTAGGAATAGGCAACTGGAACAATACAATCGATCTAGTATAGGTTTTCAACCTTGCTAACATCTAGTTCATCCTACCAAGTCAACCTAATCAACCCTATATGCTTTTATCACTCTATAACAAGTTCTTGTATAGCTTGATCAATCCTATCGACCCAGTTTGTAGGTTTTGCCAACATACTCCAAGGTTATTCATCAATAATATTTCTTCATTTCATCTCTGATCCATAAAGGTTCCTTTCTACTTCTATATTTCTTTATTTTATATCTTTCCTTTCATAGTTTATATTCTTTGAAACTACCCTTGCACAGTCAATCGGATTGACCTTCTTGACCTAGTTCTATGTTTTGTGTGTTGTCTAAAATAACTAGATCAACCCTAACTGACAAACCTTGATTCTATAGTACAAGTTCGATGCTGTCAACCTTGTTCTATATTTTATGCATATAATGTCAGCACTATACCCTATTTTTAATTTAAATTAACCTCATATCTATTAATAATTAGCTCATACATTTCTTTTCTTATTGCTTGCATGCTTAGAATAGCTTATATATTTTAAATTAATGGGTTTTTAATTAACTATTTAGTTTCACTATTTCTATTTTATGCACACATAACCAAATCACAAAAACATAAATAATCACTTTAATATTTTTCTACCCTATGCCAACTTACTTGGATTTCATCACCAAGGGGGAAGCCGACTTGATGCTCTAGTAAGGTATAAAGCATGGTTAATGGTATATTCTAGCTAAACACCTAACACCCTTATCACTATGATGTGTAAAGTGAGGGAGTAGACCCCAATCCCAAGCCTATATCATTGCCACTATAATCCCTTTCAGCCCAAACTACCTAAAACCATCCTTAGATTACTATTTAGTTCCTTGTTTATAGCTAAATTCTAGTCACATTTAAAATCATTTCTTAATAATCTAATAAAATATCTTAGGTTGACCAATTAATTAACTCTTTACTTTTCAAGTTTATTGCTTTCTCTTTACTCAATTGTGTGTGTACAAACTTGCATTAGCCAGTGTTAGTGCAAGGTTTTATTTTTTGTGTCTCAATTGGATTGGCCAGCATTGATCCAATTAGCTATTTGTTTCCTTTCATTTCTTACTTGCCTATACTATCTATAAAAATGTATTGTTTCATCTCATAACTTGTTTTCAACCTTCTCTTTCTCCCTGTATGTTGTACTAGGTCGACCCAATCAACCCTATACCTTTTTTAGCCCCTATTCACTATACTGGATCGACCTAGTCAATTCTATATAGTTTGTATCTCTTTTTTTCTCTTTTTCCTTCCTCTATTCACTATACTAGATCAACTTTGTATAGTTTTTATGTCCTATTTTTTGTGCTTGGTCGACCTAGCTGACCCTATACTATTTTTTACTTTCTCTTTTCACCAATCTAGTTCCTTATCTTTCTAATTCTATATTTTGTTCATCTCTCTTTAGTTATAATGAAGTCTCCTATCATAATCTTCTTAGATAGATTAAATCCATTTAGATACTATATGGGATGTTCATTTTTTCCTCTCTTTTCCTCTAAAGAGCACCATAACTCTTGGGGCACCTCTTCTCCTCCATCTATGAACTGTAATATGTTGTAAATAACACCTCAAGATGAAGTTGATGGATCTAATCATTTCTTTACTTACCAATAAAATTCTCAAAATCTTCAAACTAATATGGGAGTGATTGATACAAGTTTAATTAACAATCCCAATAACAATACATCTTCTTCCAATTCTATCCCTAATACCAATTTGGGGAGCGCTCCTACAAAAACCAACCCACCTCTTGATACAACTTAAATTTTAGCCTAATTCATTTAACAAATTAACATTATTGAAAATTCTAACACCCATCAAATGATACAAATTCAACAACACTTAATTAATGTGGCTAATCAACCTCCAACTATTCATCCTCAAGCTAATCCTAATTATATTCCTCCACCTCTTTGAGATGCCTTAGGTAATGTTATTCCTCAACCCATAATTAATAACAAGATGCATCAAACCATTCAAAATGAGCCTTTAGTACCCTTCATTACTTTTATCGATATTGGTAACATATCTCTAACTATCAAATATGATGGGACTAAAGACCCTACCTCATTTCTTAAAGCCCTTGACAACCTTTACCAAGAGTGGATCCAAACTAATACCTTCACCACTACTAAACTCTTAGTCAAAACTTTCACTGATGATGTATTAGAATGGTA
Organism: Torreya grandis; assembly: GCA_037957365.1. NCBI lineage: Eukaryota > Viridiplantae > Streptophyta > Pinopsida > Cupressales > Taxaceae > Torreya > Torreya grandis. Next base: position 643,828 of record JARHVA010004785.1, read on the forward strand.
TAATCAACTACCCCAACATTCTATTTGGAAACTTGAAGATTTGGTTAATCCTTTGATTAAAGAGTTTCAACACAATGATCTTCCTAAACATTGTCTTAGCCACTTCAACAATGCTAAGAAATCTCCCACTGAATAAGCTCATGACTCTATCAAAAGATGTAAATATTTAGCTCATAAAGTTGACCATCACATGCCTGATGATAATTTATTCAAACTCTTTATCACTAATTTTACTCCTACTCTCCAATATAAGGTTTGAACCTTTTCTCTCTAAACACTTAGTGAAGCTCTTGACCAAGCTAAGCACCAATACTTTATTATGAAGTAATTTGAACCTAATCCTAAACTCTTCTAGGTATATTTACAAACATATAATTTTATCACTAGTAATTATCTACAAAACTAAACAAGGAGTTTCCAAAACTAATATTCTTTCACCTTCTCATACACCTCTTTCGGTTCAGCAAATGAAATAATTTTTATTGCCCTTAAAACCTTTCATCTATCCCAACGTTCCTCCTAAGTTGTATGACCCCAATCTATTTTTTTGGTTCCATGCTAACATTGATCATTCTTATGAATCTTTTAGATGGATTAATAAATTTTTTGTTTCCTATATGCATGGTGATTCATTCAATCATGAATCTATGATCAATCTTCATCATCAAGAATACATTAATTCTTCCCCAAAATGACAAACTTTCAAAGCTTCTATTTCAAATACCCAAAAATAATATTCAAGTAATCAATAAACTTATAAAGATGTTTGTAGCATTGGCATTAATTGTGACCAATATTATAGCAACTCTAAATATTTTAACACTACCAAGGCCAATTATCATTGTAAACCATCTCACAAAGATCCCATTACCAAGCCTCAAAATACATATTTAGAAGAACAACTTATTAAAAATATTACCACCACTAATGTTGATTTTGAAGCACCTGAAGAGCAATTCCCTCCTTCCAATCCTCCAACCACATCTATTCCTCCAAAGTCTAATTTACCTTCTAAACCTCATGTTGGTTCTTCTAAATCACATTGGAATTTTCTTGAAGAAGTCAACTCTATGCCTTGCAAGATTCCTCTTATGGAGTTGGTTCATAATTCACCCTATCATCATAAATTCCTTGTGTAATAACTTGAAGAAATTGAATATCCTTGCTTCATAGATGAAGAACCACCTCTTATTGAATCTCAACCTACCAATGTCAATACCATTGAAACTATGTGTCCCTCTTCTAAACCTTATATTGAATTCCTTGAAGAGGATATGATCAATGATGAAATTATTTTTCATGGCAATGATCCACCACTTTTTATCAAATTAGCCTTTAATATCACCCTTATTCAAAAAAAATTATTTGATGAAGGTTCTAATATTAATGTCACATCCTTATAGCTTATACAATAACTTGGTTATGACAAAGATCATCTTAAACAAACCCATCTTACTTATCATGGTTTTGATAAGATAAATCAAAAACCACTTGGTTACATTTGACTTCTATTAACCATTGGACCTAAAACCATTTGAACCAAGTTTATGGTCCTTTATATCCCTTTATCTTACAATATCCTTCTTGGTTATCCATGGACTCATTGAAGGAGGGCCATTATTTCTTTTGATAGTCAGTGCATTAAATTATTACATAATGGAAAATGGTATAAGTATGAATCTGAACCCAATCCATGTAGTATTCAATTACCTAATCCTAAACCTCAATATCATATTCATACAATTCCTAAGATTGACAATACTCCTTTACCTGAGTTTATCAACATGAATCTTGATTTACAAGTTACTCTTATGGATTTTGATGATGATGATCCCAATGAGTTGCAACATACTTGTAATACTACCAAGTTACCTCCCTACATTTCACAATGGCTTCCTCCTTCTCTCTTACCAAGAGACTGTACTATTCCTCTCATGGATGAGATTACCAACTTTTCCCCTCCGTGAAATGCTCAGTAGCCTTCTCTAATAGAATACGCCTTCACTTGAAATGATTTTGGAGTGGCTAAATTATTTCAAGATCCTTTCATCATGTCTTCTTTTGCATATTTCATCCTCTAAAACTCCCCTAATTCTCAAGCATGTACAATTTCTCCAACATATGATTATAACTATATCATGGCCCAAGCTCAATATAGAGACTTGGATGTCCAACATTACCAAAAAACTTTAGCCCAAATCCATGATTTTAATCAAGATGTGCATACCGTTTCCATGGATCATACCTTAGATCTTAAAGGTCATGTGCCTCCTCTCAATCCTCCACTTATCGATACTCCTTAGGTGGTAGATCAATTTATGCCTTCCAAATCTCTAGAAGTTCTTACACATTTGGATCCTATCATTCCATCCAATCCTTATCCCATCATCGAATTGATTGATATTTCACCCTCTTCTACTCCATGTACTTATTCTACTCTCAAAATTACGTTGGATGCCAAGGCCATCGATGTTCATTAGATACACTCTGAGTCTGATCGTTATGGGAATCAAATTTTAGATCTTCAAGTAGATGTCGAGTATTATGGTCTTCTTCCTACCTTGCTTAGTGATGAAGCTATCCTTGAGTTACTTTATGCTCAATAACCTCAACTTCCTTAGTAGCATCATAAACTTGGAAATTTTAATATTAAAACTCCTTGCTTCAACAACTCCATTTATAACATTGATCCTAAAATAAATCCAATTTCTACCTTACCCAATGCACCATACCACTTTCAATATGGAAATGCCATGCTTATTAAAGAAACCACTCATATTGAATATGGTACTCCATCTTGTCCTCGACCTATCATAGTTTCTCAAGAGCTTTCACCTACTGAACATGATAATTTTAGCTTATTATTTGACAAATATCATGAGGTTTTTTCTTGGTCCTATGAAGACATGCCTAGCTTTGACCCTATCATTGTGGTGCATAATATCATTACTTATCCTGATGCCAAGCCTATGCATCAAAAATAAAGAAAATTTCTACTTGAAGTTTCAACTTTATTTCATAAATAAATCATCAAATTACTCGATGCTAAATTTATTAAACCAATGGATTTTTGAATGGGTTTCCAATATTATACCCATTCAAAATAAATTCACTATGGTCATTTGTATTTTTATTGATTTTTGCAATCTTAATCTTACTTGTCCCAAAGAATAACTTTCCCTTACCTTCAATAGATGCCATCATTGATTGCATGGCTGGTTATGAAATGTTATCTCTTATGGATGATTTCTCAAGATATAATCAAATTTATATCACTCCCAAGGACCAACATAAGACTACTTTCACCATATAATGGGGCACCTATTGCTATATCAAAATTCCCTTCAACCTCAAAAATGCTGGATCCACTTACCAATGAGTAATTACTCACATTTTCATGATCTCATTCACAAAATTATTGAAACATATGTCAATGATCTTATTGTTAAATCCAAACATCATAAAAATCATTTTTATGATCTTGCTATCATCTTTGACCGTCTTCTTAAATATAAAGTTGGACTTAATCCTTACAAATGTGTCTTTGGAGTCATATCTAGAAAATTGTTAGGATTCTTAATCTCTCTACATGGCATCAATTTTTACCATACCAAAATTAGTGCTATCATCAACATGCCCATTCCTCATTCTATTCCTAGCATTTGTACTTATTTAGGCTAGCTTGAGGCAATTAGATGATTCATCCTTGAAATAGCATATCGAATTTACTTTGTTAATTTTATTCTCAAGAAAGGTACCACTTTAGAATGGATGAATCCATGTCAAAACGCCTTCAATAACATGAAAGAGTCATTGCTTTGTCCACCTAAACTTCTTCCTCATTTCAATGATAAACCTTTGATTCTATATACTTCTTCCACACCTATTTTAGTTGGGACAATGCTTGCCCAACAAGATGATACAAGAAGAGAGTATGATATCTACTACATTAGCTAAGGAATCATTGATTATGAAATATTTTATGCTAAAATTGAATGTGATTACCTCACTTTCTATTTTATAGCTGAAACGCTTCATCACAACATGCTTTACCAAACTACTTATGTCATTTTTCATTATAACCCCCTTCATCTTTTTTTCTCCAAAGCATTTCTTCCTAGAGATAGAATTAGTAAATGTATGGTCTTACTTATGGAATTTAATCTCCACCACATCACTCAAAAAGCTATCAAAGGGCAAGAAATAGCTGACCAACTTGCCACAGCTCTCATTCCAACCACTTTTTCTCTTCAAGATGATCTTCCAGATGATCATATCCCTTACATTGAAGGTCTTAATCAATATATTTCTCTCAAAAATTATTTTCATAGCTTTACCACTGATCTTGAATCCAATCAACTAGATGAATCTTCCACTCCCTCAAATACTACTAAACCAAAAGTAGTTATCAAGGAACTTCCTAAAATTAATGTTGACTTGCATGAGGATACTTGGACCCTCCACTTTGATGGTTCTAAACTCCTTCAAGGAGTTGGGGTAGGTTGCATTCTCATAAATCATCTTAGTAAAATCATTTCTTTAGATTTTTGCTTCACCTTTGATGTCACCAACAATATGGTTGAAAATGAATCTCTTATCTTAGGTATGAGAGATGCTCTTGACTTAGACATTCAATACCTTCATGATTTAGGTGATTCTCAACTTATTTACCATCAATTTAGTGGTAATTATCAATTAAAAAGTGATAACCTCATCACATATCATCAAATTTTAACCATTCTTGCTAAGGATTTTATCTCTTTCACTATTGAGCCTATTCCTAGAGATCAAAATTCCATTATTGATCTCTTGCCTCTTCAGCGTCTCTATTTCATCCACATCAAGTTCTTTCCAATCCTTATTTTCTTATACAAATAATAAAATATTTGTCTTAAACTCAATCACTAGATTCACTTATCTATCATATTGAGGCTATTACCATTTGACAAAGCCCTTGGTATAAAGATATCATTCAATTTTTGAAACATCAAACTTATCCTCCTAATTTAAACTCTTGTGAAAAGACATGCATTTGTAAACAAGATTTCAAGTATGTATTTTGACACAACATCCTTTATTATTATAATGTTGAAGTTACTTTGCTTCGTTGTGTTATGCACGATGAGGTCACTCCTATTCTATAACAAGCACATGGGTCATTTGTGTTGGTCACTGTAGTAGACATGATACAACATGTAAATGCCTACATATGGTTTACTTTTGTCTTACTCTCTAAAAGGATGCAATTGAATATGCTAAAAAATGTAATCCTTGTTAGTTTCACAATGATATAATTCATTCACATCCTAAAAAACTTCAAACTATCAAATCTCCTTGGCCATTTTCCACATGGGGATTTGATCTCATTGGTAAACTTCCTCACTCTCAAGATGAAAATGTCTTTATCATTATCACTACCAAATATTTTACCAAGTAGGTATAAACCATGCCCCTTATCAACATCACTGGTCCTACCATTTCCAAATTTATTCTTAACCAAATTATTTTCACTTTGGCATTCCCCATACCATCATTTCAAACAATGGTGGTTATTTCAAAAATAAACATGTTAAACAACTTTTCAACAAATTCAAGATTAATCACAAATTTTTCATGCCTTATCATCCATAATGCAATGGATAAGTTGAGGAAACTAATAAAATTCTCAACAAAATTATCCAAAATATAATTTATGAAACCTTCATGGATTGGCATATTCATCTTTACCCTACACTTTGGGCTTATCAGACTATCATATGTACTACTCTATGGTTCTGAGTTGGTTCTTCAATTATAAGTTGAGCTTCCATCTCTTCATATATATCTTCATGGTATTATTCTTGATGAATAATTATGTGAATCTCACCTTCATTCCCTTGATCTTCTTGATGAACTTTTTATTTTTCCCTTGTGACATAATCACTAATATAAGGCTCGTATTTCTAGACAATATGACAAATGTGTTAAAGTCTATACTTTTAATTTTGGTGATCTTGTCCTTAAATTAGACTACACCCATGATAAATAAGGTAAATACACCCAAAAATTGTGGGTCCCATATTTATTTAAAGACATTCTTGGTTAAAGAACCTACCATCTTCAAACCAATGAATGCCATGTTTTCAAAGAGCCCACCAATACATAGTTCCTTCAAAAGTACTTTGCCTAAATAGTTTCTTCTTTTCATGATTTCTATCTATATCTATCTAACACTTTTTTTAAGTTATCTAAGCATAGGTCTTTCCTTTTGCATAAAGTTCTCTCTCCTTTCACAACCTTTAGTCCTCCCTTTTGGTCTTTTAGTTTCTTGATGTACCATAGTCTTCTTTATCTTCTTGCATTTTCTCTTGTTTTTCGTATCCCTTGGGTTTTTATTTTGTGATTTACTTTGTAATACCATGGATAGTACGCAAAATTATTCATAAAACCACCATATTTTAGTTATTTTTCACATATTTTGTTTGATTTCCAATTTTTTTTTGGCATTCCTTGGGTTTTTCTTTTGTGAGTTGTTTTGTAAGACCACGAATAGGACCCGACATCCCTCACAAAATTACCATCTTTGTGCTTATCTCTTTTCAATTTATCTTTCACTTACTTTTTGGCACCCCTTGGGTTTTTATTTTATGAATTTATAGTGTAATACCATGGATAGGACCCGACCCTCATAAAATTAGCACCTTTTCATGTTCTTGATCCTTATTCTCAATTTTAGCTTTTGCTTCTTTTGCTAGATGGAATCTACAAAAAAAAATTGTTAACATGTTTTCCTCTATTTCCCTCATTCTTATGATAAGGAATCACACTTTAATATCAGTGTATCCCTCTTTACCCTTTGTCACATTTTTTATGATTTGAAGTAATAAAAATTGTTCCATGTGTCATTTCTCTTGATTTCCCCTTCCTTTCATCTCCACATTGGATAAAACAAGGTCAAAGTCAAGATAGCACTTTTATTTCACCTAGATTTATGAGACTCTTAGACCCCATTCTTTTTGAATTTCTCTCTCTTAACAACCTTATCCCAAGTATTCAAATGAGAGTCATCTTTAGTACCCATGTTTAGTTTTCCAAATTCATATGGAGGATGAGTATAAAAAGCCATCTAGAAACTTAAAATCTAAATCATTTGAAATAAAAGGCAATGATATCTAAAAGGAAATATACAAATCTCAAACATCAAATTCACACCAAAATACATTATTACAAGCACATCTCCTATCTCTAATCAAATATCAAAGTCCACAATTGGCCTCACATAGAGCCGAGGTCCTTTGGGGTGTAGTAGGCTAGTAGATTGGAATAGGGGAATTTAACAAACTTTATGGTGCTACCTACTTTCTCATACAAGTACCCAATCTTTATAGTAGACCAATGGCTCTGTAAGGGGTCTTGAAGAATGGGGGACACATCATGGGGAAGTAGATCTATTTTATTTTTTGTGCATTAACCTTCATGTAATGACCTATATACTCCATTTTTTGACCTAAGACTTGTGTAGATAAGATAAGTTCTTCATAGTCCTTAAGGTCAAAAGTCATCTTGTTTTGACATACCTAATTTGAGTGTCATGAATTCGATAAAGAGATCCTCTACCCTGGTTTTTCCTTCATTTTTCCCTCCACCCATTTCATTTCCCCCACTTGATAGAAAAATTGTGATTCCAAATCCATTTCCCTTCTTTAAATTCCTTCTTCATCTCTTAAAAACGTGTTAGCACTTATTTGTCTCATTTTTATTTATCCTCAGAGCAACACAACATGTTTAAGCAACTATGGATTCTTACTTTCTTTACACTATGATTTAAATTTCCTAAACTTACTTTACTTTCCTTTTACCATTTGTCATTGTTTTTTTGTCTTGTTGTTATGGACACTTGAGTTCATACCCTTTTTCCATTGTTGAGTGTGGTTGGCTTGTTACTTCTCACTCAACAATGTTGTTTTCCCTTTTATGCATCCTTTTTCCATTTTTTAGTGAGATGTGGATTGTTACTGCTCACTCATCAACATTTTTTTACCATTTTGTTTATTATTTTACCATTGATTTATTTATTTTACCATCTTGTTTGACATGTATCCTTGGTTTGACTTGGTGAGTTTTTCATTATTACTTAAGGATAGTTTGTTTGAGTTTTTTGGTCTTTAGTAGCCTTGGCTTTTTGGTTACCCAATTTAATCTTGTTTTTGACTTGGTCATTTTGTCTAACATAACACTTGTCACCCCATCCTCATAGCACCAACTATCTTGGCTTTACTTATGTTTATTTGTTTTTCTCTTTAGTTTTGTATTTTTGGGTTTGTTGAAATCCGTCTCTACACCCTACACAATCAAAACTAATAACACAATAGACAACCATCCTAAAATAAAAGTACATCAAGGTATGAATTGTATTTAATTTTTAGTTATTTAATTTTTAGATTAGTTTCCTTTTTATTCATTTACTTTCAGTTATTTTTGCTTTAAAACACTGCAACTCCTTTTTAGCATCAATGTTGTATGTTACTATGTTCTTTCTCAAAGAACCATCCCCTATTACACATTAGTGAAACATGATTAGCTTCAAGTGAGGCATATGTATACACATAATATTTTTTACTTTTATCAAATACTAATGCTTTACATCTTGCAAGAACCCATCGAGACTCAATCTCTCTGAGTTCATGCCCTAAGGGGTGCACTGAGAAAGGGGTGGGCAGACTTTTGGTGATTCACAAGATTGTTGTTCCTTTTTGCCACATTATTACCAATCCAAATAGATTTAAAAACCATTCCCTAATATATTTATCCTCCCTTGAATATTCCTCCACTTTTTTCCTCTTTCTATCCTTCCTTTTCTTGTCTTAAACCCCTTTTGTTCAGTCAGTTGTACTAGGTCAACTGGGTCAACCCAGTATAGTTTCAGGTTATTTTTCACTTTATTAGCTTGTTATCCTTTTGGCTGACCTAGCTCAAACCTAATGAATTGTCACTAAAAACACACTGGGTTAACTAGGTCGACCCTATATCGCTGACATTTTTGGAAAGATTTAAGATAAGATCTACCTATATATATAAGATCATGTTGGTCATTATTTCATATGTACAATCAAGAGTTGTTATTCACTCATGCTTCTTCACAATCTAATCTTCCACCATTCTGCTTGAGGAGACTTAGCTTAGGTTTCTCATTTGGAGAATCTAGTCTTGTAGATAAGTCTTGGATGCTTTGGCCTTTCTTAGTGTTCCTTACAAACCACAATAACCTCTTGTGAAGCCCCTTTGGCCAAGGGAGAGATTAAGTCTTGATGGGTTCACATTCAAGTAAGTATATTCTAACTTTGTTCTCCTCTCTTTTAGTATATATAAGTATCATAAGTGTTGGCTTGAATAACACTATATTTCATGTATTAGGGTGTTACTCATACTTACTTTAATTAAAGTTCCCTAGACATAGTTGTTTTATTATTTCTAACCTTCACTTTATGCCACAAACTTTAGTGTGCACTAGATTAGATTTACTTTATTTTTATTAAAATAGGTGAATGTTTTAAACCTTAGGACTCTAGTAGGGTTGTTGTGTGATTGTGTTAGATTGTAGGCTTTGGAACCCTTCCTATCATGATATGTTGTGATAAGTGATCCCCTAATCGAGTCTAGTAAATCCAATTATTGGACATGTTTCCACTTAACAAGTGTATTCCCAAAATGAAGTGTAGGTATACTCTATATTCTCTGATCCAGGATTGATTTATAGACATGATGCATTTTTTATTACATATAGTATGAAAAATCGTTAAGAAGGTTAATTGTTCTAAAACCCTCTCAAAACCCTCCTAATGAGCTAATTAAAGATAAATTATTGGAAAGCGCTATAATGGATTTTAAAATATTGTTTTATGTTTTTATCATGTAGAGTACTCCTCTAGACATCTTCAGGTAGTAGTTGTGTGTCAGGGCAATGGGTAGAAGCTACAAAAAACTACTTGTTTCTAAAGAATTTGATGCTATAGGTAGGATTGACCAGATCAACACATACAAGTTATTGGAGGTTGAAGGCCAAGAATAATTATTTATTTCCATGGTGTTTTATTTTCAATTTAAATCCTCTATTTTAACTATTTTGATCATGGAATATGACCTATTGCTAAACTGGCTAAAAGTGAAAACAGTGAGAAAAAGCCAATCAAAGTGAGAAAGGGTTTAGGGATGATTTTTAGGTGATTAGGGATGCATAAAATTGATTTAGTTGTTTTTAAATACTTATACCTCATATACAAGTTTATTATATCCTTTTTAATTCATTATAAAAGGATAAAATAGTGCTCTCAAAGTGACTTGTCTGCATGAGTCAAGATAGTGAAACCCAAGACAGTGAGAATGGTCTATAGGAGCAAAATTGCCATTGGAGAATATGATTTTTGTGTTTGAGGGTGATATAATTAGGTTTTATGATATTTTCCATGTATTTTAATATCATTATTATGCTTTATTAGGTGTTATAATTTCATATTTTCATGATTGGATGTTTGTAGTGTTTGGCAGTTCTTAATGTGCTAAGGGAAGTGAAGTGTGTGAAATTTTATGACAAGAGAAAATTTACCCAATGATAAACATGGGATATAATAAGAGGGGAGGTGAATCATTATATTTTATATCATATAAAATTTCACTTAATTAAATTCCATTTAACCATACATTCAATATATGCAATAAAACTAAAAATCCTACATTAGTACTGTGATGAAAATGGTAGAAAGAGAGAAGGAAGGCGCACGGGGGAAGGAGGGCACGAAGGGGGAGAGCACAAGTCACAGCTATAGGGAAGCATTGGGAGTGTAGAAATTGGCCCAGGGAGTGTAGCAGTTAGCCTAGGGAGTGCAATAGTCGGCCCAAAGCCTGAGGAGTGTTGGAATGGTTTTCCCACCACTGTTTCCAGGTCCATGTGATGTTGAAGAGCCAACTGGCATGAGACTTCCCAAGGTCAATGGATGCCTGGAAAGATGCAAGGAGAGGCCCAAATTGGTCATACCTATGGACATGATTATTGAGGATATCAAATATTATACAAATCATTCTTTATATTGCAAGTTTTTGGGGCTCAAGACTTTGTTCCAGTTCTTGGAAGCATGGGCTCAAAGGACATGGGCTCCGAAAGGAGAAATAGATATCACAATGTTAGCCAATAGTTATTTTATGGTCACTTTTACCTACTTGACTGACTATAGCAAAGTCTTTTCTAGAGGTCCATACTTTCACAATCAAGTGGGGCTATTTATCAAGTCGTGGCATGCTGGTTTTATACCTTTAGAGGAATTGCCAAACTGTGTTCCGATGTGGGTGTGGCTACCTCACTTTCTAATAGAATGCTATCATGAAGATACCCTAAAATTGCTTGCATCCATCTTGGGAAGGCTAGTTAGTTCATCAATGTCAATCCTTGGGAAAAAGGTAATGACTTATGCCTACATTTGTGTTGAAATTGATCTTAGTAAGCCAATACTTGATGTTGTTGAAATGAGTGTGGGACCCTTTTCCTAGGTATAACAATTAGATTATAAAACTCTTCCCTTTCACTATCATCTTTTCCATGCTTATGGTCACTTACAATGATGGTGTCCCAAATCTAAAACCTTTGAATCTCAGCCTACTCAACCTGCTCGTAATTTGCTTGAAACTGACAAAGGGAAGGGCCCGATTCCAGGTGAGGCGCCAAAAACTGATGGTTTTATCCCAGTTAAAGGGTGATATAAAAGCAAGGGTCATAAATGGTCTTTTAAGGAAAGACAAGTAGATGACTCGCTTAACAGATTTGAAATTCTAGATGACCTTAACCAGCAAGAGGTGAACCTAGGGTTGATGATTTTGGATCAGCAGATTGAGGGCCCAGCCTAGGAGAACAATGTTTCAGTTGATTTAACTGAATCACAGGATGTTGGGGATGGGCACATGGATATGGACTTGCAGATGTTGATATCAAATGTTTTGACTTCCTCAGTTGTTCCCTCTAAAGAAGATGGGAATTTATCTTTAACAGGGAAATCCAGAGAATTAGGAGCAATAAGGAGTAAATATTCTCCTCACTTTGGACTTTTGAAAAAAGACCTTAAGAAGGGTGGGGGGGAGAAATCAATCAAGCTTGGTAGGAAAAAAGACTTGGAAAAGATGAAACTAATGGGAGAGACTTTGGTGGAGTCGGGGTCAGTGAAGACTCTGGATGCTTACTTTCTAAATCCTTTGAAATGATTGTACTATCTTGGAATGTAAGGGGTTTGAACAGCAGCCCTAAACAAAATGATGTTCAAAACTTGATTAGAAGTCAAAGACCTAATGTCCTTTTTTTTAAGGAGACTAAGCTTTTAGTAGATGCTATGTCCAGATTAGTGCCTAAGTTGTGGAGACAAGGGGAATGTCAATGCATTGGGGCTATCGGATCTTCAGGAGGATTAGCTTGCCTTTGGAACCCCCACAAGATCAACCTCATAGGATGGTTGTCCTCTAAGTTTTCCTTGACTATGATGGCTTCCAGCTTTGAGACAGAGGAAGTCATTATTCTATCCAATGTCTATGCCCCTACTAATTGGTGGGGTAAACAATCCCTATGGGGCCACATTAGTTTTGTTCGCAGCTTGGCTCCCCTCTAACCTTGGATTATGGCTAAAGATTTTAACGCTATTTTGGATTTGACTGAAAAACATGATGGTATGACAAATCTTGACCCCTCTACTTTGCTTATGTGAAATTACATTGAAGTTTTGAATTTAGTCAACATTCGGCCCAACAATAGACAATTTAATCAGAACAATCAGAGGCCTGGCTAACATTGCATTGCTGAGAGACTAGATCATTTTTTGGTTTTTGGCTACTAGGTCGGGGGTATGTGGTCTACAGGGTCTAAAATTTTGGACTGGAGAGGATCGGTTCATTAGTCTATTAAGCTGAATAGTGTTTTAAAGTCCCAGCCTCACTCTCCTTCCTTTAGATTCTAAATCATGTGGCTGTGAGATCAGTCATTGTTCAAATGTGTGGCCAACTGGTGGAGGTGGGGCAAGCCTGCCCATGGTACGATGATGTATATTTTTTATAAATCACTATAGTTTGTGAAGTATAAGCTTAAACAATGGAATCATCAAAGCTTTAGGAATATTTTTCATGCTAAGGCTGATGCACAAGCTAAGCTTGATGGTATCACGAGAACAATTAGGGAGGAAGGATTGACTGAAATCTTACTTCAAGATGAAGCTTAGGTTGTGAAAGACCTAGAGGAATGCAAGCTATGGGAAGAAGTGTTTTGGAAGCAGAAAGCTCAGATAGAATGGCTCCAAGAAGGTGATAGAAATACTTCTTTTTTCTTTCAATTGTCCAAATCCAGGAGGCACGGTAACTCTATCTCGGTCCTGGTCAATGAAAGAGGTGAGCAGCTTAATTCCTTTCCTACAATGTTAGAGGAGGTGGTGCAGTACTTCTCTATTCTTTTTAGGGAATATGTGAATGAGGAATTACCAAAAGAAGCACAGGTTCTCTACTACATTCCACCCCTGGTGATGCATGAAATGAATGAGAATTTAATGAAGGGCATCACACTTAGGGAGCTTGAGGTGACTATTTCCCAAATGAAAAAGGGGAAAGTAGTTGGTCCTGACGGCTTCCCAACTGAATTCTATCAAGAATTTTGGGATATTATCAAATTGGATCTTTTAGCTACTGTTCAAGTATCTTAGTGGAATAAGCAAATGCTTAAGGCTTCAAATGTGACTTATCTTTCCCTCATACTGAAATGTGAAGGAGTTGATAGGCTAAGTTAGTTTCACCTTATATCTCTTTGTAATGTTTTTTATAAAATCATATCTAAAATCATTGCAGAAAGGTTAAAAATTGGGCTCAACGATGTGATTTCTGAGGAACAGAGTGGTTTTATGGAAGATAGGCAAATTCTTGATGGTATTGTCATAGCGGTTGAGTCCATTCACTCCATGGCCAGCTCTAAGGATAAGGCAATGTTTATTAAGCTAAATATGGCCAAGGCTTTTGATAGGGTCAGATGGTCATTCCTATGGAAGGTTCTCAAAGTTTTTGGTTTTGTGGATGAATGGACCCAATGGGTCATGAGCTGCATTTCCTTAGTTTCCTTTTTGGTGCTTATCAATGGGGAACATACGGAGTTATTTGGTGACTCTAGGGGGCTGCGACAAGGAGATCCCTTGTCTCCATATCTCTTTCTTCTTCTTGCTGAAGGCTTGGGGAGGATGATTAAAAGGAATAGAGAGGATGGGCATATTCAAGGCTGGTGATGGGGGGGTGAACTATTGGCATAGTCTCACTTGCAATTTGTTGATGACACTATTCTGATGGGCATGGCCACAATGAGTGGAGCCACCAATTTGTGCAGGGTGTTGGATGTTTATCTAATAGCCTCAGGGCAAAAGGTCAATGAAGATAAGTCATCCATCTTCTTTTTTAATAAACTAGATCCCATACAGTAGTGAATTTCTTAGAGTGTGCATTTCTAGATTGGGACTCTCCCCTTAATTTATCTGGGTATTCCTATTACAGCTGGCCGTATATGCAAAGAATCTTGGCAAAATATTTTGGATAAATTTTGGGTGAAGGTGAATCATTAGACTCATAGGTGGCTTTATTTTGTGGACCGTGTTTAATTAATTTAATCTTTGGTGCAGGCTTTGCCCATTTACATATGTATGCTTCAGGTTGCCCCGGTGGGAATTGTTAAGGAATTTGACTCAGTTACTAGGCAATTTTTATGGGCTGGTACTTTGATGACCTCAAAATGGAGCTTAGTTAGATGGGAGATGGTCTATAGCCTGAAACAACATGGGGGGCTTGGCCTAAGGTAGACAGAGTTAAATGGAGTTGCTTTGGCGGCTAAGCTTTATTGGCATTGGTGCAATGAACAAGACAAGGCCTAGGCTAGAATTCTCTCTCAAAGTACTATTCAGGGGCCAGTCAGAGTGATATTCCTTGTTATCCACTCATTGGGAAAGGCTCAGTGATATGGAGGACTCTCAAAAAAGGGGCTACTCTTATTAAGGAAGGCTTATTCTAGATTTGTAAGCGGGGATCCAAGGCTCTCTTTTGGACTGATTCTTGGGATGGTAACCCTCATAGTATTTCTCAGTTCCCTAATCTGTCAAACCTTTGCCAGAGATTCCTTAATGTTGGTTGGTCTTAGGTGAGTGACTTTAAATCATACATTTCCTGTGGACAACTGGAGGTGGAAAAATGGAAAGTGCCTAAGGTTTGGCCAGTTGTTAGAACGCAGGAGGAGCATGATGAGCTACTGAACCTCCTTTCTAGATGCTAATGTAGCTCCCTCTAGGAGGAAGATGAGCTTGATTGGTCTCCCAATCCTAAAGGAAATTACACAATTGCTTCTGGATATCAGGCTTTATTATCTCAGAGATTGGGCAGGGGAGAAGTGCAATGGTGGAGACAGGTTTGGAATAAATTCTCATGGCCAAAATGCAACTGCTTTGTTTAGTTGTTGGCTTGGAATAGGTGCTTGACCTAGGACAATCTCTACAAAAGAGGCTTCCAAGGCCCATCCATTTGTGTTATGTGCAGAGTGGCTGAGGAGGATTCTGCTCACCTATTTTTTTTGTTGCTCCTTTGCTTTGCAACTCTAGCATTATTGGTGGGACGTATGGTAGTGCCCCTATCTCCATGTTTCATCCTTGGTCAATTTTTGGAGTGGCATGGGAGAACCCCCCTCAAGGATGGCTTTTCTATAGAATGTTTGGTTAGGGGGGCATTTTTTTGTTGTGGCAACTCTGGTTGGAGAGAAATAGGTAGATATTCTAGAATGAGAGAATTCTGGTGCAAAAATTATGGCAAAAAGTCATAGGGATGATTCAGGAGACTATGCAGGCCAAGAGTGAGGTTTGTCTCCCTTTATCCAAATAGGATGTTGAACTGGTGGCATGCCTAGGATTCTAGTGATTTGCAGGTAATTCAGCTTGTGTCAGGAGAGGTTGAATGGGCAAAGAGAAGATTCATAGGGATGGTCAGTGGCAGTACCCTCCCAATGGGTTTCTCAAGATCAATATAGATGGCTCTTCTAGGGTCAATCTCGTCCTTGCAGGTACTGGAGGGATAGGCAGAGACTCTGAAGGTACGGTGATTTTTCTCTTTTCGGTCCATGAGGGGATGTAAACCAATAACATGATGGAAGGCCAAGATATTCTCTATGGTCTTGAGAAGGCTTAAGCATTGGGTTGGTGTAGGATCATTTGCGAATTGGATTCTCAAGTCGTGATCAACCTGCTTGTTAAGAGGAAAGTGTTGGATGTCAATTGGCAATTGGCTGGGATTGTGTAGCAGATTTTGAGGATTAGCTCACTCATGGATACAATTAGGTTTGTTCATATTCCTCATGAATGGAATAGAGCAATAGAATGTTTGGCAAAATGGGTGTCTGAGCATTTAGATGGTGGTAATTTTGAGGATTGGGAGTCTCTCTCCCTGGAGCTTTGCTTTAATTTAGAACGTATTTTGGAGGAAGATAGGAAGGCTCATATCAACATATAGGTGGGTTCATCCCTAGGTTTTTTGTGCTTGTTGTTTTCCTTTGGGGATTTCGGTCCCCCATTCTTCTTGTAATGCTCTTATTCTTTTATTAATATATTTTTACCCTTTTTATTAAATATATATACATATATATGCAATAAAACTAAAACAATAAACACCATACAAGATAGAGAGAGATACCAGATTTTAATGTGGAAACCCAGTGTGGTAAAAACCATGGAGAAAAATCTCAAGTATATGAATGATCACCAACTCAAACTACATTATTCTCAAGCACCAACTTATAAGAGCACCAACCCCTTTTTTGAGCACCAACATATCAATTATTTGTGAGCACCAACCCCTATTGTGTATACCACATAACTATCTATCAATGTTGTTTTCTCAACAAATGATAACACATTACAATATCTCTTTCTTTTTTCTCTTTTTATCTTCTAAGATATATATTACAATTACAAACTATGCTCTCTTCCACACCTTATAAATGTCTTCTCAAGCCTTTATTTATAGCTTACCAAATGACCTTTGGCATTTACCCTTTGTGACCTTTCAATCCTTATCGAAAATGGTGCCAAACTTGCATGACCCTTTAAATTATTTCATTTGAAAAACCACATGGTGACCCTTAATAATCAAATGCATCCTTTCCCCTTTTGTCTTTTCTTGGTGACTTTTTTAATTCCTCAAAGTGTTCCTTCATGAGAAATTATGCCCTTCCTCTTTTGTCTTTACTTGGTGACTCTTAGAATTCCTCAAGATGACTCTTCATGGGAAAATGCATCTCATTCTTTTTTTGGCTTTGCCCTGTGACTTTTTGACTCCTCCATGAGCCCTCTTTTGACTTTACACAACCAAAAATATATTTGTTAATATTAAATAAATATTAACACACATTAGCCAAGATATGAACATTAAAAACACCATTAAATGCTATGGAGCCTTTGTCACCAATAATGATATACCTTTGACATCAATGATAATTTTTCCAATAATCTCCCTCTTTGGAAACCCCAAAATAAAACTACCACATCCTAAAACCTATATTTCACATGCCAACTTGCACATATTGCCATACAGTAACTCCCCCTTACTGTATCATCCTATACCTATTCCTTGTACCTATACCTATACTTGTTCCTACACTTCTCCCCCTTTGACATCAATGGCAAAGTTCCTATCCTTGAGCTAACACTTTTCTCCCCCTCAACTAATGTTAATCTTCAATGTCAATAAGTAATATAAATTACTCCCAAATCCTCTCGTAGATCCTTGAATGTGTCCTTTGGTCGTGCCTTTGTGAAGATATTTGATAACACATAAATTATTTCTTGTCCTCTAAACATCTATAATCAACTCATCTAAATATTTTATTCTAATCTCACAACCTTCTAAATAAAAATTTAATGTGTATCCTTGATCACATATTTGACTTACACTCAATATATTATGCTTAAGACCTTTTACATACAAAACATTCTTGGTCTTAGTTCTACCATTATCCAAACTTAAAGTACATTCTTTGATTATCTTGGCAATGGTTTATCTCTAAATTTCACTGTGCCACCATTGATCTTATTTAGATTTATGAACTTGATTTTGTCTCCTGTCATGTGCCTTAAACATCTATTATCAATGAACCATGGTTGTTCTTCATTTATTGCTTGTAAAGTTGTCTAGACTAACATAGAATCTTCAGGTTATTTTTTCTACCATGAACTTGTCTAACCTTTCTTATTGATGAAGGGAGATTTGAAGCTTTGGTCCTTCTTGAATGACTTAAACATGCTTCTACAATGTTGAGTTATGTGTCTAAATTTATTGTATTTGTAACATATTATGGCCTCTTCATCAAACCCTGACAAAGGAGCAAAAGCGTTGTAGCTTCTACTTGACTCTACATGAGTTTCCTTCTCCTTGTTTCTAAAATTGTTAGCTCTTTTCTGACATTCTATTTTCTTATGACCATATCCATTATAATAAAAATAGTAACCATGAAAATAGAACCTATTTTTGTATCTTTGTCCTGATTATTTTTTGTAGCTCTAGTTCTTCCATCTTTATTTATTTGAGATGTCTTCTGTATTCTTCACTTCTTCCCTTTTTGTTTCCTATTTTGTAAGAGGTTCAGCATAGATCTTTTTCTTTTCAAATCTAATACCTATCTTATCTGATATTGACTTTTGACTTTTCAATATCTTATTCAACATATTAGTGCTATCCTCAAATTTTGAATCACTAACTACTTTATCATTGACTGCTTTCTCAATATCTTCTTTTAAAGATGTAATTTCAATAACATACCATTCACATTCTTCACTTAATTTTTTCAACTATGTTGTTAGATATTTTTCATTATTTTTGGCTTCTCCATAGTTTGCTTGTATATATTCAATTATCTTCTTTGACTCCTTTTCATTTTTCTTAATCTATCACTTCAATCAGGTATTCTTCTTCTCAAGAGATTTTAATTCTTCTAAAGCACAAATGAGTTCTCTTTCCAAATTTACCTTGGATTTATCTTCACTTTCATCATTTTATTCTTCTTGATCATCTCTACTTTTACTTGCAGAGGCATCCTCATTGTCACTAATATTCCTATCTGGACATTTATCCTTCAAAGAACCTAACTCAAACTTCAATTGATTACACTCTTCTTCTCTTGATTTCACACTTGAATATGCAACCTCTAGCTGATTCTTAAAACTATTAATATACATATTATCCTATTTTTCTTCTAAAAAAAAATTATATTTCAAGATGCATACCTACTCCTTAAGAGCCTTGACCATAGATTTCAACTCTTGATTCTCCTTCTTTAGCTGTTTGGCCTTCGTGCTTTCCCCAATCTAACTTCAAGCTGTTAAACTCTTTCCAAAAGAACCTGATGTGATACCAATTGTTAAGCACAGGATATACTCTAAGAGTGGGGGTGAATAAATATATATTATAAGCTTTCACTTAATCAAATTCCACTTAACCATACATTCAAGATATGCAATAAAACTAAAACAATAAACACCACACAAGATAGAGAGAGACACCAAATTTTAATGTGAAAACCCAATGTGAGAAAAACCAAGGAGAAAAATCTCAAGTATATGAATGAACACCAACTAAAACTACAATATTCATAATCATCAAATTTTAATATCACCAACCCCTTTGCTGAGCACCAACATAGCAACCATTCATGAGCACCAACACCTATTTTGTATACCACACAATTATCTCTCAATGTTGCTTTCTCAACAAATGATAGCACATTATAATATCTCTTTCTTTTCTCTCATTTTCTATTCTAAGATATATATGACAATTACAAACCATGCTCTCTTCCACACATTACAAATGGCTTCTCAAGCCTTTATTTATAGCTTACCAAATGACCTTTGGCATTCACCATTTGTGACCCTTCAATCCTTATGGACAATGGCATCAAACTTACATGACCCTTCAGATTCTATCATTTGAAAAGTCACATGATGACCCTTCATTATAAAATGAATCCTTTCCCATTTTTTATTTATCTTGGTGAAGTTTTTTATTCCTCAAAGTGTCCCTTCATGAGAAATTGTGCCCTTCATCTTTTGTCTTCACTTGGTGACTCTTGGAATTCCTCACGATGACTCTTCATGGGAAAGTGCATCCCATTCCTATTTTGTCTTTACCCCATGACTCTTTGACTTCTCCATGGGCCCTTTTTTGACTTTACGTAACCAAAAATATATTTTTTAATATTAAATAAATATTAACACACATTAGACAAGATATGAACATTAAAAACACCATTAAATGCTATGGAGCCTTTGTCACCAATATTTCTATACCTTTGACATAAATGATAATATTTCCAACACCAAATTCACTTGGTTATATTTTTTGGTATTTAAATAACCTATTAATTCTTTATGAAAGGTTAAGAGATACGTTAAGGTGTTGAGATATGGAAGCCAAAATGGCTTAGCAGACTATGTATGTATAGCGTAAGAGAGAGCTTGGAGATTGGTTTGTAAGACCAATGATTATTGTTATAAAATGTGATGTATAAATTTTTTAGTTATATTTAAGTCTCATATAAACTTTAATGATCTATATATATGTGATTAATGTGTCTTTAAAAGTTCTAAACAAGAACTTCTACATGACTATGTTTTTTGAGGCTACAGGCAGTTTGAGTAGTCATCTAAGAGTGATGAGTTGGAGGTGATCTAACATAATTTTAAGAATAAAATTAATATTAATATGTTTATAATATCCCAAAGGATCATTTTAATTCAATTAAATTAATTTAAATTGATCAAAATAGTTTAAAGAGTCAAGAGTTCTTGATTGTACTTTGACTGTGTTTGACCAGTCTTAGTGGTCATATTATAAGAGAGTTCTTAAGGCCTATTGTCTTTTTTTATGATGTCCAATGGAAATGGAGAGGTTTTTTAATTCATTAATTATCTATTCATGTTTCTTTTTATTTTATTTTTTTATAAATTTAACTATATACTTCATTTTTATAAGGTAGATTTTCTGGGTGTGTGAAGGGCTATTGGCTTGGTTCAAGTGATGAATTTGATTTAAAGGTTGTGTGGACATATGTATATGATATAAGTGGTATATTTAATTCATATTATAATTTTTTAAATCATTGGTAAAGGAAAAATGTGTTCTAATGATAATATGTGCCTTAGAGAAGGCTTAATTCCTCAAGGCCTAATTCCTTTAGGTCTCTAATAGGCCTAATATGGTTTTGGTCCTCAATGGGTATAACCAACCTATGGAGTGGTTTTATCACTCATGTAACATGTTTTTTGACCTATGTAAATGGTTAATAAATTTTGGTAAGGATATTGGCTGACCAATATGGGTGAGATCAAGAGTTGAGTATAAAAGCAAGGCCTAATTGGCCTATTTGTGCAAGTTAAAAGAAGAGAGAATACAAGTGAATGAAAGAACATTTAAAATATGAGGAATAGGTAAATTAGTACCATAATAGGGATAAAATTAGAAAACATATTTATCTAAAATATTTTTTTTAGGTAGATGACCAGGTTAATGGACCTAATGATGCTAGAAGAGGCATGTTGAGCAAGAAGGCCTAAGAGGCTACTTGAGTGAATTAAATGGAAAAGAGTGAAAAAAAATTAGGTCATAATCAGTTGAATATTATAAAAATGTGTTTTAATATTATCATATATTATATTTAACTTATTTTTTTCTAAGCTACCTAGGGGTTTGGATCCTCCTTGCAAGATTGAGCTTGTAGAAGACTAGTTGAGTGGGTGCTCAACTACGTAGGGGTTGGAGGTCCTTGTGAGGTTGTTCACTAAATTTTGGATATTTAAATTATATGACTATAGTCCATATGCATGTATTAGTGGTTTTTAACCCCAAAAAGGGTTTCCCTCATATCTTTTGTGTTCTCTTATTATATGCTCATGTGATTGTTTATGTATGATTTGATATTTATGTAAATGAATGCTTCTTGTAATGGTGAATTGAATTGAATATTTATTATTATGAAAATGATTTAATCCCATCACTAATTATCTAATTCCAATCATTGGTATCAGAGATAGACCTTTATAGGAGGCTTGATAGCCTACAGGTGATCCTAAGTAGCATAAAGTGTGATAAGGACAATGTTCATCTTATTTGTAGTAATGGTACTTGCAGAGTAGTATAAAGAGTTGAAATAATATCAAAAATAAAATTTGTCATCTTATAAGTACTATATATAATCTAATTCAAAAATCAAACCCAATATTGACAATATAGAAGGACTCTGAAGACATGTTGAGAGAAAGGTACGGGTCAAGGCATTCTAAGATGGTCTACTTGGTTAGCTAGCATAGAGGAAAGTAGTGATCATTTGATCCATGATATAAATTTGATGCTAATAATAATATTTCAATTTGACTGATCCATAAAACAAATCAAAAAAATTCTGATTGGTAATCTTTCCTTAAGCATGACATGAAGATATTCTAGGCTTAAGAAGAGAAGGTGGTTGACTGTGCCTTAATTATGAAATTTCCTATCTACATAATGTATCTAAGTATGTAATGATATAAGAAGGTGATTGTATCATTTTAGAATGATCAATAGGACATCAATAATATATATTTAAGGTATTCTTGAAGACCATAGAGGTTTGAGCTTGATAGACTCAATGAAATTAATTGTATTCTTAAGGTCTTTGTGAATGGCAGACATAGGTGACTTGTTTGAGTTGCATAGTGTTTTTATTCCATTAAGGTGATTAATCTAAGTGAATGGAGGTATTATTTAGGTCATTTTATTCATGTATAAGTATTTTACTTGATCAATTTTGACCTTAGAAGTGATGAATGATCTTAAGACTCATGGGATAGTAAGATAAGGGTTTTAAGTCTTCTAGTGTCTTCAAACCCTAAAGTGTGTTCGTATAATGCTATTAACTTTGTTATGGATAATTGGGATCAGTGTGTTTTTTTTAATATGGCTTAAATTTTTCCTTCAGTTGATGACATGATTTTAATTCATGTTTGAGTTCATGGTGAGGTCTACAAAGTAAGGCTTAGAATTGTTAGTCAAAAGAGTTGTAGATTGGTCTATATGACCAATGTTATTTGAGATAAAGAAAGTTGCTCATAAAGAACCATAATATTTTGTTTATTAAATAGACAAATTAAAAAAAAATTGTGACCTAAGAGAATTCATATAAGTTATAAATATGGTCATGCCCTGTAGCATGACAAGAAGCTAGTAAGCCTAAAGAAAATTAATCATTGAAGTTATGTCATGGATTGAAATAATCTCTTGATGTCTTAGTGACCTCATAAGGTCATGAGGGGACGTAGTGTCATATTTAAAATGACATGAATATGTTTATAGTTTCATAATAATGAAAATTTTTGAGTGATCATATCAATATATTGACTATAAGTATGCAGAGTTGATTCTTTAAGTTTGTTTGAAGAGTTTCTTGGAAGTTTTAGTGTTGTTTATACATCAAGATCACCTTAAGGTCATGAAGGAGTAAGTTGAAATTATTTATGTGTATTTTTTTTCATATCATGGAAGATTAATTGGTGTGATAGAGGTATTTAACTATGTATGAGGTCTCATAGACCTTTTTGACTATCTATTTTCTTGAATAAGTTTGAAGTGTTTTAAACCATGATGGATTGAGAATATTTAAGACAAGTATGCATAAACAAAGGGGGAACTTGATAGCTCTATAAATTAATAGGTCCAAGTATCAGTATTAATTTTAGATATGAAATTTTTCATTAATGTCAAAGGGGGATAAAGACTTGAAGGGGACAACCAACTTGAGGAGAGATGAGAATGGTCTGCTATGTTAGAAGGTTTGCCATCAATGACAAAGGGGGAGATTGTTGAGGTATGTTCCCACTTTTTGGGTTTTTTATCATTAAGGTTTACATTAATGTCAAAGGGATTAAATTTTAATTGATTTTATATAGGTGTTTTTTAAGAGAGATGTAACATTAAGGTCTCAAGAAGCTGTGGTACCAACTAGGTCTAGTTGATGGAATAGTTCCTTAAGCATGGACATAGATTGTAGAAGCATAGTGATGATTGATACAAGAATATCTGAGATTTAAGGTGAGTAATAATTGGTATATCATATTATATAATTTTTAAAAAAATTTACATGTGTATAATTCAAATAATCTTTCAAGGTCAGGTATCGAGGCTCAGTGATTGCATGAGAAACCTAGTGTGATAGAATAGGCCTAGTAGCATGTTGTGAAGACAAGTGTGAGACATATGTGAACAAGGTTATAAATGTATGATCACATGATAGGTTTCATAATAATTTATATGAGTTATTTATATAATTTTCAATGGTGAGAGGGTCATACTCAAGACGTAAAGTGACTTGCAGTTGAAGGCCCAGTGTGTAAAGATACCTAGTGAGGCCAAATGGAGGATGAGGATTAGATTCCAAGGTAAGAGTGATTTTATGAGCATGGTATTAAGATATATTACATGTATATTAATTTTTGAGATAAATTCAATAATTTCCTATGTGTGTTCAAGTGTTAACATGCAATTGGTAGTTTAAGGCCTAACATGCATAAAAACTTAGTGTGGCCTAATGAAGGGTCAAGGTGAGTTTTCAAAAGTTTTTAATCACATTTGAGCATGTATAAATGTATCACAAGTTTTTTAAAGTGTTTATACAAATTTTTAGGTAATTTATTATAGGATAAAGCTCAAAAAGGCATTTGAAGGTCTCCCATGTATGCAAAATGAAGAGATGAGAGCTCGAGAAGAAATTTTAGATGCTCATTGACATGTGTAAAATTTGAATGGTGTATTCAATATTTTTAGAGAGTTATAATAGGTTCATAATAATTATTTACAGTCATTATTTTTTCATTTGAGTTACAGAGCTATATGAATAACAGTTAATAAGGTTAATTGGTCTAAAACCCTCTCAAAACCCTCTTAATGACCTGATTGGAGAAAACTTGTTGAAAGGGCCCAGAACGGATTGGAAATTTTTTTTTATGTTTTTATAATGTATAATACTCCTATATGAATCTCTAATTGGAAGTGTTGTGTCAGGGTACTGAGTAAAATCTATAGAAAATTGCTTGTATTTGAAGAATTTGATGTTATATGTAGGGTTAACCAGGTCAGTGCATACAATTTGATGGAGGTTTAAGGCCAATAATAATTATTTATGTCCATGGTGTTTTTCTTTCAATTTAAATAATATATTTCAACTATTTTGGTCATGTAATATGACCTATCACTAAATTGGTTAAGAGTGAAAATAGTGAGAAAAAACCAATCAAAGTGAGAAAGGTTTTAGGGATGAGTTTTAGGTGATTAAGAATTACTAAAATAGATAAAGGTAAGTTTTAAATACCTATACCTCATATCCATGTTTATTATATCTTTTTTAATTCATTTCAAAAGGTAAAAATAGTGCTCTCAAAGTGACTTGTTTGCATGAGTCAAGATAGTGAAACCCAAGATAGTGAGAATGCCCTGTAGGTGCAAAGTTACCATTGGATCATATTATTTTTGTGTTGTATGGTTATGTAATTAGTTTTTATTATTTTTTAAATCTATTTTAATATAATTATTATGCTTTAGTAGGTATTATAATTTCATGTTTCCATGACTGGACATTTGTAGTGTTTGGCAGTTTTTGATGTGCTAAGGGAAGTGAAGTGTGTGAGACTTTATGACAAGATAAAATATATACAATTCACTTTTTTTTAAGTTTTTTTAATTTAAATAACCTATAAATTCTTTATTAAATGTTGATATATAGGTTAAGGTGTTGATATATGTAATCCAAAATGGCTTAGCAGACTATGTATGCACAGTGTAAGAGAGAGCTGAGAGATTGGTTTGTAATACCAATGATTATTATTATAATATGTGATATATCTATTTTTTATTGGTATATAAGTCTCATGTAAAATTTATTTATCTCTATATTTCATTAATGTGTCCTTAAAAGAGCTAACAATAACTTCTACATGACTATGTTTTTTGAGGCTACAGGCAGTTTGAGTAGTCATCTAGGAGTGATGAGTTTGAGGTCCTATGACCTGATTTGAAGAATAAAATGAATATGGAGAATTTATTAATATCAATAAATCTCATTTTTATATAATTATATTAATTTAAATAGTCAAGATTTCTTGAAATTACTTTGACTGTGTTTGACCAGTTTGAGTGGTCATATTGCAAGAGAGTTATTAAAGCCTATTCACATGTTTTATGATGTGAAATGGCCATCGGGAGGTTTTTAAAGTAATTAATGATATATTAATTTTTTTTTATTAGTTTTTTTTATAAATTTAACTATATTATTCAATTTTATAAGGTATATTTTTTGGGTATGTGAAGGGCTAATGGTGAGTAAGCCTATTTTCTTGGTTCAAGTGGAAAATTTGACTTACAAGCTATGTGGACCTATGTGTATTATATAATTAGTATATTTAAGGAATATTACAAGTTTTTAAAGTGTTGTTAAAGGAAAAATGTGGTCAAATGGGTCTGAGTTTAATGTGTGCCTTAGAGAAGGTTTAATTCCTTTAGGTCTCTAATAGGCCTAATAGGGTTTTAGTACTCAAGGGGTATAACAAACCTATGAAGTGGTTGTCTCACTCATTTAATTTGTTTTTTAACCTATTTATAGGTTAAATCATGCATTTTAATGATATTTTCTAGCCAATATGGGTGAGATCAAGAGTTGATTATAAAAGCAACGCCTAATTGGCCTATTTGTGCAAGTTAGAAGAAGAGAGAATACAAGTGAAGGAAAGATCCTTAGAAAGAGGAGGAAAAGGTAATTAAAAAAATAATATGGATAATATGAGTATACATTTTTATCTAACATATTTTTTATAGGTAGATGACCAGGTCAATGGACCTAATGAGCCTAAAAGAGGCATGTTGAACAAAAAGGCTTAAGAGGTTGTTTGAGTGAATTAAAGGGAAAAGAGTGAAAAAAATGAGGTCATAATAAATTTAAGATTATAAATATGTGTTATAATATGATAAAATGTCAAAGTTTACTTACTTGGTTCTAAGATACCTATGGGGTTGGATCCTCCTTGAAAAATTGAGATTGTAGAAGACTAGTTGAGTGGGTGCTCAACTAAATAGGGGTTGGAGCTCCTTGTGAAGTTGGTGTTTCACTAAATTTTAGATCTTGAAATTATAGTATTTTATTCCATATGCATGTTTTAGTGGGTTTTATCCCCCAAGAGGGTTTCCCACATATCTCTTGTGTTCTCTTGTGATATGCTCATATGGTTGTTTATGTATGCTTTGATCATTATGTAAATGAATGCTTTTTAGAATGATGAATTGAATAGTTATTTTTATGAAATTAATTCACCAACCCCCCCCCCCCTCTTAGTATACACTTCCAATATAATTTCAATAGGCTCTAGACACATGGATGCCCTTAGTACCAAAATTCAACTTTACATTTACATTGGTGGTTACTATTTAACTCTAAAATCTAGATTAGGGAATCTAGGGTTAAAGGGGTAGATATAGTATAGGGAACAAGGATGGTAGACTATTTATAAATCATGCCAATGAATTTTCAAAACTTAAATAAATATACATTTAATTTATTATGTTGAGATATGCTAAAAATATAAATTAAAATTATGTTAGATATTGCAATGATAATGAAAATGAGATACTTAGTTGGTTCTAATGCTAATAAAGATTTAGATATGCAATAATAAGGAATAAGACTGGAAGTGAATTTTTCATCCATCATATGATTTTATAAATTATACTTTATGATCTCAAATACTTATATTGACCTTAAATGGTTACATTAATGCTTATGTCTGACTTGGATGCATGTGTCCAGTACATAATACATGTTGGATCTTGATGTGACCACCTAGAATGTTCTAGGTTCTATGTCACCTTCACTTTGGTGTGCTCAGATCTTGATAATGGGTTGTCATTCCTTGTCAAATATCAAAACCCTAGTTATTCATCTTCATATAGGCTATGGAAAAAATGGGCTACTAAGAACATATTGTTGAGCTGCCCTAAATAGCTAGTTAATGAGTGTTTGCTACATACCCAATACTCCAAAGAGGGACTCAAACTTATGTAGTTCTCCCCTATGTGTTGGCTTGTGTGTGTATCATGAAATGTTTGATAAATAATTACATAGAGTGACCTAGATTTTAACTTGGAAAATGTGGCTCATAAGATGCTCCTTCAGTACTTCAGACCTATAGATGTGTTATCTTTATGATTGATATGGAAATAAGGGGAAATAGGGAAGTTTTGATCACTTGATTACTTACTTGAATGCCTTTTTTAAGTTGCCTTATGAGTTATTTTTTTTATGATGAGTTAGGAATGTATGAGGATTTATCCTATATTTATACCAATCCTTTTATAGAATATCTCATATAAAATCACTTAGGCTGACAATAGGAATATTTTTCATTTTTAAATTAGATTACTTTAGGGTGCTAGACACTTGTTTTGGAATAGGACACTAGCATCGATGTAGGTGTCTGACATGGATGCAAATGTCTTAAAAATTGTAAAACATACACAAGTCTAGAACTTATAGAGACATAAGATAAGTAGGTTTTGAGCATTTTGGATATTATATAAGATCTGAATCATCATAATAACATTGGATGGACTAAGAGATAAGTAATAGGCAAAAAGAGATAGTGTATGTGATCATTGGGAAGTGGTAAGGTCTAGAAATTGAAGGTACATACATGATATATATTTTCCAAGTGTATAATACTGAGGTGATATATAATTCATAAATAGTGTCTACATTCCCACCCTAATCTCATAATGAAATATCTAGTTTAAGGGAAAATAAATGTGTTCCTAGATGTGTATAACACATGTTGTCTTTACATGATTCCAAATTGAGTGATTTGATGATGATTATATTGTAACCAATATCATGTTACAATATATAATCAATGTATATAATATTAAATATAAATTGTTGAAATGTTTTAAATTGAATGAGAGCAAGGCTTAATAGTACACCTGTGTATTGATGCAACTCCCTTGCCTTCTGGTAATTTGATTTGAAAAGATGAAAGATGTGTCATTAAGAACCATTGAAACTAATTTTAGGACAAATATAAATATATAAAGTGCATAAATATAAAAATAATGAAGGACAAAACTTTCCCCAACCTTGGAGCTAATGGTGAGTTGCCACCAAGTAGTTGAGATTAGCTCAACTATGCAACCCAATCATACTTATAACCTAGTGAGTTTAAATGAACCAAGTCAACTCACACTATAAATTATTAGATGATATAATCAAGACCAACCTATAAATATGTAAAGATTGAATGATTTAATAACCTCAATCATACCAAAAATAAACCAACTATTGTAATAGATTGGCTCAATATAGTCCATAAAAGTCCAACCTTATGGGTGATGACAGTCTATAAAAGTGTTTAAAAATCTGAAATTGATTTGATTTTACAATTTAGTTCCTCTTTACATATAATTCTCACCTTATGTATGTCACATGTTTAAACTTAGGTATAACAATGGTACCAATTTGTATAACTTTTCCACTAATGTGTATCTGAATCATACAACTATGAATTTAGCCAATTTGTAAAATGTGTATGTGTGGACAACATGTTTCCATAACATGCCCCCACTTATATCTAAAACTAAAACTAGTGTAAGTGTGGAGATATAGTGAACTATGAAAAGTGTGGAAGTCATGCCTCTATGGCATGCCCTCACTAATATGCCCCACTTTTTGAGGTGAGAAGAAAGTAGCAACTAGTAGTCCCCTAACCTCAAAAAGATAAGATAACTATATAATTTGTGTATGAACCATGTAGCATATATAAGGAACATGTATAGGTATATATATATCATTAAATCATGTAGAATGTGATCACATCAAGTCCTAAAATGCATAATGTGAATCATGGTAATGTCTATATAGTAATAGTACAAGTCTAAGGAGACTCAAACTAGGGGCATGTTCAAATTCCACACAATCAAAGGGATGTGACTTAGTCAAATGTTTTCAAATTAAGGAATGACATATTCAAATTTAAAAGAGGCAAATAAAGGTAGGGGGGCCAAAAATAATGGAACATATTGAAATGCTCCATGAGTAAGACAATACACTCAAGGAATTGAATAAAGTAAAATTATAGAACATAAGTAGCTAACATAAACATATCATACTAGTCCTTGGATATATGTGTTGGTAAAAAATGTTAAGTACATATCATATCAAGTACATTGTGAAATATATAAGCATGGATAAACATGTGTAATTACATAAGCTCAAACATGATAATGTAAAGTGATATTATAATGATAAAACCTATGTGCATCATGATCAAAGAAGAGGATGCCCCCAATGTCCACATGACATGAGTAGAGGGAATGCCCAACATCTAAAAGTGCATAGATCATGTATTTGTGTATGTATGTATCTTACCTAAAAAATACATGAAACATGTGTATGAAAAAATAAAAGATATGTTATCTACCAACATAGAATGAACAACATATATGCCAAGGAGTTAATAGAATATGTAAATGCTAAAAATGTTTTTGTAATTTTTAAGTTTATTCATTTATTTTGTATTTTTATAATATATGAGACCTTTATGTCCCCAAGTGAGAGTTATCAAGTTTAGGATCACCACTATCAACTATGTTATGTATCCTCTTATTTAGAGCCAAAGAATGGTTTGTGTCATACCCCTGCATTATATGATATTGGCAATAATATTGTGTTCTATTGAGATGTTGTAAAGGTGTTAATGTGATCAATTTGTGTTGAAGTATTACCCTTATAATCTCACTTTAACTTATATTATCCTTTTACATATTGTGTAAATCAATTATTGTAAATGTCTTTTATTTTAGCACTTAATTTTTTAATGATCCTTTATTTGTAGAATATGAAAAGGTGTTACTAGCACATTTTGAGTTTTCTATTAGAAAAAGTAGATTTTACAGTGATGTGTGTTTTATTTCCAAATATTGGTTTAGTTTTTTTAATGTTTCTATCAACTTTATTATAGTGGTAACTTGATCCTTTAGAGCTTCACAAGTACAAACCCTAGGTGCTTTAAATTGAATATACATACATTTATTATCTAGGGA